>CM053026.1:523114602-524314602 GCA_028564925.1 Lithobates sylvaticus
ATAAAGCTATTGAAAATTGGATTGTCACTATGATGGCATCCATGTTGACCAATAGGTGATTAGAATCAGGGAGAGTTAGCTCTCAGCAGTATAAGGGTGTTTAGAAACCTTGATCTAAATGCAGAGCTGGACTGATGCTGATCTTCAGGTTGCCCTGAAGACTAGAACATTTTCCCAGTTACTGGGACCTGAAGGTAGTTTCAGTAATAATTAATAAAACAGTATATCTGATAGTGCTGCTCAGCAAGTCTATGCAAAGCTACAAATCCTTTAAAGCTGAAGTTTAGGTATGAATTTTATTGCATAGTTACCGTATATACTCGAGTATAGGCCGACCCGAATATAAGCCGAGGCACCTAATTTTACCACAAACAACTGGGAAAACTTATTGACTCGAGTATAAGCCTAGGGTGAGAAATGCGCAGCTACTGTAAGTGGAAAAGAGGGTCAACGATGCCCATTTGCAGCCTCACTGTGCCCATGCAGATGGACACAGTTGACCGATTTGGGGCCCTGTATCTCGGGGTCACTTAGTGCTAGGAACCCCATCTTTGGATATGTTGTAGTGCTAATTCCACTGGGTTGGAATACAACATTTGGGGTTCCTAGCACCAAGTGTCCCCGAGATATGGGGCCCCAAATTCGGGTCAGAAAATCTCAAGCACTTTTCTGCAGCAGAGAATGACATTTTCTGAACCGACTTTGGGGCCCTGTATCTCGGGGCCACTTAGAGCTAGGAACCCCATCTTTGGATATGTTGTAGTGCTAGTTCAACTGGGTTTGAATGCCAAATTTGGGGTTCCTAGCTCCAAGTGTCCCCGGTATATGGGGCCCCAAATTCGGGTCAGGAAAATGTCAAGCACTTTTCTGCAGCAGAGAATGACATTTTCCGAACCGAATTTGGGGCCCTGTATCTCGGGGCCACTTAGTGCTAGGAACGCCATATTTGGATATGTTATAGTGCTGGGTTGGTACACCAAATTTGGGATTCCTAGACCCAAGTGGCCCTGAAATACGGGGCCCCAAAGTCGGGTCGGAATTTTTTTTTTTTTGCTGCAGAAAAGTGCTTGACTCGAGTATAAGCCGAGGGGGGCACTTTCAGCACAAAAAAATGTGCTGAAAAACTCGGCTTATACTCGAGTATATACGGTAAGTTGATTACTGAGCGATCCCTGTGGAAGCTGTAAATCAACATAGTAGTGGCTGCCAGTATAGTGATATCAGCAGTCTTCTGAGTCCAGGGCTGAGCGGCAGCTCCTTCTGCATAGTAACAACATCAGGTGGGTCGCTTGCTTGGCACTACCACCATTTAAAGGACTCGTATTTTTTATACATTTTTTCAGTAGAAACTAATTTTCTGATTGAGCAAGGTGAAGGTGCAGGACGGTGAAGATGTCATCTCTACCTTGTCCAATCAAAGAACTTGTGTTCATTGAGAAAAGAATACAATGCGTTCTGTGAATGGTGGCAGTCCTGAGCGAGCAACCCATGTAGCTACTATGCAGAAGGGCAGCTGCTCTGAATTAAACTAAGATTAGATCATTTGCAGCTTCTAATGGTGTGAGATATATGCATACTTGCATTGGTCCAAGCTGGAACACTGGAGGAGATTTACTAAAACTAGAGCATGCAAAATCTGGTTCAGCTCTTCACAAAAACCAATCAGCTTCCAGGTTTTATTTTTGAAGCTTAATTGAACAAGCTGAATTTAGAAGCTGATTGGCTACCGTGCACAGCTGCACCAGATTGGAAATCCTCCCCACTGTAACTATGCAATAAAACTGATAAGCAAACTTCAGCTTTAACATTGCCAGTAATAGACAGTTACTTTCAGAATTCTGGGCTTTGCAGATGTTACAATAAACATGTTTGATTGCATAGATGTGGTAGATCTCAGTGCACCATCTGCTTTTAAGCCAGTTTATACACGCTAGAAATTCTAGTCTATTACTCCTGAATCAGCTGAAAGCTGTAAGTGGCATTGTCGGCCCATCCGGCTTGACAAAAGTTGATTTTAAAATCCAAGGGGCCAGATGGAAAATTGTCAGCTAAACAGTGACTGTTTTCATTCAGATGCAGTCATTGTTCAGGTATTCAGATAGCTATGGGTTTTGCAGTCTAAATGCTGTAGCCTGTAATGTAGATTCTGTATCCATGCGGTTTAGCAAGGATGGAGTAAGTCTATTCATTCAAATCTAAGCGTGTATGGCTAGCCTTACTACAGTTGGCTTTATAATAACAATATATTTTTATTACATTTATTTTTGTTTCACTTAGTAACTGGGGCTGTGAAAGATTAGGGTTCGCTCTGGGGTTATTGACTCGTTTGAATTGGTTATCATCAGATGGTGCATTAAAATTCAAGACATCTGTGCATTTAACACTATGCTGTGCTGAGTTTTTTTGCATGAGGTTGGTGTGTGTTTTTTGTTTTTACACATAGGAAGCACCTAAAGAAATAATAAAGCCTGTGCCTATTGCAACTCCCACTACACCCGCTGCACCCAAAGTCACCACTTCAGCCAATCTGATCTACAACAAAGCACCTAGACCATTTGGAGCCCCATCCTCTTCTAAGCCTGCTTCAATCCCATCACCATCCTCTGCCTTTTCCCCAGCGTCTGCAACCCAGCCAACCCCACAACCCTCCGCTTTATCCCTGCTGTCTGCGGTCAATCCACCTCCCCCCACCACATCCGGAGTGCATGCCAATTATAAATCTGCCACAGATGGCCAATCACCTGCTTTGAGTGCAACTAAAGCTGCAGTTAATGTCCCACGGCAGCCTGCCAGCTACAATTCAGCTGTCAACCTGTATGCTAATGAAGCTGCACAAGATGGGGCTGATGTGCAGAGAAGAGGACTAAAGGAAAACCTGAGTGATAAACCTCAAAATGGGTAAGTAGATTTGGCACGCTTTGTCATTTGTGCATGAGACATGTTTTTCTTTGAAGCAGACTTGATATAGTGGAATTGTGTACAGTTTTATGTTGCTCTACAGAGTGATTTCAAATGCTCTAATGACCCCTTTTTTGTTTTGTTCTTTAATGTGGAAATGCAGTTTATTCACTCCTAATGATAACAATTTATCTGTTGCTGGAGATATACTTTTGGTTCAAGATATTGGTCAAAGATATCTATTCAGACAGTGTGCATCATACATTAAAAATGGAAAGCAAGTGATAGACTGACAGTTATGCCTTTTGCTCTATTAATAGGAAGAGTAGGAGGAAACCGATTAACAGTTTATCTTTCAGCCCACTCGTAAAAATGCAGACATTGTACACCCAAGCTTCTGGATTAACATATGACAATATAAGCTGTTGTACAGCAGTGAATTCAGACATGTCTTGGTCCAATCTCTAGCCATTATCCCTGTTCACTTATAATACTGTATGTAAGAGCCCTTATTTTCCCACAACTTCTGATAGTTGTCAAAGTAAATGTAAAAATGTACACGCTATGGCTAGTACCCTACATGCCTCCTATTTTTATTTTTGTTAATTGTATACTTTTTCAATAGCTGACTTGATTTTATATTTAATATTTTTCATTCAGCCCAAAATCGGGGTCAAAATTAATTCAGGGTCTTTGATTTCCCAGTTCTCTAAATTCACCAAACCGCTGGCATTTTTTTATTTTTTCAGTGGCTCTGGATATGAGGCTGTGAAAATCCAGGCTATGTGTTCCCTGGTTCAGAATACAGTTCTCTGGCAGAGAATTGTGTGCTATATAGGTGCATGTGAAGTGGTTACAGTAGAAATAAATTGGACTTTCTGAGTTCAGCAAAGTTTTAGCATTTCTTGGGTAACATGGATAAGTATCATGAACAAAAAATAAGCAGCTAATAAAACTTGTTTTCATTTCAGAATGTTGCCAATTTAATACTTTGTACAGGAAGGGAAAACTCTGCTAACCTCATCACTGCACTGTTGGTCATCGGTTGCATACTTCCTCTCTAGCCCTCCTAAACTTTTTTAAACCCATCACTCTAGATGAAGACTACAGTCTATCCCGAACAGCAGCTTTGTTTATAGGAAGGGTACACTGGTGTACACTTTGCTGCAAATAAATCCATAAGCGGTCCAGGTATAGCTATGTGGTTTGTGTTATCATAAACCATGGAAGTACCAGTTTTGATGAACAAGAAACGGTGGTTTATTGAATAAAAACATTAAAAGGCCATGCAATCACATGTGTCAGATGTTGAAACAGCCTTCAAGGTTAAGCGGTACCTGCTTACCTGCAATGGGAAGGGTCCAAGATGTGTCTCGCCACTTGCAAGTTCCAAGGATGGTGTTTATCAGCTGGGCTGAAGGGACTACTAGGAGCTGCGGGGGAACCACTGAGTGGATGGCCGTAGCGGTGCTGGGGAGGTAAACGACCGCAGGTTGTGGCAATTCATACCCGTGGCGACAACATTGGAAGCAGCGTCTGACGTCACTCGCCGCGCCGATGGATGAATTGCCGAAGCCAAGGAGGAAGGACACTTGGAGAGCAAGCTATTTGTGCTGGTCCCGTTGCTATGACATGTTTCGCGCCACAGCACTTTGACAAAGCCCAGTGATACACACCATCCTTGAAACTTGCAAGTGGGGAGACACATCTTGGATCCTTCCCATTGCGGATAAGCAGGTACCACTTAACCTTGGAGGCTGTTTCAACATCTGACACATGTAATTGCATGGCCTTTTAATGTTTTTATTCAATAAACAACCATTTCTTGTTCATCAAAACTGATGCTTCCATGGTTTGTTAGATGACACAAACCACATAGCTACACCTGGACCCAAGCACTTATGGATTTTGCAGCTTTTTCTATGATCTTCTTCCCTGGAGTCTATACTAGCAGCTGAGGTCCACTGCTTTGCCAATTTTTTCTTACAATGTTGACCCCTACATGAATAATCTGCCCTTACTCAATATGGCCACAGCCAGAAATGCTGGGGGATGTTTTTCAAAGTAATTTCTCAGCAAAAAAAGCATAGAGATATGGATGGGTGAGTTTGCTTTTGAATATTAAAAATGGTTGAACTAGCCTTTTTGGTTTGTGATGCTCAGATGAAGTGTAGTTCTGCTTTCACAATATAGCAACCAGTTTATATGGTTTAATCTTTATTTGTAATTGGAGTTCATGTCTTTGGCAAATGACTGAAATCTGAAGAGGTGTGAAAACTGCAGTGGAACATTTTGTAAAGGATTTATTAATTGTCAGACTCGGTCTTCTTAGACAGTTTATTGATATCATGTGTGGTGCTTGGCAAGGAAAACAGAATGTTCTACCATTACAACAATGGATTTTAATGAATTGAATGAGTCATTAAAAGATCATTAAAAGGCTAGGTTTTCATCTCTGCGCTGTGGTAAAGCATGTGCGTTGTATTAAGGTAGTTCATTAATTGAATGGGTAGTCTACCTCACAACGTATTGCATGTGCTCACCACAACACATGGCAATTAACATGCATTGGCAGGGTACGTTGGAGTGCCGTTAAGAATGAATGGCACCGCAGTACACCAGCAGAGAAAAAAGAAAAATGTGTGCATTGCGGGACCGAATAATATTGCAAATAACATTCCGGCAGCACACTGATGTAAACAGAGCTTAAATTGGGAATTATTGTGTACTTCCCATAGATATTAGATGGTGGTCAGATGTGGCAAAGGTTTGTGTGCATTTACTACAGCTGAGCTGTCTTGATCTGGCCATTTTGGACTGAGTGGACAGAGACTACCTTTTTTTGCTCATTTCCAGGGACCTCCGATGTCGGTTTTTCTTGGGAATGCAATCTCTTTCTTGAGGAGTTAAAGTTATATTCAACCCCCAGCATTTTTTGGCTTAACACATTAAGCCCCATAAAATAAAATTTCCCCACTAAACTACAGTATTTGTTAAAGTGGTTTTAAAGCCTAAACATTTTTTTAATTGAATGCATTCCTTGCATTAAGGTAAACAATGTTTAGGCATCAGCATCCCCCTTTACTTACCTGAGCCCTCATTCGATCCATCGCTGCTTCCGTTTGCAGATCTTCTCTCCGCTCACTTCCTGGTATCGCTGGCTTTGCTGAGGCAGTGGGAGCCATTGGCTCCTGATGCTGTCAAACAAAGCCAGTGACAAGGGAGGATGGTTTGACAGGGCCAAATCTCACTGTCTGTGTCTATAAACCAATGCTTGTGAGCAAGCCCGCACAAGTCCCTCATAGAAAGCGGCAGGAGTTGCGACGGAGGCATTGCACAGAGCAGCTAAGTATAAACTTGCACTTGCAGTTTACAACTTTAAATGCTACTGGCTCCTGCTTTCTTAGTGCAGGTTCCCTGAATTTCCAGTCTTCATGGGCCAATCTGTTAGCTTAGGGAAGAGAGGGGAAGGAGCAGGGAGAGTGCCTTGTCATCATGGGCTACTGGACTGTGTTTCTATTGATGCACACAGTGTAGGGAGATGCACCTATAGTCCCTTCATGCATGTTGAAGCTGAAACTGGGGCAGCGGTCATGGCACTAGTTTAAACAGGAACATAGGTAAGGAATAATAGATAAAGAAGCTGCATACTCAATAGTGATTTAAATTAGCTGCTGAAAGTGCCTAAAAACTGAGGGTTTAATATCACTTTAAATACTGCCTATAAAAACCAGATACATTCAATGACTTTATTAAAGTCATTGGTTTTGGTTTGGGAAATTACATTAATTAAACTATCTAATATTAATTGCAATTTCACGTTTTAAAAATGTCTTAGAGATTTTTTTTTCCCCCTTCTTTGCCACGGTGGTTGAAAAATGAACACCGCTTTAACCACGCTAATGATTAAAAAAAGATAAACGTACTGTAAATAGAACTTAAAATTATTATTTTTTTTTATAGAAATTTCACCAGTGTATTAGCCAGCTCAATTTTCTATATCTGCCTGTTGAGTACATCCTAAAGCTTTAACCACTTAACTTCAGCCCCGGAAAGATTTACCCACTTTCTGACCAGGCCATTTTTTGCGTTACGGCACTATGCCGCTTCAACTGACAATTGCGCGGTTGTGCGACCCTGTACCCAAACGCAATTTATGTCTTATGTCTGTTTTTTTTTTTCCCTCGCTATAAACAAAAAAAGGCCATCAATTTTAAAAAAAACATACTTTTTTTTTTTTACTTTTTGATATAATAAATACCCCCCCCCCCTCCCAAAAAAAATATCTTCATCAGTTTAGGCCAATATGTATTCGTCTACATATTTTTGGTAAAAAAAAAAAGCACAATAAGCGTATATTGATTGGTTTGCGCAAAAGTTATAGTGTCTACAAAATAAGGGATATATTTATGGCATTTTTATTATACTTTTTTTTTTTTTAAACTAGTAATGGCTGTGATTAGCGATTTTTAGTGGGACTGCGACATTGCGGAGGACAGATCGGATACTTTTGAAACCATTCACATTTTATACAGCGATCAATGCTATAAAAATGCACTGATCATTGTGTAAATGTCACTGGCAGGGAAGGGGTTAACACTAGGGCGCAATCAAAGGGTTAAATGTGTTCCCTGGGAGGTGTTTCTAGTTGGGGGGGGGGGGGGAATAGGACTGACTGGAGAAGGAGAGAGATCGCTGTTCCTGATCACTAGAAACAGCAGATCTCTCTCTTCCCCTGTCAGAACGGGATCTGTCACCATTGACAGATCCCCCATCCTGGCTCTCTGTGAAGCGATCGCAGGAGGCCGGCAGCCACATGCATCGGCTTAGGCGTCACATCACGTGTGCGCATCCCACAGCTCTTAAAGCGGCCGACGTACACCTATGGCGGTTTGCGCAGCCGTGCCAACCTGCCATCATATAATGACGGCGGCTGGTTGGCAACAGGTTAACCGCTTCCCGACCGCCTCATGTACATATACGTGTGCAGAATGGCACGGGCAGGCAAAATCACGTACCTGTACGTGATCCTTTAAATGCCTGCCCGTGTTGGGAGCTCAGTGACCCCGGCCGCGGGACCAGCGGACCCGATCGCCGCTGGTGTCCCGCGATCGGGTCACGGAGCTGAAGAACGGGGAGAGGTATGTGTAAACAAACCTCTCCCCGCGCTTCCTACTCTGCCTGTCATTGATCGGCTGTTTCCGGTCATCGGGAAAGCCGATCAATGACGTCAGCCCCGCCCCCTAATGTAAAAAAACACACACACGCGTCACAGCCCATAACCCCTCCCCTCCCCCTAGTGGTTAACCCCTTCACTACAACTGTCATTTATACAGGAATCAATGCATTTAAATAGCATTGATTGCTGTATAAATGACAATGGTCCCAAAAATGTGTCAAAAATGTCCGATGTGTCCGCCATAATGTCGCAGTCACAATAAAAATTGCTGATCACCGCCATTACTAGTAAAAAAAAAAATATTAATAAAAAATACTATAAAACTATCCCCTATTTTGTAAACGCTATAACTTTTGCACAAACCAATCAATAATCGCTAATTGCGATTTATTTTTTACCAAAAATATGTAGAAGAATACGTATTGGCCTAAACTGAGGGAAAAAAATGTTTTTTTTTTATATATTTTTTGGGGATATTTATTATAGCAAAAAGCAAAAAATATTGCATTGTTTTCAAAATTGTCGCTCTATTTTTTTTTAGCAAAAAATAAAAACCGCAGGGGCGATCAAATACCACCAAAAGAAAGCTCTATTTGTGGGAAAAAAAGGACGCCAATTTTGTTTGGGAGCCACGTCGCACGACCGCGCAATTGTCAGTTAAAGCGACGCAGTGCCGAATCGCAAAAAGGGGCCTGGTCCTTTGGCTGCCAATTGGTCCGTGGCTGAAGTGGTTAAAGAGGTAGAAAACTTGACTTGGTCACTTTTACCTATAGGTATGCTTATAATAAAGCTTACTTGTCTAAATGTGCACCGTTTAGGAGATATTCAAATGTTCTTCAGCCAAATTGCTCAATGCGCTCTGAATTGGGGCACACTGGATGTGCCGTCAATCCAAAGCACTGTGCCGCAATTGTGACTCCTGTGTGCCTGTGCAGGAGTGATGTCATTGCGGCTTGGCCATTCAAACAACCAGTGCCTGCGAACCTGGAAGCAAGACTAAGTGAAGATGGAAGCCCTGGCAGCAGTTACAGCGTGCTGCTGGAGGGATCCATTTTACAGGTAATTCTGTCATAATGTGCTAGTATGTGATGCATACTAGCACATTATGTCATCAGCTTGGTGGGGGGAGGGATTTAAAAAAAAAAAAAAAAAAAACAATTAAAGTGGAACTTTAGTCAGAAAATGAAAGTGACATTCAACCTTCCTTTAAAAAAAATAAAAATTCAAATAACAAACATGTTATACTTGCCTCCTCTGTGCAATGCTTATGCTTTTACATAGTTATACCTGCAAAAAGGGCAGCCTGAAGTGATCTAGCAGGACTTAAAGTGGTTCTAAAGCCTTAAGGTTTTTTTATTTTTTACCCTAATGCATTCTATGTATTAAGGCTAAAAGCACCTGTGCTGCAGGATTCTCCTATCCCCCCTCCCCTTTTCTTACCTGAGCCCAATCCAATCCCGCAATGTGCATGAGAGCCTCAGCACTCACCGTTGCCTCCTGCCTCATTGGGCAGATTGATGCAAAAATTCTGCCCTGATTCGTTCCTGAAAAGGAGAACAGGGACGCACCGGACCCCTGCTGTGGGCCGCATCCATCAGAGGTGGGAACCTAGTCTAAAGACCAGCTGCTATAGCAGTAGCAGGAATACCACCAACCAGCAGGATAGGTAGACAGGCAGTCACCCTGGCAGATGACGTGGGCTCACCTGAGGTGTGGAGTCACCTGAGGTGTGAAGAACTAACCAATGTTCACCAGAGCTTCTGATGGTGGAGATGGATTTTGCTGTATGTTAGTACCAGGTCTTGGTCCTCTGGATCGCTCCACCAGGAGGTGAGCAAGCCGGGGTCTGGTAGCAGATAAGCAGGCATGGATCAACAGAAGCGTAGTCGGTATACAAGCCAAAAGGCCAGTAACGAGTAGTTGCGGGTTGGGATCAGGCAGAAGCATAGGCGAGGAACAAGCCAAAGGTCGATAAAGAGTGGCAGCAAAATATGGAGGACAGCAGGGAAGATGCGCGAGATACTGGCTGAAGAGAGCACAATAATCTGGCAAAGGGGAAGTTCAGAGACATGGCTTAAATCTGAACGTTCATGGGAGGAGCAAAGAGTTCAAGGTTCAACAGAAGTCAAAGGGCAGGGTTGTCCAATGAATCAGACAGGGTGCTGTCCAGCATCTCAAGTAGCTCAGTGAGAAGAGTCATTGCCAGACACAGCAGTGGTTCCAGGTTCAAGTCCAGTCCCTTACATCCGCTTTAATCTACCAACCTTTCTTTGGAGTGTGGCAGTCAACCAGAGTATTTGGAGGAAATCCATGCAAGCAAAGGGACAACATGTAAACTCATGCCGATAGTGTCCTGGTCTATGGGCAACTGAAAGAATGAAACATGGCTATGGATTTTAACTTTCTGTATTAAACATGTGAAATAGTACACAATTCACCCATTCATAGGGAGCACTAAATTCGTTTTTGAAGCATGTCTTTTCCTCTGTAGTGAAAAGAGGCCAAGTAAATGGAAGTAAGCCTGTTGATATGAACAGCATGGTCTCGGCTTCACGGCTGGACACCAATATCTGAAAGCCAATTGTAATCTTATTTTCCTGGCTCAGGAAGACCTTTGCTTCCAATTCGGTATAACATGTTTCTGGCTCATATGATATTAGATACTGGCAGTACCTAGTCTCCATTTCCCATTGCAATTTAAAGCGTGTGTTTAATAAAAACTGTCTACACCACACTCCTGAGGAATGGAGTGTTTTTTCTGGGTATTTCATTTCCCTATGCCAGTGGATTTAAACTATTTCCATAGAAGGTAAAACTCAGAAAACTACAATTTATGCCAGAGTGAACATTTACTGAATGACCTATTTCTTCTTTTTATTTTATCGATGTG
Organism: Lithobates sylvaticus; assembly: GCA_028564925.1. Taxonomy (NCBI): domain Eukaryota; kingdom Metazoa; phylum Chordata; class Amphibia; order Anura; family Ranidae; genus Lithobates; species Lithobates sylvaticus. The sequence continues at coordinate 523,125,570 of CM053026.1, forward strand.
AATTCTAGTATCATTGGAGCATTTTAAAACATTCTGTGCAGCTGCATTTTTAGATTCCTGTCTTACCTCTATTTTATTTTTTTGTATTTCTATTTCCTCTTACAGGGACCAACAGTGGCAAAGTTAGTATTCAGTTCAAATTAATAAATTGTGTGCAGCGACTGCATGTTTTGAAGCAACATTTCGGCTTCAGCTTAAATTATTAAAAGCTATTGTTAGAGCTTTATTGGATGAGCCACATTTGGAGCAGTCTCCTGGGTTTGTCATATTTGGGATACAGCAATACAAAAGATTTATTGCTTTAAAATAAAATTTCAACTCTTACAACAGTGCAGTGGTAAAGGTTTACTACCTACAAAACAGCTTGATATTTGGCAACAGGAAGGTTTGGGATATTGCTGCACTTCATACCCACAGTAGTTTGCTCTCCTTTCCCCCCATTCACAGTCTTTTCAGAGTGAATGGGAATGCTGCGCTTGATATAAAAGATTGTAGTAAAAGATTGTCATTCTACAGGATGCAGAAGTTATATTGCCTTTATAAAGTGTTGCAGATATGAGGAATTGAAAAACTGTACTAATAATTGTTGCATCAAGCCAACATTGAGGGCCAGATCATGCATCTGTAGCTGAGAAGCATAACATAACACAACACAATTAAAGTGGTTAAAAAGGCTCAAGGCTTTTTACCGTCATGCATGTGCAGCAGTGCCCCCAGCCATCCCTAAAACATACCTGAGCCCCATTTCAATCCAGTGATGTGCACATAAGTCACGGCTCTCCGGGTCCCTCCTCATTGGCTGAGACAGCAGCGGTAGCCATTCGCTCCCACTACTGTCAATCACAGCCAGCGAGCCAATGAGGACAGAGTGGGGATGAATGTACACACAGAGCAACGGTTTAGGAGCGAGCCTGCTTGGGTGCCCCCATAGCAAGCTGCTTTCTAGGTGGCACTAAGCAGGAGGGAGATGCCAGGAATGTCATCAGGGGATCGGGGCTGATCTGTTCAAAACCATTTCACAGAGCAGGTAGGTATAACATGACCTGTAATATCACTTTAAGTTCAGTACGCGATTCATACTGCAGTATGCACCAACATAAAGACCTACATGGAGATTTTTAGGTTAAAAACCCAGTGTGGAGTATTTAATAAACTTAGTCTATCTGTGGTATTTTCCAAAGGAAGAGAAATTGCCAATGGTGGTATTAACTTTGTTCTGGTTATCTCCAGAGGTGGAGGTCATGGGAGAGAGCCCGTGGTATTTACTGGATAGCATTAATAATTCGCTGACTGATTTTATTTTCTGGCTGGAGTTATCCTTTTCTATAACAATTAATACTTTCATTGTTTAATTTGTATTTGATATTTTTTGTTTTATTTTATCTTTTGAAATACATGCATACATAACATGTAAGTAGAAGTTCACAGCATGTTTTTGGACTGAGGGACAAAACCAGAGGGGTGCAAAAAATTCCACACAAGCGCAGAAGGAAATGTATGCAGTTTACCATTGTATTGTTTGGCTCCATTTATAAAGCAGGTGTATGGCCTTACTGTACCCATAGTGTAATTAAAAGTCAGAGATGTGCTTTACAAATATGCGTAGTGTTCTGCATGCTTTGGGATGCCAAAGTCAGAAAAACTCTATTAAAATGATTCTGTGTAAGAAAAAAAATCAGGGGAGAGTCTTGACATGTTGGTCATGTGACTATCCTTGTTTGCAATCATGGAAGGCTCCACACTGCACCCTAAAGGCTCAGTTCACACTGCCACAACTTGGAATCTAACAAGTGAGACCCCAAGTCGCGTGACATGTGAAATCCCATTTTAGTCAATGAGAACTGTCTTAGTGCTACCGAAGTCACTCCGACTTTAGAAAAGGTTCCTGTACTACTTCAAGGGGACTTTTATCCGACTTGTGCCCCTAGACTTTAATGGAAGTTGCCTCCAAGTCAGAGCCTCATCTTAATTGGTGTGATTTGGATACGACATTACAGGAAGATTACACAGGCATTCCTAAGAGTTGCTTACAAGTCAAGCCAAAGTCACATGACTTTCAGGTCACGGTAGTGTGAACCGAGCTAAATTGTATGACCACATTGTGATGTAACCCTGTGGTGTATAGCAGAGAGTGAATCGTGGTATCTGCACTTCTCTATAAAAAGGCCCACATGAACACATAGCAAATAACAAAATAATGTATTTGGAATGTATGTTAGTAAAATATGTAAGAAATCTGACACTGTTATAAAAGAAAAAGGGGTTATACGTCTGTGAACATATGCATTTTGTTTGCATCGGTACTGCTTTTGTTTCCATACAAATCAGTGAAAATGCAAAAGCTTGAAGCAGTTTAGGTCAAAAGCACCAAGTGCGAGCTTCATAAACTTGCCTAAGCTTTGTACAGTACTAATGTTTTGTTTTATTATGTTGTAATGGCACCACCTGCTGGTTAAAAATTTTAAAACAGAACAAGTATTTTGCTAGGAAGTATTGCATGAAACTTTAGTGTATTTCCAGTGCGCACACATTTCAAATTGGAAACCGCACTGGTGTGACTAGTGATAATAAACACAGCTGTTGGTAACCAATAGTAAAAGAAACAAATTGAACATATAAATCGTATATGTTGCCGCACTAGCATAGGAAAATGAATTGCTAAAAATAAAAGTCCATATCAAAATGAAATCTGGCAAAGGGAAATAATGAAATCGTCCAAATCCAATATGTATCTTGAGGAAAACACCACTGAAATTGTGTGGAGGTTGTGCTACTCCACAAATGTAGTCACCATGTGTGCAATCATTATTGTAAGAAATGCACTCTTACCAGACTGAAATGAAAAGACTCTACGATCTGTGCAGGGTGCATGGGCACAGTTGCTGGCCACGTCGTCCTCCTTCCTACCCAGCACAGTGTTGGGTAGAGAGGAGGAGAAGGTGGCCAGTGGCTGTGCCCGTGTACCCCACATAGGTCATAGTCTTGTACCAGAAGACTGACATCCCTGATGGGTCAGGAGTGCATCTCTGCCTAAATACAAGAGTGAAAGCCAGCCTGACATATTGGAACCAATGGGTGTGAACTGAATGTTCCCAGTAGAAGTGTTTAGAACAGGCGAATCACACTCTGTAGTGGGGTAATTTCAGTCTGGTAACAGTGCATTTCTTCTAATGGTGATGGCTCACGTGGCCACTACATTTGTGGAGTAGCACGACCTCCGCACATTTTCAGTGGTGTTTTCCTGAAGACACATATTGGATTTGGACTATCTCATTATTTACCTTTGCCAGATTTCATTTTCATATGGACTTTTATTTTTAGCAATTTATTTTCACTATATTAGCTCGACAACGTATACGATATTCACATTTAAAATTGTAATGCTGATCGTAACCACTTCCCACAAATGGACGTACCCGTATGTCCTCAGGTTGCAGAGGTTCTACCAGGGTCATGGCTGCAGCAGAAGTCATGACCCTGGTATTTTTTTCTGCAGCTGGCGATTCGCTATAATGTAAAAGTGATCCGAGCAGCCTTGTCCCATGTCCCCTCCCACTGCCTTCCTGGGCTGTTCCACCAGGGAGCCTGGGACTGAAACCGGGGGTCGGGACGGCACACCATAGAGATGGAGGAACTTCCGTCCCCTGTCTCTATGGTGTATGAAACCGGAAATGACGTGGCGTTTGTCACTTCTGGTTTTGGTTTGTTTACAAGCAGTTACCAGCTTGTAAAGCACCTGAATAAAAATGTAATACTGCAGCTTACCAATATGTAGCTGTGGAGGCTGCATTCATTTTTTGTTTTTCTCCGTGCCAAGTATATTTTCTGCATTTATGGAAAAATACCTGTTGTACCAACCAGTCATCTAGTGTCTTTAACTTCTGTGAAATTGAAATCTCAAATTTTTTTATCAGCTTCTCCAGTTATCTTCTATAAATAAAAGGACACTTTCCCCTATATTTTTTGGAAAATAGGAGAGGGGGAGGAGTATGAAGTCCAGATCAGGAGAGCAGCATAGGGTGACAACACTGCTTTCACAGATACTGTACAGTGTGTGCTGTCATCCTAGGAACACAATTTGTATTATTTACAGGATCAGCAGGTGAAAATAAGGGGAAAAGCCCAGCAAAGAAAACAAGAAAATGAATGCAGCCACCGAATACCAAGCTCCATCATTTGCACCTTTTTTCTTAGGTTTAGACGCACTTCAAAATCATTTTATACACAACCCCCACATTTTGCATGCTTGCTGCACTGTGTATAAATTGAAGTGATAACGTATACAACATATGCATAACTAATAGAGAGATCCTTCCACTAATTTGAGTCCTGGATTTCAAAACTCTCTGATCAGCAACTGATTAGGTCCCTTACACTTGACTCATGGGGATAAATGTAAATGAATATAGGCTATTCACTTTACAGGGGGATTTTCACTTTTACTTTAGCTTAGTGAATGCGGTGGAAATTCACTTTGCAAAGAATACCCAATCTCATGCAAGAAACAGAAAAAAAACATTGCAAACTTTTTTTCTTGCAAAGTGAACAGCCCATAGACTTGCACTGAAAGCAAAGCATTAAAGCGCATTGATTGTGTAGGACTGCTAGCAGGTTGAGCATGTATGTGTGAAAACATTTAGCTTAACTCTGAAAAAATGCATTTTTGTTCGGATTGATTTTACATAGCGTTCAGCATGCTCTGCATGTGATCTAAGCCATGTGATTGAAGGTTTTTGGCCTATTACTAGTGAATATCTCCCAAGCTTGCATCTGGCTGAATATGGCTAAACATATATTTGTTTTGATGACTATTTGGAAATGTAGTAGCTGATGCCGAGACTAAAGACCTAAACTGTTGAAAATATATCCATTTGGGAGAAATTCCTAAATATCTGTCTTTCTGAAGATATGTTTCCATTATTTGGGTGAGGAACATATGCCTTTTCTCATGTCTCTCTCTCTCTTTTTTTTTTTATTCTTTTTTTCCTTGTTCCTTTTTCTTTACTTTGTCTTTCTAATCTAAAGGAAGCCTCCACCAAAACGGTATGAAACCAGGCTATATCTCGAATGCATACTAATATTTCCCCATTATATTATAATATAGACAAAGCAAGGCATGCATAGATTTATAACTAGCTTGTTTGGACCCAAAGACTGGGATTAAATGACACTAATGATGCAAGAGTATTAAAGATTGCATGTTACCAAAAATGTCTTGATATGAAATTATAATTCAGTTGTTTTCCAGCTGTACTTTCCAACATAACTGCTATAAGCATCTGTATTATATGTTTATAAAGCTTTTTTTTTTTTTTCTGTACATGCAATAAAACATATTGAAGATCAGTTTGTAAATTTAACATTTTAAAAATATATGTAATTAGATCCAGGTTATAGAATATTATGTCACAGCAAGGAAGAAACTTTAGATTTTTATTTTTTATCCTACAGACTATGTTAGTGTACATGTGCCATCTAGTGGCCACATAAGGCATTATCCCTTAATTCTAAGCTTACTGCTAATATGCCCAGGTGTCTTCCAAAAATGTTAACATTACAGTTAGCTGTTACATCTGTATAAATAGAGTTGTCTAGGAAATATTGAATAGTATGAATGCAAAGCAAAAACTTAGAAAAAGTTATTAGAATGGTTCAGACATTTCCTTAAGTACAGTCATCCCTATGGAAATAACAATATGGAAGTCATAACCACACTCTTAAGTGTGTGTATTCATACACTGTTTTTATTTGTGCAAAAATACACTTAACACATATCATGATATACTACACATTAAAAATGATTAGTGTGTCAAATAGAACATTCAAGATTATGTCACGCACACCAGAAGCAGCAGGGGAGGCTGTTCTGATTAGCTGGTTGATTATTGTATAGCAGGGTATGGATGTGTGGGAGTAAGGTGGGGCATACAAACGGAGATGTGAGAGTATGGCAGATGTCTTCCAACTCCTGATATATGGCAGACAGGGAGATCTTTTTTTTTTTTTTTCCCTCTTTAGCCGATTCAGCCCCGGAAAAGATTTGGCTGCTGAATGACCCAGGCCATCTTTTGCGATTCGGCACTGCTCCGCTTTAACTGACAATTGCGCAGTCGTGTGGCGCTGCACCCAAACAAAATTGACGTCCTTTTTTTTCCCCACAAATAGAGCTTTCTTTTGGTGGTATTTGATCATCTCTGTTTTTTTTTTTTTTTGCTATAAACATAAAAAGAGCGTAAATTTAGTTATAATAAATATCCCCCTTTTTTTTTTCTAAAAGCAAATTTTTTCTCAGTTTAGGCCGATATGTATTCTACATATTTTTGGTAATAAAAATCGTAATAAGCGTATATTGATTGGTTTGCGCAAAAGTTATAGTGTCTACAAAATAGGGGATAGATGTATGGCATTTTTATATATTTTTTTTAATTTTTTTTTTTTACTAGCCGCTTACCGGAGCTGTTGGTAGTGGCGGAGGCAATCGGATCCTTCTCCTGGCTTGATATGGAGACGAGTGAGGGGAAGATGGCCCCCACCCATCTCCATATCATTGCAGGGTGGAAGCGACGTCAAAACTTCACTTCCGCCCATAGCTCTCAAAGGGCCATTTTTTTTTTCATATTTTCAAATGACAACATTTTTATTTATTTATTGCATTTAAGTGTAAATATGAGATCTTTTTGACCCCAGATCTCATATTTAAGAGGTCCTGTCATGCTTTTTTTCTATTACAAGGGATGTTTACATTCTTTGTAATAGGAATAAAAGTGGCACATTTTTTTTCTTCTAAACCGTGTAAAAATAAAAGGTAAAATAAATAAGGCAAAAAAAATTTTTGAAAGCGCACCCCGTCCCGCTGAGCTCGCGTGAAGAAGCTAACACATACGTGAGTAGCGCCTGCATATGAAAACGGTGTACAAACCACACATGTGAGGTATCGCCATGATCGTTGGAGCGAGAGCAATAATTCTAGCCCTAGCCATGACATGTTGGGTATCAATTTACTCAACGTAACATTATCTTTCACAATATAAAAAAAAAATTGGGCTAACTGTACTGTTGTCTTATTTTTTAATTTAAAAAAAAGTGTACTTTTCCCCAAAAAAGTGCACTTGTAAGACCGCTGCGCAAATACGGTGTGACAGAGTATTACAACAACCGCCATTTTATTCTCTAGGGTGTTAGAAAAAAATATTTGGGGGTTCCACGTAATTTCCTAGCAAAAACAAATGTTTTTAACTTGTAAACAACACATCTCAGAAAGAGGCTCAGTCCTTAAGTGGTTAACCGCATGCTGACCAGCCGCCACAGTTATACTGCGGCAACATGGCTCGGCTGTGCGAATCGGCGTCATGGTACGTCAGTACCATAGACGGGCACTAGGGGGGTGCGTACGCGCCCCCTGCTCGCCCACAGAGCCGATGCGAGTCCCCATTGGTCGCGATCACCGCCAGGATCTGTGTGTGTGTGTGTGTGTGTGTGTGTGTGTGTAAACACAGTTTCCGGTTCTCTGAGGGGAGAGTATTACAGAGTATTAACAACGATCTGTCATCTCCCCTGCACAGTCCCATCCCCCCTTCAGTTAGAACACACACTAGGACACACTTTACCCCTTCACTGCCCCCTGGTGGTTAACCCCTTCACTGTCAGTGACATTTTTACAGTAATCAATGCAATTTTATAGCAATTGGTCCCAAAAATGTGTCAAAATTGTCTGACGTGTCCGCCATAATGTCGCAGCCCCGATTAAAAATCGCAGATCGCCGCAATTACTAGTAAAAATTATAATAAAAAAGCCATAAAACATATTTATTATAGTAAAAAATATTGCTTTTTTTTCAAAATTGTTGCTTTTTTTTTTTTTTATAGCGCAAAAAAAAAACGCATAGGTGATCAAATACCACCAAAAGAAAGCTCTATTTGTGGGAAAAAAAGGATGTTAATTTTGTTTAGGAACAACGTCGCACGGCCACGCAATTGTCATTTAAAACGATGCAGTGCCGAGTCGCCAAATGGCTGAAGTGGTTAATCTTTTCATTTTGAGCAAATACCAACATATAGTAAAGTGTAACAGATTTTTATTTTTTTATTTTACCTGTTGGTATTATTTTGAAGAATTTTTCTTAATCTTAAAATTTTCTTAAAAAGGACCAGAATATCTAGACTACAAATCCACGTGTAAGAAAGGGTTATGTGTTTAATTAAGTCCCCATACTGTTTTAAAACCTGCAGAACATCACATCATATTTTAACTGCTGTACCTACTTACCTTTGAGTCTGATGCATTATGTAGTCAGTCATGTCAGACTGAGAAAATATTCCATTATTTTATGGTATGGTTGTATCCTCTTATTAATTTGCTATTGTTAGGATAATTGCTTATATAACCTTGCTCTACTTTTCTTATGATCTATGGTCATATGGTCATGGGTTATTTTTCCCAGCTTCTATTCTTGTGTTTTACATTGATATCCATACCCAGTTCAAGAGCAATATTTCTTTGTACAGTAATATTGGTGCCATATGTAATGTTACATAATCTCCTCTTTTGTCTTAAAAAGAATTAGTGAGGAAATAAAGTGTGTAGTATTCTTTTAACTATGAAAATAATTTGTCCCATAAAGACTAAGGCTTTTATTTTTTATTTTTTCCCTTAGCCCTCCTCGGAAACACATTGTGGACACCGATTTCTACCATACTCCAATTTATAGCGATGCTAGCAAAAAGCGTCTCGTAGACCAAACTGAAGACTGGCATCCACGCACCGGTACTACTCAGTCACGTTCTTTCCGCATTCTTGCTCAGATGACTGGCACTGAAAACCGTAAGTAAAGACAGCATTCTAGTTGTTAGTAGGTTTCTCAATGTGTTTAATATACAGTATGTGCATGTTTTTATCTTCAGAGTCCAGAAAACTAGAACCCCCTATCCTTTATTCTTCCATTTTTTTTTTTCTCATAAGGCCTCATGCAAAACAGGCTTTTATAGGCATTTAACTTTTTTTTTTTCCCCTCCTCTAAACGCTCCTCTGTTAACCTATGTGGCCATGCACAGATAGGCATTTACGGGCATAATAGAGGCGCATTTGTAGGCTGAAAAAAACCCTCCAAAAAACTCACCATCCGCACGTTTGGGATTGGAGTGTTTGGGTGGAAAAAGCTCTAGACACATCTAAACACGCCTAAATGCTAGGTGAGTTTAGCGCCTGAGCATTTATTTATTCCAATGGCCAGAATAAATTAATATTCTGGCCAATGGAATAAATGAATACCCATTGTGTCTAAATGCATTTGCAAAGCTGCTTTTTCCTCCCCTGGAGCAAAGGCATTCTATTCTTTAACCGCTTGCCGACCAGCGCACACAGATGTACGTCGGCAGAATGGCACAGACAGACAAATGGGCTTACAGGTACTCCCCTTTAAATTTTCCGCCTTTTTAATGTTCTCCGGCAGCCCGCGATTGCGTTGTGGAGAGAAAGAACGTGGAGCTGCCTATGTAAACAAGGCATTTCCCCATTCTTTCTTGTGTTGTGACAGAGATCACAGCTCCCTGTGACCGGGAGCAGTGATCGCTGTCATGTCATAGGTAGCCCCTCATCCCACAGTTAGAATCACTCCCTAAGACATGCTTAACCCCTTTATCTCCCCCCTAGTGGTTAACACCTTCCCTGCCAGTGGCATTTACACAGTAAGCAGTGCATTTTTATAGCACTGATCGCTGTATAAATGACAATGGTCCCAAAATAGTGTCAAAAGTGTCCGATCTGTCCTCCATAATGTCGCAGTCACAATAAAAATCAGATCGCCGCCATTACTAAAAAAAAAAAAATTATAATTAAAATGCCATAAAACTATCCCCTATTTTGTAGACACTCTAACTTTTGCGCAAACCAATCACTATACGCTTATTGCGATTATTTTTTTTTTTTTTTTTACCAAAAATATTTAAAAGAATACATATCGGCCTGAACTGAGGAAAAAAACATTTTTTTAATATTTTTTGGGGGGATATTTATTATAGCAAAAAGTAAAAAAATATAGCTTTTTTTTTTTTTTTTTTCAAAATTGTTGCTCTTTTTTTGTTTATAGTGCAAAAAATAAAAACTGCAGAGGTTATCAAATACCACCAAAAGAAAGCTCTATTTGTGGGGAAAAAAAGGATGTCAATTTTTTGTTTGGGTACAACGTCGCACGACTGCGTAATTGTCAGTTAAAGCGACGCAGTGCTGAATCGCAAAAAATGGCCCGGTCATTCAGCAGCCAAATATTCCAGGGCTGAAGTGGTTAAAAGGATCTACAGTATGGCATTGCATGACCTAGAATCTCAGTGTTAAGCTTGACTGAGTAAGCCTCAGTGCATTGTGCAGGTGCCCAGTCTGTATTGTTACATATTCTGCCATGTTTAAGTCCATCTGAAAGATGTTGTTTAAAACTGAGGGTCTTGCCATATACGCAGTCGAGTTACACTAATGTATGTATGGGAAGAAGGCAAGCCAGGAGATGCAGTGTGATGCTTTGGGCAATGTTATGTTGGGAAAACGTGGGTCCTGGCATCATGTGGATGCTACTTGACATGCATCAACTAACTTAACTTTGTTGATGACCATACCCCTTTATGGAAATGGTCTTCCCTGATGCCAGTGCCTCTTTCAGCAGGATAATGCACCATGGCACATTGCAAAATGGTTCGAAAATGGTTTAAGGAACAAAAAAAATGAGTTTGAGGTGTTGTCTCCAAATTCTGCAGATCCTGGTCCAATCAAGCATCTATGGGATGTGCTGGATAACAAGTCTGGTCCATGGAGGCCCCACTTCACAACTTGCAGAACTTAAATAATCTGTTACTGACTGCTCAGTGTCAGATATCACAGCATTGTCAGATATCACAGCATACCTTCAGAGGTCTAGTGTCTATGCCTAAATAGGTCAGGGCTGTTTGTTGGCAAAAGGGGAACCTACATAATATTAGGTGAGCTGTCCAAAAGTTATGGCTGATGGGTTTATGTAGATGGAAAGGGTGGGCATCTTCTGCTTCAGAGCTAGAATTTTTATTTCCGATTTGCTGACGCTATAGTGTACGAGGTGTGTTTTTAACCGCTTCATCCCCGGAAAATTTGGTTGCTGAATGACCAGGCAATTTTTTGCGATTCGGCACTGCGTCGCTTTAACTGACAAGTGTGCGGTGCTGCACCCAAACAAAGAGCTTTCTTTTGGTGGTATTTGATCATCTCTGCGGTTTTTTTTTTTTTTTGCGCTATAAACAAAAAAAAGAGCGACAATTTTGAAAAAAACTATTTTGTACTTTTTGCTATAATAAATATCCCATTTTTTTTTTTTTTTAAAACAATTTTTTTCTCAGTTTAGGCCGATATGTATTCTTCTACATATTTTTGGTAATAAGCATATATTGATTGGTTTGCACAAAAGTTATAGCGTCTACAAAATAGGGGATAGATTTAGAGCATTTTTATTATTATTTTTTACTAGTAATGGCGGTGATCTGCGATTTTTATTTATTTCTTCTTCTTATCGGGGCTGCAACATTATGGTGGACATTTTTGACACATTTTTGGGACCATTGTCATTTATACCGCGATCAGAGCTATAAAAATGCACTGATTACTATAAGAATGTCACTGGCAGAGAATGGGTTAACACTAGGGGGGCGATCCCCACCCCAAACCTTTAACCAGGGGGCCCCCAGATCCCAGCCCCCCACCCTATGTGAATGAGTATGGGGTACATGTTACCCCTACACATTCACATAAAAAAGTGTCAAAAATAAAGCGCAGTACACAGGTGTTTTAAAGTAATTTATTAACCACTTCAGCCCCTGACCAATTGGCAGCCAAAGGACCAGGCCCCTTTTTGCGATTCGGCACTGCGTTGCTTTAACTGACAATTGCGCGGTCGTGTGACGTGGCTCCCAAACAAAATTGACGTCCTTTTTTTCCCACAAAGAGAGCTTTCTTTTGGTGGTATTTGATCGCCGCTGCAGTTTTTATTTTTTGCGCTATAAACAAAAATAGAGCGACAATTTTGAAAAAAATGCAATATTTTTTGCTTTTTGCTATAATAAATATCCCCAAAAAATATATAAAAAAACATTTTCTTTCCTCAGTTTAGGCTGATACGTATTCTTCTACATATTTTTGGTAAAAAAAAAATCGCAATTCGCGATTATTGATTGGTTTGCGCAAAAGTTATAGCGTTTACAAAATAGGGGATAGTTTTATAGCATTTTTATTAATATTTTTTTTTACTAGTAATGGCGGCGATCAGCGATTTTTATTGTGACTGCGACATTATGGCGGACACGTCGGACATTTTTGACACATTTTTGGGACCATTGTCATTTATACAGCAATCAATGCTATTTAAATGCATTGATTCCTGTATAAATGACACTGGCAGTGAAAGAGTTAACCACTAGGGGGAGGGGAGGGGTTATGGGCTGTGACGTGTGTGTGTGTTTTTTTTTTTTACATTAGGGGGCGGGGCTGGCGTCTGACGTCATTGATCGGCTTTCCCGATGACAGGGAACAGCCGATCAATGACAGGCAGAGTAGGAAGCGCGGGGAGAGGTTTGTTTACACAGGCCTCTCCCGTTCTTCAGCTCTGTGACCCGATCGCGGGACACCAGTGGCGATCTTGTCCGCTGGTCCCTCGGCCGTGGTCACGAAGCTCCCGACCGGGTCGCGAGCGCGACCCACGGCTAGGCTCTTAAAGGGCCACGTACCTGTACGTGGTTTTGCCTAGCCATGCCATTCTGCCGATGTACATCGGCGTAAGGGGGTCGGGAAGCGTTTAAGGCAGCTCCGGCGTCGCTTCCGATTTCTTCTCCCCTTCCGGGTCTTAGCTAGTGTCTTCTAGCCCTCTCTGGTTCTTCTCCCTCCACTGTCTTCTGCCTCGGCTCGGTCTTCTCCGCTGTCTTCTGCTTCTGTTGGAAGCTCCGCCCCTCATGGCATCACCACCCCATCATGCCCCGGTGGTGTGCCCCGGTGGTGACGTCATAATGGGCGGGGCTTCCAGGGCACTTCACCCGGTGACCCCGCCCCATGCCAATATAAGTAGTGGCACACCGCGCACCCAGCATTAGAGCACGACAGAGCGTAGAGTCAACATCGGAAGAAGAGGGAGAAGGCAGTGGAGAAGACCCGGCAAAAGAGCGAGAATACATCGGACAAGACCCGGCAGAGGCAGAAGACAGGACAGAGGGAGAAGAACTGGAGAGGGCTAGAAGACATCAGCGGAGAAGACCCGGAGAGGGGAGAATAACCGGCAGAAGGGAGAAGAGATCGACAGTGACGCCGGGGCTGCCTTAATAAATTACTTTAAAAACCTGTGTACCCGATACTCATTCAAATAGGGTGGGGGTCCGGGATCTGGGGGGCACCTTGTTAAAGGGGACTTCCAGATTCTGATAAGCCCCCCCACTCGCAGACCCTGACAACCAACAGCCAGGGTTGTCAGGAAGAGGCCCTTGACAAGGTGCTTTGAGGTGGGGGGGCGCAAGGCCCCCTGCCCCAAAACACCCACCCCCCATGTTGAGGGCATGCGGCCTGGTACGGTTCAGGAGGGGGGGCAGCGATTTCTCTATGCTAGATACTACAATATATATCTTCATACCCCTGAAGAAGGAACGTAAATTATTTTCCGAAACATGTCGGGTATCCTGCTATTATATGTCAGACTGTGCTCCTTATCTAGAGAGTCCCTCTGACCTGTTTTTCAGGAGATTTATCTGTATTGTATTGTTCTATTTATTATTTGTTTTATTATGTATTTTTGTATATTTTTTTTTTAATAAAATTTTGTTATTTTTTTCTATACTTTTCTTACTCATCGATATTTATCTAAACCCTTACCCTTATTATCCCTGGGGCTTCTCTCCTTTGCATTTTTACCCAATTTGTAGCAGAACTTGATGTTCACTCGTTGCTCCATTGCACTCTGACTACATTCAACTGCCCACAGCAGGTTTACCCTGATGGTCCCATGTACTCCACGCTAGGTTACGCTTCTCGACATGTCTGAATAGCAATGGACATGCGCGCGCACCTGGCCCATGTTGCTGTTGAGATATCGAACCATTCACCGAACCTTTAAGACCGACCTCATATGTAATACAACTATATGCTGTCCTATGACGCAAGTTTTTTGTTTTGATTTAATATGGTATTCATCTTTGTGTCCCTCTCTAGGTTCTCCTCTTTTATGTTATTTTATGCTGGATTTTAGCTGCAATTTAACTGGTATTTTTCTTCTTTTTCCATTGCAGTGAAAGAACCAGAGCATGAAGATGAGAAAAAGTAAGTGTTCTCTTTTCACTCGTTGTGTACCTTTTTGTGTTCTAATGAAAATGCAAAAAATACTTTAAAAAATGCTTCTTCTTCTCGTGAGCGCCCTATGGATTTGTTTTTTGGAATGTTTAAGTAAGCAGTCTATCCTTTTTCCCTGTATTTTCTAACATGTCTAACCTGATTCTAGCTTATTTTTTTACTTGGATTAACATGGCCAGTAGTAGTCTTAAACATTTTAAAGATTTAACAGGTTGTTTGGCACTGATGTTTTATGCATTTACCTTGTGTTTGCCGTCAATGTTGTATGTAGTTACTGTCTTTGATTTGGTGGTAATAACTGTTTTTAGATTGCATTTTTTTTTCGTGTCGGTTTTGCTGAGTGTTTTCAGCAGCTTCAGAAAATGGCATGCAATCATAAAGGCAAAAATCCCTGCATGTGACTTTGCAAATAGCTATGGTAGTTTTATTTCTTGTCAGATTTCCTTTTCTTATTTTTTTATTTTTTTTTCTTTCTTTCTATCCTTTCTGTCTTTGTAGGGAAAGGATTCCTGTGCAAATAATTAGTCCAAAATATACACAATTGCGTGACTGGCACCATGGTGTCTCAGCCCGTGTTCTAAATGTGTAGTGATTCACTTCTCCTTTTTTTTTTTTTTTCTATTCGTTCTTTGCTGCTTGAAATTGACAGTGCTGTATTATTACAAGTCAGATGTATGCCACTGTTAATTTGTGCATCATTTTTATGTTGCAAAAAAAGCACACTTTAGAGGGTGCAAATATTCAGCAACATAATGCATGATAGTTTTGCAAATTGCTTCAGTTAAGGATTTGTTCTGTGAACTAGCATATTGAGGGTAGGATAGTAAAGTGAGAAAAGATTGTTTTATGTAAAGGTGTAAGTTAAAGGTAAACTCTTGGGCGTTTTAATTTTTTTGTTTTGGGTGAAGAAATGTTTGCAGTATGTCGGTGTCATTTCTCCTAGTGTATTCTCCACAGGAATATATGAAAAATGAATTATTAAGTAGGGAACTAGAAAGGTCCTCTCGTGAATAGGTAGGGGAAGATCATCCTGCCTGGACTGGACAGCAGCAACTACTATACTTGAAAATAGCCCAATTGACTCAATACAAAGTTTAAAAAAATGTTTGGCCATACCTGTCACTAAGTTGGGAAATTCAAACTGAGCATATAGTGAATAGTTGTGTAGTGCAGTTGCATTTAGTGGGAATAACATATAAAATTAACTAATTGATCTAGAGATACAGGTAGCTGAACTTGTATGCAAATGTCAACTTTTCCTTTGTTACAGCTGAGCTGCAGGCAAGTAGCAAAATACATATGAGGGGGCAGTTTAACCTGCCAAAAGATTTGTGTTTTTGTAGAGCAAAACATGGAGACCACTACAGGATATCTAAACCTAAGAACAAAATCGTAATATGTTGCAGCTAAGATGAGGCTAAAATTATTTTTGGCAAGTACGCAAAATACCTGTTGGACCTTGCCAAAAATGCAATGTCTTTATCACTTCCTGTGAGCTTAACTGTTGAAGCCTAAAACAGTGTCCTCCTTTCTTCTGTAAATTAGTTATAACCCCATCTCCCAAGTAATGGAGATGGACAAAAGCAGACATGTTTGAAGTCCATTCTGGGTGGAAACCATGGTGCAGCCACCTCATCTAAGGACTGGTAAACCGCACTATAGAATTAAATAGGTCTTGAACTCACTCCCTTCCCCCAGGAACTTTTGGAACTTTCCGTTGGACAGTGGGGGCTATGTTACACATATAGTGACTAAAGCTGGCCATACATGGTTCGAATTCTAAAATAATTTTCTTTCCAGAATCGTAACTAAGTATTCTTGTTCAAATTTTGCACCATTATTGGGCAGCAGCAACGGTCGATTTTTGTGTGCCATCAAATTTGAGTGATCGGGCATGTTGGAAATTCTTTGAAAACTGACCGATTTTCTAATCTGATTTGAGAATCATTGAATTATATTCAAAAAAGAAATGCGCATGAGCGAAAGAAAATAAAATTTCTGGCAAAAGAAGAAGATACCAGGCCACAAAAAATTATTTTCTGTAGCAACATGAGGTGAAATTGAAGGCTTGGTTGGTCGAATTTCAAAATCAATAGTGGCAACACTGGATCACAAAATGCACAAAAGTTCTGATTTTCTAAAGAAAATGTGTTCGGAATTCGACCCATGTATGGCCTGCATTACAGGAAGCATAACAGAAGACTTGATCAAGCTCAACTTTTTATGGAAAAGTTTAGATTTGTATACAACTTCAGCTGAATATATACCTGTGTAACTACTGATCATTTGTAGAAGCAGTGTTCACAAAAGGCAACCTCTTCCTTTTCTGACATCCGATGCTCCGTTTGGATTGTCCAAGTTTATGCGATGGGTTTAAGTTGGACTGTCCGGAGGAGACCCTTATTTAAATAATGTAAGGGTAGAGACCCTCTTTCCTGCCATTATGTGGCTCTGCTAGTTTTCCAGGTATGAGATCCATGGCACTGAAGTCTTCTGTCACCCAGTATCACTGTGATTAGTAATATGCTACCCATACTCCCACCAACAAAATTCAAGTTTTTGAAAATTTGTGTTTTACAACTGACAGAATATAGACATTTGCAGTTAGAAAATACTGATGATGTTAGAGTGTCTAATTTGTCTTGAGGCATTCAGTATGTTGCAAACAAGTAACCATCTAATATTCTAGTACTGCCAAAAAACCTTCTTCACTTAAATTGTTGGATACTTGTCATCTAAGGCTGGTATACGCAATCATCCCTAAATTCTTATCCCAAATAGTATAGCTGATAATTTATAAACAGTAAATGATTTTGAAATGCATTAAGGGCTAGTTTAGACCAGAACGCGGTTCAGGAAACGTGTTCGCGTTTCCCTAACCATGTTCAAAATGCACTGCACTTGCGATCTGCAGAGGGTGTTACTGTTAATGACTCCCCAAAAGCAGTGCGTTTGCCTGCATTGGATCGCATAGTACAGAAGTACCATGCAATCCAGTTGCTGTGCGTTTTTTTTTTCTTTTGCGCATGCACTATTTTTGGTGCTGTCAGCGCAATTTCAGCCCATTCAAATAAATGGGCTAAAATTGCGCTGCATGTGAATCGCCAAAAAATGCACAGCGTGTTCCTGTGCAATTCATGTGTGATCCGGCCCTAAAAGTCCTGAAATATGCAGATTTTGAAGTTTTATTATAGAAAAGTACAAGTAGTACTTTGGGTTCTGTGAATGCACAGAGTAAATGAATTTAAAATAATAATAAAAAATGTTAAGTAGATACATGTTGCAGTGAATATCACTTCTAGAGGGTTATTTAGAAAAGGGATTGCTTTCTCTTCACCAATACAGTTGGGTATTTCTAGACCTCTTTGAACATTGTTTTGGCTTGATAAGTGAGAATGTAAGAGTTTTATTCTGCAACCAAAAAGTTAAACTGTTTACTTAATATATAAGTGTAATGGCTTATATATCGCACAACAGTGAAACAGCTGTATTATCAAATCGTGTTTTGTTCCACATGTATTGTCTTTGAAGTGGAAAAATTAATTGTGCTATATAAATTTTTGTTACATTTGTACATACTTTCATCACTATATATCACATGCTGAATCTTTGACTTGTAAAGGTTATACTTTAATAATTTAAAAATAATTCTGGTGCTACTGAACTACTTTAATGATTTCCGAAGTATTATTAGTACATTTTTAAGTGCTTGCCTTTCTACAGTTTTTATGATTGGCATGTATGAATTTTTTTCAGAAGTTTTGCTTTCTTAAAATAAAACTCCATTTGCAATTAATTTATGTAATATAATGTATCATACAATATATTTTTTTTCCTGACTATGCAATAAAGCGTATTTCCTTGTATTGTGTGTGTGATTGCTGAGCAGTTCTTTGTAGTTGATGTTTATTTGATGTGGACTTCATTCTATCATGGTCTCTCCATTTTTTGTTTCATCGTCATGTTCATTTAAGTAGTCAATGGTTTATTACACTTCGATGTAACGTGAACCTCTTAGTATAGGAACTGTTAATGAAAGTTAACATGCACATTACGGATGGTAAGTCTACATTCACACCAGCAATTAGGTCTATAATGTGAATTCTGGCGAAAAGAAGCAGAGGAATACTTGTCTCTAACCGCAGCTTACTGCTGGATGTGCAAACAGCGACAAACAGGCAATGTGGCCATCAGCCTGTCTGTCGTTGCTTTGTATAGGCTGAGTGGCCGCAGATATTTAAAAACACTTGTCATTCTGGATGCAGAAATCCTCTGATTCTTGCGTGCTTAATTCACACTACAGCCCTGATTGGAAGTGTTAATGGTGTTAATGGGCCCATAATGGTTGCACTCAGTATAACAGAACTTCCTTCCCAGTGTTTTTGTTTCATCCTGCATGTTGGTAGAAAAAGCCAATAAATACATAATGGAGTGTCCAGGTGTTAGAATTCCTGTTGTGCTTAAAGGGGTATTTTGAAGGAACATGCAGGCTTGGGAGTACCTAGCTGTGCATGGTCAATATTTAGAACCATGTAGAGTTGGAATGTTAGTTCAGTGACAAACTTTGTGATATCCTGTAGTTTGCTAACAGTTGCCTTCCACCCACTCTTCCAGGATTGGGCCTCTAATGATTCACAGATTAAAATATTTAATGAAAAGAGCAGAAACATGTTTAAGACCCCCATTGCTTTAAGAAAAGGACATGGCAGACATCCTGGAAACTATTTAGTGTTTATCCTATGACTGATTGAAGATACTTTTATTAACAAACACCCTTTAGACGGCTGCACAAAATGAAAATGAGGGGAAAACACAGGAAGCGCCATCTGAGTGTAGTATTAAGGTACAGTTTAATTGCACTGTAAGTAATGCACTTACAAGATACATTAAGGCTTATCTGTATGTGGGTATGGAGGGTAGCTCTCCCAACGTCTGAGACAGGCATCCATGTGTATGGCAAGATGACAGGGGAACAGGCCCGTAGAAGGAGCTGATGCTCCGAGCGCGATGTTCCTCTGTCTCCGTTTTCTCCCCGATGTTCCTCCTGCTTCCGGTGACATCACTTCCTTGCATTCCACGATACCCTCCATACCCACATACAGATGAGCCTTATTTTATCTTGCATAGTTAGGTTGAAAAAAGACACAAGTCCATCTAGTTCAACCATAAAAAAATTAAAAATTTAATTAAAAATATCACACAATCCTATAATCGGATTTTCCCTGGATCAACTTTACCTATAAATGTTAGTACCCGGTTATATTATGTATATTTAGGAAAGAATCCAGGCCTTTCTTAAAGCAATCTATTGAGCTGGCCAGAACCACCTCTGGAGGGAGTCTATTCCACATTTTCACAGCTCTTGCTGTGAAGAAACCTTTCCGTATTTGGAGATGAACTCTTTTTCTCTAGACGTAAAGAATGCCCCCTTGTCCTCAGTGTTGACCGTAAAGTAAATAACTCACCACCATTATCCGCTGTTCATACCCTGTTTTTCATGCTACCAAATGCATGTCTTTAATGATGCGATATTGTAATGCTGATTTGACTTCAAATAAACATCTCTGTTAAAAAGAATTATAAAAAAACACAACTCCAAGTTCACTATATGGACCCCTTATATATTTATACATGATGATCATATTCCCCCCTTAATCTACTATTTTTAACAGTGAATAAATTCAGTTCCTCTAATCTTTCCTCATAGCTGAGCTATGATTATCAGTTTGGTTGCCCTTCTCTGCACTTTCTCCAGTTACCCGAAATCCTTTTTGAGAACTGGTGCCCAAAACAACAGCATATTCCAGATGAGGTCTTACTAATGATTTGTACAGGGTCAAAATTATCTCTCTCTCTCTGGAGTCCATACCTCTCAATACAAGAAAGGACTTTGCTCCCTTGTGAAACCGCAGCTTACCATTGCATGCTATTATTGAGCTTATGATCTACCAAAAAACATGGACCTTCTCTACCATTGATTTCCCCCAGTTGTACTCCCCCTAGTATGTATGATGCATGCATATTCTTAGCCCCCAAGTGCATAACTTTACATTTATCAACATTAAACCTCATCTGCCACATAGTCGCCCAATTAGACATGCACTGAGGTCGACTTGTAAATTGGACACGTCCTGTAAGGACGTTATTCCACTGCATAGCTATCAGGAGAGCAGCGCCGGACGGACGGCCCGCTCTCTAGTGCGCATGCGCGGGGGCTCGGCGCTCCGGCGCATGCACACTCGCGGCTCGGCGGTCCGGCGCCGGCGCATGCGCACTAGCGCCCACCTGGCGGCGGTGACGCGCAATTAGCGTCACTCGGGCGCCTATTTAAAGCGCCCTGACGCACAGGCACCTTGCTGGTCTGTCTCTCCAGCTAAGTGCCTGTGCGTCCTGTGTTTCTGAAGATCCCTGACTTGAACTTACTGTTGCCAACCCGGATTGCCTGACTTCTCCTGATAATCTCCTGTGTTTGACCCCCTGGCTTGCTTACGGACTTCCTTGATAATCTCCTGTGTTTGACCCCCTGGCTTGCTTACGGACTTCCTTGATAATCTCCTGTGTTTGACCCCCTGGCTTGCTTACGGACTTCCTTGATAATCTCCTGTGTTTGACCCCCTGGCTTGCTTACGGACTTCCTTGATAATCTCCTGTGTTTGACCCCCTGGCTTGCCTTACGGACTTCCTTGATAATCTCCTGTGTTTGACCCCCTGGCTTGCCTACGGACTTCCTTGATCCCTCCTGTGGTTGACCCTCTGGCTTGTCCACCTGACCTCTACCAGATTCCCCAGTGTCAGCACCCCAGCCGGGCGTTAGGTCCTTGCCTCTCTACCCTGCCATCTGCCGGCCACACGGGCCAGGTCCCCATCACCTCCAGGTGCCCCGTCAGTTCCTGCTTACATATCGGAGGTGGCCTGTGCCTCCTGGTGCCGTTCGCTCCCTGTTCCATCTCCAGGGGCTTCCTGCGCCGGGTCGCAAGGGTGAACTGCTCTCGGCATCTCGGCCTCGGTAAGTACAGCTCTGACAGTACAGACCAGCCATGTCCGAGGCCGACAGAGCGTGTTCTCCCCTTGAGATCCTGTGCCAGCAGATGGCAGCACTTACTGAGGCTGTCCAAAAGCTGCAAGTGGGGTACACCCAAATAGACAGCCGCTTGCAACAACTGACCGGGCCGTCTCTCCCCACAGCGGGTAACCTTGCCGCACCCAGTGGGCTACCCCCATCTGCAGCACCCACGAACCCCACAGTAGTCATGGCCACTCCGGAACCCAGGGTCCCTATACCGGAACGGTTCACCGGTGATCGTAAAAAATTCAGAGCATTCAAGAACGCCTGCTCCCTGTACCTAGCCCTCCAACCCAGAACCTTCTCTTCCGAAGTGGTGAAAGTGGGGTTCATTATTTCTCTGCTGGCTGAAGAACCCCAGGCCTGGGCCCATAGCCTAATGGAGCAAAGGAGCCCTATACTGAACGCTGTGGACACCTTCTTTGAAAGCATGGGCCAGCTCTACGATGACCCTCAAAAGGGGGCCACGGCTGAGACCACCCTACATAACCTTTCTCAAGGTCGGAGGCCGGTTGAGGACTATACAGCGGAATTCCGAAAATGGTCAGCCGACACCGGCTGGAACGAGCCAGCCCTCAAGTACCAATTCCGCCAAGGGCTATCTGACACCCTTAAGGACGAGCTTGCCCGGATTGACGTCCCGGATGCCTTGGAGGATCTCATACAAGCCGTCACCAAAATTGACCGGCGCTTACGGGAACGTCGCGCTGAACGCTTTCAGACCTCTCGCCCCAGTTGGACGCCACCCAAACCCGGTCCTGGTCCTGTCCAATCCTCTTTTCACGCTCCACCTGGGAACACCTCCGGAGTCGAGCCCATGCAGCTAGGTCTTGTCCGCGCTCCTCTGACCCCAGAGGAGCGTTTACGTAGGCGACAAGGCAACTTGTGCCTTTACTGCGGAAGCTCCGGTCACTTCCTCCGGTCTTGCCCCATTAGACCCAGTAAGTTCTCACATATCCCTAATTTCAGCCTCCAAGTCTCCGGATTCTCCCAAACTTACATTGTCCTTTTTATCTCCCTACAGTTGACGGAAAGGGCGGTCCGCCTCCCGGCCATCATTGATTCTGGGGCCTGCAGCTGCTTCTTGGATTCTGCCCTTGCCGCCAGGCTTCAGCTTCCCCTTGTCCCCAAGAAGCAATGCCTGCAGGTTCACCTAGCCGATGGTTCCCTGCCCCGTTCCGGCTTAATTACTCACGAGTCTGGCCTCATCTCGGTCACTACCGATTCGGGTCATCAAGAGCTCCTTTGTCTGGATGTTATTCCTTCTCCCATGTTCCCCATTATCTTGGGGCTCCCCTGGCTACAAACGCATGAACCCCTCATTAACTGGCGGACAAAGGAGGTCTCCTTCCCCTCTCACTACTGCACCCAGAACTGCACCATTCATTGGGTTTGCCAACTTTACATTTGGTTTCTCCTCCATCAACATTAAACCTCATCTGCCACATAGTCGCCCAATTAGACCCCTATCCCTGAACGTCCATGGGCAGAGATCTCCATGGATTTCATTGTAAACCCCCTTCAAAGAATTCACCACCATTTTGTTGTCATCGACCGGCTCTCTAAGAACTTCATACCTTTGGTGGGTACTCCTTCTGCTTCCACCACGGCTGATGTGTTTTTTAAGGAAATTGTAAGGCCACGGGGTACCTAAAAGCATCACCTCAGACATGACCTTAGAACAATACCTCCGATGCTTCACTCTCAAAGCGGGTCAACCTTGCTGCCATACGCCGAGTTTGCGTACAATAACTCCATCCACTCCGCCACCCAACAGACACCTTTCTGGGCAAACTTCGGCTTCCATCCCTCATTCCTCCCTGTGTCGTCTGCAAAGACAGAAATGTTATTCCACTGCATAGCTTAGTGTCGTCTGCAAAGACAGAAATGTTGCTTTTAATCCCAGACCCAATATCATTTATAAAGATATTAAAAAGTAAGGGTCCCAGCACTGAACCTTGAGGTAGACCACTGATAACCTTAGACCATTCAGGGTAAGAATCGTTAACCACTACCCTCTGAATTCTGTCTTTTAGCCAGTTTTCTATCCATTTACAAACTGATATTTCCAAGCCTGTAGACTTTACCTTACACATGAGCCGAGTGTGGGGAACTGTGTCAAACGCTTTTGAAAAATCCAAGTATACCACATCCACCGCCACCCCTCTGTCCGAGGTTTTACTTACCTCCTAATAAAAATAAATCGGGTTTGTTTGACAACTTCTGTCTTTCATAAATCCATGCTGTCTGTTGCTTAAAATATTTTTTTACAGCAATAACTCATCTATGTGGTCTTTTTTTATTAAACTCTCCAGTATCTTCCCGCCTATAGAAGTTAAACTAACAGGTCTATAGTTACTCGGTAAAGACTTTGTTCCCTTTTAAATATAGGCACCACAATGGCCCTAAGCCAATCCAGTGGTACTATTCCCATCATTATAATAAAAGGGAAATTGGATACAATGGCTTTGAAATTACAGAGCTCAATTCTTTTAGGATCCGTGGGTGGATGCCATCTGGTCCAGGTGCTTTATCCACCTCTATTCTGTCTAAATATTGAGCCATTGTGGATCATTTGGGGCTGTGTCACTACCACCCCCATTATGGACATGAGCGCCCCCATGCTCCTTTTTGTATACACAGAGCTGAAGAAAGTATTTAATAAATTTGCCTTCTTTGTCCCCAGTCACCCACTCTAGTTTATTTTGTAAAGGCCTACATGCTCAGACCTGACCTTCTTACTATTAACCACTTCAGCCCCGGACCAATTGGCAGCCAAAGGACCAGGCCCCTTTTTGCGATTCGGCACTGCGTCGCTTTAACTGACAATTGCGTGGTCGTGCGACGTGGCTCCCAAACAAAATTGGCGTCCTTTTTTCCCACAAATAGAGCTTTCTTTTGGTGGTATTTGATCGCCCCTGCGGTTTTTATTTTTTGTGCTATAAGCAAAAATAGAGCGACAATTTTGAAAAAAATGCAATATTTTTTACTTTTTGCTATAATAAATATCCCCAAAAAATATATAAAAAAAAATTTTTTTCCTCAGTTTCGGCCGATACATATTCTTCTACATATTTTAGGTAAAAAAAATCGCAATTAGCGATTATTGATTGGTTTGCGCAAAAGTTATAGCGTTTACAAAATAGGGGATAGTTTTATAGCATTTTTATTAATATTTTTTTTTTTTTTACTAGTAATGGCGGCGATCAGCGATTTTTATTGTGACTGCGACATTATGGCGGACACATCGGGCATTTTTGGGACATTTGTCATTTATACAGAAATCAGTTCTATTTAAATAGCACTGATTCCTATGTAAATGACAGTTGTAGTGAAGGGGTTAACCACTAGGGGGCGGG
The DNA here is from genome assembly GCA_028564925.1 of Lithobates sylvaticus. NCBI lineage: Eukaryota > Metazoa > Chordata > Amphibia > Anura > Ranidae > Lithobates > Lithobates sylvaticus. The sequence continues at coordinate 523,150,330 of CM053026.1, forward strand.
GAGGAGTCAGTGTGACGTGTGTGTTTTTTTACAGTAGGGGGCGTGGCTGTACGTCTGACGTCATTGATCGGCGTTCCCGATGACAGGGAACCGCCAATCACTGACAGTCAGTGTAGGAAGCGCGGGGAGAGGTTTGTTTACACAAACCTCTCCCCGTTCTTCAGCTCCGTAACCCGATCGCGGGACACCAGCGGCGATCGGGTCCACTGGTCCCGCGGCCGGGGTCACGGAGCTCCCGACCGGGTCGCGAGCGCGCCGCTGGCGGCGCGTGCGCGACCCACAGGCAGGCACATGCACGATCACGTACAGGTACGTGATTTTTGCCTGCCCGTGCCATTTTGCCGACGTATATCGGCGTTAGGCGGTCGGGAAGCGGTTAATATATTTGAATAATTTTTTGGAGTTTGTCCTACTATCTTTTGCAATCTGTCGTTTGTTGAGTTTTTGCATCCTCTATTTCCTTTTTACATATTCTGTTATATTCTTTGTAACATTTAAACAATGCTAGTGTTCCTTCATTTTTATATTTTTTTAAAAGCACTTTTCCTATTGTTTTATAGCTTTTTTAACTTTGGCCATGAGCCACATAGGTTTTATTTTTAGCCTTTTAAACTTATTGCCCATGGGAATATACTTTGCAGTGAGTTCACAAACAGTCACTTTGAAGAATTCCCATTTCTTTTCTGTGCCTATTGATGCCAATATTCCCTCCTAGTCCAAGTCCTGGAGAGCAGTGCTCATCCTTGGAAAATTTGCTCTCTTGAAATTAAGTATTTTTATTCTTTAACGTATATATTTTTTGCTTACAGCTAACATCAAATGAAATCATGTTATGGTCACTGCTACCAAGATGTTCCTTTATATGAACATTAGTAATAATCTCTGCATGGTTTGAGATTACCAGATCCAGTAGAGCATCATTCCTAGTTGGGGCCTCAATAAACTGGACCTTGAAAATTGGCCTGTAATTGGTTTATACATTTTTGCTCTTTAACTGTCCAAGCAGTGCCATTACTCCAATCAATTTCTGGGTAGTTAAAATCCCCCATTATCACCGTCCCAGCCCTTGCAGTCCTTTCCATCTGTGCAAGGAGCTGAGTCTCCACCTCCTCATTAACATTGGGTGGTCTATAACAAACTCCGATGATTAACTTTGAACTACACACATCTATATGCAGTTCCACCCATAATGCCTCAGACTCATCACACTCTCCATCAACCAGGTCCTTTTTCACACTCTTTGAGATCACTTCTCACATAGACAAATACCCCGCCACCTTTCCTTTTTACCCTGTCTCTTCGAAAGGGTGCATAGCCAGGAATATTAATCGCCCAGTCATGTGAGGAATGAAGCCAAGTTTCAGCAATACCGATTACATCATAGCTCTCCTCCTGTACCTGAGCTCCAACTCGCCTATTTTGCTTGGCAGACTTCTGGCATTGATGAACAAACACTTTAATGCATTATTACATTTTGCTCTGGTGTTTTTCATAGGTCTTTAGCCATGCATTCAGCTCTCTAATCTCCCACTGCACAGGCAATATTTCAGAGAATATCACCTTGGAGGTCCTTCCCTTCAACTTGCAGCCTAGTTCATTAAATTGATTCATAAGGTGCCAGCTTCCAACGTGAACCAAGACAGCTGGGTCATGCCCAGCCCCTCCCAGAAATGTATCAACCCGGTCCACCACATGCCGAACCCTAGCACCAGGGAAAAAGCAAAACATTCAGTTGAGGCGATCCTGGCGACAAATTATCAGTCCTTCTGATTATAGAATCCCCTATAGCCACCAACTGTCTAGGCCTACCTTCAATCCCCTCATCACCTCTACTAGATGGGCTACTCTCCTGGCTGTTAGGGGTAGCAGTGACATCTAGGGCTTCCACCTCTGTTTGCCACCTCCACAACTTCACCCAACTTGGCAAATTTAGTTTTGATGTATAAATACAGGACTGGTCTTCCTTTTCTGTGAGCCCCTTGTAAGTGCATTACTTACCTTGCAATTAAACTGTACCTTAATACTACACTCAGGTGGTGCTTTCTGTGTTCTCCTCTCCTTTTCATCCTGTTTTACAGAGCTGGCTTTCTCTGAGGACAGCTGCCGCCTTGTATTCTACTTTAAGAACTGACGCTCATGAACTAATGGACTAACATTTTTGATTTATTGCCCACTTGTATGCCCGCAGTCACACCATCTTTTGAGCTTACAGTTACCTTTTTGTGATTGGCTGCACAAAATGTCTAACATAAGAACTCTCTTTGTGCGCAGGGAAATTAAAATTGCTAATGGAGTGATCAGGTAACTATCAACAAACTGTTCTTAACCCAATTTTGACCAAATAGATGGTCTTTAACCAAACTGATCTAAAATGTCATATGATTCCAATGCATCATATGAATCACATTTTACTTATCACCACCATTTTGCTTGGAGAGTTATTCACTAAACACTTGTACACAGTTTGCTGTGAATAGTGACATGGTCATCCAACTTTAACAAGAATTTCATATACTTGCTAACTGTCATTGAACTTTGTGCGAAGTGTCAGTCAAAATTGGATATTTTGTAGTAGCACATTAGGGGCAGGCTAATGTGCATGGGAATATTGCCCAGTTAACCAAAGTTTCATATTTGGGGTGTTGGCAATTATGTCTTTTTCTCACTTGTGCACTTTCTATTTCCATTACACATTGTCCAGATGTGGTTCAACATTAAAGAAAAATATAGACATTTATTTCTGTTTGTTTTATCCTCCACCATCATTCATTCTCTTCTGTTCATATCTTTTTTTTTTTTTTTTCACTTGCATTTCCTAATCCCACAATAAGGCTACTCACTTATACTGTATATATGTCATGTTTGCTGTGATATTTTTGACAATTTTCTCCTAGTAGCATCAAAATGTCAAATGACTAACTATTGTGCATTACCCCAAAATATAGGAAATCAAATGCATTATTAGTTTATTACGTGGAGCTCTAATTTTCCCAACTTCTCAAAATCCTGAATTGACATTCAGAGTATGTGAAGTTTTATATTTTTTAAAGTGTAAAAAAAGAAACCCACATAGAAACCTTGAAAAAAAACTTAAACAGGATATTTTCTTTCTGCTTTTCTGTTTCTGTGATTTATTTTTTTTGGCCAAGTTTACATTAAGGCCTTGTTTAGACTTGCGGTTGGCTCAACAGCACATTTTTGCTGCCTGCCAATTGCTGCTACTTAAGCTGCAATAAGCAGCAAACTGGGGTGTTTTCATGCTTTGCTTCACGCCCACAGCAAAGATGACCTGACTTGCAGCGGTCCGAACTGTGCACATTCAAGTCAGTGTGGAAACGTCACAAATGCGTCACAATCTTGGGGTTAAAACAGGCAGTGAGGAGGAGTCTCGTCACTATCTCACTGCCTGCCAGTTGCCACTGGAGCACAATCTGAGCGTGGATCAGACTTCAGAGGTAAGGGAGATTTAGACGCATGTTTAAGTTTGCGGCACTCCCCTATTGGATTGCATGTGTAGCGCTACAAGTTGGGTAATATTTTCTGCGGGCACAAAGCATCACAGCCACAGCATGTAAACACCCTAGTATGCTGCCTATTGCAATTAAGGGAGGGTGATTGGCAGCTGACAAAAAGTGTCTCAACTGCGCATTTTTGCCGCCATCCAAACGCATGTCTAAATGAGACCTTAATGTTAAAGTGGTTCTAAAGGCTCAAGGTTTTTTTACCTTCATGCATTCTATGCATGAAGGTAAAAAACCTCTCTGCAGCAGCCCCCCCCCCAATACTTCAGTGAGCCCCACCGCAATCCAGCTATGTGCATGAGAACCTCAGCTCTTCAGGGGCTCTCCCTCATTGGCTGAGACAACAGCGGGAATCATTGTCAGTCGCAGCCAGTGAGGCAAGAGAGTGGGTGCAGGGCTGAGCCGTGGCTGTGTATGGGAATTGATACACAGAGCTGCGGCGCAGGAGCCCCCATTGCAAGCTGCTTGCTCTGGGGGCACTGGGAGGAGGGAGAGGCCAGGAACGCCAGCGGGGGACACAAAAGAGAAGGATCGGGCTGCTCTGCAAAACCACTGCCAAACTAAACAAAAAACTTTTATTATCACTTTAAGGATTCCCAGTTTGGATGGACTTTAATGGAGATAGTCCTCATCTGGTTCCTATATCTCCGATGCCCCGTGCACACAGTCGGACATTCCGACCACAAAATCCGTCTGATTTTTTTCAGACAGATTTTGCCCGAAACTTGTGTTTCGCACACACATGGTTGGACAAAGTTGTCAGAAAATCCAATCGTTACGAATGAGGTGACGTACAAAACGCACGACGGGACTACGTAGAGGCCAGTAGCCAATGGCTTTCGTCTCCAAATTTCTTCTGAGCATGCGTGGCAATTTGTGCGTCAGAATTCTTTACACACGATCGAAAAAAGTCTGCTCAAATTTTGTTGTCAAAATTTGAGATCCTGCTCTCAAATTTTTTTCCGACTGAAATTCTGATGGAAAAAGCCCGCTAGAGCCCACACACACTATCGGATTTTCGGACAACATAATCTAAATTTTTCCATTGGAATATCCGACCATGTGTACGGGGCATAAGTCCTCCAGTGTTGTTCTTCTCATTCAAGTTTCTTCCTTTGCCATTTCAAGACAATGAAGTCGCTTGCGTGCAATTAAGCTTTATTTTTCATAAGAAAAAAGGCAGATTTTTCTACAGGGCTATGCATAGATTTCTCATTGCAGGCCAGAGGGAGTTGCCTATGTTTGCAGAATGGCAGCAGGTGATGCATACTGGAATGCAGCTCATTATAGTACCCAGCAATCTTTTCGCAAGCACTATTGGGTGGAGTGATCTTCTAGCCGATGGTGTCTGTAGTCCCTGCTGTGATGTCACTACAAACAGTGCAGGACAAAGAGCTACCACTATATTCTTACCACTTAACACCAATGATAGGCCATCATACCTTCCACTGAAGCCGCTTGCTTTGGGGGCACTTGTGTGTGTTCGCTCCCAAGCTGGCTCTGTGTGTCAATGTACAGAGCATGACTCGGCCCCGTCCCCTCTTTTATTACTGGCTGTGAATAACAGCAGCGGGAGACACTGGCTCCTACTTCTGTCTCTGAGCCAATGAGGAGGGAGAGAACAGCTGCTTTGTGCACATCACTGGATGAAGATCGGGCAGCATGCAGAAGGGTTTTTACCTTAATGCTGAAAATTCAAGAGATCTTCTGCATGTAGAACCACTTTAACCTTGCCGCAACTTGGAATGCACAAATGTGCATGTTCCCCGTTTTTAAGGGCAGTACACTTGGGCTGTATATCTGGGGGCATCAGCTGGTTCAATAGAAACCGTCCGACATTCGGCCCATGTGTACAGTAGCTGGTCCGACATAAGCCGGTTAAATAGGGCATGACTTAAAAAGGTCTACAGATCGGCACGCGATCCACGCTCTCAGCCAATCGCTAAGATCGTTGAGCGGTGTGCTCTGGTGGGGGGACAGCCCCCTCTCAAAACACAAAATCTCAGCGGGGGAGATTGCTGTACCAACATTGCATAGTTAGTACAGCGGTTCCTCACAATTTATTTTTTATTTTTTTCATTCAGCCCACTAGGTTGAATGAAAAAAAAATAATTAAAGCGGAGCTCCACCCTAAAGTGGAACTTCTGCTCATCGGATTCCTCCCCCCCTCTGGTGCCACAATTGGCACCTTTTCAGGGGGGAGGGGGTGCAGATACCTGTATTAAACAGGTATCTGCACCCACTTCCGGGCATAGATAGCCGCAAAATTATCCGCAGATGACCAAGTAGGGAGTCGCAACGCTTCACTTCCTGATTCCCTGACTGAGGATGGCGGCGGGGGCAGCCGAGAGACGAGCGATTGCTCGTCATCTGCTGCCGACATCGCAGGTACCCTGGACAGGTAAGTGTCCATTTATTAAAAGTGCAGTATTTGTAGCTGCTGGCTTTTAATTTTTTTTTAAGGTGGAGCTCCTCTTTAATGGTGTATACCAGGCTTTAGACCTGCTGTAAAACACAAATTGGTCATAGAGCTACTGGCACATACTAACTTGATCTAAGCATCAAAGCATTAACCACTTCAGCCCCGGAAGAATTTACCCCCTTCCTGACCAGAGCACATTTTGCGATTCGGCACTGCCTCTCTTTAACTGACAATTGCGCGGTCGTCGGTCCCAAACAAAATTGACGTTCTTTTTTTCCCACAAATAGAGCTTCTTTTGGTTGTACTTGATCACCCTTTCGGTTTTAAATTTTTGCACTATAAACAAAAAATAAAGAGGGACAATTTTGAAAAAAAACGCATTATTTTTTACTTTTTGCTATAATAAATATCCCCCAAAAAATATTTTCCTCAGTTTAGGCTGATACGTATTCTTCTACATATTTTGAGTAAAAAAATCACAATAAGTGATTATTGATTTAATTTGCGCAAAAGTTATAGCGTTTACAAAATACGGCATCGTTTTATGGCATTTTTATTAATATTGTTTTTTTACTAGTAATGGCATCAATCTGTGATTTTTTTATCGTGACTGCGACATTATGGCAGACACATCGGACATTTTTGGGACCATTGTCATTTATACAGCAATCAGTGCTATACAAATGCACTGATTCCTGTGTAAATAACACTGGCAGTGTAGGGGTTAACCACTAGGTGGCAGTGTAGGGGTTAAGTGTGTCCTGGGGCGTGTTTCTAACTGTGGGGGGGCGTGGCTGTGTGTGACACATCACTGATCTCTGCTCCGATCACAGGGAGCAGAGATCAGTGACACTGTCACTAGGCAGAACGGGTAGATGCTTGTTTACATTAGCATCACCCCGTTCTTCCTCTCTGTGAGACGATCGCGGGTATCCCACCGGCCGCCTCTTAAAGGACAACGTACAGGTATGTGATTCTGCCTGTACGTGCCCTTCTCCCGCAGTATATCTGCGTGAGGCGTTCGGGAAGCGGTTGGAAACCCCAGTCAGGAAAGTGTTAAAGTTTATGGCCCCCTGAGCTAGTGAAAGCTCTGGGTCTCTCTATCTCTTTATTTCTCTATCCTCCATCTTCTCTATCTCTCACAAGAAAAAAAGGTTAGAAAAATGCCCAAATGGGAATTCCCTTTTACTTTGGAGAGATTTTCTCATTTCCTAATGCATCTCCAGGACAGGAAATGTAAGGACGGGTAGCAGAAAAATACCTAATAATTTTAACCCTTCAAACGTTTGTCCCTTGCATATGCTTTAACCACTTGCCGACAGCCGCATTTCGTTATATGTCGGCAGAATGGCACAGGCAGGCAAAAGGGCATGCCTGTACGTCCCTTTGAATTTGCCGCCTAGCGGGCGTGCATGCACAGCGGTAGCGTGCCCGTGGGTCCCGTGAACTTTGTTTGCCAGCGGCCCGTGATTGTGGCAAGGAGAGGCAGAATGGGGAGATGCAAGAGATGTAAACGGGGCATTTCCCTGTTCTGTTTACCAACTAATGTTTCTTTTATATTGTGACATAAAAACAGATTACTTGTACATTACGAAGTGGCCAACTTTAATAAATTCTGCTTAATTTATACAATGCATATCTTTAACATTTTGTTTTAAAAGAATGCATCTCCATTTGAAAGGGATATGACTGACCCAATGCCATCCAGCAAAAGTGAAATACTGTATCAGGTTGGGTACACTTTATTATATAGACTGCTGTGTTCTTTAAAATCTTACTTTGCAATAAAGTACTGTCTGCATCGGCAATGTATAATTCCCTGCAAGCTCTCAATGCTTTTAAGTTTAATTGGTTTTGGTCTGGTAAAGTTTTAAGCTTGAAGCAAAAAGCTTGAAGCAAAACTAATCCTTTTGGCTCTGCTAGTAGCAAAGTCACATCAAGTTTCTGAAACTGGCCATTGTCTGACTGGTCATTTTTCATTCGGTGATATATTGTCTGCCAGACAAAACCATTCCAACAAACTCAAACTCTCTGTTAAATTTTGTTCAAGCATGTCCGCAGGTCTTCCTATTCAAACTGAAGGTCAAGTGTTTCCTGAAAGTACAGCCATGTGTTCAATGGGTACCCAAACGGAGGATATGCTTTGTACAGATGAAACTTCACCAATAATTCCTCCATTGCTAAGGTCTAATAGGATTTTTTTTATAATCACTAATGCACATGCTGGAGAGTGTTTCACTGATTTCAGAGTGTGACAACATGGCACTGCTGCTCTTGCATAACCCATCACCTGCAAATATAGCTTCTTTCTCATATTTTCTATAGGGGGACTAACTGACTAATTTCGGCTAGAATGTTTCTTTGCACATAATTTCAAAACAAATAAATGTTAAATTCAAATGTGTTCTATAATGACATACCGTATATACTCGAGTATAGGCCGTCCCGAGTATAAGCCGAGGCCCCTAAATCACCACAAAAAAATGGGGAAACGTATTGACCCGTGTATAAGCCGAGGGGCAAAAATGCAGCAGCTACTGTAAGTGGAAAAAGGGTCAGCAATGCCCATCTGCATGTCCCCTGTACAGACCCCCGTGTCCCCATTGCAGCCCGTGTCCCCATTGCAGCCTACCTGTGCCAATCCCCCGGTCCGTGGGTCCGGGGTCCTGGGTCCTGGGTCCGGGGTCCGTGCAGCCGATGAGGTCCCGCTCTGTCCCCCGCACAGCGTGTACGGCGTACGGCGCCATTACAAATTTAAAAGCCGCGCCTCCTCCTCCTCCTCGTCCGTGATAGGAGGAACACTTTTTTCCCAGCAGTCAGTGTGCAGTGTTCCGCCTATCACGGACATTCTCTCATCCTCGTCCATGAGATGAGAATGACAGGCCATCCGTGATAGGCGGAACACTGTACTGCTGGGAAAATTAGTGTCCGCCTATCACGGACGGGCAGGAGGAGGCGGCGCGGCTTTTGAACACTGCCGTCTGTCTGCATGACAAGCTGTTCATGTAGGCAGACGGCGGTGACTCGAATATAAGCCGAGGGGTGGACTTTCAGACCTAAAAAAGGGTCTGAAAATCTCGGCTTATATTCGAGTATATACGGTAATTAAAAAGTGGGTAGAGAGTCTTCAGCCCAGGTTCAGCTCTAACTGTGATTGTGTTGGTGCTTTAAATTTGTTTTTTTTCTTTTCGCTCTTGGAGAAGATACTGTTGGCTTTAAAATTCAACACCAAGTGCCATCCTTTCCATACACTTGAGGCTGAACTTTGTGAATTGCAAAGATGGCTGAGACACAACAGGAACTGTTTTTTGTTTTCTGTTATACCAGCTTTGTTGCTGTTGAAGCATTCCAAGAAGTAGGTTAGGAACTCTATAATCCAGGGAAGGTAAAAGGAGCAAATTTAGTTCAATCTTATTTTATTTGTATTTTATAGAGTTCAGAAAACACAAAGGAAAACGGCACAATGTGTGGAAAAAATAAAACCACCACATATTAAAGACTTGGTCAAATGAGTACAGCACTTAGGAATAAGCCCTAAACTCATTACAAGACATAGGAGTTGATTTACTAAAGGCAAATCCACTTTGCACTACAAGTTCACTGCAAGTAAATCTGCATTCACTGCGCTGTAAATCTGAGGAGGAAGATCTGAAATGAGGGGAAGCTCCTGCTGATTTTATCCAATCATGTACAAGCAAAGATGCTGTTTTTTTTTTTTTTCCTTGCGTGTCCCCCTCAGATCTACAGCGACTGCACTTCCAAGTGCACTTGTAGTGCAAAGGGGATTTGACTTTAGTAAATAAACCCCATAGTCAGAATAATGAACATCACCATTGGATGAATACTAAAAACAAAAGAATACCCAAGGTCTCGTATATCATATGAAAAAGAGGGGGGCAGTAAGGAATCCTAAAGTGGGGGGAAAAAAAGGTGCAAATTTAAAGCGGAACTATATTCGTCTTGAATCCAGCGATGCACTTTTCTAGAGCTCCCCATCGGCTGGTGACATCTTCGGTGGCAGGCTTTTCGGTCCTGATTCCCGACCGCTGTAAGTGGCTGGGCCAAGATGACGTTACTGTAGACCATGCAAGGGAGGTCCATCAGCTTTGGCATTGTCAAATTTGTGCAGTGAGCTGCATGTGCTCTTGACACTATATAATTTTTATAAATGTACAAAAACCTTTAAATGCCAAACTTGTACAAATAAATCTCTGAATACAGATATACTTGTGCAATATGAGCATAAGATCAATATTAATGGTGCATGGACATTTGTCATTAATTTTAAAACCATACAGTCCATATATATAATCCAGACTCCACTTAATCTCCAGGTGCCTTTTAACGTGCTTGTGGTGAATAAAAACATTAAAGTGCTACAATGTGCCAAAGTGCTTCCCCATATCCAAGCCTCTTACCAGATGGACATGATCTCACAATAAGGGATCAAGCATGCTTTTTCAATCCACAGAAACTGATGTTTCCACTGTGTAGACCTCAGGTGGGCCTGTGACTGGGACATTGTATTGGGACATTGTATTGCAGCAAAGGTGTCCCCACACAGGAATCGCTTCAGCAGCCCTCAAACTCCAATCACCACACAGTTCAGACCAGGGAACATTTAAAACCAGAATAAAGGCAAAGCTTCTTGCAGTGTATGAGAAGTATCAAGCAGTGTACAGTAGAGCTGCACGATTCTGGCCAAAATGAGAATCACAATTTTTTTGCTTAGAATAAAGATCAAGATTCTCGCAGCGTAACATCATCTTTCACATTATAAAAAAAAAAAAAATTGGGCTAACTTTACTGTTTAGTTTTTTTATTAATTCATTAAAATGTTTTTTTCCAAAATAAATAAAAATTTGAACGATAGTTGTGCAAAAACAGTGTCGCATAAAATATTGAAACAACCGCCATTTTATTCTCTAGGGTCTCTGCTAAAAAAAAAAAAAAAAAAAAAATATATATATATATATATTGTTTGGGGGGGTTCTAAGTAATTTTCTAGCAAAAAATACTGACTTTAACTTGTAAACAACAAGTGTCAGAAAAAGGTTTAGTCTTTAAGTGGTTAAACTTCCCTCATTTACTGACCATATTTCATTCCTCTGATCTAAAAGGACGAAGTGTTACAATGTTTCTCCTTATCTCTATCTAAGCAATGTTGTCATAAACTTGGCAGGCTGCCTGTTGTGTGTTTTTTTTTTTTTTTTTATTTATTTATTTTTTAGACAGCTCTCTGCTGTGAGCAGAGAACTCTGCATAGAATCGTGAAAATGCTTTAAGATCGCAAGAGGGGGAAATTTGTGATCTGATTTTTTAATAATTACTCATGCAGCTCTAGTGTACAGATTCACAAAGCACGGCCGCGGGACATGATGGCGCACCAGTGCATATGGACGTCACTAATCCAGTTCCACCCACTATATAATTTATACAAATAAAAAGTACTACACTTGCATCTGTCTGTGCTTAAGAGGGTGCAAGGGATTCCAAACCAACCCCAGGTGACCCACCATACACCTTTTAACCACTTCAGCCCCGGACCATTTGGCAGCCAAAGGACCAGAGGTCTTTTTTCAATTTCGCACTGCACTACTTTAACTGGTAATTGCGCGGTCATGCAATTTTGTAACCAAACGAAATTTGCGTCCTTTTCTTCCCACAAATAGAGCTTTCTTTTGATGGTATTTGATTGCCTCTGTGATTTTTATTTTTTGAGATATAAACGGAAAAAGAGCGAAAATTTTGAAAAAAAAAGAGATTTTCTACTTTTTGTTATAAAAAAAATCTAATAAACTCAATTTTAGTCAAACATTTGGGCCAAAATGTATTCAGCCACATGTCTTTAGTAAAAAAAATGCCAATAAGCGTATATTTATTGGTTTGCGCAAAAGTTATAGCGTCTACAAACTAGAGTACATTTTCTGGAATTTACACCGCTTTTAATTTATGACTGCCTATTTCATTTCTTGAGGTGCTAAAATGGCAGAGAAGTACAAAACCCCCCCAAATGACCCCATTTTGGAAAGTAGACACCCCAAGCTATTTGCTGAGAGGCATGTTGAGCCCATTGAATATTTTTTTTTTTAGTCCCAAGTGATTGAATAAAGACAAAAATAAAAAAGATTTTTTTTTTTTTTTTTCAAAAAGTTGTCACTAAATGATATATTGCTCACACATGCCATAGTTATATGTGGAATTGCACCCCAAAATACATTTTGCTGCTTCTCCTGAGTATGGGGATACCACATGTGTGGGACTTTTTGGGAGCCTAGCCGCGTACGGGGCCCCGAAACCCAAGCACCGCCTTCAGGATTTCTAAGGGTGCAAATTTTTGATTTCACTCCTCACTACCTATCACCGTTTCGAAGGCCATAAAATGCCAAAATAGCACAAAACCCCCCCAAATGACCCCATTTTGGAAAGTAGACACCCCAAGCTATTTGTTGAGAGGCATGGTGAGTATTTTACAGCTCTCATTTGTTTTTGAAAATGAAGAAAGTAAAGAAAAAAAAAAATTTTTTTTATTTTTTTCAATTTTCAAAACTTTGTGACAAAAAGCGACATCTGCAAAATACTCACAATACCTCTCAGCAAATAGCTTGGGGTGTCTACTTTCCAAAATGGGGTCATTTTGGGGGGTTTTATGCCATCTGGGCATTCCATGGCCTCCGAAACTGTGATTGGCAGTGAGAAGTGAAATAAAAAAATTACACCCTTAGAAAGCCTGAAGGCGGTGATTGGTTTTTGGGGTTCCGTACGCAGCTAGGCTCCCAAAAAGTCCCACACATGTGGTATCCCCGTACTCAGGAGAAGCAACAGAATGTATTTTGGGGTGTATTTCCACATATGCCCATGACATGTTTGAGCAATATATCATTTAGTGACAACTTTTTGTAAAAAAAATATATATATTTTTTTTTTTTTCATTATTCAATCTCTTGGGACAAAAAAAAAAAATATTTAATGGGCTCAACATTGCTCTCATCAAATAGCTTGGGGTGTCTACTTTCCAAAATGGGGTCATTTGGGGGGGTTTGAACTGTCCTGGCATTTTATGCACAACATTTCGAAGCCTATGTCACACGTCACCCACTCTTCTAACCACTTGTAGACAAAGCCCTTTCTGACACTTTTTGTTTACATGAAAACATATTTTTTTTTTGCAAGAAAATTACGTTGAACCCCCAAACACTATATATATTGTTAAAGCAAAGGCCCTACAGATTAAAATGGTGGGTGTTGCATTTTTTTTTTCCACACAGTATTTGCGCAGCGATTTTTCAAACGCATTTTTTGTGGAAAAAATACACTTTTTTTTATTTTAATGCACTAAAACACACTATATTGCTCAAATTTTTGATGAAATAAAAAATATGATCTTAGGCCGAGTACATGGATACCAAACACGACATGCTTTAAAATTGCGCACAAACACGCAGTGGCGACAAACTACATACATTTTTAAAAGCCTTTAAAAGCCTTTACATGATACCACATTAGATTCACGGAGGAGGTCTACTGCTAAAATTACTGCCCTCGATCTGACCTTCGCGGTGATACCTCACATGCATGGTGCAATTGCTGTTTACATATGACGCCAGACCAACGCTTGTGTACGCCTTTGCGCAAGAGAAGGGGGGGCAGGGGTGCTTTTTTTTTTTTTTTTTGTTTTTTTTTTTTTTATTTATTTAGCTTTTTTATTTTATTTTTAAACTGTTCCTTCCATTTTTTTTTCTTTGTTATGATTTTTATTGTTATCTCAGGGAATGTAAATATCCCCTATGATAGCAATAGGCAGTGACAGGTACTCTTTTTTTGAAAAAATTGGGGTCTATTAGACCCTAGATCTTTCCTCTGCCCTCAAAGCATCTGACCACACCAAGATTGGTGTGATAAAATGCTTTCCCAATTTCCCAATGGCGCGGTTTATATCCGGGAGGGGGGACATTCCCTCCCACTGCTTGTAAAAGCAGTCTAGAGGCTAATTACCCGCTAGAATTGCTTTTACATGAAAGCCGATCACTGGCTGAAAAGAATGATACCAAGATGATACCTAAACCTGCAGGCATCATTCTGGTATAACCATTCAAAGTCCAGCAACATACTGGACATATATTGTAATCTTTTTTTTTTCATGCAGCCTCTTGGCTGAACGAAAAAAAAGAGATTGATTGGTGGGTATGCCCACCATTAGAATACCTCCCTTCATCCACCCACTTCTAATGATGGGCATCCTCCCGCAAAAGTTATGCCGTGTACACACGGTCGGAATTTCGACCGTATGTACGTGGCATTAGGAGCCAATCGCTCCTCCCCCCCCTGCTGCCCCCATGCTTCGGCATATATGCTCTTTTTTTTTAACTGTGGTGGTGAAATCACCTCCTACAGCGTTGGAGTCGCGGCTTTATGTATCGTGGGAGCAAACGCTGTTGCTGTCAAGATAAATAAATCCGCGTTGCAACTGAATGGCGCACCTGAAAACAAAAAAATGCTCAACACTAAAACACAGTAAACAAAATTACATACCTGAAAAGCAAGCATGATAAAACATGATAAAACATAATAAAACATTGCAGAATAGAATGGAGTAAAAAAAAGAGCAACAATAGAGAGAGAATAGAGTGAGAGAGAGAACAATAAAACGACAACTATTTTATTTTTTTTTATTTTTTTGAGATTCACAGGTAAAAAAGCTCCTGACTGAAGCGACTGAATCAAAACGCTACCACAAAAAAACTGTTAGCGATCGCAGGGATCAGGCCTGACTCTGCGAACGCTGCAGTTATGTGTGCTTAGTGTTTTGTAAGTGACAGTGATCGATCGATACTGCACTTGGGTGGGCTGGGCTGGGCGGAGGGGGAAAACGCAGGTGCTAGCAGGTATCTGGGCTGATCCCGCTAACAATGCGTTTTTTTTTGGAACCCTAAACTGCTGGGACGCTAGTATAGATCTGATCAGATCAGATATCGATCTGTTCAGATACTGTGCCACTAAGGGAGGTGTATGCTTTGCGCGTGGGTGTTTGCGGTACTGGCACTAACCTGGGGCGACGCAGACCTTATTTGACCCTAAAACCTAATTGATATCACCCGCCGGGCGATCAGGGGGTTAAACCGTTATTGGGTAATAAATGGCGGGTGCCCTGACAGTATAAAAAAACAAGCTAACTAACCAGCGTCACCCGTAACAGTAATACAAAAAAAAACTGGTTACCTAGCGACACTAATGCAGCGATCAGAAAAACGATCGCTTAGTGACACTGGCAAAAGGGGGTGAAAGGGTTAACTAGGGGCAATCAGGGGGTTAAACCTTTATTAGGTAATATATGGGGGTACCTGACGCTATATAAAAACCTGACGGGGAACCTAAATAACGAAATAACTAACTGGCTAACCAGCGTCACCAGTGACAGTTATACAGTGATCACTGGTGAAAGGGTTAACTCTAGGGGCAATCAGGGGGTTAAAACCTTTATTTAGGTTGTAATATGGGGGTACCTGACCTATAAACCTATTTATGAACCTATATAAACATGGCGGTTACCTAAAAAAAAAAAAATGGTTACCTAGCGACACTAATGCAGCGATCAGAAAAAACGATCGCTTAGTGACACTGGCAAAAGGGGGTGAAAGGGTTAACTAGGGGCAATCAGGGGGTTAAAACCTTTATTAGGTAATATATGGGGGTACCTGACGCTATATAAAAACCTGACGGGGAACCTAAATAACAAAATAACTAACTGGCTAACCAGCGTCACCAGTGACAGTTATACAGTGATCACTGGTGAAAGGGTTAACTCTAGGGGCAATCAGGGGGTTAAAACCTTTATTTAGGTTGTAATATGGGGGTACCTGACCTATAAACCTATTTATGAACCTATATAAACATGGCGGTTACCTAAAAAAAAAAAATGGTTACCTAGCGACAGCAGTGACACTAATAAAGCGATCAGAAAAACGATCGCTTAGTGACACTGGCAAAAGGGGGTGAAAGGGTTACCTGGGGGGCAATCAAGGGGTTAAACCTTTATTAGGGGGGGGTAGGGGGCTACCTTGGACCTAAAACTAACTGCCCTGACAGTTATTACAGTCACACTGACACTAAATGCAGTGATCAGTAAATAAATGATCACTGCAATTAGTGACACTGTGACTGGGGGGGGAGGGGGTGATCTGGGGGGTGATCAGGGGGTGACAGGGGGGGGAATATGTGCCTAACTGTACTGGTGTCAGTGTAGTGTTGTGCACTAACCTGTACATGTTCGCCGCTCGGCGTCTCCGGTCACATAGACCGGCGCACCGAGCGTGACATCACTTCCGCCTTCCTGTCTATACAATAGACAGGAAGGGGAAGTTTCTCATTGGCCAGGAGCGATCGCGAGGGGGTGGCCAGAAACCACTGGCCGTCCCCTCGTCCCGGATCGCTCCTGAAGCGATCCCGACCGTCCCCGCCGGCGGAGGGGGGTCCGATCGGACCCCCCAACCGCCGGAAGAATGTCACGTACAGGTACGTGATTCTGCCTGTACGTGCCATTCTGCCGACGTAAATATACAGGGGGCGGTCGGGAAGTGGTTAAATACTGTAAAAAAATGTAATAAGCACAGAAACCCAACACCACAGCAGTTCTCTGACCAAGCATAAAAGGGGGAGCTGCACTAGTTGCCAATCCTACCCTCCTAAATCTCAAAAGTACTGCTACTATAGTACTACAGTTAGACCCAGTTTGCATTTTAGCAGTAAGGGCTGAATTGGTTTTAGGCTCCTGTGGTGCTGTCATTGGGGACTTATACAGGAGTATTAGGTGAATTGCTGGCCATATGAGAATTTTATTGGATCCTTTTATTTTATTGCTCCTTAAAAAGTGCAAGCAGTGCTTTTTATTTGTGTATACATTTGTGTTACAAGACCTATTTGATGCAATGTATATTTTTAGTTTTTTTCCGTTTTCATATTGATTCCAAGTGATAGACTGTGTTATTTCATTTTAATTTAATTGGTCCATTTAAACAGTGGGGACAGGACATTAATTTCTGTTGTAGAAAGTATGCCAGCTAAAAAACACTTCTCTGTCAGAAATTCCACATGGGCTACATATTTTCCCAATAGAGCTAAAGACTGTCATTTTTTTTTTTTTTCATTTCAGATAGAGTATGGCCGGGTTCACACTGGTACGACAAACGCTCCGACATTGGGAGCTCATGTCGCATGACGTGTGAATATCAATGTTTCCCTATGAGAGCCATTTTAACTGGTCCGACACAAGTCGGTCCGACTTTGAAAATGCTCCCTGCACTACTTTGGTCCAACTTTGATCCTACTTCAGCCCATTGAATATCACTGAAGTCAGACCAAAGTCGGATTGCCGTCTTAACTGATCCTACTTTTGCATGCGACTTGTGCTCTGATGATCTTGAAGTGGAACTCCACCTCAAATTAAAAAAAGGCATGGGTTCCCCCTCCCAAGAGCATACCAGGCCCTTCGGTCTGGCATGGATTTTAAGGGTAAGCCCCAAGCCGAAGAATCCCCCCACAAAATCCATACCAGACCATTATCCAAGCACGCAGCCCGGAAGGTCAGAAAAGGGGGTGGAGACGAACGAGCGACCCCCCCCCCCACTCCTGAACTGTACCAGTCTGCATGCCCTCAACATGGCGGGGAGGGTGGGTGCTTTGGGGCCCCCACCCCAAAGCACCTTGTCCCCATGTTGATCATAAGGGCCTCTTCCCGACAGCCCTGGCCGTTGGTTGTCGGGGTGGCTTATCGTAATCTGGAAGCCCACTTTAACAAGGGGGGCCCCAGATCCCAGCCCCACACCCTATGTGAATGGTTAGGGGTACATTGTACCCCTACCTATTCACCTAAAAAAAAAAAGTATCAAAAATAAAACACAGTACACAGGTTTTTAAAGTAATCTATTAGGACAGCACCGGCATCGCTTCCGATCTCTTTTCCCCTCTCCGGCTGTTCTGCCTCCTCCGCTGATGTCTTCTGCCTCTGCCGATTCTTCTCCGCTGTCCGGGTCTTCTCCGCTGATGTCTTCTAGCTCTCTACGGTTCTTCTCCCTCTGTCCGCTGTCTTCTGCCGGGTCTTCTCCGCTGTCTCCTCGCTCTTTTGATGGGTCTTCTCTGCTGTATTCTCCCTCTGTTCTTCTCCCGATGTTGACTCAACGCCCTCTCCCGCTCTAATGCTGGGTGCGCCACTATTTATATTGGCAAAAGGGCGGGGTTACTGGGTGACGTCATCCAGGGGGCCCCACCCCTTATGGCATCACTGATGGGCATGATGGGGTGGGGCCTCTGGGACGACCCCGCCCATGCCAATATAAGTAGTGGCACACCGCACACCCAGAATTAGAGCAGGAAAGAGCGTTGAGTCAACATTGGAAGAAGAACGGAGGGAGAAGACAGTGGAGAAGATTCGGCAAAAGAGCGAGAAGACAGCGGAGAAGACCCGGCAGAGGCAAAAGACAGCGTACAGAAGGAGAAGAACTGAAGAGGGCTAGAAGACCCGGACAGGGGAGAAGAAACCAAGGCAAGGAGGCAGAAGACATCAGTGGAGGAGGCAGAACAGCCAGAGAGGGGAGAAGAGATCGGAAGCAACGCCGGAGCTGTCTTATTAAAATTACTTTAAAAACCTGTACTGTGTTTGTTTTATTTTTGACACTTTTTTTTTTTTTTTTTAGGTGAATGGGTAGGGGTACAATGTACCCACCCCCCCATGTTGAGGGGATGCGGCCTGGTACAATTCGGGGGGGTGCGCGCTCGTCCCCACCCCCTTTCCTGACCTGCCGGGCTGTGTGGTCGGATAAGTGTTTGGTTTGGATTTTGGGGGAACGGTGTAGGTGGTTCCCCTTACAATTCATGCCAGACCGAAGGGCATGGTATGCTCTTGGAGGCTGAACTCATGACGTTTTTTTATTTGGCGTGGAGTTCCCCCTAAAGATTCATACCAGACACAAAATGCCTGCATTGTCAGGATCAAAGTAGGATCCCCGTTCATTGAAGTCAGACTGATGTCGGACTTCAAGTCACAGGGCAAAGTCGGATCCACAGTCGTACGACTGTCGTGTCGTACCAGTGTGAACCCGGCCTAAGGGAGGTTTATAACACCTATCAGTTTTTATGCCATCTTTGTCCTATTGGGATAATTTCCCTTCCCCATTCTGTCATGTACTGAAAACATTAGTGCCGTGTGCACAGTGAGGGCAGTGTGCAATACATACAAAATAGAATACAATTATATACAGAACTTACAAATTTCCATTACAGTCACCAAAGTTACTGTCTCTATCGGAAAATTTCCCATTTATTACTTTTCTGGTCAACCTGAAATTTGGGATTTTCTTTTATTTTCAAAAAAAGTAAACAGGACAACGAATGGGAACACAGACTGCAATACAAATCTGACATGTTCTAATCCCTCTCCACTCTGTCCAAAACTCTGAAACAAAAACCTAAAAAGAAAAAGTTTTGCATTTTTAGTTACACTTTAACCACTTAAGGACCGAGCCTCTTTTTTAGATGTGGTGTTTAAAACAAAAGTTAAAACAAAGTTAAAAACAGGTGTTTTTGCTAGAACCCCCAAACATTATACATTTTTTTTTCTTCTAACACCCTAGAGAATAAAATGGGGGTCGTTGCAATACTTTCTGTCACACCGTATTTGCGCAGCGGTCTTACAAGCGCACTTTTTTGGGAAAAAATACACTTTTTTTTTTAAATTAATAAATAAGACAACAGTAAAGTTAGGCCAATTTTTTTCTTATATTGTGAAAGATAATGTTACGCCGAGTAAATTGATAACAACATGTCACGCTTTAAAATTGCGACAAACTTTTACCCTTAAAAATCTCCATAGATGTTTAAAAAATTCTACAGGTTGCATGTTTTGAGTTACAGAGGAGGTCTAGGGCTAGAATTATTGCTCTCACTCTACCAATCGTGGTGATACCTCACATGTGTGGTTTGAACACTGTTTTCATATGCGGGCGCTACTCACATATGAGTTCGCTTCTGCACGTGAGCGCGGCGGGACGGGGCGCGTCAAAAAGCCTTCAGATTTCATATTTACACTAAAATGCAATAAAAATAAATTTAAAAGCAATTTGTCATTTAAAAAAATAATTAAAAAAAATGCCCCTTTAAGAGCTATGGGCGGAAGTGACGTTTTGACGTTGCTTCCGCTCCCTGCAATGGAGACGGGTGGGGACCATCTTCCCCTCACTCATCTCCATGTCCAGCTAGTGACAGCATCCAATTGCCTCCACTGCTGCCGACGGTTCCGGTAAGCGGCGGAGGGCACCGGAGCGAATCCGCCGCAGAGACCACTTTTTATCTTCAAGCGGACCACTGGCTGAACAAGAGGATACTGGGGTTATGACAGCTAGCTAACCATATCCCCCTTCAAAGTAAGGATGTATATTGGCGTGCGGCTGTCCGCAAGTGGTTAAACAGACACTCATCATTGGATACAATCACAAGTTAAAGTTGTATATTCAACCTATTTAAACACTTGCCGCACAATCACGTGTATATAAACTTGATTGTGTTCAAGTGGTTATACCAGGACCATGGCTGCAGCTGTCAGCCATAACCCCAGTGTTGAAATATTTGGATGGCGATTCCCTACCCCTTTAAACATGATCGGAATGGCTGATTAGCCGCTGGATCACTCACTTCTACAGTCAGCGGCAGGGTCCGCACCCCCCCTAGCTCCGATTGGGAAGCCTGGCACTGAAGGCAATGGTTCAGTTTGGCTGTTCATAGATCTGGTGGGAGACCGGAACCTCCCTGATAACCTCTATGGTCTAGGAGACCGGAAGCGATGAGTATTTTGTCCCTTTCAGTTAGGGCAAATGTAAACCAAGCCCTTTTTATCTTATGCTTTTTAAGGGTCCTGTCATACTTTATTGCTATTACAAGGGATGTTTACATTTCTTGTGACAGCAATAAAAGCGATCAGATTTTTTTTTTTTTTTAAAGGGACAGTGTATAAAAATACATGTGCAGTATCGCCGTGAAGTATCAAATTACTTGGCGTAACATCATCTTTTATATTTTACCAAATTGGGTTATATATTGTGGGGGTTTTTTTTCATTAAAATTAATTTAAAGTGTATTTTTTTCCCCCAAATAATTAGCATTCTAAAAAAACGCTGCGCAAAACTGTGTGAAATAAAAAATGGCAACAAACCCCATTTTATTCTCCAGGCCCTCTTCTAAAAAAATGTTTTGGGGTTCCAAGTCATTTTCTAGCAAAAACATAGTGTCAGCAAAGGCCTGCTCTTCGAGTGGGTAATACCTGAAACCTGACTGAAACCTTAAATAACTTGTTATCATTGAGTTTTAAAAAATAAATGGCCACTATTGAGCCAACATAACGTTAAACAAATCCATCTTCTAACCGTGTGTGTGTGGTTTTCTTTTTTATTTTTTTTTTTTTTTAAGCATACTGTGATCTGTATATAAGAATATAAAACAAACTGCCATGTATAAATGGTCATACTGCAGGTCAGATCCAGAACCCACAGAATGTGCTGGGCTTCCAAAAACCTCTCCTGATTTTGCTCAAACAAATGTACCAGATAGACCAACCATAGATCCTCGTTCTTCAAATAATCCACATGACAGGTAATTTTTTTTTTTTTTTTGTGGTCAGTCTGTGAGATATGAATTGTTCACCCATGTTCTAAAGAAAAATACAAACGCATGCCACAAAAGGTAACATCTGCTGTGCGTTTCAAAATGATCTTGTTGTTTTGTATAAGTGCCGGTTCACACTATTGCGATGGCAGACATTGCATGTAATTCGCAGCAACACTGCTGTTCACATTACATGCGATGTCTGTGCGGTGTCAGCCATACAGATAGTATGGCTGATATTGCACCGCATTCAGTGCAAACACGCACAGGACCCTTTTTTCTGTTCGGACCAGAATCGGATCGCATGTGTGTTCACACATATGCAATCCAATTTATGTCCGAACTGTCAGTTCGCAGTGCGATATGCAAGCTAAAATGGGGGTGTCGTTAAAATATGACACTCCCTAGCAGTTCGCATATGGCAGTGGGAACTGCTGTGCGTGTTGGGTGCGATGCGGGAACCCGCAGTTGATTTGTAGGGTTCTCGCATCGCAATAGTGTGAACCGGGCCTTAACCATATAAAATGTATTCTAGAGCTTAACCACTTTAGCCCCAGAAGATTTGGCTGCTCAATGACCAGACCATTTTTTACAATGCGGCACTGCATCGATTTAGCTAACAATTGCGTGGTTGTGCGACGCTGTACCCAAATAATATTTACATCTTTTTTTCCCCACAAATAGAGCTTTCTTTTGATTGGTATTTGGTCATCTGTGTTTTTTTATTTTGTGCGCTATAAACAAAAACAGTGCAACAATTTTGAAAAAAAACACATTTTGTACTTTTTGCTATAATAAATATCCCCAATTTTTTTTTTTTTTTAAAAGCTAATTTTTTCCTCAGTTTAGGCCGATATGTATTCTTCTACATATTTTTGGTAATAAAAATCGCAATAAGCATATATTGGTTTGCGCAAAAGTTATAGCTTCTACAAAATAGGGGATAGATTGAAGGCATTTTTATAATAATAATAATAATATTAATTTTTTTTTTACCAGTAATGGCAGTGATCTGGCACTTCTTTTTTTTTTTTTTTATCGGGACTGCGACATTATGGCGGACAGATCGGACACTTTTGACACATTTTTGGGACCATTGACAATTATACAGCGATCAGTGCTATAAAAATGCACTGATTACTGTGTAAATGTCACTGGCAAGGAAGGGGTTAACACTAGGGGCTATTAAGGGGTTAACTGTGTTCCCTAGTGTGTGTTCTAACTGTAGGGGGATGGTACTGACTAGAGGACATGAGATTGCTGTTCCTAGCTAGTAGGAACCCACAATCTGCCTCTCTTCACAGAACAGGGATGTGTGTGTTTACACACATGTCCCTGTTCTGGCTCTCATGCGCGGCGAGTGGTCATCGCTGGCCACGTGCATTGGCACCCCCGCAGTTCAGCGGGCACGCGCTTGCTATCCCATTTTAAAGGCGCCGATGTACAGCTACGATGGCTCGCGGGATGGTGTCGACCTGCCACAGTATGATGACGCGGCTGGTCGGCAAGCGGTTAATAACCTCCTTTGCTAAATAAATGTAAAATATATACCTAAATATATGGCTTTCATTCGTGACAGCATGCTTACTATTGTGATCTGTGATTGACTACAGCTAGTCACATGGTACAGGGTGCTGTGATTGGCCCAGGTACTATGTAATAGCTGGTAGCCAATCACAGAATCGCAATAGTAAGCAAAACTGTCCTGAATAGAAGCTATTCATGACTGTTTGCCTACATGGTAATCCATGTGATTGCTATTTTTACTGACAGTGTACTGACTGGAATGGTACCAGCTGTTTGGAGAAAAGCCAATGTAGCACCAATATTTAAGAAGGGCCCAAAATACATCCCTGGGAATTACAGACCAGTTAGCCTAACCTAGCCAGTTAGCCAGTTAGCAAGCTCTTGGAGGGGATGATAAGGGATTATATACAAGATTTTGGTAATGAGAACGGTATCATTAGCAGTAATCGGCATGGATTCATGAAGAATCGTTCTTGCCAAACCAATCTATTAACCTTCTATGAGGAGGTGAATTTCCATCTAGATAAAGGAAGGCCCGTAGACGTGGACTATCTGGATTTTGGAAAAAGCATTTGACATACTTCCCCCCGTAGACGTGGACTATCTGGATTTTGGAAAAAGCATTTGACATACTTCCCCATAAACATTTACTGTACAAAATAAGGTCCGTTGCCATGGACCATAGGGTGAGTACATGAATTGAAAACTGGTTACAAGGGCAAGATCAGAGGGTGGTGATAAATGGGGAGTACTCGGAATGGTCAGGGGTGGATAGTGGGGTCCCCCAGGGTTCTGTGCTGGGACCAATCCTATTTATTTTGTTCATAAAGGACCTGGAGGATGGGGTAAATAGTTCAAGCTCGGCATTTGCAGACGATACTAAGCTAAGCAAGGCAATAACTTTTCCGCAGGATGTGGAAACCTTGCAAAAAGATCTGAACAAATTAACGGAGTGGGTAACTACTTGGCAAATGAGGTTTATTGTAGAAAAATTTAAAATAATACATTTGAGTAGCAAAAATATGAATGCAATCTATATACTGGGGGAATCTAGGATGGAAAAGGACCTGGGGGGTCCTAGTAGATGATCAGCAATGGCATGCAACGCCAAGCTGCTGCTAACAAAGCAACCAGAATATTGGCATGCATTAAAAAGGGGATCGATTCCAGAGATAAAACGATAATTCTCCCGCTCTACAAGACTCTGGTCCGGCCGCACCTAGAGTATGCTGTCCAGTTCTGGGCACCAGTCCTCAGGAAGGATGTACTGGAAATGGAGCGAGTACAAAGAAGGGCAACAAAGCTAAAAAAGGGTCTGGAGGATATTAGTTATGAGGAAAGGTTGCGAGCACTGAACTTATTCTCTCTGGAGAAGAGACGCTTGAGAGGGGCTATGATTTCAATTTACAAATACCATACTGGTGACCCCACAATAGGGATAAAACTTTTTTGCAAAAGGGAGTTTAACAAGACCTGTGGCCACTCATTAAAATTAGATTTAAAGAGGTTTAACCTTAAACTATGTAGAGCAAATTTGTGAGGCCTAGTGTGCATTAACACGGCCTATACCCCAAAGAGAAGCTTAAACAGATAGACATAAAAAGTATATGCATGTGAAAAAAAGTTTTTTATTTAGGGCTACAGGCCCAAAGGTAAATCAATAAGTGAGTAAGTAAACATATAAATGTACAAGGCAGTGTGTATACATGGTATTCATGTGTAACCATAGATATGTACAAAAATGCATAAATTGCACAACAACTTGCGATAATATCGGGGTCTTTCAGGAAAATGCCGACATGTTTCGGACGGGCGTCCTTTTTCAAGGCAATATCTGTTCCTGTATTTGCTCAATAATACTGTATAAGACAGAGTAGAGTCATTAGTATACAACATAATGTATTAATAGGTATAAACCTGTGAATTACACCGCTCAATGGTAATGGTACTCACTTGCAAAGGGGTTAAAGGGCTAAGGGTGGGCCCAGTGGTCTTAGGGTACAGGAGTATGGTATCAGTATGTCCATGCAGTATACAATGGATCTTGTGCTATTAAAAGCAAACGGCTGCTACACATTTGAAAGGCTGCAAGATCTCCAAGCCATGCAATGAGAGGTTGCAATGGCTAATGGTGCCTGGACCAAAGGTGGTAAATAGCTATGGGGTAAAGAGGAGTGGATAGAGTAACATTAGTATCACTTGGTAGTGAAGAGGAGTAGGTTATTGCAAAATGGATTGCAAAGAGTAAGATACTAGTATTACCTGGTAGAGGGAGAGTTTGTAGTCAGCTGTGGTATAGCAAAACGCCGGCAGGAAAGTGTGGTATCTGATTCCGCCATTGTAGAGACTGATATAGTGTGTGATAATGGGTATCAGCTGTGCAAGCCGTGGTGGGAGGTAATTGCACTGGGCTGTGGTAGTTACAAGGCCAGGTGTGGGGATGGTGGCTGAAAGGCCACAATATACTATCCCCAGTATTGAGATCTCAGATGCGGCGGCGCCGCGCGTCGACACGTCCAGAGGGGGCGTGGCCTCGTGCGGCGTCGGAGCGTCACCGACGCGGGCAGACTAACCCCTCCCCGTGTGCTGGAACGCAAGCGGGGCGGCGCGCGTGTGATGGCGAGACGTGCGCCTCAATGGGTATGTGTGGCGCATGCGCCGTATGAAATACGCGCATGCGCACATGGTCTTACCCGCGCCGGGCAGCCAGTGCATCGAATGGAAGCAGGGAAGCCAGTATATGTATTAAATCGATGGTATTGAGGAGGAGTAAAGCAATATAAATGCATTGCAACTGCATTTAGTGTGTTTAAACATATGGTATTTCAAGCAAGTGGGTCACATTACCATGGAGATAGGTAGGGGGCCCCCTGATGGACAGAGACAGACACAGCATTTAGAATAGCAAAAACAGCAATATTCACATATTTGCAAAGGGTAATAGAGACATATGTATATATACAGTATATTAATGTCATTAAGTTTGGGTAGATATAAAAACATTGCAAACACTGCGATAAGGTCAACATAATATGACATGGTATAAACATATTTGTAAAACATTACAGCAGGTACACTTTTATTGGGACAGAGCAGAGTGACCATAATGTGGGTGAGTGGTTGAACCAGGTGGAGGAGGGGTTCCAGAGGACAAGGTACTCGGGGAGCCCATCTCATTACCTGTGAAAATTATAAATCAAGTTCGCATACCCCTGATTCAAAGCCCTCAAGATCTCCAGGGGTATGCGAACTTGATTTATAATTTTCACAGGTAATGAGATGGGCTCCCCGAGTACCTTGTCCTCTGGAACCCCTCCTCCACCTGGTTCAACCACTCACCCACATTATGGTCACTCTGCTCTGTCCCAATAAAAATGTACCTGCTGTAATGTTTTACAAATATGTTTATACCATGTCATATTATGTTGACCTTATCGCAGTGTTTGCAATGTTTTTATATCTACCCAAACTTAATGACATTAATATACTGTATATATACATATGTCTCTATTACCCTTTGCAAATATGTGAATATTGCTGTTTTTGCTATTCTAAATGCTGTGTCTGTCTCTGTCCATCAGGGGGCCCCCTACCTATCTCCATGGTAATGTGACCCACTTGCTTGAAATACCATATGTTTAAACACACTAAATGCAGTTGCAATGCATTTATATTGCTTTACTCCTCCTCAATACCATCGATTTAATACATATACTGGCTTCCCTGCTTCCATTCGATGCACTGGCTGCCCGGCGCGGGTAAGACCATGTGCGCATGCGCGTATTTCATACGGCGCATGCGCCACACATACCCATTGAGGCGCACGTCTCGCCATCACACGCGCGCCGCCCCGCTTGCGTTCCAGCACACGGGGAGGGGTTAGTCTGCCCGCGTCGGTGACGCTCCGACGCCGCACGAGGCCACGCCCCCTCTGGACGTGTCGACGCGCGGCGCCGCCGCATCTGAGATCTCAATACTGGGGATAGTATATTGTGGCCTTTCAGCCACCATCCCCACACCTGGCCTTGTAACTACCACAGCCCAGTGCAATTACCTCCCACCACGGCTTGCACAGCTGATACCCATTATCACACACTATATCAGTCTCTACAATGGCGGAATCAGATACCACACTTTCCTGCCGGCGTTTTGCTATACCACAGCTGACTACAAACTCTCCCTCTACCAGGTAATACTAGTATCTTACTCTTTGCAATCCATTTTGCAATAACCTACTCCTCTTCACTACCAAGTGATACTAATGTTACTCTATCCACTCCTCTTTACCCCATAGCTATTTACCACCTTTGGTCCAGGCACCATTAGCCATTGCAACCTCTCATTGCATGGCTTGGAGATCTTGCAGCCTTTCAAATGTGTAGCAGCCGTTTGCTTTTAATAGCACAAGATCCATTGTATACTGCATGGACATACTGATACCATACTCCTGTACCCTAAGACCACTGGGCCCACCCTTAGCCCTTTAACCCCTTTGCAAGTGAGTACCATTACCATTGAGCGGTGTAATTCACAGGTTTATACCTATTAATACATTATGTTGTATACTAATGACTCTACTCTGTCTTATACAGTATTATTGAGCAAATACAGGAACAGATATTGCCTTGAAAAAGGACGCCCGTCCGAAACATGTCGGCATTTTCCTGAAAGACCCCGATATTATCGCAAGTTGTTGTGCAATTTATGCATTTTTGTACATATCTATGGTTACACATGAATACCATGTATACACACTGCCTTGTACATTTATATGTTTACTTACTCACTTATTGATTTACCTTTGGGCCTGTAGCCCTAAATAAAAAACTTTTTTTCACATGCATATACTTTTTATGTCTATCTGTTTAAGCTTCTCTTTGGGGTATAGGCCGTGTTAATGCACACTAGGCCTCACAAATTTGCTATTTCTATATGTGAGAAGCGATAGACCAACCTGCCACCACTCACTTGCCCAATAAATATTGTAAACTATGTAGAGGGTTCTTTAATATAATGCCCCATACACACGGTCGGATATTCCGATGGAAAAAGTCTGATCGGATTATGTTGTCGGAATATCCGATCGTGTGTGAGCTCTGGCGGGCTTTTTCCGTTGGAATTTCTGATGGAAAAAATTTGAGAGCAGGATCTCAAATTTCCCGACAACAAAATCCGATCTGACTTTTTCCGATCGTGTGTAAGGAATTCTGACAAAGTGACACGCATGCTCAGATCAAATTACGAGACCAAAGCTATTGGCTACTAGCCTCTACGTAGTTCTGTAGTACGCAACAGACGTCACCACGTTCGAAACAATTGGATTTTCCGACAACTTTGTCCGACCGTGTGTATGCAACACAAGTTTCGGACAAAATCCGTCGGAAAAAAACTGACGGATTTTGTTGTCGCAATTTCCGACTGTGTTTACGGGGGCTAAGAGCGGCAAGAATGTGGAATTTCCTTCCACAGGCTGTGGTCTCAGCGGGGATCATCGATGGTTTCAGAAAACTATTAGATAAGCACCTGAACGACTGCAAGCAGAAAATGTGACTAGGGCATTAGTTTTACTTTGATACTGGGGCCTGTGTTTTCTTTACTCATGGCTGAGCCCTAACAACTACCATTCCACTATCCAATGAAACTGCCTCAACATTGTTGGCAAAAGGGTAGTAAAAATAGGTAGTTGATCTATGCTTTTATCACCTCCTGACTGCATACCTACAAATTTACTTGGAAGCCACTCAAATCCATCCCCATGGTAACAGTGCTTCATGGTGCGGAAATTTTAACTCTGCATGTTGAGTTGGTAAGCATTCCGCTGGCCAAACATTCCTCATTGATATATTATGGGTATTTAAACTGTAACTATAACATCTGAATTTTACTAAAAGCTGATATAGAGCATTCTTTTTATATTTAGATTTAGGGAATGTACAGTATCTCACAAAAGTGAGTAAACCCCTCCACATTTTTGTAAATATTTTATTATAACTTTTCATGTGACAACACTGAATAAATGACACTTTGCTACAATGTAAAGTAGTGAGTGTACAGCTTGTATAATAGTGTAAATTTGCTGTCCCCTCAAAATAACTCAAGCCATTAATGTCTAAACCGCTGGCAACAAAAGTGAGTACACCCTGAAGTGAAAATGTCCAAATTGGGCCCAAAGTGTCAATATTTTGCGTGGCCACCATTATTTTCCAGCACTGCCTTAACCCTCTTGGGCATGGAGTTCACTAGAGTGTCACAGTTTGCCACTGGAGTCCTCTTCCACTCCTCCATGACAACCTCATGGAGCTGGTGGATGTTAGAAACCTTGCGCTCCTCCACCTTCCGTTTGAGAATGCCCCACAGATTCTCAATAGAGTTTTTAGGTCTGGAGACATGCTTGGTCCATCATCTACCATCAGCTTCTTTAGCAAGGCAGTGGTTGTCTTGGAGGTGTGTTTGGGGTCGTTATCATGTTGGAATACTGCCTTGCGGCCCAGTCTCCAAAGGGATGGTTGGCATTCATGGTTCCGTCAATGAACTGTAGCTCACCAGTGCCGGCAGCATTCGTGCAGCCCCAGACAATGGCACTCCCATCACCATGCTTGACTGTAGGCAAAACACACTTGTCTTTTGTATGCCTCACTGGGTTGTCGCCATGCACGCTTGACACCATCTGAACCAAATGAGTTTATCTTGGTCTCATCAGACCACAGGACATGGTTCCAGTAATCCATGTGCTTAGTCTGCTTGTCTTCAGCAAACTGTGTGCGTCATGTTGTGCATCATCTTTAGAAGAAGCTTCTTTCGGGGGCAGCAGCAATGCAGACCTATTTGATGTAATGTATGGTCTGAGCACTGACAGGCGGACCCCCCCACCCCTTCAACCTCTGCAGCAATGCTGGCAGCACTCATTCGTCTATTTCCAAAAGACAACCTCTGGATATGACGCTGAGCACGTGCACTCAACTTCTTTGTTTGACCATGGCGAGGTCTGTTCTAAGTGTAGCCTGTCCTGTTAAGCCACTGTATGGTCTTGGCCACAGTGCTGCAATTCATTTTCAGGGTCTTGGCAATCATCTTATAGCCTAGGCCATCTTTATGTAGAGCAACAATTCTTTTTTTCAGATCCTTAGAGAGTTCTTTGCCATGAGGTGCCATGTTGAACTTTCAGTGACCAGTATGAGAGAGTGAGAGCGATAACACCAAGTTTCACACCTGCTCTTTATTCACACCTGAGACATTGTAACACTAACGAGTCACATGACATCGGGGAGAAAAAATGGCTAATTATCCAAATTTGGACATTTCCACTTAGGGGTGTACTCACTTTTTGTTGCCAGCGGTTTATACATGAATGACTGTGTGTTGAGTTATTTTGAGGGGACAGCAAATTTACACTGTTATACAAGCTGTACACTCACAACTTTACATTGTAGCAAAGTGTAATTTCTTCAGTGTTGTCACATGAAAAGAATAATAAAATATTTACAAAAATGTGAGGGGTGAGGGGTGTATTTAGTTTTGTGAAATACTGTATTTAAAAAGTTGCAGTTCTTTCTTTAGAAGTTTCCCTTTGAACATTGTACTTTGTCTAAAATCTTTTATTCAAACAAAATATAATTTTACAGTACATTACAATTTTAAAGTACTGTGACCTAGATCTCTACAATTACACTGAAGTGTAGCATGCTTCTGTTATTTGTTAAATTAGAGGTAAATGGTTGGAGTTATTTTCCCTTGCATGAACTCTAATTCTCCATGAATAATTTACATTTTATCATAGTTTTCAATTCTAAATATGTATGTAGGTGTATGTATGTGTGTGTGTGTGTGTGTGTGTGTGTGTGTGTGTATATGTGTGTGTATATATATATATATATATATTACACACAGTGGGGAAAATTAATTATTTGATCCCCTGCAGATTTTGTAAGTTTGCCCACTTAAAAAGAAATGAAGGGCCTATCATTTTTTTTATCATACGTGTATTTCAAATGATAGAGACAGAATATCAACTAAAAAAAAAAACATAAACAAACATGTGATTTATAAATGTTATACATTGAGTTGCTGTTCAGTGAGTAAGATAATTATTTGATCCCCTATGAACCAACAATAATCTTGGATCCCACAGACTAGCTACAGTAAGTGCTCATGTAGAGCACAGATTTGTCCTGTCAATTTAGGACGGTGCTCCTAACAACCACTCGTTGTGTATAAAAGACACCTGTCCACAGAATGTTTCTTCCATTCAAACCTCACCATCAAGAGCTGTCAAAGGATGTCAGGGACAAGATTGTAGACCTGCACAAGGCTGGAATGGGGGCTACAAGACTGTCAGCAAGAAGCTTGGTGAGAAGGAGACCACTGTTGGAGCGATTATTCGCAAATGGAAGAAATACAAAATAACCACCAATCGCCCTCAGTCTGGAGCTCCATGCAAGATTTTGCCTCATGGGGTAAGGATGATCATGAGAAAAGTGAGGGATCAGCCCAGAACTTGTGAATGATCTCAAGACAGTTGGGACCACAGTCACCAAACAAACCATTGGTAACACAATACATTGCCATGGATTGAAATCCTGCAGCTCCTGCCAAGTCCCTCTCGTTTAAAGTTTGCCAAGGAACATCTAAATGAGCCAGAGAAGGCTTGGGAGAAAGTGCTGTGGTCACATGAGTCCAAAATTGAGCTCTTTGGCATTAACTCAACTCGCCGTGTTTGGAGGAAGAAAAATGCTGACAATGACCCTAAGAACATCATCCCTACAGTCAAGCATGGAGGTGGAAACATTATACTTTGAAGCTGCTTCTCTGCTAAAGGTACAGGCTGACTTTGCTGCATTGTAGGGCCAATGTATTGTAAAATCTTGGATGAGAATCTTCTTCCTTCAGTGAGAACACTGAAGATGGGCCGTGGATGGGTCTTCAAGCATGACAATGACCCAAAACAAAGCCGCCAAGGCAACAAAGGAGTGGCTCAAGAAGACGCACATTAAGGTCAAAGAGTGGCCTAGCCAGTTCTTAAACCTTAAAGTGGTTGTTGGGGCCACTTTATAAAGTACACGCAATACATTCTATTATAATGTTTCCTATGCTGCAGTGTATGTTCTTTGTTAAAAAAGATGCCTATTTCTACCTGAAGTCACAGTGCCGATCGGCGCTCATGTGACTCCTCGAGGCTCCCTCTCCCGATCTGACAGCTAGAGCGGGAGGGGCCGAGATTCCCCCGGTGTCAGTTGGGAGGAGAGAGCCGAGACATCAGCCGTGAAGGAATGGGAGCCTCGGTGTCGCATGACCACTGATCCGCGCTGTGAATTCAGGTAGAGATAGGCATCTTTTTTACAAGGGACATACACTGCAGCATAGGAGGCGTTATAACAGAGAGGATTGTG
The DNA here is from genome assembly GCA_028564925.1 of Lithobates sylvaticus. Classification (NCBI taxonomy): domain Eukaryota; kingdom Metazoa; phylum Chordata; class Amphibia; order Anura; family Ranidae; genus Lithobates; species Lithobates sylvaticus. Next base: position 523,182,834 of record CM053026.1, read on the forward strand.
TGTACTATTATAAAGGTATTCCAGCAGCAGGAGGGGGTGGCAGGATTGGTAAGAGCTGACAGGCAGAGAGAGGAGGGGGAGGAGGACAGAGCAGATAGAGGGCAGGGCTGCGGATGACGGAGGCACGTAAACTGACCACGGTGTCAGGGCTCAGCAGCCATGATTTACCATGGTCAGTTTACAGAGGAGAGGCTAGAAACTGTCAGGATCAGCAAGATTTTTTAGATGTTACATGGGGCCAAATTACACAGCACAAACACTGTGCTGTAAAACATGCTTTAAAGAAGCAGGATCAATTTGTTAACCTAAAAAATAAAATAAAAAAAGCTTTATTTCTATAGGAAATGTATAGAGGGAGATGAAACTTTGGGTTGCCAAATGACAGCCAAGAAACCTTAAGGATTTAGAGAAGATCTGTAAAGAAGAGTGGACCAAAATCCTTCCTGAGATGTGTGCAAACCTGATCACAATCTACAATAAATGGCTTGCCTCTGTGCTTGCCAACAAGGGTTTCTCCACCAAGTACTAAGTTATGCTTTGCTTGGGGATCAAATACTTATTTTGCTTGCGAAACTCCAAATCCATTTATAGCATTTATATGATATGTTTTTTATTTGGATCATTTAAAATACACCTATGATAAAAAAGATAGACCCTCCTTTTTTTTGTAAGTGGGCAAACTTACAAAATCTGCCAGGGGATCAAATAATTTTCTCCAGTGTGTTTGTGTGTGTGTGTATGTGATTGTGTGTGTGTATGTGTGGCGGTGACAGCGTTAGATGGGCATAGTGGCAGTGTTAGATGGGCACAGTGGCAGTGTTAGATGGGCACAGTGGCAGATTTACATGGGCACAGTGGCAGCGTTAGATGGGCACAGTGGCAGCATTTAATGGGCACAGTGGCAGCATTTGAGGCACAATGGCAGCACTTGGGGCACAGTGACAGCGTTAGATGGGCACAGTGGCAGCTTTACATGGGCACAGTGGCAGCGTTAGATGGGCACAGTGGCAGCGTTAGATGGGCACAGTGACAGCGTTAGATGGGCACAGTGGCAGCGTTTGATGGGCACAGTGGCAGTGTTTGATGGGCACAGTGGCAGCATTTAATGGGCACAGTGGCAGCGTTTAATGGGCACAGTGGCAGCGTTTTAAAGGGCACAGTGGCAGCATTTAATGGGCACAGTGGCAGCGTTTGATGGCACAGTGAGGCTGTTTGTTTTGCGCCCCCCCCAAAAAATTTGAGCACCAGCCGCCACTGATGTATATATGTGTGTGTGTATATATATATATATATATATATATATATATATATATAATATATTTATATATTTAAAAACACACTGGGGAAAATTATTATTTGATCCCCTGCCAGATTTTGTAAGTTTGCCCATATATATATAATGTGTGTGTGTGTGTGTTTATTTTTTTTTAACACAAACATTTGCTTTTGAGATTTTCTGTTTTAAAATGAGGGAAAAATGAATGCAATTTTACACATGGTTTAAGCTACTGACCTGAAAGGGTAGTCGAATTTCTAGCAATTACTAATGGAGCTAGTCATGATTAAAAACAGATAAATGCTTTATATTGAGTATCCCTATTATAAAACTACAGCTGCTTCTGGAGAACAGCAGTTAGGGTACACACAAATATAATTTAGTCTGAAACCTCTAAGTTTCATATTAGAACAAGTGAATAGTTCATGACATAACACATCAAAAACCACCAATTAAGAAATGGCAATGAAAAGACAGAGTATCAATAAATGTAATATATTGTAAAAGAACATTTTCTTGGCACACGCTACTTATCAGTTGCTAGTATATAAAGCTGCTTTATATAGTTTTAATGTATTTAATTAATGGCTGTTGATCAATAAATCAATCTTAAAGCTGAATTAAATTTTTAATAACTCTTATGCCCCATACACACAATAGGATTTTCCGATGGAAAATGTGTTATAGGACCTTGTGTAGGCTCCATCACACATTTTCCATAGGAATTTCCGTCACACAAAATTTGAGATCTGGTTCTCAAATTTTTTGTCGGAAATTCCGATGGATTCTGTCCGATCGGACGACAACAAAATTCCGATCGTGTGTACACAGTTCCGATGCACAAAGTGCCACGCATGCACGGAATCAAGCAGAAGAGCAGCACTGGCTATTGAACTTAATTTTTCTCGACTCATCGTACATGTTGTACGTCACCGCGTTTTTGACGTTCGGAATTTCCGACCAACATTTGTGTGACCGTGTGTATGGGGCTTAAGACAAGTTTGAGCCAACATCCGTTGGAAAAAATCCCATGGATTTTGTTGTCAGAAAATCCTATCGTATATACAGGGCATTACACTTAACAATATTTAAGTTGTTCCTTGGGAGGGACAGAATTAAACCCTTTCCCAATGTTCACACAAGAGGGCTGTTCAGTGATTTAGAGTGGCTTCCTTGGGAAAAGCAAATGAGTATTTAAACAGTGATTGGCAGTCTGAAAACAACTGAATAGGCAGGTATAGGTCCTCCTCGAACAACCAGTTCATCTCAGCAGTGCTGACTTAAATAAAGCATTTGGCTACAAATGTCACCCTCTTCTCCATGTCTTGGTGGCAATAGATTGAAATAATTGTCAGACACAACAGGTAAAGAGACATCACAATGGGACCAGCCACATGCGTTTTCTTGATTCGGGTAACAGGTAGATTTGGTACACAAGTGGGAAGCTAATTTCTCTGTAATGCCCCGTACACACGGTCGGATTTTCCGACGGAAAATGTCCTATCGGACCATGTTGTCGGAAATTCCGACCGTGTGTGGGCTCCATCGGACTTTTTCCATCGGAATTTCCGACGGATAAAGTTTGAGATCCTGCTCTCAAATTTTCCTACAACAAAGTCCTATCAGACTTTTTCCGATCGTGTGTAGCGAATTCCGACAGACAAAGTGCCACACATGCTCAGATCACATTACAAGACCAAAGCTATTGGCTACTAGCTTCTACGTAGTCCCGTCGTACGCAACGAACGTCACCACGTTCAGGATGATCCGATTTTCCGACAACTTTGTCCGACCGTGTGTATGCAACACCAGTGTCGGACAAACTCCGTCTGAAAAAATCCAATGGATTTTGTGGTCGGAATTTCCGACCGTGTGTATGGGGCATAAGAAAGGAAACCATTAGATATGCATTAGATATTTTCGATCATATTGCTATGCTAAGTGTCTTCATATTGGTGGTTTCTACATTTTTCTGTACCTCTACAAGGCAAGTAGTTACAATCAGTGTCCAAGCTTGATAAATGGTTTGCTCTTATTGGGTCTTATATGACCAAAGTTACTTTTAGAGATGTTAATCATTAAGCATTCTTCCTCTGAGAGAAAGGGTTTACTTTTTTCCTGCTTTAAAACTAATTTTCTTTTAGAATTGTATGTGAGCTTTCTCTCTTTTGGCTTTCTTACTTCTCATTCATTCTTTTTAATTCTTTTTCTTTAGAAAGGCTTTGTATGACAATCCTTTGGAGAGTCTGCCAAAATGTGCACCCTTTCCACCTGCAACTATAAGGACCCTAAATGTCAGTAGTCAAGTAGCTACAATATCTAAAACTGCATCAGTTTACATGAGGTTAGCGTTTTTAATAATAGTTTTCCACACCTGACACTGATCAAGAAGTTGATACAGTAAATTTGCCACATAATGTTAAATTTCTGTACAATTGCGTATGCTTCTAATACACAGCTTAATGTGGTGGTATTACCCCTCTTTTCTTCACAATGATTTGTTTACACATTGGTACCTTTTTACTCTCCTGATGCACAATTATTGGTTTATTTTTGGGGTAGCTCACAACAAAACTTCTGTTTTTAAAGTGTGTTTCCAACCTTTGCAGTGCAATGTAAAAATAAACACTCTATATTTACAGTATGTGTTCCCATTCAAACAGCATAGCTAAAAATAATTACAGCAATCTTTCTAGTAGTTCCTTTTGTAGCAGGTTTTTGAATTGTCCACAATTCGGAACTACATATTGGTATGAGACTTATGAAAAAACAACGCATTTAGACCCCTTTCACACCGAGCTGCCCCAGGCATCAGCGGTAAAGCGGCGCTATTTTTAGCGCCGCTTTACCATCGTTTTAGTTGCGCTATTCGGACGCTAGCGGGCGGTTTTAACCCCCCCCGCTAGCGGCCCAAAAGGGGTTGGATCTGCCCGGAAAACGCTGCCAGAGTGGCGTTTTGCCGGCGGTATTGCATCGCTGCCGCATTGATTTCAATGGGGAGCAGCAGTGGAGGAGCGGTGAGTTCACTGCTCCAAAGAAGCTGCTGGCAGAACTTTTTCTGACGGCCTGCCAGCGCACGCTCCAGTGTAAAAGCCCTGTTTTAGGGCAGTTTGCAGGCACTATTTTTAACGCTATACACCTTCAAAATGCTCCAGTGTGAAAGGGGTCTTAAGGTTTATTGATGCAGTAGGCTAAACGGGTAACAATGTGGTCTGTAGCAAATGATGGCAAATGCTATAACTGGCTAACCTGCACCTGGAAGTTATGTATCTGTAGTAGTTCAAACACCACAACTACTAAATTTGGCTAATAAAGTACAGTATGTGGTCATAAGAATGCTTGTTTAGTAGTAAACCTGGTCATTACCTATTCTGTAAAGTTGACATCTGTATTTAAATATTTCTAATGCTTAAAAACTGAAGATCTGCTACAATAGTGCCTGGTACCATACCGGAGAACACCTTTCTGGAGAATGAAAAATGTGCAAATGATGGTCTTAAGGGAAAATGCAGCATTGCTACTCAGACATTTGAAGTTCTGTCTCCATCGGAGGTTACCTCTCCATCAGTTACAGAGCAGTCTGTTATTATGGCTTCTGCCACTTCACAAACATTCAGGTATTTTATATACAGTAACTTTCTTTGCAGCTACAATCTAAAAAGTTTTTTTTTTTTTTTTTTTTCTGTTTACAAAAATGTGGGACTAGTGATGCTCTTCTTTACTGCCCTCTTGTGGACCTTGTGATGGAAACAGAGGGCCAGGCAATAAACTTATAGCTGTGTCTGTATGGCGATGCTCTCTGCATTATCTTTCGGAAAGACAATTCATGCAGATCCTTCCCATCTTACTAATATTTATATACAAAGATAAATAATGTATAAAGAAAAAAGGCCCTCTCGGGAGTTTAAACACGTATACACCATATTGGGGAGAAACCAGGTCCCAAAAAAGAAAAAGCACAACAAAAATTAATATACATTGTACAACAGTATAATGAAAAATTACACAAAATGAATATTCATAATCATAAATCTTATAACTATGGGAGGAAAAATGTAAAAAAGAATAACCATATAAAGGTATATGAATACAAAAAAAATGACCTAAAAAGACTAAAGTTTAGTATCTAATTTAGGTATACGAATTCAAAACAGGAATAGAGGCACTCATTGGTCTTGCAGCAAAGATAAACAAAACAGCAGCATTTTTGTTAAACATTCAATAAAGCGAAGCTCATCTTTCGCAAGACACTAAAACATGGAAGTGAGAGATGGTTTAACACGGTCTGATTCATGGACTGACTTGTTGGGGAAATAGGTGGATTTACAACAGGAATCAATGGTAATACACAAATTATTGCAGTTTGGGGGACCTTTAAATTTATGGTCATGTGAAACTGCCTTTATTTTATATGGCGGCACTGCGGTTTGGCTGCTGTGCAGATGCAGCACAGCAGTGTACTCATTCAAGACTTCTATTAGATTGTATTTTATTTATTTTTTTGGTGCATTTTCTGAAAGCACACCAAAAGTCCTGCATGGTCCATCTTTGGTGTGCTTTCACAAAATGCACAATCTAATCAAGCTCTAAAGGAAACCATAGGTAACCACTATGAAAAGCGTTGGAACACTGGGCTGAACCCATGCGGCAGTGTGAAACTGCCGTAAGACTCATATATTCAGTTTTGGCTTAAAAAAAAGTTTATACTACATTTGTTAGTGTGGCTGTCTGGGCCACATTTGTGTAAATTTATTATAGCTTTGCCATATTGTGAGATTTCTGATACAGCCCTTAATTGAGGAGGATGGCAATTGCTAACATATTACATAAGGCTAGATTTTTCTACAAGTTTAAAGTGGTTGTAAATGCTTGTGTGTGTCTTCTACCTATATAGGTAAGCCTAGAATAAGGCTTACCTATAGGTAGGGGAAATATCTCCTAAACGTGCGCCGTTTAGGAGATATTTCACTTGTAGAGTGCCAATGTCATCATTAGCGCATGCGCTGTGAAGAAACGGACCGCGTGACGTTTTTTCCCCAGCATGGGCAGTGACTGACGGCTCCCGCGCGTATGCGTGGGAGTGATGTCACATGGCTCTGGCCAGTCACAGAGCCAGAGTCCGCGGCCTCGGAAGGAAGAGGGGCAAAGATGGATGTGGCCTGCACAGGGGACAACGCAGGCTTCGTTTTCAGGTAAGTGTCACATAATGGGCTAGTATGCAATGCATAGTAGCTCATTATGCTTTTAATTTGCAGGCTATGCAGGGAACAAAAGAGGAAGTAAAACCCATCATGATCAATACCAAATCAAAATCAATCATTTAGGTGGAGGCCCACGCTGTTTACACTTCCACATAACATTAGTAAGGTATTTATACCTTTCACATACTTTACAAAGCTGAATGGGAAATCTAGATTATACTGTTAAATGGTGTATTTTCATGAAGGTCATCATTAAGCACTCATTTACATCAGCCTGCAATATCCTACATTTTTCTTTGCAAGAGATTGGAGGTTATTTTAAAAATCTATACTACAGTCCCAACCGAGCTGGACATTTGCAGCATTTTTGTGTTTGCATTTTCTTGTACAATTCTACTCTTTAAGTTACTTCAACCTGCCTCATATTTATTTAAAACATGTTGGAAGCACAGATGTGCCATCATTTGTTAATTTGCGCATCTAATGTGAATGAACTAGTTAAAAAGGCCCTATAAATATATATTACCTTTTTAGTGGCAAATAGCACAGGAAGTATTTTAATACCAGACACCTCAATAGTGGGTATGCTATATTGCACTTCAAGCAGTATTCCTTATAAAATTCAATAACCTGAATATACCAATAGTTATTTGGAAAAAAAAAAGTGATAATCCTAGTAATCAAATATGGAATGTTTCAGTTTTTTTAATGCAGCCCTCTCTTCTTTGTAATAGCTGTTAAATTATTTAAATAAATATTGATCTTTAAATTGTTACGCCAAAATTCACACATAGAACAGCAAGAATAATTATTTATTTTCTCAGTTTAGATGCATTCAGTTTCTAGTCTTGTTCAGTAACATCACCTTTCAGTGTTTATTCTTTTGTTTCATGCTCTTTCCTTTTGGCTAGGCATGTGAGAGCAGGTACCTCTGCAGAACAATGTCCTGTTATTCAAGAATCATCATTATATACACAATCTTCTTTGACTCAGGCAAGGTACAAATCAACAATGGTTTTTCCAGTTGCAACAAAATCTAAGCATTTGTGATGTAAGCTCATGTAGTAAACACCACAGTCAGATGGTTTACTCTACATAAAGCTACAGCCACTGTAAGGGATTATTTTTTTGGCTCTCACTTGATTTGGGACCCAGTGTTTGGTTACATATGTGATCAGTTGTGGTCATTGCTATTTATTTCTTAGGCCCCTTTCACACTGGGGCGGTTTTCAGGCGGTACGGCGCTAAAAATAGCGCCTGTGTACCGCCTGAAAAAACCGGCCCCATTCACTCCAGTGTGAAAGCCGGGGGCTTTCACACTGGAGCGGTGCGCTAGCAGGACCGCAACAAAAGTCCTGCTAGCAGCATCTTTGGAGCGGTGAAGGAGCGGTGTATTCACCGCTCCTATACCGCTCCTTCCCATTGGAATCAATGGGAAACCGCGGGGATACCGCCCGCAAACCGCCGCTGCAGCGGCGCTTTGCGGAGGTTTTTAACCCTTTTGCGGCCGCTAGCGGGGGTTAAAACCACCCCGCTAGCGGCCGCATACCGCGGGAAAAACGATGGTAAAGCAGCGCTAAATATAGCGCTGCTTTACCGTCGCCGCCCCGCACCGCCCCAGTGTGAAGCCAGCCTTAATAGCTAGTTGTCCAGGCTTGCTGGTAAAGGAGCCTATTCAAATAGAAAATATATTTGTTGATTTTGTGTTTTGAAGGTATGTGGTTTGGGGGCTGTAATACTTTTCTTTGCTTCGTGGCCCTAATCAAAATGTATATTCGGTGTGTGGACACTTTACTAGATACATGCTTGTTCTGCGTTAGTGACTAACAAATAGTGAAGCAGGGATATGTATGACAGTGGGCTCCATCCATATTCATGAGAACATGTTAATCCATGAAAATCCATGTTGCTCATTTTAAGACGGCACTGAATAATTGACCCAGGGAGGGGGATTAAACAGGTCCTCTCTTAAAGCCTAAGTCAACTTTCTTTTTTTTTTAAATTACGGCTTCTCTATGTAACAATATACCATTAATGTACCTCATTGGCAGAAAAGAAAAAGCTGTCCCTGTGTTCTAGGACAGGCATCACCTCCACCTTCAGCTACTTCTATAGCAAAGTCCTTCATGACTTCCTGGTATTTGTCCTGCAGGATGGGAAAACTGTAACCTGTTAGTGAGGAAGTTTTTTTTTATAGCAGCTGGCCTAATTAAAACACACCCTGCAAATCCCCCCATCCCCCCCAAGGAGATTACACCCAGCCACCTCTGTAGTTACATGCTCTCCAATGCAGTTATTTTAATGTCCTTCTCTGCTAATGGATCGCTTTGTATCTTTTGTTCTTCCTGCATAGATCATTCATTTGGCAGAATGTGCAGGAGCTGAGCGATCACATAACAGCCTATGTGGAGCAGATCTGTATTGAAAGCTGACGTGTGTCTCTGGATGTCTGTAATGCTCACCATTCACTGTACAATTTTTCTTTAGATCTACTGTCAACTATATGTAGTGTAATGACCTGCCTGATTGGATATCGAGTGATTGGATAGATATGATTATACAGTCAGATTGTTTAGTGTATGGCCAATTTTATACACCTAAAATGAACTAGTCGCATTTTAGGTGCCATGAATTGTTGATGGCACCCCAAACGCAGAAGCGAACACTCATTTTGCTGCGTGCAAAAATGCACTACAAAGCAACAAAATGTGCGGTGAAAACGATGCAAACTGCAACATGCCAAAATGCCTCATGAGCTACTTTTCAGCATGTAGGGCAGCCCTTTGCAATCAATGGGTTGCCCTATAAGTGTTGCAGGAAAAATATGCCAAAAAAAAAAGTGTGCTCCCACCATGCTAGGTGTGAATGGGCCCTCAGTGTGTTTATTTACAGCCTCCCCCCCCCCCCCTCCCTGAGCTGGATTACAAGAACAATGACAGCTGAGTGCAACCCCCATCCCCATGTTATATATAACATAAATCTGGTCATATTTTATGGTCACTCCGTACAGTTTTAACTTTGAACAGAGGTACAGATTGAAAGTTGCCATAGATTAGGTAAGTGAGAGACCAGCACAATAAAAAGGCTTCTATTTATTATGAAAGGTGAAATTCTTAAAGTAAAACTTAGCCTTTAAATTGACCTAATAAATGAGGTCTAGTTGATTATTTGCCATGAACGCACGTATCTTCAGCCATTAGCAGCAGATCTATATCCTGGTAAAATGTAAATTTCAGAATAGAAGCATGGGAGTGCCTACTGCTAAATGTTTTTGAAGGTCCGGACTGTCATACTTTATTCTTGGTTTACTATTTTCTGAATCAATAACTTAGAACTAGGAAGCCAGTGAAGTAAGGCCCCTTTCACACGGGACGGATCCGTAGTGATCCGCCCCATGAAGATCTGCTGTTCAGCGGGGATCGCTCCGCATGTGTGAAAGGGGCCTAAGTGTTCTGAGGTCATTGACTTACTAATTAGTACTTTTAAAAAAGATTAGATCTAAGTTAGTGGATAAATACACTTTACTGCAGAGGTTCACATCCATGCAGGTTCAGCCATGGAAACATGCAAGGGTACATGCGCATTCAACTAAAAAGGGAAAATCTTCAGGTGTACCACAAGGTCTTATACACACTGGGCATTTTGCCCAACTCTCCTGAAAACCTTTTTTTCCTGACAGAAGAAAAGCAGCACCAAAAAACACGTTTTTGTAAACATGTTTAGACTCGTTTAGGCCCATCAAGTGCTTGGGCCAGTGTCCATGAGGCCTCTAAGCAGAAGTCCAGCCAAATTTTTTTTCCATGTCCTTGTTGCTGATCTCCTACCTTCACCAACTATGCCGTCCATGTTCTTCTGAGCTCTGTAGTTCCTCTGTAATAGGTTGCTGAACTTGCTGAAAAAACATTATTGCCTGGTGGCATCCTGTTTGTAAGATCGCTGGCTGCTATCCCTCCTGTAAGCTCAGCCATCGGTCTGACATGCCCAGTTGTAGTCCTATGAAAGTGAGCAGTTCTATTTTCTGTAGTGGGTGGAGGGGTCTCACAGCCTCCCGTTTGGTGCCGCCTATGGAGGAGGTGTCCTTCTCTCTCCTTCCTCCTCCCCTGCTCCCTGCTAGCAATCCGGCCCTCCATTCTGCCCCCACCGTACCACCCCATCCATCCCCCCACCTGCTATCTCCGTGTAAAGTGGGGATTATTATTAGAAATCACTTGTATGACACAGCGGGGATGTCCCGCTGTGTCGGGTATAGTATATGAGAACACCGCTCGCTGATGTCCCGCCTCCCACCGTTATTACGTTTGACAGTGCATTGTGCCATTATTGTGCTGTCAATCATAATAATGGCGGGAGGTGGGACATGAGTGAGCGGTGTCATACAAGTGATTTCTAATAATAATAATGCTGCATTTTTTTTAATCACAAAGCTGACTTCCTGAAAAATAATTAGTCGTATCTCCTAAACGGTAAGAAATTTCACAAATGTAATAACTGTTTAGTGTTTTGTGTGGGGGTGTACTAATGGGGATTTTTTGAAAATACCGGAGTTCTGCTTTAATGTTCTGTGACCTTGCAACTACTGTCACTTTGAAGTGGCTGAGAGCCAAGTACTTTGACTCCCAGCCACTAGTGAGTTAATTTGGCTGATTGTCTTACAAAGCATTGTTACCCAAGCATGGGTTTACCATAAACCATTGCTTCAATTTTGCCTTTATCTTTCAAGAGGCATACTGCTTGTTTGTGCCAAAGCATTTACCGTATATACTTGAGTATAAGCCGACCCGAATATAAGCCGAGGCACCTAATTTTACCACAAAAAAATGGGAAAACTTATTGACCCGAGTATAAGCCTAGGGTGAGAAATGCGCAGCTACTGTAAGTGGAAAAGAGGGTCAACAATGCCCATTTGCAGCCCCACTGTGCCCATTTGCATGGTTTAGAAAATGTCACGCACTTTTCTGCAGCAGAGAATGACATTTTCCGAACTGACTTTGGGGCCCCGTCTCTCGGGGCCACTTAGTGCTAGGAACCCCATCTTTGGATGTTGTAGTGCTAGTTCCACTGGGTTGGCGCACCTAATTTGGGGTTTCTAGCCCTAACTGGCACCGAGATACGGGACCCTAAAGACAGGTCGGAAAATGTCATTCTCGAGTATAAGCAGAGGGGGGCATTTTCAGCACAAAAAAATGTGCTGAAAAACACGGCTTATACGCGAGTATATACTGTAATCAATGTATCGCTTAAAGCATTCTGACTAGAATCTTTGTGGTCACAGAGTAGTCTTGTCTAAGAATGGGTTAGGCCTCTTGCACACTGCAGCTTAAAGCTCAGTACAGCTTATTTGTTAATAAGCTAAAATGCAGCCCATTAATTGTAATGTGCCTATGCAGACAGGCGCGTAAACAAGCGCTGTTTATTCTTCAGTTAAAAAAAAAGAATAGAAAAATCTGCATTTTTGCTCAGTAATTTACTCATCATGTGTGTAAATGTGCACATTTGCGTGCAATTGCACACTTTTTCAGCGCAAATGTCCATTAACATATTGGGAATGTGAGAATAAGTTTGCGGGCAAAATTGCGTGAACACATATGCGAGAATCTGCGTGCAAATACATACAGAGAAACGCTAAAAAAATAGATGCTCAAACAGGAATATCGTGTGCAAGAGGCCTTAGAAGATCAAGAAAGATAGACTGCTATGGTAATGGGATTTGGAAGGTAATAGTATAGGTTTGTCATCCAATAGTTTCTTATCTAGTTTTAATGTCCAATGTACTGTACTTAACTTATTTTTTATTTTTTTTGTAATATAATTATTTTCCCGTGTCAGTGTGCATGTAAAGAAAAACCTAATAGAAAATCCTCTGGACAGACTACCAAAGGCTGCCCCCTGCCCTCCCCCAGTTCATGTTACTGTTCCAGTTCAAAATTCCAAGAGCAAATCCAGTGCAGTGGCTGCCGTGACTGCCATTGTGGGTGCACAGGCCAGGTATTGAGACGTTTGTGATCTGTTTGCACGTCACCTGCAACAATTGCACCTAAGCACCTTATTCTAACACATTGTTTTGAGGTGTCTAATTATATATTTAAAACTATTTGATTGTTAGGTAAATGGTAACTTTTACTAAACCACAATTACATACACACAGATAAACATATTTGTCACAATTTTGTGGTTTTATACCTTCGGTATGTGCGCCATACACTCACATATTTTCGGCTTGATGTGTGTGTGGGGGTGTAAAAAAATCTTGACTATTTGTTGTCTTAGATAAAGAAAATGTCAACCCCTTTTATTTCTACTCCTCCTTTCCTTGCTTTCTTAGACTGTCTGGCCCCTTTGTCTATCGCTCTCTCTTGGATGCTCTTCTTATAGAACCTATCATTAAACCACCTTTTCCAAATTCAAAGCCAGCAAGAAGGTCCACTGGTGTGCTTACCAGTGAACAATCTGTGAGGTGAGATACTATTGTGGTGAATAATGTATAGCCTAACAGCTTTGATGGCAGTGTGATTTGGTGAAAAAAAAAAAACTGCTTTGACACTTAGGCTGCATTCACACCTGAGCGTAGCGTTTTCAGGCAGAAAATCGCACAAAATTTATTGCGATTTTGCTGTGTTTTTTTACCGCGATTTTGCAGCGTTTTTACAGTGTTTTGCCACGATTTTGTGCAGGGCAAACGGTCACCAATGTAAAAAGAAGAAAAACGCCCATATCATCTGCCCGATTCAAGCGACAAAAAAGGGTCCGGAACTTGTTTGAGCTTCAGGCGTTCGGCTTCAGGCGACATGGAGTGGACATGTGAACCATCTCCATAGAGAATAATGGATTTTTTCCCCTCTAGCGTTTTGTAGCTTCAGGCTTCAAGCTACAAAACTCTCAGGTATGAATGCAGCCTTAGGTAAGGAGCATAACAATGTAACTCCACATTGCTATTCCTATGGTGTTTTTTTTTTTGGTGTTTTTTTTTTTTTTGGTGGGGGGGGGGGGGGGGGGGGGGGGGGGGGGGGGGGTTCATCCAAACATGAATATATGATGCAGCACAAATTAATATAGTTCCTACAAAACTCTATGGCAATCTGCTGCACAAGTACAATCTAGACACTGAATTTGTGGCACAGGTTGTAAACAAGCTTTAGAGGCTGCAATCATCGGATCAAGGTGAGTATGCATCTTGGCAGCGTGTGTTCAGTTGGATCAGGAAAGTGGAGCAAAATTTAAAGTGCCCTTTTGTTTTAAGTGCACTTATCCTTTTACAGAAAAAGTTGACATTTTATTTACAGACTGAGCTGTCTCTTACCCTACTGAACATTTTGACTTAAACTTCTGTTTATCTGTTTTATTTCTCTATGCTCTGTTTCCTATGGCTTTATTTGTGATGGTTTACATACAGTATGATATATTATTTGACCACCGTTAATATAACTCTTCTGGTATTATTGAATATATAGTATTTTTATATATATATATATATATATATATATATATATATATATATATATATATATATATATATATATATATATAATATATATACAGAGTTTTGCATACATCATTTTCTATGGCAAAGCATTTGTATGCTTTCCGTGAGTACATTTTACATTTTTAACAATAATAAATGACTTGACTACGCTATTAATTTCCTGGTATGTTAATTGAATAGGGGAAAAAACGTTTTTTGTTTGGATAGAATGGTGATGGGTTTAACACCTATCAGGTCTTTATTGCTCACTATCGGGTTGGTTTACTAAAGCCAAATAGACGGTGTTCTTTTGCAAGGGCAGTTGCTCCAGACCTCAGCTGACTTCCATCATCCAATCATGTGCAAGCAAAAATGCTGTATTTTTATTTATTTTTTATAATTTCCATTGCATGTGATTGGGTGTAACATGTTACAAAAGGTGGACTTTTCCTGATTATAGTAAAAAGTAGTTAAACATTTGGTCTCTTAATAAATTGACATCTCAGGTTTTGGTGGATATGGTTGGTTTCAATCAATTGCTAGAGATCACTTCTGCTTGAATATGGCTAATTTTGCTCGCACTTGTGTCAAAGTGATACTATGACTATGTACATTGGGTCAGTAAACTTTAAGGTCATGAATGGAAATGTAATTTTTGTGTTTTACTGTTTTACCTCATATACAGTGATTAATAGACTTATTACTAACCCATGTATTACTTTTATCTTCTCTCTTATTTACAGTGATCCACTGGAAACTATACCAGTTGCTGCCTATTCTGCTGAACCAGCTAAGAATATGTCAAGTTCATACAAGTCTGGACCAGCTGCATACAAACCCAGTGGTCCTGCAAGCAATGCCAAGCCAGCAGGCCGGCAACCAGGTAAATATGTCTATGTAATATTTTACATGTGGCTTTGAAAGTGTGGTTCTCTTCAAAGATATCAGAGGTGGAATGTATCTTCATTGAGCTTTAACTCAGCATCTATCAGTCCTCCCTTACATGCTTAGGCTGTCTAGATAATTCTGGAGGCCATTGTTCTATCTCTCTAAAGAATCTTTAGGTATGTAGAATACCGTACACTAATGTTGAGTACATCAGGACTAGATTTTTACTAGTGTTAGATTACTTTTAATAACGAGACAATTCAAAGCCAAGTATTACCTAGCTATGTGTAATGTGCAGCTGTCTCTCAGAACTGAGGTTCCATCTACCTGCACCTGCTCAATTATTTGTGATTGATGCAAAATAGTTGTTTTTATAAACATATGTATTCTTTTACAGTCATGAGAATCCTTTTTTACTGTTCTAAATGCAGTCTATTGTCTTCAATGTGCCTGTACATACAGGTGCATAAAAATGCGCTGCATATAGATGAGTAAAAAAAAAAGAATTACAGAAATGTGCAAATGCATGTAAAATGGTCATTTGAGGAGGTAAACGCATGAAATTTTGGCCAAGAATACTGATGTTCTAACATCAGTACCGTGTGCAAGTACCCTTACTGTGTGTTGTTACTGTTCAATTTGCATTTCTGTGACATCAACCTACAGTAAATATTGACTTGAAAGTTCTGAATACAGGATGAACATCTTTTAAAATGTAGAGATTACCTTGCCTGTAGTTTTTAAATTACTATTTTTACAGTATACACACAGCATATAAGAGAACATTTTTTAAATCTGAAAGTGTGAATAAAAATGCTTACTGTATAATTAAAATATTGTGTTTCCTGCTTTTACAATATGCTTGTTGTTAGACTGCAATAATTCTGTTTGCCTCTAGGTGGTGCCATGTTACTTTGAAATGGTTCTGTCTGAAACATGTTTCTTATTGAGAATCAAATCCTGCAAAATACTGTATTAATAAATCAAATAAGGCGCACTCAATCTATTACTGGTTGATCATAGCTACTTATTGTCAGGCATGGTAGGTAGATAAGAATAGGTCAGGTTTAATGATTTCTAAACTGTTCTTTCATTATATGTTTATGCTCATTTGAGCTAGCTAGCTTTACAAGCTTGTTTTTCTTAATTCTACATCACAGGACACAAGATGAAATAATTCATATACATTGGGTTATGCTGCTGACTTCAAGAGATTGGACAATAACAAAACATAGCTGTAAGGAGAGCCCGGTATAATCTCTCCCACTTGCAGCATGCCTGCTTTTTTTTTGCTACTGTTCTAGGAAAATGGACATCTTCTTACCTTGTCCAAGTACCTATGATGCAAAGTGTTGAATCAGCCACAGAGTGCCTTACAGGTCCAGGGATATGTTGCACCCACTCATAGATGCCTCTCCCTGAAGACCCCTGAGGGAGAATTCCAGCTAGAGGGGTGAAGAGGTGTTAGGATAGGGCATGTTTCCTGGATCCTGCCTGCATCTCTGAGCTGGTCACCACTACTGTGATGAGTCAGGGCTTTGCTCTTATGGGAGTGTGGGTGGGTTTTGCTCACTTGCTGAGCCTCCTACTGAGTTGACTTGCTGGTAATGCTGTAGAGATTTTGTTTCAGCTCTGATTCTGGCTGAAATATTTGATTGCTAACCAGTGCCATTATGGGGCAATTGGGCTGCACGCCATTTTTCCTGGGACTTGGCTGGGTACTTTCACTGTGAATGTGTGGCTTTTTCTCTGAGGGTGACACATGCATGTGCTATTTCCAAAGTACACATTAAGTGTTACAGCCTCTCCCACCACCCCTTCAGCACTCCTGCACCTCTGATCCTTCAAGACAGTAGTTGGGCTGCCCTACTGCCCCTGATGAGTCACAGGGCATTAACTCTTCCTGCTTCTGTGGTATTATTGTGAGTACCCCTTGCAGGAATCCCTCACATGTATTCTTAGTATGGTGTTCACAATTGCAAGGGCAACAATCCTATACTCCCTGCTAGTATACGTTCCTCTGACAGTTTCAAAGGGGGATTTCAGTAAACCTTGTAAAAGACCTGACAGGTTCAGTACAGAGATACATACATGGATGCATACATGCATATATTGGCGTAACCCAGAAAAACTTTTTTATTTTTCTTAATTGACCTATGTTGGAAGAGCTTGTAAAGAATGATGTTCTCTCCATGTTGTGAACAAGACTATGACTGTCTCTGTTGAGGATATCTCCTTTCTTAAAGATCCAGGGTACAAAAGTCTGTAATCCCCATTTTAAGGCCTTATTTTCCTTCGCAGGTCCTGCCCTACCTACAACCTACCATTATGACCACGTCCATTTTCCAGACCTTAGCTGTGTGGTCCAAGGGTATGTTACAGTATCCTGGATCTATCCTGACTGGTTCCTCTGTCCTCCAGCTACTGGAGCACACACCTGTGGACCTACTGTATTGTGTTGACGAGCTAGTGCATATTATAAGACAAATATCCAGAAGGGCCTTCTTTTGGTACAGCTATAAGGAGGGACCCTATTGGCTCACATGTTGGCCTGTGGAGCATTAATTCAATACATGCCCCTTTGGTGAATCCCTGGACAACTTAATTAAATAAGTCACAAGGGGAAGAGTACACTTCTGCCCCAGAGAAAGAAGGCAAAATCTTCATCTGGGAAAATCTCTGGCCCTGAGAGCTCCTTTCTTTATTCTCAGGCCTCAAAGTCCAAGTCCTGGACCCATAATTCCTCAGAGTCTATGAGCAAGTCCTCCTCACAATGAGATGATGCCCCACTTGTCAAGAGTGGGGGAAACAGGGTTTCTATTCCAACATGTTCATTGTTCCCAAAGCAAAAGGGGACATCCACTCCATAACAGATCTAAGGGTTTTCCAAATCTTCCTTGGGTTAGAAAAATTCTGTATGTAATCCACCTGGTCAGTCATTGCTTCCCTCAATCTGTGTTAGGGCTGGGCTCAGCCCTTCCTTCTCTGAGCTGGCCACTCAGCTGTCAGCTAATTTCCAGCTCCCATCTCTCTCTCCACAAGTTACTCAGCTGTTGTTGATCCTGCTCGTCAGTCCTGCCTATTTAAGCCATCCAGTCCAGAGGAGCTCTGCCTTCGCCTTGGTCACATCACAAGAAACTATCGCCTGCATTCCTGTTTAAAGACTGGCTTTTCTGACATGCCTTCTGGCTCCAGATCCTGCTTGCTGTTCCACTACTTTTATCCCTGACTTCTGGCTTGGCTGACTCAGTTCCGGTTACTGAACTTTGGCTATGTTTTGACTACGTTTGTTCTTTTTACTTTTATTATTAAACAAGTGTGCTTTAACTGTACTTCTGTATCGGTCTTATTTCATGGTTTCTGACAATCTGGTAGATGGACCTTTCATCTATTATGTCATTTGCCCAGGATTCATTTGGACCATGCCATGGCAGTGGCTATCATGAATCATCAATGAGGAATCGGAAGTCTCACACTTTAAAAAGAAGCACATCTGATTTTGACTTCATGTTGCAACCCTGACTGGCATGCACATCTCAGGCCAACTGGTTTGTTGTTCCTGAAGGTTCCCTTAGGGGACAGTCTGTCTGTTCCACTATCGCTAGGTTAATGTGTCAGCTCATCATTCAAGCCCATGACCTTGAGATTCTTCCTTTCCTGGTCAAAGTATGTGCCACTAGATCAGGTAGTGCATCATAGACTTTTTTGCATCAGGCATCTGTTTTAACAGGGAGATGTTCAGGCCTCAACTGATGCCAGCTTTGACTGACAAGTTTTTCAATTTGTTCTCTAGGCTCTATTGAGCCCCTCTGTTAAGCTGTTGGTTTTTGTGGGCCTGCTAGCTTGTCATTTGTTGTGTTGCTTACCCCTCAGTTGGACTACTTTTGGAAGTTGCTACTTTTGAGTAACTGAATTAACTGCCGTTTCCTGTAGTGTAAGATTTAAAAAAAAATTGGATTTTTGACTTGCTGTAAAAATGCTTTTCTTGAGTACATTATTGGACACAGATCCCTCCCATCTATTCTTTATAGTCCATTCCTACTAATGCTTGCTAATTAAACTGAGGCATGCTGGGAGTGGGAGGTGTTATATTGGGCTGTCATTACAGCTTTGTTTTGCCAGTGTCTAATCTCCTAAAGGCAATTGTACAACCTAATGTAGCTGCATTATTCATCCTGTATGCCAAGAAAAGGCTTAGTAAGTCAAATATCCTTTACCTTCTGCATTTTAATTACGCAGATCTTACAATCTCTCAATACTTTTATTTATAATTTGGTTCACATTTGTGTCCACTTTGTCTTTTTAAACGGTTGTTTTTTACTTGCATGTTTTCCCTAAAGGAAATAATGAAGAAATTAGATAGTGCTAGAACATTGCATGTCCCCATAGTATTTAGCTACAAAGTGATACTGTGCCCTGGGAAACATAACTATATGGGTGGAATGTATCCAGCTATTACTGAAGTTGGAGGGGGTTGCTCCTTTTGGCCAGAGAGTAAAAGAGGGATTGGTTAGAAGTTCAGAAAGGTTAAGCTACATCACATTTGTACTTTCAGAATCTGTAATACTGGATGTTTGTACTCTGGTCCCCAAAGAATTAAGTCATTAATATCATTTAATACCAAATTCTCTTCTCTTGTCCACACGTAAGAATTTCATGTATACTTCCCTTTGTTATTTCACCCATGTCATGTTACTGAGGCCAGCATCATATCCTATTCCATTGAATTACAGATTTCATTAGTTTGAAACAAACTTGGAATAGCCACGGTATAATCATTCTAATTTATACAGGTAGCTGCTGTACTAAATGCTAAAAACGCAAGTCTGCTAAGCAATGAGTTGATGAAAATTAAAGCTCGACTCTAGTCAAAATGAAATCCCCCCCCCCCCCAATTTATTAAAACAAAAGAAGAGAAGGTCCCCCCACGAGGGAATTGGTGGGGTTTTTAGGCAGCGTTTGGAAAAAAGTTCTCTGAGAGGTGTTGTTGTATTCAAAAATATGAATCTTTATTATATTAAAGATGTCGCATGTGACATATGGGTAAAGATAAAAAAAATAAAAATAGGAGACATGGGTCCCAAATGGGTAAAACAATACAGGAATTTTAAAATAGATTTACACTAACAGACAAAAAGCTTTTACATCAATGTAGTTTTACAAATATTGCAGATAAAAGTGGACCTGACGCGTTTCGACCCGTTATAGTGAGGGTCTTCTTCAAAGGTAATTTCGTCTGTTTAGGAAAGAAGAGGATGAGAACAATGCATTGTAACAGTATTTCATTTGCATATATTGATCTCCAATTGACCTTTCCTTTCACATAGTATAATATCATATTGTGCTGTGGAATGTTTACCTGGTGTGTAGGTTGTTTTTCCTCTTATAGATTCCTCCTTTATATGTGATAGGGCTCTCTCTGGATGCGTGCACTCCAGGTCCTAGGCGGCGTCCCGCTATGGCACCCCCCAGCGGGCACACGGCAGGCACGGCGACCAAACAACGGGGCCTACGAGAGGTCACATCCACTAGATCGGCTACCCACGGATCCGTGTATGGGAGATGGGAGATGATGGTCTTATCGAGTGATTCCTATTGTTCTGTGTATTTGTGTGCCATTTATAGGCTCGCCCTTCTGCGAAGGCCATTTTGTCCCTCCAGAATTTTTGTTCTTTTTTATACAGAATATTTCTGTTATAGATGGAAAGGTCATCCTTTATTTTAATTTGTAAATCTAAGTATTGTTTATGTTGCTCAAAGAGTTTCATATTGGTTTCAATGGTGGCAATTTCGGTATCCAACAAGACAATTTGTCTGTTGTATTCCTTGATAAGTATGTTCATCATTTCTTGGGAACATACATTTAGGTTGGCCTCCCATTCTTGTTTGCAGTCGGTGCTTATTCTGTCTAAATTGGGAAAAATCTGGATTCTAAGCCCTAGTGGGTTTATTTTATCTTTTTTATATCTCTCAAAGGACCTGATGTGCCAAAAGAGGGCCGACTTTTTTTCTAGAATTTTGCTCAATTTGTTTGTGAAGGACAGTATCTGGGTTTCGACCTGTTCCTTCTTTTCGAAGTTTGTTTCATATGTGGACATGAGGCTAGCCCACTCATCGCCCTGAAAATTACTCATGTTGGTTACAGTATATAGATGTACATACAGTAATCAGAGAAAAAAAACATTCAATAAACTGTGGAAAAAACACTGAAGAAGAGATTTACATTTGAAGGCCCATGTCTCAGCCCCGGAGTGTCACGGGGGGAAGGGTGTTTAACCACCCGAATGTATAATAGAAGGGAAAAAAGACACTCACTGGGGATGATATTTTGCTGCTCACCCCTGGGATGTCAAAACAAAAGAAGAGAAGGTCCCCCCACGAGGGAATTGGTGGGGTTTTTAGGCAGCGTTTGGAAAAAAGTTCTCTGAGAGGTGTTGTTGTATTCAAAAATATGAATCTTTATTATATTAAAGATGTCGCATGTGACATATGGGTAAAGATAAAAATAGGAGACATGGGTCCCAAATGGGTAAAACAATACAGGAATTTTAAAATAGATTTACACTAACAGACAAAAAGCTTTTACATCAATGTAGTTTTACAAATATTGCAGATAAAAGTGGACCTGACGCGTTTCGACCCGTTATAGTGAGGGTCTTCTTCAAAGGTAATTTCGTCTGTTTAGGAAAGAAGAGGATGAGAACAATGCATTGTAACAGTATTTCATTTGCATATATTGATCTCCAATTGACCTTTCCTTTCACATAGTATAATATCATATTGTGCTGTGGAATGTTTACCTGGTGTGTAGGTTGTTTTTCCTCTTATAGATTCCTCCTTTATATGTGATAGGGCTCTCTCTGGATGCGTGCACTCCAGGTCCTAGGCGGCGTCCCGCTATGGCACCCCCCAGCGGGCACACGGCAGGCACGGCGACCAAACAACGGGGCCTACGAGAGGTCACATCCACTAGATCGGCTACCCACGGATCCGTGTATGGGCCAGACGGGTAGAGGAAGGGAGATGGAGGTGGTGGGAGAGGGAGGAGGGGGGGGGGGGGGGGGGAGGGGGGGGGGAGAAAGGGGAGAAGGGAGGGAGAAACGGAAGTAGGTTTCCTTGGGTTCCCTTGTTCTGCACACCTGTCATAAGATCCAAGTTCATATGCTTAGATATATGGCATAGGAGATTGTCACATCAACTAGACGATGTCTAGTATACTTAAAACAGTGATGGGGAGAAATGAAGGTGAATGGATGAACAGAAGTTTTACCGTTGATATGCTTTTTCTATAGTAGTATCAGTTTATATATTACTGTATCTGGACTCATGGTTGAAGATAGAAAGGGGAAAGACAGAAGAGGGGGACAGAGAGGAAGACAAGAGGTGGAAGTGAGGGGAAGAAAGAGCAGGGGAAGAAAGTGGCAGCTAAAATGGGGAGGGGGGGGGGGGAGGAGAAAGAGGTCACAGGGAAAAAAGGGGGGGGGGGGGGAGGGGGGGGGAAAAAGGGGAGGGGGGAGAGAAAAGGAGGAAAAGGGGGAGGGCAGGGGAACGGGAGTGTGGAGGAAAAGACCGAAAAGGGGGAGGGGAGGGGGGGGGGAGTGTGGAAGAAAGAGGGTTGAAAGGAGAGGGGGTGGGAGAGGGGGGGGGGGAGGGGGAAGAGGGGGGGAAAGAAGGGGGGGAAAAAAGGGGGGGGGGAAGAAGAGGACCAAATACATGGCTAGCACATGCATGGGTGGACAAAGGGATGCTGCAGCATCCACATGGATGGGACGGGAGGGAATGGAGTAGGATAGTGGGGGAAACGGGGAGGGATGTGGTGTGAGAGGTGAGGGAGAGGCAGGGGGAAAGGAAGAGAAAAGTGGGGAAGGGGGGGGGGGGGGAAAGAAAGGGGACAAAGGGGAGAGGGGAGAGGGGAGAGGGGAAGAGAAGGGGAGGGAGAGGAGGGGGAAGGGAAAGGGGAAAGTGAATGGAGAGGGGGAAGTGAGGGGGAAGGGAGTGATCTGATTGGTGACAATGGGAAGAAGGAAGAAAGTGAGGGAAAGAGGAAGTGAAGAGATGTGTGAGTGGAAAAATGGGGGAGTGTGATTGTGAGATCAGTCAGAGGTCCTCTTCTTCCCCCCCTTTTTTCCCCCCTTCTTTCCCCCCCTCTTCCCCCCCCCCCCCCCCCCACTCTCTTCCCACCCCCTCTCCTTTCAACCCTCTTTCTTCCACACTCCCCCCCCCTCCCCTCCCCCTTTTCGGTCTTTTCCTCCACACTCCCGTTCCCCTGCCCTCCCCCTTTTCCTCCTTTTCTCTCCCCCTTTTTCCCCCCCCTCCCCCCCTCCCCCCTTTTTTTCCCTGTGACCTCTTTCTCCTCCCCCCCCCCCTCCCCATTTTAGCTGCCACTTTCTTCCCCTGCTCTTTCTTCCCCTCACTTCCACCTCTTGTCTTCCTCTCTGTCCCCCTCTTCTGTCTTTCCCCTTTCTATCTTCAACCATGAGTCCAGATACAGTAATATATAAACTGATACTACTATAGAAAAAGCATATCAACGGTAAAACTTCTGTTCATCCATTCACCTTCATTTCTCCCCATCACTGTTTTAAGTATACTAGACATCGTCTAGTTGATGTGACAATCTCCTATGCCATATATCTAAGCATATGAACTTGGATCTTATGACAGGTGTGCAGAACAAGGGAACCCAAGGAAACCTACTTCCGTTTCTCCCTCCCTTCTCCCCTTTCTCCCCCCCCCTCCCTCCCCCCCCCTCCTCCCTCTCCCACCACCTCCATCTCCCTTCCTCTACCCGTCTGGCCCATACACGGATCCGTGGGTAGCCGATCTAGTGGATGTGACCTCTCGTAGGCCCCGTTGTTTGGTCGCCGTGCCTGCCGTGTGCCCGCTGGGGGGTGCCATAGCGGGACGCCGCCTAGGACCTGGAGTGCACGCATCCAGAGAGAGCCCTATCACATATAAAGGAGGAATCTATAAGAGGAAAAACAACCTACACACCAGGTAAACATTCCACAGCACAATATGATATTATACTATGTGAAAGGAAAGGTCAATTGGAGATCAATATATGCAAATGAAATACTGTTACAATGCATTGTTCTCATCCTCTTCTTTCCTAAACAGACGAAATTACCTTTGAAGAAGACCCTCACTATAACGGGTCGAAACGCGTCAGGTCCACTTTTATCTGCAATATTTGTAAAACTACATTGATGTAAAAGCTTTTTTGTCTGTTAGTGTAAATCTATTTTAAAATTCCTGTATTGTTTTACCCATTTGGGACCCATGTCTCCTATTTTTATCTTTACCCATATGTCACATGCGACATCTTTAATATAATAAAGATTCATATTTTTGAATACAACAACACCTCTCAGAGAACTTTTTTCCAACGCTGCCTAAAAACCCCACCAATTCCCTCGTGGGGGGACCTTCTCTTCTTTTGTTTTGACATCCCAGGGGTGAGCAGCAAAATATCATCCCCAGTGAGTGTCTTTTTTCCCCCCAATTTATTAGGCTAGGTTTTTCTTTGTTTTTACTAGGTAAAGTAAGGTATACTCTCCTAAGTGCCCCATCCAGGTCCCTCACCACTGCTGTTTCTGGGTGTGAGGGACTGTTAGTCCAGCGCTGCAGATGGTCCTTCACCAGCTGCTCTCCCACTGTGTCCATGCAATAATGTCACCCCTCTTCTGAAAGGGCGCTGTCACTGACCACTCCACAGTCAGTGATGTGGATGCCAGAAGAAGAACCCCGCTTGATGTAAACAGAAGAGGAGACTGGGGATTGCAGTGACCTGTGACCACAGCTTTGGATAAATGAATTGGGAATTTTGATCATCTCCTCCTTCTTCTCCTTTTTATTTTTTTTATTTTTTATAGCTAGCCGTTATCCTGGAGTTGGCCTTTGACCGGAATGCTTAAATAATCTACAACATGCTGGACATGTTTATAAAAATACATTGGAACTGATCAATGATTTTAGCTTGTTATTTACATAAATTGGAATCCTGTCACAAACATTAGCAATTTAAACTGAAATAGGCAAATAGGGAAAAAAAGAAAAAAAAATAGTTTCAAAGATATAAGAAACTCTTAAGTTATATGCAAATCAAAATGTTTCTATAGAAGTGGAGCTTGCCCTAACCTCTGAACACGTGTAAACTTCCCTGTTGGTCTTTTAATGAGCTGGTTCACATTGATAACCGATAGGCAAGTTAAGAGAGTAAGGAAGGGGGTGGACCCCCCTGGGAGCTTTTAGGTTTACCTACCGTTGTATTTACTGTAGTCCTTTATATTACAAAATAAAATATCCAGAGTAAAGGGTACCTCAAACGCACATATTTCACCAGTGGTGTCCTTACCAATTGTTAGATAGTTTGTGTCCAGCATCTGATTCCATTCACACATTATCCTTCTCTGAGTTGCATGAAATCAGCCCTTTAATTTTTAATGGTCCGTTAACGTGCATTAATGCACAAAAAAAATGATTCTATCTGCAGTATTTTTGTTAATACAGCACACCTTTTGTGAGTACTAGTGCGTGTTTTTTCATGTTCATATGGCATGCAGAATAATGCGCTACACTATTGCACATGTGTATTTATTTTTTTAATGTTCATATGCCATGCAGAATAATTGACAATGCACTTACAACCGCCCATGTGTGGCAACTCAACATTTCAGTTTCTTCCTTTCTTCTTACCTAATAATGTAAGGGTAACCTAGATCAGTGTTTGTCAACATTTTTTCAGTCAAGGCACCCGCCAAAATTATGGACAGTCTTGAGGTGCCCCATTCTAAAATGTAAAAGCTATTCTTATAGTTTTACATAATGCAGCAACATCAATAGATGCAGGACACCCAACGTTCGAGATGATTTAATCTTCCAAAGCAAATACACTTTTGCAAACTGGTACTGACTAGTATTCCAATGTTTCTCTTCTTCCTTAGTTTTTTTCCCTCACTTAGCTAATGAGACCCCAAAGCTGATAAAGAGGCGAGAGAGTGTCAAACTAGGATGATATGCATGTGGCGAACATCATACTTGTCAACGGATGATGTCATTGGTCGTTAGAAGGTTGACAGGTAGAAGGTTGTAATGGTGTAGAATGAAAACCTGTAGCTCCTTGTAACTAAAAGGCAAGTTTCATCCGCCCACCGGCTTGTATACAATGTTGGCCCAATTTTTAGGCATTTTGCCAAGGCACCCCTGAAGAAACATCAAGGCACTCCAGGGTGCCTGGGCACCCCAGTTGAAAAAGGCTGACCTGCATCATAGTTGCTCTTGCATTGTTTTTGCGAGCTGCATGTCTGTGATCTCTCAATACTTTTAATACATCATTAGGCAGTGATCTTTTTTTTTAGTCATGATTCTGTGTGGTAGCCTGCTTGGGTGAGGTAAGCTAGATGGCAGCATTCGCAAACGGATCGTTTGTGTAACGCATCGCATCTATTTGAAATTCATAAATGCTGGAACTTTAACAGTTCGTTATCAGTTTAGATCTTTTAAGAATTGTCCCCTCTAGTAACCTAAAACATTACTGAATGTTTTAAAAAGGTTACTAATACTACAAACTGCATAATGTTAAAGAGACCCTGTCACTAAGTAAAAAAATTGCAGGCAAACATACAGAAAATTTCAAGAGTAGTAGTAAATGCTCACCTTTAGCTTTTTCTTACACATGATACATTATTTTTATTCACTTGCACGTTTCAGTGTGCCTTTGAACTTACTAAGGAAATGTTGACCATTTTTAGTACAGCTCAGCATCATTGCCCCTTCCCTCACTGCCCTACATAACCTTTTTATGTAGCTGCTGGGTGAGCAGTGAAAGGGAATACTATAGTCATTTTAAACCGGTGTTAAACCCAAAAGCAAACATTTATTATTTTGCAGCTTACCAATTTCTTAAATGTGATGGCTGCATAGTTATTTTTTTGGCTTGCGTTCTTTTATTTTCACCTGGTTATCTGGCCAGTTAGTCTGTGGTTTTACAAAAGAACATGCTGTCCTGCAGATGTAGCAGCTACAGGGCTAAGATAAATTATTTACCATTTGACAAGGGTGCTTACAATAATCGTCATTTATGTAAAACTTTTATCCCAAAAGGAAGACATTGGGGTTTATTTACTAAAGCAAGAGGGTGCACAGTCAGTCTCACTTCTGCATAGAAACCAATCGGCTTCCAGATTTTATTACCAAAGCTTAATTGAACAAGCTGAGGTTAGAGACTGGTTTCTATGCAGAAGTGAGCCTGGTTTTGCACTCTCCAGCCTTAGTAAATAAACCCCATTGTTTGCTGTAACTGCTTATAAAGTGTTAGCTGGAGTTCAGCTTCAATTTGTTAGTGAATATATTGCATCCATCACTCCCCCCCCCTAGATTAACAATGCTGCTGTCCAAAGGTGTCCAGTGCTCCTTCCTTCAGAATGTGGGCACTCTAAGGCCTCATGCACGCTTGACGTTTAACGCTGCTGTTGGGACATCTGGTGTTTTATTTTTTCTGCCTCCTAAATGCCTCTGTGTGTTAGCCTAAGAGGTTGATTTACTAAAGGGAAATAGACTGCACTTTTGAAAGTACAGTTGCACTCTGCAAGTGCAGTTGCTCCAGTGATTAGTAAATGAAGGAGAGCTCTGCTGACTTCCATCATCCAATCATGTGCAGGGAAAAATGCTGTTTTTATTTTCCTTGCATGTGATTGGGTATTTTTTGTAAAGTGAAGCTTTACCTCATTTACTAAGCCTTGGAGCAACTGCACTTGCAGAGTGCAACTGCATTTTCAAAAGTGCACAATCTATTTGTCTTTAGTAAATCAACCCCTATGTGTCCATGCACACATAGGTGTTTAGAGGCAGGGATGTTTTGAGGTAGCATGTCCAGGAGCAGCAGCATTTTGGCAGAAGAAAACACTTGATGTGAAAACTCCTCCAAATGTTTGTTAATGCTAGGCACGTTTAGTGTGTGAAAGTTCATTCATTTCAATGGCCAGAATAAATTACTATTTTGGCCAATGAACTGAATTGGCGCCCAAGCGCTTGACGTGCCTTAGCTTTCTTTTGGTGGTATTTGATCACCTCTGCGGTTTTTATTTTTTGCGCTATAAACAAAAGAAGAGCGACAATTTTGAAAAAAAACACAATATTTTTTACTTTTTGCTATAATAAATATCCCATTTTTTTTTTAAAAAAAACTATTTTTTTCCTCAGTTTAGGCCGATACGTATTCTTCTACATATTTTTGGTAAAAAAAATCGCAATAGGCGTATATTGATCGGTTTGCGCAAAAGTTATAGCGTCTACAAAATAGGGGATAGATTTATTGAATTTTTTTTTTTTTTACTAGTAATGGCGGCGATCTGCGATTTTTTTTTTTTTTCGTGACTGCGACATTGCGGCGGACACTTCGGACACTTTTGACACATTTTTGGAACCATTCACATTTACACAGCGATCGTTGCTATAAAATTGCAATGATTACTGTGTAAATGTGACTGGCAGGGAAGGGGTTAACTCTATGGGGGGGCTGCAGGGGTTAATATGTTCCCTAATAGGAGTGATTCTAACTGTGGGGGGAGGGGACTCAAGGGCAGGAGACCGATCATGTGTTCCTCCGTACTGGGATCACATGATCGGTCTCCTCTCCACTGACAGGACGTGGAGCTGTGTGTTTACACACACAGCTCCACGGTCCCGCACGGTCCCGTTGTTTTAACGGGCAATCGCGGGTGCCCGGCGGACATCGCGGCCGCCGGGCACTCGCACCGTGTCCCGAGCGATGCCGCGGGCGCGCGCGCCGCCGGCGGCGCGGGCGCGCCCCCCAGGCGGCCGGGAATGCGAGGACGTCATATGACGCCCACCCAGGATGGTAGATCCACCTTGTGGGCGTCATATGACTATGGGCCGGTAATGAAGTGGTTAATGTACCCAACGTGTTTCAGGAAGAGTTCAATCCTTTCTTCAGGGGTGTTTAGGAGAAGGTCACAAACCTTGAATTCATCCCCATAGGCAGCCTATGTGGATCATCACAAGTATATAAGAAATCTCACTGTGCCACAGCTTGGGGTGTGTCAGATGTCCCCTTGAGGATAGTCAGGGCCCCACATGTTCCACACAAGGAGACCACAGAGCATAGCCACAATTGACCAGGTGTGTAAAAAAGAAAATAAACTAGAGGCCCAGGAATCTTGGAACCCCATATGAGTAGCTCATACACAGAGCCCCCGATGGATCCTTTGGAGGTATCCAATGTCTTAGAATAGATGGGGGTGAGGGCTCCGTATGGGGAAGTATAATGTTGAACCAAATGACACAGGCAGCAGTGTGCGTGAGGCTTAATACAGAAGGTGTGATATTGGCAAGATCTAAAAAATCTAAAGAAAATGAATGCAGTCACCAAATTGATTGGTAAGCTGGCATATATTACATTTTTAGTTTTGGGATACATTTGGCTTTAAAGTGATACCAAAGTCCTTTTATTATATATATATATATATATATATATATATATATATATATATATATATATATATATATATTATATATATATATATATATATATATATTATATATATATATATATATATTGCACACCAAGCACCCTCTTCTGCTTACTTGGCAGTCCCCTCCAGCTCCATCAGTTTCTCTCTGCCCAGGTGCCTTCTTAGCTAGGGAGGTGCCTGGCCTGCATAATGGTATTGGAAGATTGTTTTGTTGAAACAAACAGTCTGGTGAGTCTGGTGACAGTGGGGTAGATTTACTAAAGCTGGTGTAGCGGTGCATGGTAGCCAATCAGCTTCTAGCTTCAACTTGTTCAATTAAGCTTTGGCAATAAAAACCTGGAAGCTGATTGGTTTATATGCAGAGCTGCCCAGATTTTGCACACTGCAGGTTTAGAAATTAAGCCCCAGTGTCTCTTTGCTGATGTGTTCCACATTTGTGTTGCCCCAATATAATTGGTGGATCTTTGTTTTCAAAGCACAATGCAATTATCGAATTAGTGCTATTATTAAAACACTAAGCCGCCATTAACTTACAAGGTCCAAATATTAGCAATGCCAACTACTACAGTAAGCGGGAATTATTCATTTTATTTATTTACTTTTCCAGAACTTCATTAGCTGTAAATGATCTTATCTGAATGGAGTTCAAAAATAACCTAATTTGGCATTAAGTTCAGCAAGTGGTTTTGCATGAAGGAAAGCAAGGAACATTTTCATCTTAGACGCTGGGAGTTACAGAACTTCCTTTGTTTTTGCTCAAATGACAGAAGCATGACCATACTCACCAGAGCTGGCAGTCTGAAATTACACATTTGGGATAAAGATTTTCTAACTTTCTTATAGATCTGTATCACAGGGCTCATAAACTAAGGTGAGAACTATTCGATCAAAAGGCAATGTGTGTTTAATCCATTTTAAGGATTGCTTGTGAATGAAAAATGATCCTATTTCTAAATACCTGTAATTTGTGTGTGTTTTTTGCTTGAAGGCACACAAGGAGCAGGTTTAGAATTTCTATGCAGTTGGGCTATAGATGCTGATGTTTAAAAGTTCATTATACTTGTTAGTTTCTTTTTAATTCCCGTTACCTTTTTTACCCATTTATCCTCAAGAAACATGCTTCCATGCCCTGTGAATCCAGCATTGATCTGTTGTGATCTGTCACTCTGCTGCTGCACACCAGGTGACACGCCGCTATCTTCCTTTTCTACATGGTTGGCAATCCGCCATCACCTTTTTTGCAGCCAGCCCCCTAAAGTGTAATAGGTCCTGCTAGACGTGGATATCCCAGCACTGCTGACATCATTCTTGTCTAAGCACAAATGGAGGCAAGGGCAGGGTGGACCATATAGCCGCAAAAAAGGCGAACCAGTACAAACAAAAATTGTAAGTGGTATTTTGCTGTGAGGTCCAGTTTGTTGTGAACCTTACCATTCCCAAAAAAGTTAATATAGTGGCATCCTAAAAATTGGCATCAAATGCAAGGTTTCTTTCACCAAACATGCAGACTGCATAGACATGACTTGCAAGCTGTGATTGAAAGTTTAGCTTCACCATATGTATGCTTTTCAACAGTCAAGATGGCAGCACCCAGTGTTATTGCAGTCTTTCTCTTCAATCTGGAGATTCCTCTAGGGCAGGGGTCTCAAACTGGTGGCCCTCCAGCTGTTGCAAAACTACAAGTCCCATGAGGCATTGCAAGCCTGACAGTTACAAGCATGACTCCTACAGGCAGAGGCATGATGGGACTTGTAGTTTCGCAACAGCTGGAGGGCCACCAGTTTGAGACCCCTGCTCTAGGGTGTGGGTGTCAATGGGACAGGAAGACATAAAACACTAGAAATCTGACAGATATTGTCAGCATGCCCCCCCCCCCCATAGAATTGTTAAACACTTGTTGAAAATACCCCATGGAAAAAATTTACCTCATAGCTTTTCATCTCTGCCATGCGGCCATTGCTCATGCCTGGAGTACTCTAAATTTCTATCTAGGGTGTAAAAACCCGGATGATTAATCTTGATGGTTAATGAGCAGATGTCCAGTATTTTTAATAGGATTCACACACAAAGTTCTTTAAATTCGTCTGGGAACCTTGCATAAGCTGTTCCTTCCCATCTCTGCCTCCGACTAGCTATGGTCATTTATAAGCATTGCCTGTGCCAGTCTCGAGTCCGTGGTAATTACTGACCCTCTTCTTCCTTTTCTCTTCCTTCTCTCCCTCTTTTCTACTCTTCATTTTCTTCTTCCTTTTACTGGATGACATCTAATATTGAGGACTGTTACCCCTTAGAGGACAGACTAGCGCTGATTGAGAGGTTTTTTGACTTCTTTGCTGGTCCTCCTAAAGCCGGGTACACACTAAAGCCCCATACACACGGTCGGATTTTCCGACGGAAAATGTCCTATCGGACAATGGTGTCAGAAATTCCGACCGTGTGTAGGCTCCATCAGACATTTTCCATCGGATTTTCCGACGGACAAAGTTTTATCTCCTGCTCTCAAATTTTCCGACAACAAAGTCCTATCGGACTTTGTCCGTCGGAATTCGCTACACACGATCGGAAAAAGTGCCACGCATGCTCAGATCACATTACAAGACCAAAGCTATTGGCTACTAGCCTCTACGTAGTCCCGTCGTAGGCAACAAACGTCACCACGTTCAGAATGATCGGATTTTCCGACAACTTTGTCCGACCGTGTGTATGCAACATTAGTGTCGGACTAAATCCGTCAGAAAAAATCCGATGGATTTTGTGGTCGGATTTTCCGGGACATAACAGTTTTTTTTTTTCGTGCAAACTGACAGCTCCGGTTGGAGACACGGTCCGTGACACTGTACTAACAATCCGAGAATAGTCCAATATCCCCCCCACCCCCCCACAGAGCTGTTTTGTTCTGAGAGGTGGACAGCCCCCCACCAGAACAATCCAATCAGCCCCCTCTGCCATTGGCTGAGAGCACTGATCGTGAGTTTTTGGCTGCATGCAAATCCATTATGCTTACATGTGCCTGTTTTCACATGTAACTGTTTAATTTGGCCCTCCGCAGGGGCAAACCGAAAACTTGTTGTGCTATCTTTGAAAGTACAATAAACATATTGCAACAGAAAATACCCCATGGAAGTGTTGAACCTTTGTTGAACATACAGGTTCAGTAATTCCAATGGGCAATCAGGGCATTTTCAGTAGAAAATGCAATGATTCCACAGCTCAACAAGGAAACTTTTAGTTAAAAGGTTGAAAAGGTCATGGTGCAAGGAAGGTAACATTCTCCCTTGTTTTACATAGGGTGAATGTGGCAGTATAGACCCTTTTTCTTATTGAAGAACAAATATTACCAAATGGCAGAGAATTTTCACTGGGAGAATCTTGGTTGAATCTCCACTAATTTAAGCCTGGTACACACTACTAGTTTTTTTTTTTTTTTACCCCAACATGGCTAAATGGAAAAAAAAACTGACAGTTCAGGAGGAGCCGCTATACTAACTATGCGATGCTAGTACAGTGATCTCCCCTGCTGTGTTATTGTGTTCGGACAGGGCCAGAACACTCCGGTCAGCATTCTCAGCCATTGACTGAGCAGACAAGCCACTGAGACAGGATGTGTGAGTCTATAGACACGCAGCACATTTCGGCCTCACTCCCTCCTCACAGGATTTGATTGACAGCAGCAGGAGCCAATGGCTCCCTCTGCCAACAGCAAAGCCTGTGAGACCAGAAACAAGGGAGAAGGGCTGCTGGAGACAAGACAGTGCTGGACTGAGAATGGACTCGGGTAAGTGTTTGGGGAAGGAGGGTGTTGGGGGAGCTGTTATTAAAAGGTTTTTTCCTTAACCGATTGCCGACCGCCTCACGCCAATATACGTCGGCAGAAGGGCGTGTACAGGCAGAATCATCTCACAGGGAGGAATAACGGGGAGATGCTAATGTAAACAAGCATCTCCATATTCTGCCTA
Source organism: Lithobates sylvaticus (assembly GCA_028564925.1). Classification (NCBI taxonomy): domain Eukaryota; kingdom Metazoa; phylum Chordata; class Amphibia; order Anura; family Ranidae; genus Lithobates; species Lithobates sylvaticus. The sequence goes on from CM053026.1 coordinate 523,216,109, forward strand.
GTGACGGTGTCACTGATCTCTGCTCCCTGTCATCGGGAGCAGAGATCAGTGACATGTCACACATAGCCACGTCCCCCCACAGTTAGAAACACTCCCCAGGGCACACTTAACCCATACACTGCCCCTAGTGGTTAACCCCTTCACTGCCAGGGTCATGTACACAGGAATTGGAGCATTTGTATAGCACTGATTGCTGTATAAATGACAGTTGTCCCAAAAATGTGTCAAAAATGTCTGATGTGTCAACCATAATGTCGCAGTCACGATAAAAATCACTGATCGCCGCCATTACTAGTAAAAAAAAATTAAAATTATTAATAAAAATGCCATTAAACTATCCCCTATTTTGTAAACGCTATAACTTTTGCGCAAACCAATGAAACGCTTAATGTTAATTTTTTTTAACGAAAAATATGTAGAAGAATACGTATCGGCCTAAACTGAGGAAAAAAATAAGTGTTTTATATATTTTTGGGGGATATTTATTATAGCAAAATGTAAAAAATAATGTGTTTTTTTGTTTATTGCCCAAAAAATAAAATCTGCAGGGGTGATCAAATACCACAAAAGAAAGCTCTATTTGTGGGAAAAAAAGGACGTCAATTTTGTTTGGGAGCCACGTTGCACGACCGCGCAATTGTCAGTTAAAGCGGCGCAGTGCTGAATCGCAAAAAGTGCTCTGGTCAGGAAGGGGGTAAATTCTTATGGGGCTGAAGTGGTTAATGCTGAAAAGCTTTGTCTTGGAACCACTTTAATGCTATAGATTTTGACTGGAGTTCTACCTCTACTGCATACCCACATATATTATAAAGTCCTATTAATGCAAATCTTCATATAAGAACATAAAAAGGTCCTAATTATAGCCAAAGCGTGCTGCTTCAATGCATCTCATCTACCAGTCTATATGTGTCCCACCATGGAAAGCCTCTCAATCAAGCATTGCAAACCTCTATACCATGTATATATCATGGGTGCTTTGTTCAGCCATAGGTTTCCCTGATTTTTTTTCCTGTAATGCAGCTGTCAGATAAGGACGTTATTTACTAAAGGCAAATCCACTTTGCACTACAAGTGCATTTGGAAGTTCAGTTGATGTAGAGCTAAAGGGGGACATGCAAGGAAAATAAAAAAACAGCATTTTAGCTTGCCTATGATTGGTTGATGAAATCAGCAGAGCTTCCCCTCATTTCAGATCTTCCCCTCAGATCTACAGCGACTGCACTTTCAGAGCACTCGTAGTGCAGAGTGGATTTGCCTTTAGTAAAACAACCCCCTCCCCCCCCCCCCCCGTTTCCTTCTCGCCTAGATTAAACACATCTATCATTCAATTTTTTATTTCTCTCTTTATTCTGATATATTTTTTCTGTCTGTGACAACAAGCCACAGGAATGTATCCTGTCATAACTGATGCAAACATTGACTTCACCAAGAAAAGTCTATTGTGAGAATAATGCTGGCAGTATGTAAATGTCAGCCATTGAAATAACGTGCTTGCAGCATGAAACCCAATTTCATACAGTAAGAGGATGGAGTAGAAAATAATAGAAAGTTAAATATTAAATAGTAAAGAGAAACATGATCTTTATTTGGAGAAGGTGCTGTTGGCTAATCTGTCCAGCGCTGTAGAAAACTGCACTAGTGCATTCCTGTTCCAGTCTGAAAGAGTTGCGTTCTATAAGCCATCACCTGATTTTACCTCTTCCTTTCTTTATTGAACATGTTGCCAGGTTGTTTTCTCAGCTTACTTGGCAGTGATTAAAACCTAAAGATAGATTCTTGTCCATTTATCAGATATTGTAGGCTATCAAACTTCTTAATAAACTTGATGTGCCATAAGTTCTGTCACTGTTTTGCCTGTGCTTCGACTATAAATTGCTATACTGTACATGCAGTTCATGTTTGCTAACAGAACACTTGTTTCCACTGTTGTGGCAATGAAGCTATTGTATGTTACAGTAGCTTATGGTTTTATTGAAAACTAGATTTACACTTCAGTCAATATTATAAATTAATCATTGAGATGCATAGAGATGGAGCTCAGTGCATTTATTTGGGACCTTCGTTTTCATCTCGACATTGCTGTAGCGCAGTGTCCCTTTTTGTTATATAATGAAAAACAATCCCACACACAGTCAATACAGGTTCCTTGCTGTCTCTACTCTTCAGGAAGTACAGAGACCCCATATGTGAACTGGTTTAGTTGCAAGGGATTTGTAATTCTCTTTAGCTAGTCCTGTAAGCCAGGCATCTTTGCCTGGCAATAAAACCAGACCTGTGCAGCTTGCACTTCAGTTAAGCAATGTAGCCAGATTAAGGAATTGCCCCACCCTGTGATTGGACAACAAATCAGCAGCAGCAGAGTAATAAGATTATCCATGTGCTCCACTGGAAAAATATTCAGTGTTGGGCCAGCCATATACAGTTCGAATCTGTTGGTTCAGCAGGAACAGGCTGAGATTCAAACCGTTAATGGGCAGGCTGAATGTACCAAGTCAATCAACTTGGGTACAACCAGCCTGCCAGATTCTCTTGCGGTTATCGCTATCTGCTGCTATAGCTGCTAGTGATAATCACGGTCTTCTCCCAGCGGGGATGTCTTCCCCCACCCGGCAGGAGGGATTCCCTCATCAACATGGCTGTGGTTGCAGGAAAGAAATTTGCTCCATGTAGACTGGCAACATTGTAGAAAACAAGAGAGCCAGTAGATCCTAGTGCTGATCCTCCCTATTTTACGTTTATGATTACAGTTGGCTGATATCAAAGCTGAGTGAGCTTTGTGTTTTTTTGTTTGTTTGTTAGTTTTTTTCATTTTGAGGTGATTTCTTTAACAATTCTTTTAGCAATATGTTTTCCTAAACTATTGACCTTTTGATATTTTGCTTCCGCTAAGTTGTGGAACTCTGTGAACCATTGTGTCTTTTATTCATGTATGCTTGAGTTACACAGGTATTTCTAAAATATGACACATTACACAAGCACCTTTGAGACCATAAAAAAATAGTATGTACCAATGCACTATGAAAATAAACATTGAATTCTACTCAGAGCAGGTGCAAACTAAGAAGAAACTAGGCATTCATTTTTTGTAGGAAAATGTATCTGCATATTCCAGCACTTGAGAATATCTGAGGCAATTTGATGTATGAATGCACTTTGATTTGTATCATAATACATAAATATATCTAAAAACAAGATTTCCTAAATGCAGTATGTGACTTTATAGCGATCCCAAATAGTCCATAAAGTGCAATAGGTGTCCAAAAGATTTAAAAATCATCCAATAAAAGTATATTCACAAGTTGTAATATACTCCTATATGAAAAATATTCTCCAATACTCCCTATGAAGTGCCAAAGGTGCCTCCAGTGCAGTCCCCCTCACCAATGAGGAATCATTGCCTCTGCAGTAGAGCCACCAGATGATTGTGGAGAATCCTTGAAAAGTTTTTTTCTGATATTATGCTATCTACCGCTGGAAGGTTGCTGGAATCCTCAAAGGGTTATTCTGATGACCTGCTATTTACCAATGGCATTCTGGTGAGTGCGCATTGGTTGCGTGTTGACAATCGCAACAAAATCACATTGCATGTGGGGAGCCATTAAGGGATAATGGCACCCAAACATGTTGTGCAGCAATCGCCATGCAATTTGAACATTTTGGCAGAATCACAGCAATTTTGGCCGCTATTCCAAATTGCGAAGTGTGAATGGAACCTCAAATTAAAAGAGAAGAAAATGCCCTTGTCAGTTTAGTGAGAATAACAAAGGCATGTCATCTGAGAACATGTATATCATGCGGTTTTCAGGAGAAATGACAAAGATGTGTTAAGTGCATCTACAAAGGTTCTTACAGGTTTTCTTTTTGTCATTCGTTTTTTTTAAGGAAATACTGAAAACTTATAAACTTCAGAAAAAAAATGGACATGGTTTTTATTCAGGTTTAGATAGTCGGGTTTAAACCTCTGTCATGTTTCTATTATCTGGATCCCATTCAGCTAATTTCCCCTAACTTACTATCCTGGTTGCCATGGTAAATTAGACAGGAGGCGAGAGGGACATTTCCCACAACAGACACAGAAAACCTGGCAAAGCGTCTTAACGTATCTTCTTCTTACTAGAAAGATTGATTTAATGCTGTCTGTCTCTGTTGGGCCTTTTTTCTTTTCTTAGTCATGTCTTTGTTCAGGGAAAACAAAAATACAGTAAAATCCTAACAAAGGTTGTAACCTGTCTGTTTTGGCTGGAATCCCACTTTAAAGTGAATTTTTTTTTTTTTTAAATCCTTATTTTAAAAAACATTTTTTACAGATTTTTATATGACATTTGCAAATTCACATATTAAATATTACTCTATATGGATTGTTTTCTATTGTCTTCCTCAAATCATTAGTCATTTCCTAAATCATATTAACCTCTATTTGTCTATTTATTTATATATTTACTTATTTAATCCATATCTTTAATGATATAATATTTCCAATTATAACCCACATTCATCCCAACACTCGCCACCATTCATTCCTTTCTTATCACTTCATTCTCTCTATTAACGCATCTAACATAGAAAAAAAAAAAAGGGGGGGGGGGAGAGGGAAAGACCCTTTCCATTTCCTGGCTATGATGGTTCGTGCTGCAGTTAAGAAATATTTTAAGATGCCCTTTTTTATTCTCTTCAACGAATCCGGGACCATTGATAATACTGATATTAATATATCGGGCTGTATCTGAATCCCTGTCATTGCAGTATATATTTTAAATATTTTTTCCCAAATGATCTGGACCCCAAGATAGTAGTACCAGATATGTGACATTGTGCCTCTAGCCCCTTGGCACCTCCAACATACTACTTGATTCTCTGGGCTAATTTTATGCATATCTACTGGGCATCTATACCATCTGGCTAAAATTTTGCAATTCCTTTCTTGATGTCTATTGGATATTGATAATTTATGCTTTGCTATAATAGCCTTTTCCCATTTCACTTTGGGGATAATGGCGCCTATTTCTTCCTCCCATTTTTTTTATATACGTTATCTCCTGTATATTATTTCTTGAACTTAAATACTTGTATACATTAGACAAGGTATGTGTTGGTCTCTGGTCTTTTACCAATATTTTTTTGAGGTCGGTAAGTGCTCTATTAATTGTACCTTCCTTCATTAGAGAGAGGATATATTTCTGAAGCTGGCAGTATTGAATCCATTTAGCTTTATATTCCGTACCCCAGGAATCCAATGAGAGAAGTCTATTTTGCTCCATTGTCTCTACCAACTTTAAAGTGAATTTGTAAGGTGACAATGGTGCACACTATTGGGCTGTCGTCCTGCTCCTTCTCTACCATTAGTGATCCATACTAAGAACAAACATGGAGCCAGTGAAATGTGAAAACTCATACCACTGACTTGCTACATTGTAAAGTCATGATCATGACAAATGTCCCATACCAAGTCAACAGTGGAATCATCCACATTCCTATTACCACAAATCAATTGTATGCATGCCATTTTATGTTACTGTTATGACATTCTAACCACAGCTTTGTGTAAATCCCCCATGCTGTGTAACATAACTGATTGATTGCATTTATGAAAATATGATTTATGAAATATCTATTTTTAAGTGTATTACAGCACCTTAACTGTCTAATTATGTTTTTCAGCACCTTCTACTGGACGGATCACAAATCAGCCTTCTGCGAGAACACCTGCATCAGATAATAAACCATTTGCACCACCTCCTACGGATGATCAAGACACATTGTTTCAGAGGGCAGAGCATATTCCTGCTGGGACACGCACCCCAATGTGTGCCAACTGCAATCTAGTCATTAGGTAGGCAATGAAGATTTCAGTGTTTTTGTTACAAAGGTATCAAATGTATTTTAACAGTGCTTTAGATGAGTAGTACTTGAGTTTGAACAGTCATTTAGATCAGTGATTCCCAACATGTTTTCAGTGAAAGCACTAATTAAAAGTATGCACAATCTTAATGCACACTATTCTAAAATGCAAAAAAAAAAACTGATTTAGGGCCTGGGATGTTCTTGTAATTTTTGTAATGCTGCATTGCAATAACCTGCAACTCTGTAACATACAAAAAAAAAAAAAAAAAAAGGCTTATTCTAGCTGTCTGCCTAATGCCCCGTACACACGGTCGGATTTTCCGACGGAAAATGTCCTATCGGACAATGTTGTCGGAAATTCCGACCGTGTGTAGGCTCCATCGGACTTTTTCCGTCGGATTTTCCGACGGACAAAGTTTTATCTCCTGCTCTCAAATTTTCCGACAACAAAGTCCTATCGGACTTTTTCCGATCGTGTGTAGCGAATTCCGACGGACAAAGTGCCACGCATGCTCAGATCACATTACAAGACCAAAGCTATTGGCTACTAGCCTCTACGTAGTCCTGTCGTAGGCAAAAAACGTCACCACGTTCAGAATGATCGGATTTTCCGACAACTTTGTCCAACCGTGTATATGCAACACCAGTGCCGATGGATTTTGTGGTCGGATTTTCCGACCGTGTGTACGGGGCATTAGACAATTATGGAGCAATTTTTAGCCATGTGGTCATGGCATTGGTAAAGACCCCAGACGGTACACCAGTTGGTAAAGGCTGAACTACAATCCAGGTCCACATAGGGTCTGAGCTTGGGCTGTGCTGCATCACAGGCCTATGATGTAGCCAGACCCTGCGGCATTATTTAATTGTATGTAATAACACTTTATTGCCAAGGAACATAAAGGATACCTTATTTACACAAGTATATGCTAAACCAGAACAGCAGATTTTTTTGTTGCACTAACCACAGTTTATCATTGAATACAAATCTAAAAACTAATTTTAAAATGGTTAATCTCAGTTGCTTGCTGTGACGTGTTAACATGCGTTGCATGAATGGGCAGACAGTGTACCAAAATGGGCAAAGCTCTCAGGATTGTCCCCCCCCCCCCTTTTTTTTTTCCAACGCACGGTAGCACATTCTGGTGTCCTGTAACACATGTGCTTTGGAGGTGCATTGGGTTAATATGTCGGCAGGATTGAATGGTACCGAAAAAGCTAATGCACATAAAGTGCATTATAAAATTTAAAAAGAGAATTGCGCTTACTTGAATACTACTCCATATACCACCTCCTACAATGAATAAATGGTGTTAATCACAACATAAATACAATAAGACAGTGCTCTTTAAATCATCTCAATGTATAAGTGACAATCCTTTTGTGATAGACAAATATGTGTGACATTTAATGCACAGCGGGTCTGGCATTATATAGAGCTGCAGCTAGGGTATCCACTCGACCTTCTGGAAGATTTACCACCATTCATGACCAGGCCATTTTTTCTGATACGGCACTGCATTACTTTGACAATTGCGCCATTATGCAACTCTATACCCAAAAAAAATTGTTATTTCTTAGTTTTCTTTTGGTGGTATTTGACCACCACTGTGGGTTTTATATATTTTGCGCTATAAACAAAAAAAAGACAGACAATTTTGAAAAAAAAAAAAAAGTTTTACTTTATGCTATAAAACATATCCAATACAAAAAATTGAAAAAAAAATCGAATTTCTTCATAAATTTAGGTTAGTATGTATTCTGCTACATATTTTTAGTAAAAAAAATCCCAATAAGCTTATATTGATTGGTTTGCGCAAAAGTTATAGTGTCTATAAACTATAGTGTATATATACTGGAACCTTCATGAATTTTTTTTATGCTAGTAATGGCGGCGATCAGCGACTTATAGCGGGATTGTCATATTGCGGTGGGACAATGGGACACTAACTGACACTTCGTGGGAGCCAGTTACACTAATACAGTGATTAGTGTTAAAAATAAGCACTGTCACTGTACTAATGACACTAGCTAGGAAGGGGTAAAAACATCAAAGGCGATCAAAGGGTTAACAGTGCTTAGCCAGTGTACTGTGCGTACTGTTTTAACTAAGGGAAGCAATCAATTTCATACCCTGCTTTGTAGAGAGAGAAAATCCATTACTTATTCCCTATCAGAACAGAGCTCTGCCTTGTTTACATAGGCAGAGCTCTGTTCTGTGTCTTTGCCTGATAATCGTTTTTTGTTTGTAAAAATAGAGGTGCACATAGCGCCGGTGTCCTAATATATAACATAAAGTGCATTTACAAGCATTCCCACACCACACTGGAGAGTTTTATCTTTTAGTGACTAATTGCAGGACTTTAAAAAGTAAAAGCGGTGAAATTCTGTCGTTTTTTTAAGTGCATCATCCATATTATTGTGTGCTGCATCTTGCTATCTTTTCTTACAAATTTAAAGTTTAATATTTTTAATTTGTTTGCATTAGATTAAGCATGCTGGTCCATTTCCTCTGACATTTTAAAGACCACAGCTGGTGGTTTTAATGTAATTTTAGTTCATGCCCTTGTTGGCAAGAATACCTTGAATTAAAGCAGGCACTTATATCAAGTGACAGACTACAACACCTGTTTTGAAGCCAAAATACATCCAGGACAGGGATGCCTTACTTAACAGAATACAAAGCCAGACATGATCTCTAAGATAACATACCTTGCTATGTTAGCACTGTTAATTATTGATTTTTTTTCCTTTAAATTTGTTAAATGTTTAACAAGTTCCCCATAGCTTTTAGTAAGGCAAGCATCTTTCAATTACATCCATAATTTCGTGGCTGCAAAAAGGGAAAACAACGAGTAGTATCATTTGTAATGAAACTGAATCTACCAAATATTAGATGTTGAGCAGTGAATGCTTTCAGCCATAGTAAATGAATATAAGCCAAAAAAAACTTCTAGTTGCAATACAGTTTATCAAACCTTTCAAACAGCACAGGTTTTAATAACAAAGGGAAGACTTTATGGGTCACTGTGTCTCATAATCTAATCGGTGGCTTAGGCTTCTCAAAATGTAAAACAGTGCGCTGCTAAAACCTCAGAATTGAAGGAATCCCTCTTTTAACAAAGGTTGTAGTGAGATTGTTCATAAAAGACCATGCAAATTTATGCTGTTGCTTGTTCGTTAGTAATACTGGTTGTTTTATGGTTCTGTGAAGTCCCTAGTTTCTCTGAGCCCTGATGAAAGGGAAGTAATGTTGCCCCCAAAATGTGTTGGCTTTTTTTATCAACAATTAGAATTATCTATCTCTCATCTGATTTTGATCTATATTTTTATGGTTGAATCTACTGTTGGGTGCCCGTCGAGAGAAACCTTGCTGTGTGGGAGCTGCCTCTCCAGAGCTATTGAGCTTGTTTGAGGTTTTCATTCATCGGACTACATTTGTAAATCTAAAAGTTCCCAGCGCCTCTTATTTGGGGGCACTGGTCTTTTCATGAACACCAGAACATCCCATTCAAAATCTGCCTTTAGAAGTAGAATATTTTTTCCTTGCGTTTTTTTTCTTGTTTATTTAAAGGAAATCTATAATCGCGGAATAAAATTTTATTTTATAACATCAGCATTGTAATTTAAATACAAACAATGATTATCTTGTGACAATCCAATACACCTGTCAAACACAAGGCCCCCGGCTAAAACTGGCCCACCAGGCCATTTCACGTGGCCCTCGCACAAAAGGCTTTTCTTCAGCCAGAATGCCACCTCCCGTTCTTGCCCTCCGCTCACCACTGTTACAAGGACAACTTTCCACTCAGCCCCTCTCAGAGATCTCTGCCTGCCCTGCACTCTCGTCAAAGACAAGTGGGATGGGGCATCATGTAGTAAGCTGTACTGTGATCCCCACCTGTGCCCGGTGCATAGATGCCGATCAATGATCTCCTCCCTGCAAGTGTGAGAGAGAGGCAGAGCTGCCTACTCTGCCAGGGGGTACTAGAACCAGGCCTGGTAGGTGACCAAGGAAGCTTTTGGGGGGGTGAGGGGTGTAAGATGAGGGCTGTGGAGAGAGAGATGTCTGCAGGAGGGGGTGAGGGAGAGTTGTGCAGAGGTCAGAGCTTAGAAGGGGTGGAAGTGGCATATAGACAGCCTGTCAGAGAGCTGAACCCTGCACATTGAGCATAACGTGCTCCTAAACCCTGCACTTTGTATGTTGTGTTAAACCCAAAACAAAGGAATCCGAGCTAATACAGTTTCAACACATAACCTTAAAATCAACTAAGGAAAGTCCATATAAAAAGTCCATAAATAAACATGGTATATCCCGATCCATAGAATGTGACCTTCTTATTTTTGAGGAGTGATCTTCCAATAAATCACCAAATACCACCACCAATGTGAGAAATGCCAACTCACTGTCACTCCAGTGACCTCTAACTGAATATAGGTCAGCAAGCGCTTTGGGATATTTGATGATCCATCCAAAACAATAACGGTTTCACCACTAGATCACCATTATCATCCTAAATCAGTTAACTCTCTTTCCAAAGGATTTCACCACCATAAACCAAAGAAAATATTATAGTGTTGGTGTGCTTTCCACCACCGGGAAGTCCGGGCCATACGTGACGTCGGAGGTACGCTGGATTTGACGATGCCCGTGAGGCTACCATGGGCATCATCAATTTTGGCATACCTCTGACATCTGATGGTGAAACTGTGTGATTGCGATATTCGATGATCCAGTATGCCAGAATTGACGATGCCTGTGGTGGCCTCACGGGTGTCGTCAGTTCCAGGATACCTCTGGCGTCACGTCTGACCCAGACTTTCCGGTGGTGGAACGCATGCCGTTCCTGTGAGGGAGAAGTGGTGGCTTTGAAACAAAGGCTGTATATATTCATGCCAAGTCAGGGCACAGTTATATGTAAGTGCAATACTTTTTGAAATCTTTAAATCTGGTGCAATAAAATTACTACACTATAGGCAGACAGCAATGGGGTCTAGATATTTTTTTTTATCCAGGTGGTCCCAGTGTTTATAGTATCCCAAGTTCATTTGTTGTAATGTATTAGAAGTCCATTGCGGGTTGCTATGTAATATATATGCTACCCTTACTTATGTAAGGGTGGGTGACATAGAGCATGATGAGTCTGCTGTATTATGCATTCCACATAATCCCTTATTCACCTGCAGTTGAACTTGGTATGCAGACCAGAGAATGTCAGAATTGTAATCATTGAAGAGTCATCATTGTGCAGGGATTTTGTTGCTGAAGGTTTTCTTTCTCTTGTATCCCAAGTTACATCAGGTATAACTTCCATAGCATTTCCACGCTCTCAAGGTTCCATTTTGTAGGTAGCATTGCCTGTCTTTTTAATACAGATAGAAACTCAATCCTTTCTGGAACAGGAAAGCTTGTCTTCTTTAGTGTCAGTCTTTTGTTAATGAGTCCAATAAATTAGCCTGTGCTGACACTTGGTGAAGAGAACATTTTGTTGTACATAAGGGCTGCTATTGTTGCACCTCTACATAGCTGAGAGGATAGCAGTGGATAAAGGCGCTTACAAAGAGCATGGAGGATATCAAGTTAGGTCAGTGTTTGCTGTACTCACTCTGCCTCAGGGTTTTTCAGTAGAAGTACAGTTATTATTGAGATTTACAATAGACTATAAAATCCAAGCTAACATTTCTTCGTTATAAATATTTCTACATATTTTATTGCAGCAAAGGTATTCCACACCATGGACTTCAAAAAAGTACTTTATGTATAAATAGCTCTTTTTTTTTATTCATAAACAGCACAGCATACAATGTGAAAAAATGGCAATATTTTGACCCCTCTTTTTCAATCCAAACACGTTATAGGAATCCTATCTAGAATTCATGTTTACATTTTATAAAAAGAAATCAGTGTTTATTGTCAATTAAAAATGTATTTTTGTAAAATGTGTGAAAATGTACAAATCCTAAAATGTCATCTGTACAAATTTGTTACTTTTATAGACAATTAGTCCTAAGCAAAGGGCAAAGTATTACATTTAACTGGAAGGAAAGTGCCCATAACCAGTCAGATGTTCCATGTCCTTGTTTCACCTGTTTTGGACAAATGACAGCTGCTTGTTAAAAGTAAGCTGGACAATTTCTAATCACTCTACAAATGACACCCAATGTTTGTTCTAAATTTTATTAAAATGCCACTATGCGTACGGAATGGCATCCCAAGGAGACGGTATTGGAATGCAGTTTCTAATTTACATCAAGCATTTCAACTCATTAGTACAGTGAACTTAAAGCTGAACTTGCCCAAAAGGAGAAGTTCCGCTTGATTGCATTCTCCAGGAGGTGCCTGGAACCTTGAAGACTGCAGTACAATTCACAAAGCATGGCCAGTTTTCCTTACCTGAAGAGTTGGCTCGAGTGCGGACATCACTGGATCCCTGGACAGGTAAGTGTCTTAATATTAAAAGTCGGCAGCTACGGTATTTTTAGCTGCTGACTTTTTTGGGGGAGACTGGAGCTTTTCTTTAACTGCTTGCTGACCGCTGGCTGTCAATTGACGGCCAGGTGGCGCAGCTCTCGTGGCGGGAGGGCGTCATATGATGCCCTCGCCTTTTCGGCCAATCAGGGGGCGCGTGCGCCGCCAGCGCATGCCCGGCGGCCGCGATGTTCGCCGGGCACCCGCATTTGCCCGGTAACACAGCAGGACCGTGGATCTACGGTCCTGTCAAAGGAGAGGAGACCGATAGTGTGTTCTCAGTACAGAGAAACACCGATCGGTCTCCTCCCCTTGTCAATCCCCTCCTCCTACAGTTAGAATCACTCCCAGGGAACATATTAACCCCTTCAGCGCCCCTGGTGGTTAACCCCTTCCCTGCCAGTCACATTTATACAGTAATCAATGCTTTTTCATAGCACGGATCGCTGTATAAATGTGAATGGTCCCAAAAATGTGTCACGCCGCAATATCGCAGTCACGATAAAAATCGCAGATCGCCGCCATTACTAGTAAAAAAAAAAAAATGCAATAAATCTGTCCCCTATTTTGTAGGCGCTATAACTTTTGCGCAAACCAATCTATATACGCTTATTGCGATTTTTTTTTATTTATTTTTTACCAAAAATATGTAGAAAAATACGTATCGGCCTAAATTGAGGAATTTTTTTAAAAAAAAATTGATATTTATTATAGCAAAAAGTAAAAAATATTGTTTTTTTTTTTTCAAACTTGTTGCTCTTCTTTTGTTTATAGCGCAAAAAATAAAAACCACAGAGGTGATCAAATACCACCAAGAGAAAGCTCTATTTGTGGGGAAAAAATAACAATTTCATTTGGGTATAGTGTTGTATGACCGCGTAATTGTCATTCAAAATGTGAAAGTGCTGAAAAATGGCTTGGGCAGGAAGGGGGTGAAAATGCACTGTATTGAGGTGGTTAAACATCCCCACACTGTTTCTTTCATATAAGGTGCATTTGTAGTGCTCCTCAGTCTCCTCTAATTGTGATCAGACTGCAACACTGTAACTTTGCAGAAGGTTAGAAGCTGCAGCAGGGAGATCATCTACTGTATGTCAAGCATTTGTTTGCATCAGTAAACTTTTGACATTTCTCAATATACAGCAGAAGTTTAATTTTTCACAAAAGCTTTGCCTTTTATCATTCCAAAGCAGTTTTTAAGCATTTTTTTTCTTAGCCTGAGATGTCATCTGTATGCAGCGTGCAGGCAGAAACATTTCTTCTTCTCCCTCCCAGTGATTAAAATGTATTTTACAGCAATGGTTTCATTTTTCATAAAAGCTCTACCTTTGTTTATTCAGAAGCAGCCCTCGTTAAGAGATTTTGCCTAGGCGGAGATAATATAATCTTTCTGCTGCATGCCTTGAAGCAGCATTTCCTCAGTCTCCCCTTTCTTAGTAATCAGACTGCAACATTGTAACTTTGGAGCAACTCACAGTGGTCTTCAAAAGGGGCTGATCTGCCGGACATGAAACCACCACAGTCCCGTTAAAGACACACTACTTAAAATGTTAAAAAGAAAAAAGTATAATTTATTTAGTACAGCAGTGTTAAAAGCATACAACACATTAAATCGGCCATAGATGGATGGAATCTCGGCCGGTTAAAAGGGGACCAGCTGGGATTTGGGCAGGATCCATCTACAGGCAGGCTGATTGTACCCAAGCTAATCCATTAGTCGACTTGGGTACAACCAGCATATCGGATTTTTAGCATGCATTTACAGCTGTAAGAAAAAAATAATTTCAGTTAAACTTTAGCTTTAATCTTACACAATACTTAGCATGTGTGTATTTAAAGCAGTTTTAAATATCAAAGTCGACAGAGATGTATTTTTTACGGTAAGTGCATGCATACTATGTAATTTGTAAGACTTCCAAGTTTTTTCATTACCTCATTTAGAGATCACAGTACTCCAGTACTGCTAATTTTCACACAACTTTCATTCCAGATTGATGTGGCCATCTTTGTACAGGCACTATCCATGGTCATCATCTAATTCCTGGACTGAGATGCTGGTTCAGAGTTGACACACTCATGTATATCTGAGTGCTAAGCACATCTTGGCTATGTTAAAAAAAAAAAAAAAATCTTCACACAGATCAGCCCCTGCTGCAACCTCCCAACTACGTAACTTTCTAAAATGTTATTGTGGAGATCGAGAAAATGCTTCCCCTTGCCAGCTGCAGAGTGATATGCGTGGCACTTTGTCCGTCGGAATTCTCTACACACGATCGGAAAAAGTCCGATTGGATTTTGTTGTCGGAAAATTTGAGAGCAGGATCTCAAATTTTTTCCGTTGGAAATTCCGACAGGAAAAGTTTGATGGAGTCCACACACAGGCGGATTTTCCGACAACATGGTCCGATCGGACATTTTCCGTCGGAATTACCGACCGTGTGTACGGGGCATTAGTCGCTAAGAAGAACTTAAGTAATGCTTTTTTAGTGATAAAAGTTAGCGCTTTTCTGAAAATGTTTGCTGTTGCTGCATATTCTGTCAGAATGTATTCATGCAGACCTGTAAAGTTTTATAATAAGGTCATCTTTAAAGTGGTTGAAAACCCTTACAGACCACTTGAACCTACAGGTAAGCCTATAATAAGGCTTACCTGTAGGTACTGTAAAAGTCTCCTAAACCTGCACAGTTTAGGAGATATTTTACCATATACACTTGCGCCAACGTCATTGGCGCATGCGCACTGAAAGGGCACGATTGCACAGTTTCTATATGGCCCGCTCCGCGACCGTCTGCGCGGGAGTGACGTCACGCGACTCCGTCACGCGACGATCGGAAAAAGTCCGATTGGATTTTGTTGTCGGAAAATTTGAGAGCAGGATCTCAAATTTTTTCCGTTGGAAATTCCGACAGGAAAAGTTTGATGGAGTCCACACACAGGCGGATTTTCCGACAACATGGTCCGATCGGACATTTTCCGTCGGAATTACCGACCGTGTGTACGGGGCATTAGTCGCTAAGAAGAACTTAAGTAATGCTTTTTTAGTGATAAAAGTTAGCGCTTTTCTGAAAATGTTTGCTGTTGCTGCATATTCTGTCAGAATGTATTCATGCAGACCTGTAAAGTTTTATAATAAGGTCATCTTTAAAGTGGTTGAAAACCCTTACAGACCACTTGAACCTACAGGTAAGCCTATAATAAGGCTTACCTGTAGGTACTGTAAAAGTCTCCTAAACCTGCACAGTTTAGGAGATATTTTACCATATACACTTGCGCCAACGTCATTGGCGCATGCGCACTGAAAGGGCACGATTGCACAGTTTCTATATGGCCCGCTCCGCGACCGTCTGCGCGGGAGTGACGTCACACGACTCCGGCCAGTCAGAAAGCCGGAGTCTACGGCCCCGGAAGGAAGAGGGGTGAAGATGGACGCAGCCACCATCAGGGACATCGCGGGCTTCCTTTCAGTGCAACATAATGCATACTAGCCCATTTTGCTTTTGCTTTGCAGGGGAATAAAGAGGAAGTAAAACCCATCAGGGTTTACTTCCTCTTTAACATGAAGAATACATGAAATATCTGATGCTAGGTCTTTAAAATCATGTTCCAAATTAATACAATAATTGACTAAAAATAAAAAATAAATTGAAAGTGCAGCTGTTTAACACACAGTGCAACTATTTCTGTAATTATTTACAAGATGATGGAAGATTATGTTCCTTTTAGACAATATTGTTTGCAAGAATGATTTTACAGATGCAGTGCCTCTGAAATATTAGAAAATCCCTTTCTAAGTGTGTTTTTATGACTTGCCGCCAATTTTTACTCCTCATTACCTTCTGCTTGAGTTTTCTCCATATCCCTGCAGGCTCAATGTGCAGCAATTTCATCTGCTACCTATTTCTTTCCACCAGGGGACCATTTTTGTTGGCTTTGGGGAAATCGTGGCATCCAGAAGAATTCAACTGTGCTCACTGTAAGAAAAATATGGCGGAGATGGGCTTTGTCCAGGAGAAAGGTTCTCTCTATTGTGAGACTTGTTATGAGAAGTTCTTTGCACCAAATTGTGCTCGTTGCCAAAGGAAAATTCTGGGCGTAAGTCATTTTAATTTAAAAATTTGTGTGGTGAAATGAGCATTAACATGTCATCAAATAAAAAAAAAAGCTGGCCCTAATTTCTTTAATGACTTTCACTTTGTTTATAACAGAGATGCTCCGTCTATTTAAAGTGATACCTAAGCTTTTTGGTTTTTTTTTTCTCATCAAAATAACAAACGCCATACTTACCTGCTCTTTGCAGTGGTTTAGCACAGAACAGCCCCAATCCTCCTCTTCTCTGGTCCCCCACCAGCGCTCCTGGCCCCTCCTTCCTGCAGAGCGCCCCATAGCAAGCCGCTTGCAATAGGGGGAACTCAAGCAGGTTCGCTCCCGAGTCGCTGCTTTGTGTCTATTCACAGATGGAGCGTGACTTGGCCCTGCCCCCACTCTCTCCTCATTGATTCTCTGGCTGTGATTGACAGTAGCGGGAGCCAATGAGGAGGACGATAAACATTGCTCTTGTGCACATGGCTGGATTGAGATGGGGCTCAGGTAAGTATTGGGGGCCTGCTGTATACAGAAAGTTTTCTACCTTCATGCATAGAATATATGAAGGTAAAGAACCTTGAGCCTTTACAACCACTTTACATGATCTATACACACCGGTGTAGATGACTTCCAAGCTGCTCCCAGTTTTTACATCCCTTTCACGGTTTCCATTGCAGCTCCTGTGACTGCTGTAGGATAGTTTTCTGAGTGCCTTTTATAGTTTAAAGCACAGTTGAACATTAAAAGTGGTTTGTGACTAAATTGGCTGTAGGAGTATTCAAAGAATTACTGCAACCATAAAGGACCTTCAACATGTGGATTTCCAAAACTGAATGCACTTGTGCATAAGTACATTGCAACAGATGCATCACTACTCATCATTTTCATTGAAACACATTTCTAACTATCTTTCCTCCCACCTTGATTATCACTTGCTCAAAGGGAGGTGGGTGGGGTGTTAGTCAATAGCTGCTACTTCTAACGATCACACAAGTACGTTTAAAAAGATGTGTGTAAGTACACACTGGTTATTCATGTTAAAAAGGAAAAACGGGCTGCGTGTTTCTACTGTTGGGCATGCCAAGTAGAACAGCTTAGGTCTATCCTATCTTGGCTGTTTGCAATGCAAAGACATTTTATTGTACATAATCTGAATGCATAGGAGTGTATTTACAAAAGGCAGATCAGCTGTTCACTTTGCAATGGAATTTTTCCTTAGATTAGTTGCATGATAATGAGGCAAGGCTCTGCTGCGTTATCATGCAATTGTGTACAAATAAATATAATTATTTTTTTACCCCTTGCATGTGATTGGGTATTCTTTGCAAAGTAAATTTTCAACATAAAATTCCCTTGCAGGCCATTTTCCCATACTTAATTAACCCCGTCTGAGACCAGTTTGTTAATTCTGTGAAAATAGATAAATTTGTATGATGACCACACATGCAACACGAATGTATTTTTATATGTAAATAACAAAAAAGAAGATCTGCAGTAGATCCTTAATTTTTATGTTTCTTCTTTGGACCCCCTATGTCACTATAGAACTCACTAATGTGGTCATCCAACTGCTCTCTCTTCCTATGAGCATGTTTTCCTTGCTAAATTGACACTACTGGGTAATAAAGTAGGGACTGACTGGATTCCCCTTCCTGTTACAGTTCTTTTGTATGAAGGATTGCAGGAGTGTAATTTTTTTTAACACTGAGATTTTAATGAAAACATTGCATTAAATAACAAGTTTTTTATATGTGCCTACGGTTCTTGAAGTGTATTTCCAATTTTACAGCCAGTTTGAGATAAGACCTACTGTGTATTTATTACATTTTCCCATTCCATGACATAACTTAACCACTTGCCTACCAGGCCAATTCTGACATTTCTCCTCTACATGTAAAAATCATAATTCTTTTGCTATAAAATTACACAGAACCCCCAAACATATGTTTTTTTTTTTTTTTGCAGAGACCCTAGAGAATAAAATGGCGCTCATGGCAACTTTTTATCTCGCATCATATTTGTGCAGCAATTTTTCAAACACTTTTTTTGGAAAAAATGCATTAAAGAAAACAAACCTGTAAAGTTAGCACAATATTTTTTTTTGCATACTGTGAAAGATAATGTTACGCCAATTAAATAGATACCTAACTTGTCATTCTTAAAAATTGGACACGTCCGAGGAATGGCTCCAAACTTTGGTACTTAAAAATCCCCATAGGTGACGCTTTAAAAAAAAATTCAGGTTACATGTTTTGAGTTAGAGGAGGTCTAGTACTAGAATTATTTCTCTTGTCAATAAGTCCCCATATCTCACCTCTAGGCTGGGAAGCCTGAGATAAAAAATCCTGGCTTCCCAGCCGAGGCGGTGGCATTTTTTCAAATTCAGAGGCTGGGCGTGACATCATAACCTCGCGCCCAGCCTCCGAACGATCATAGAGACTCCGGGGACCATCTTGCCTGCCAGAAATCTCTATGGTCAAAATCCGGCGCCGGTCGGTTCCTGCTCCGGTTCCCAGATCGGAAAGGTGATCTGGGAGAAGCTCCGGAGGGCGGCGGGAGGGGGGACGTCCCCTCCCGCCACCTATAAGAATGATCAGGTGGCTGAACAGCCGCTATGATTGTTCTTATGGTGAAGGGAATCGCCAGCTCTAAAAGAAGATATCTGAATGATGCCTGTAACTGCAGGCATCATTCAGATATCGCCACCCAAAGTCGACAACGTCATGAGATGTTGGGCGGTGGAAAGTGATTCAAATGTTTAAAAATGCTGCTTGCCTTTTCACTTGCTTAAAAACCTACCTATCTTTCCCCTTCTATGTAATGTTGAGGAAAGGGGTGTGGAGTAGTTTACCCTAATTAACTCTGTCTGTACTGTACTGTGCTTCATTATCAATTTTAAACTAGTTGTGCACACTGTCTGTCCTAACAAATGGTTAAGCCTGGTGCACTCTACAGGTTTTTTTCTGGGTTGAACGAAAAAAACTGTTAGCTCCAGTCGGAGCTGCTGTACTCACTGGCCAAAGTAAGTACAGTGATTTCCACCGCTGAGTTATTGTGCTCTGTTTTGATAGGGTGATGTCCCACCCCCCACCAGAACACTCTGATCAACACTCTCTGCCAGTGGCCGATCGGGAGTCGGTCAGCTGCTGTTTTTTTCAGCATGCTTGTCTGACAGCCGGCTTCTGTCGGAAAGACCCACGTACACACGGGCCGAAGGTCGGCCTTTTTTTTTTTTTACGGCAAATGTTTCTTGACATTCGGCCTTTGTGTACCCGGCTTTGTCAGGTCTTGCACAGTATATTGTATGGTAATTTTCCCTCAGTTTGTCTCTCTATTTGCACTTTGAAATTGTTCAGATAAGCTTGCAGTCCTGTGTATAAATCTGTTCCAGATAAACAACTCAAAAGGTAATTCTATCTATATTTTTAGTTTAATTTGTAGGTATGCTGTGTTAATGCGAAAACATAAACATATAGTGGGTGTTTTTAACATTTCACTGCAAATTTAATTCTAGGTGTAATATTTTAGAACTATCAAAATCAACAGTATATCTAGCATTCAGGCATGTTTTCATAGCAACTGTAAACTATAGCAACTGCAGAATACAACACAGACACTTAAGGTTATCTGCTTTCTCTATGGAGACATTCGATCCACAAGTATCTGGTGCTTGTGTAATGATTTAGATGATCTGTGTAAGCCAAAGTGCCTTATCTGCAAATCAACCGCTTAAATAATAGGGATTTAATTATGTAGTTGTGTCTCCTGAGCTTGCTCCAGAACCTTTTCAGACATGG
Source organism: Lithobates sylvaticus (assembly GCA_028564925.1). Classification (NCBI taxonomy): domain Eukaryota; kingdom Metazoa; phylum Chordata; class Amphibia; order Anura; family Ranidae; genus Lithobates; species Lithobates sylvaticus. The sequence continues at coordinate 523,236,300 of CM053026.1, forward strand.
CCATGTAATTTGGTTCAATAGCATAAGGTATATTATATATGACACAATGTGAATCTATTAGCACTGCTCCCTAAGGCATGCTTCTATACAATAAATGTATGACAATTCAATGTGTCTTCGGTGTAGCTGGAAATGATCATGAAGAAAGTATAAATCGTGCAATAAATAGGCCCATAACTCTTTTGCATAGATTGTGTGTTTTATAGATAAGTCAGATGAAATCTGCAAAGATTTTGGCCAGTTCAGATGTGACGTTAATCAACTGTCTGCTACTAATGTTTATTCAACGCCATATCCAGCCCAGCTGGAATAGTCATCTGTAAGAGTGCAGGAAACTTGTAACACTTCATCTTTCTTTCTACCAGTCTCAACACATTTCCTAACTATTTGACCAGCAACCCAATGAGATTCATGTTTTTTTTGTTTTTTTTTAATGCAGCTCAAGATTTGCAGCAAAATCGCTGCAAATTGGTGAAGCTAAATAACACATTAAAAGTTTGCTGGTTTATATTTTCAACATGCATTGTTTTATGGCCATCATAATCGCTCTTATGGGTAAAATGAGTGTTGGCAAGCTACAGTGATAATTCATTCAACCTTGAGCATTGCATAATGACTACAATATAAAACTAAACCTAAAAACATATAACATAGTAATAATTTTTTTAGTTGCAGGTGTGAAGCAGTAGAAGGATCAATGCTTCTGCGTGAATTCAGACTTTAAAACTTTTATTATTTTTGTAAATGCTTTTAAAAGGGAAGTGTGAGATTAGGAAAAAAAACAAGCAATCATACTCACCTAGGTGGATGCAGCATTGATCCAATGCTGCATCTGTCCCCCACCACCTCTAAGACCAAGAACTAAGAACCAAAAACTGCTGATCGCTCTGTTTTCGGTCTTCAGTACGCAGAGAGCCAGTGACTGTTAGTCACCTGCTCTCTGCTCTTCCCTGCCCATCCAGCACTCCTAGCGGCTTGCTGAGAGGTTGAGCCAGCTGCCAGGCCAGCCATCTGGGTTGATCCCAAGTTTAAAGTTGGGATCAATTCAAAACCTGGAGCGGCCCTGTGACATCAGTCGACAGTGGACTTTAGCCCACTGTCAGCTAAAAACTAGTCACATGAGTGCAAGTCTTGTGACCCACAGGCGAAAAAAAGCTCTTTTTTTTTTTTTCCTTGCATTGATATTATGGTGTTTCAGACGTTATCGTGAGTTGGTTAGCCATATGCTCAAAGCTGCAACTCTGACTTTTATTAGTGCAGTCTTTGTCGCAAACAGCTTTCTCAAAAAGCAGATAAGCATAAAGATTTATTTTTTGTTTAAAGCAAGTGAACGGTCACTCAACTTTCATTTCATACATGATGCCTGACATTTATAATGTTGAGAGCTTTTTATCTGTTTTTTGAAGCATACATGAATTATGAACCCCCTGTGTTTGAAGATGTTGCATGCAAATTCATAAAGGCACAGAAAAGTAGTATTTCCAAATATTTTTCTGCGTTGTAGCTCCTGGTTAGGATGATGAAAATATGGCAAAATATCCCCTATATTAAAGGTGATACATTTATTTGCCTGTTCCTTAAATTGTTTCTTTAAGAGGAAAATAGAAAGTGGGGCAACGAAATGTAAGCAATTGAATACATTGTAGTTGATGCACTGAGCCCTGGTTCACAATGATGTTATGCGGGAAACGTGCAAGATTCACTGCGTTTCCCCACATCACACTGCATAGCAATCGCATGGCGTTCATGAGATCTGCTGCGGGTGTCAGTGTTAGATTAACACCCCAAAACAGATCACAAAACGCAGTGGGATTGCCACAATCGCATCGCATGGGTGTGAACACCCATGCGATGCGATTCAGGTGAAGAAAATAAAGGTCTTGCACCATTTTGGTGCGGATGCGATTTGAGCCATACAAAATGTACATGAAATACAGAAATCGCATGTGCTGTACACAGGAATGCTGTACACAGAAAATCAACCCCATTGTGTCTGTGCTGATCTTTTCCGAACATAAGTAAAACCATTTGGAAAATAATGAGTAAAAAAATTAAGTTGTTAATATGGAAAATATGTTCTTATTATATTTACTGCTCATAATACTTTGTTTTAAATAAATACAGTTATTAGAATCTGAAAATTGTGAGTTCAAGCCCTAATTCACCCCACCCTGTAGCTGAAGGCATTGTGGAGAAATGAATCTGCCAAATTGTACCTCACTTTACAGCACTGAAATACCAATAATTTGTTCCCTTTTATTTTCAATGACAACAGAGACCTTAGCAGCTTGACCAGGCTTCCAATATAAACCTACAGCAGGAGCTGTTACTACTGAAACCCAACAGTCTGGTTGTACTGCAGTCAATCAATAGATCAATTTCAGTACAACCAGCCTGCCCATAGATGGATCGAAATTTGACCGGTTTCTGCTGAATTTTAATCCATCTATGGCCGACTTTAGAGTTTAGAAGATACACCAGAGTTTATTTGGTTTAATTGTTGCAAAATGTATGTTTTTTGTTTCCCAAATTACATGATAATAAGGCAACAGCCCAATCTGATCTTATATGTTTACATGTGCTGTGCTAACATTTGAAAGATATACAAACAACATGCAGATCATTTTTCTGGTAAGGGTTTAACCCAGAACCGCAGTGTCACAAGGCAAAGAATAACATCTAGAGTTGCTAAGTGATGGCAATTATGTGTGTCTATACCCTGGTTAATCAATGACCACTGAATTCAATTAAAAGATAACCACTTTCTGGCTGCAATTTGTGTATGTGTGTGTATATGTGTGTATATGTATGTATGTATGTATATATATATATATAATGTGTATGTGTATGTGTGTGTGTGTATAGATACAGATATATAAATTAGAGCTGCACAATTAATCGTTAAAAAATCGTGATCTCGATTCAACCCCTCTGACGATCTATATTGCAAAGTTTGCCGATTCTTTCATATAACAAGTGGAAAGAATTCTCTGCTCACTGAGCTGTCAAAAGAAAACATCCGGGCAGTCTGCCAAGTTTAACATGAAACATTGTAACTACTCTTCTTTCTTAGATCAAAGGGAGAAATTTCTGTGTGAAAGAAAAAAATCCAGGCAGTCTGCCAAGTTTTTAAACAACGTGTAAAAGCAGGAAGATTAACCACTTAAAGTCTAATGCCCCGTACACACGGTCGGAAAATCCGACCACAAAATCCATCAGATTTTTTCCGACGGATTTTGTCCGACACTGGTGTTGCATACACACGGTCGGACAAAGTTGTCGGAAAATCTGATCATTCTGAACGTGGTGACGTTTGTTGCCTACGACGGGACTACGTAGAGGCTAGTAGCCAATAGCTTTGGTCTTGTAATGTGATCTGAGCATGCGTGGCACTTTGTCCGTCGGAATTCGCTACACACGACCGGAAAAAGTCCGATAGGACTTTGTTGTCGGAAAATTTGAGAGCAGGAGATAAAACTTTGTCCGTCGGAAAATCCGAAGGAAAAAGTCCGATGGAGCCTACACACGGTCGGAATTTCCGACAACATTGTCCGATAGGACATTTTCCGTCGGAAAATCCGACCGTGTGTACGGGGCATAAATCTTTTTCCTGACACTTGTTTCTTAAAGGGGTTGTAAAGGTAAAAGTTTTTTCACCTTAATGCATTCTATGCATTAAGGTGAAAAAACATCCGACAATACCGCCCCCCAGCCCCCCGTTTTACTTACCTGACCCCTCAAAAGTCCCACGCTCGCCACCGACATCCTCTTCACCGCTCAGCCTGGCCATTAATTGGTTACAGTGGATGGATTGAAAGCAGCGCAGCCATTGGCTCGCGCTGCTGTCAATCACATCCAATGACGCAGGGGGCGGGGCCGAGTGATACAGTGAGCGGCTATGGCCGCCGGCTGTATCACGGGAGCGCGTCCGCAAGCACTCCTCACCATGCAAGGGAGCTTGCATGAAGGTGTTGAGGGGGGGGGGGGGCGAGACAGCCGCCAAGGGACCCCAGAAGACCAGGTTTGGGGCCACTCTGCAAAACGAGCTGCACAGTGGAGGTAAGTATAACATGTTTGTTATTTTAAAAAATGTATCTTTTAGTGATCCTTTAAGTTAAAAATCAATAATTCTTTGCTAAAAAATTACTTGGAACCCCCAAATATTGTATATATTTTAGCAGAGACCCTAGGGAATAAAATGTCAATTGCTGCAAAATTTTATGTCACACTGTATTTGCCCAGCAGTCTTTCAAATGCAATTTTTTGGGAAAAAATAGACTTCAATGAATAAAAAAAAAATGTGTTGCGGTTCACTTTGGCTTACCAGGGTTATTGCTGAAGCGATCAGGCATAACCCCGGTATTTTTTTTTTTTCAGCTGGTAATTCTTTCTCATGAAAGCGGTCCACGTGGCTAGCTAGCCACTGGATCACTTTCAGAAGCAATGGAAAGACTCACCCCTAACCCCACCCCCGTGCCACTGGCCAGTAGATACTGTAAATATCTCCTAAATGTGCACCGTTTAGGAGATATTTACTACATTTGCAGCCAATGATGTCATCGGCACATGCGCTCTGAAGGAACGTGGACCCGGAAGGAAGACGGGGGAAGATGGATGTGGCCTCCAGGGGTGACATCGAGGGCTTCCTTTGCAGGTAAGTTTCACGTAATGTGCTAGTATGCGATACATACTAGCACATTATGCCTTCACTTTGCACGCAAGTGAAAACAGAAAAGGCTGCATTTTACTTCCTCTTTAAAGACCCCAGATCTCTCCATAAAGAGAACCTTTCATCCTTATTTCTATTACAAGGGGTGTTTAAAAATATTTTTTTTTAAAAAGTGATGTATTGCTGCGAACGTTGGCACAAGAGCAATAATTCTAGTGCTAGGCCACCTCTGTAACTCTACACAGGTAACCTGTAAAAAATTGAAGCGTCGCCTATTGCCATATAGATTTTTTAGTATCTTAGTTTGTTGCCATTCCACGAGCAAGCACAATTTTAAAACATGACATTTTGGGTATCTATTTACTTGGCATAACATCATCTTTTATATAATAACAATAAATTGGGTTACATATTGTGTTTTTTTGCATTAAAATTCATTAAAGTGTATTTTCCCAAAAAATTGCGTTTAAAAAAAGGCTGCGACATACAAAATTGCAGGGATCACCATTTTATGCTCTAGGGTCTCTGTTAAAAAATATATATAATGTTTGGGGGTTTGAAGTCATTTTCTAGCAAAAATACAGATTTTTACTTGTAAACAAAGTGCCAAGAAAGGCTTGGTCCTTTACCACTTCAATACAGGGCACTTATACCCCCTTCCAGCCCAGACCAATTTTAAGCTTTCAGTGCTCTCAAACTTTGAATGCCAATTACTCAGTCATGCAACACTGCACCCAAAGAAGAATCGTTTTTTTATTTTTTGCGATATAAGTGAAAAAGCGTGAAAATTTAGGGAAAAAAATAAGTAATATTTGTTAATAAATTTGGGCCAAAATATATACTGCTACATATCTTTGGTAAAAATAGCTCAAATTAGTGGATATTTTTTAGTTTGTGTGAAAGTTATAGTCTACAAGCTATAGTGCCAATTATTGAAAATTGATCACACCTGATGTACTGAAGGCCTATCATTTCTTGAGGCCCTGAAATGTCAGGACAGTACCCTTTTAGAAAAGTAGACAGTCCAAGGTATTTAGTAAGAGGCATGGCGAGTGTTTTTTGAAGTTGTAATTTTTTCCCACAATTCTTAGGAAAATTAAGAAATTATTTATTTTTTTACACAAAATTGTCATAACAAGTTATTTCTCTCACACGGCATATGCATACTTCCAATTACAACTCAAAACACATTCTGCTACTCCTTTTGAGTATGGCATTACCACATGTGAGACTTTTTCACAGCCTGGCCACATAGAGAGGCCCAACATGCAGAAAGCACCATCAGGCATTCTAGGAGTATAAATTACACATAATTTCTGATTAATATATTCTAATTGGCATGGGCTGCAGATAGGTACTCGGGTACTCTAATGGGTCTGAGACAGGTACTCGGATGCGCTGCAGATAGGTACTGAGGTACTCTGGGTTGGAGACAGGTACTCTGATGGGCTGAAAATAGGTACTCGGGTACTCTGATGGGCTGGAGATAGGTACTCAGGTATTCTGGGCTGGAGGCAGGCACTGGGGTACTCTAATGGGCTGCAGATAGGTACTCGAGTACTTTGGGCTGGAGACAGGTACTCGGGTACTGCACCATATCTTTAAAGATTGTGTGGTTTATATATTTGCCAATGTATTTTGCGTATTTGATTGTTATTTAATTTTTTGATGTACGTTTGCACTTTAACTTGAGCAATCACTTGATATTTTTTATTATTTAAAGTCTATAGTCTATAGTTGTTTAATGAGCAGGCTTATGCTGAGTTACTAGGGACGGGCAATGTATCTAGAAGAGCTCCTACTTTAGGAAATAACCTTTCTCCTAGGTACTTTGACCCTGGAACTAAGCAATCTGCAACTTTGTTACATTTTAAAGTGGATGTCCATTGTAGAGCTAATAAGTGTCCCTGCTGCTCACACATTTTGAGAGGAGATACTCTGTGGTCTATGGTATTGAAAAGCTCTGTATATTTGTGATTTGTTCTATCCAGTATATGGGTAGAACTGCCAGAGCTGTGATGTTGTCTTTGGATTTTTTAACTGTACAATAAAGAAATTTGTGTTTTATTGGTTTGCGGTCATCCATACAAGGTTTTTCCATGCACCGTGTGCATTATGTTAAAATGCTGGTATTAGGGTCATATCAGAGATTCGTCACAATGTGGTAGTGAAAAAACAGTGGTGCCCAGGTGTGGCTCTGTTGCTTTGCACTCTCCAACTGCTGGCAGCAAGTGGTAATTATGACATTTTCATATGAAATGTGTCAACTGACTAAAGCTGGCCATGGATGGATAAAATTTCTAATGAAAATTCTTAGGATTATGTAGTTCGAAAGATTTCATTTTGCTTTTAACATTTGACTTTGGAGAAAAACCACATACACTGTTACATTGTTCACTGAAGAATCATTTTCCATCCTGCTCCTTCGAATTTCTCATCACTGTGGTCAAAAACAAACATGGATTTGACCCACTAATGATTAGATAAATTTCATAGAACATTAATTTCCTAAAAATTTGTTTAAAATTCTACACATCTATGGCCATCTTAAACTATTGTAAATAGTTTTAAAAGTGTTTTTTGCCCTGAACATTATAAACATATGCAAAAAAGCAAATGGAAATTTCGTTTTAGTAGTTTGACCATTTAAAGAATGCTTTCATGAAGTGCATGCAAAAGAAATGGTAACGTCTAAGCTAAAATTGGGGATTTCTAGCATAATAATATGTAATATAGTACTGCTATGCATGCTACAGGGCTTACAGTCTAAGAGTGAAATATTATTGTGCACTGATGGCTTATGAGTAGCATTGAAGGGTTACAACTCTGCATGCGAGCACCTTGACAACCACATCTTTATTGATCCAGAAAATTAATCTGCATTACCAGAAATAAACACTTTTTAAAAATGAAGAGTCAGCTGGGCTGTGGATGCTTCAATTATTAATTAGATTCTCATGTAACTGGTTCTCAAGACTCAGCAATGAAAGCTGAGACTTTTGTCTGTAATATATAAAGTGCAAAATACAGTAAGTGTCCACCATTTATATCCAAATCATTTATTGATTAACACTTATTTCTTCATTTAACTTTAATAGGAAGTTATCAATGCGCTGAAGCAAACTTGGCACGTCTCTTGCTTTGTTTGTGTGGCCTGCCATACTCCTATTCGAAATAGCGTTTTTCATTTGGAAGATGGAGATCCCTACTGTGAGAAAGGTGAGTCTGTCAAGTAGGTTTAAACCAAACCCTCATTGCACTTCACGGAACACTGAGGTCATTGAAACAAAGCTTTTTACTCCCAGGTGTGTCAGGTTTTTTCTGCCACTCACCTTGAAAAAAGATCAACTTTCACCAAACCCGTGCAGCCAAAAGAGGACAGGACCAGGTTATAGAATGCATATGCATGTCAGCCCCAGCACTGCCACATTGCACAGATCTCAGCAAAGGGAGTGAACATATTGATGCTTGCTGCACCTGGACTAGCAGTGTTACCTTAACTATCAGCATCTCTACAACTATCTAGAAAGGGGGGTGGAGGAAAAAATACACCCAATTGAAGGGTTTCCAACCCCACACCATTAACAGAGGTTTATCCCTAAAGCCCCTCATAATAAATGTGAGCATGTAAAAAAAAAACACGTTCTGCAAATTTTTTTTGGTACAGCATAAACCCTTAACCATCCCCCCACCACTGAGTGCCCCGTTGCTATGGAAGCTCTCATGAGGACTCCTTCCCAAGCCATGATCTGTGTGTCCATTGACACACACAGTGCAGCTTGGATCCATACCTGCTCCCTCCTCACTGGTTGTGATTGACAGCAACAGGAGCCAATGGCTCCCACTTCTGCTTCTGAGCCAATGAGAAGAGAGAAGCAATGCTGCTCTCATTCACAGTGCTGGATCGACATCCAGGTGAGGCAAGGTAGGGGGGCTGTGGGGGGGCTGAATAGAGAATGTGTTTTTTTTTTTTGTTTTTTTTTACCTTAATGCATAGAATGCATTAAAGTGGATGTAAAACCGATTTCAGGAAATCTGACCTGGGCAGATCTATCTTTAGTGTTTACTCATCTCTCTCCAAAGCCTTAAGTGCTGTTGCTTTCTGCTGCCTCATTCCTCTGTTTTCTGCATGATAATTTCTGACAAGGTCTCCAACACAGGAGATAAAAGCAGCTGAAAATTTGGGTGGGTGCTATAAATAGATTAGCAGAGTGCTGGTCTATTCACAGAACAGCTCTGCAAGTTTGTTCATTCCTCTGCCTATGTGGAGGGGGGGTGTGTGCCTTTCCTCCAATCAGCTCACACAGCGTATGCCCAAACTCCCCTCCCACTGTTGAACCAGGAAGAAAGACTTGTAACACAATGTGCACTTTCTAAAGAATATAGAAAGGGAAAGACAGCAGATATGCATGTAAAACTTATGTAGGGAGATTTTTTTCATCTCGCTTCACTGGGTATAGGAGAGGATTTACATCCACTTTAAGGCCCCTTTCCCACTGCCAAGACTTTGCGGCCACAATTCTGACACGATTTCAGGGAATGCCTGTGTAAACTTGAGGTCTATGGACCTGAACTCTCATCAAAGTCAGACCAAAGTAGTACGGGGACTACTTTGATGTCACACAGATATGAATGGTTATCATTGGGAATCATGGGGTACGACTTGTCATGCGACTCTGATGTCCAAAGTCACAGGAAAAGTCGCACAAGTGTGAAAGGGGCCTAAGGTAAAAACCTTCTGCCCTTAGAACCACTTTAACTGAACTTGTTCTACATTATATTATAAATGGTTTCATTTCACTAAGGCAACTGTTGTATGTAACTGTATTTCTTGCATTGACAGAAGACCACTTTCTTGTGTTTTAAAGTCATATCTCTGGGTACTTAATACATGTTTTTGTTTGACAACAGAATACATGTTGAAAGTAAAGGCCTGTACACACGATATGAAAATCGGATGGAAAAATTTGTACGATAAGCTGTCTGACGATTTTCAGATTGTTTTACAGTTCTTTTCGATAGCCGATTTTTGCTTTTTTGTCAGACAAAAGCTGGATGTGCAGACTATAAAATTTTTGTCAGATGTGAACCGATTTCGTAAGAGCAGACTACTTGTGCTCAGAATGAAAGAACACATACAAAACTATTAAACACATTGGGGGTTATTTACAAAAGGCAAATCCACTTTGCACTACAAGTGCAAACTACAATTGCGAAGTGCTCTTGAAATTGCACTGAAAGGAAGTGAAGTCGCTGTCGATCTGAGGGGAAGATCTGAAATGAGGGGAAGCTCTGCTGATTTTATCATCCAATCATGTGCAAGCTAAAATGCTGTTTTTTCTTTCCCTTGCACGTCCCCCTCAGATCTACAGCGAATGCACTTCCAAGTGCACTTTCAGTGCAATTTCAAGTGCACTTTGCACTTGTAGTGCAAAGTAGATTTGCCTTTCGTAAATAACCCCCATTATGTCACTTCTGACGTTGTACGAAAATTTTCGTATTGTGAGTAACATCATCACTTTCGACATGAGACTACCATGCCGCAAAAAAATGGGCATTCGGTCGTCCGAAAATCTAAGCATGTGTACGTGGCTTCAGCATGTCGTAAATGTAAGCAAATCGGGCTGAGCATGTTTAATAAAACATTTTTAATCGTAGAATGCTTTACCCTACCCCTTCCACCTCTCAAGCCACCCTAATATGATGCAGTAAACAATTTCACTGACCAGTAGAGAGGCTAGAAATCCAGGTGGGGTAGGGTCAAGGTCGACTTTTATATGAGAAAGGTAGAAATGTGCATGGAAAGATCTCGGATTATAGCTCTGCCACTACCGTTTGTCTTTTACATTCATTTTATACTCCACGTAAACTTTCCATATGCATTTCATATACAACTTAATTTTGCCCAGGTTTACTGTAAATATTTTCAGCAAGTTGATGCAAAGCATACTAATGCTAGAGCATATAAGAATAACAATATATAATGTTATGAGTGGTTCATTAAACCAAATGCATTTTACAATGCAACATTATCCTACATATTTATATGCATTTCTTCTTGCTTTTTTTTGTAATCCACATTAAATATAAATCATATGCATTTATATACACATTGTAAAGAAGTGTTACAAACGCTAGACTCTGTAACTGATACTAGTTTAACATTTGAATTCTGCTTCTGGTATAGTTCTGGAATAAACGTACAAGATTTATTGTTCTAGGGGATAGTATGTTTCCCCCAGAGTCTCATAGGTCCTGGTATAAACTTATTTTTGTTTTTAGTTCAGTCATTGAGGCAAAGCAGTGCATGTTTTCAATACACATATGGGATTCTGGGTTACGAAAACAATTATTTGATTCTAGCTATAAAACACATGTTTGTGTTTCATCGTGGCTATATCCTCTTCAGATAAGGATCTCATAACTACAAATATATGTGGAAGTCAAGTTAAAGTGAGCTTGAATACTAGATCTAGCATAAAAAGGTTCAACATTACCTCACTGCTTGGCATTGAAGCTCATCTTTATGATTTACTTCATTTTACTTCCTGTGTACTCTATTACAGTGGACGTTTCTTACTTAAAACCAAGCCTTGAACCTTTTTCGATCTTGTTTGGTAAAGATATCCATGTTCTAATATACTTGTATCTTGTTTAGATTATTATTCCCTCTTTGGTACAATGTGTCATGGATGTGAGTTCCCTATTGAAGCTGGAGACCGATTTCTGGAGGCCCTGGGAAACACCTGGCACAACACCTGCTTTGTGTGTTCGGTAAGTACTAAAACATCATAAAAAATGAGACTGCAATGTTTGTCTTTTATTTGCCTAAAAATAATAAAGATTAGGCGCATTTGAGTAAATTGTCTTAATAGGTATTAAAGGATAAATTCACTTTTGGGGACATGGTACATGGGTGGAATATGTAACCTGTTCCCACTCCTGCAGCCACCCCACGTTCCTCTACCCCTAGTTAGAGAAAGTGGGGAATCAACTCCCAGCGCTTGCTGTCACTATTTAAAAAAAGAGAAATGCCTGCCCGGCCGCATCATTTATTCACAGTGCTGCTGTGAACATCAAACTACAAGTACCGTCATTCTTTGCGGCTGTTGGTTTGTAGTTTCAATGAACTACCATGGCGCTGTTGAGTGCTCTGGTAGTTCATTCTCTCTTCCTGTCGGTGTGTTTCTGCCTGCCCGTACGAGCAGACAGATACACTGACCAGTCTGCAGGAGTCCTGCATGGCACCCGCAATCTGCTGATTTTTTTTTTACCTGCAAAAAGATGTGCATTTATTATTATTTTTTAAAAGGTGAACTTTTCCTTTAAAGAGTGATATGAAAATGTCAACATTGTTTATGTAACAATGTGATTCTAACCAGAGATTTTTCAGTTTCACATTGCCCATTACATTACTGCAGTTAATAGATTATTTTGAGTCATATGGAGTGTTGTAATCTGTTCTATTCTATTTATCATTTGCTTATTTGAAGAATTCAGCAACAAAGGTTTAAGTCATCCCATGCATTTTTCTTTGCTTTCATATTGTAATTTGAGCTATTTTAAAATGATTTTTTCCTTGTATATTAGTGGAAAGATGCTGTTGGGTCTACTGTGTTTTTTAAAATTCTGGGGTTTATATAAATTAAAGTTGATCTCCGTGTTTTAGTGAAGGATAAATTGTTCTGCAAAAAACAAAAAGTTGCATAGTTTGGACAAAGCTGTGCACTGTATAAACTGTATGTAGTATCAGCTACATACAGTATTCATCGCTGTATGTCGGCAGCAGGATGGGAACTTCTGGCCTCCCACAACAAAATGGAGTCAGGCTGAGCAGTACTCAGGCATTCACAGGGAGCTTTATCAGAATGAATGCATAGCTTCCTCTAAATGGCGGAGTTGCCTCAGCCAGTCAGAGGAAGATTTGTATTTATTCATAGAATACGATGCTTCCCGTGAATGGTTGAGTGCTGTTTAGCCCAACTCTGGACAGGAAGTTTCCATCCCACTGCTGGAACACAGCACTGAATGCTGTATGTAGATGAAGCTACATGCAGTTTATACAGTGCACAGAGTGGGCACATCCAGAAGTGAAGGTAATTGCTTGAACCAGTTTGGTTCAAACTATTTCACATTCACTAAAACAGGGATTTAACTTCCGGTTCCGGCGCCACATGAGGAGGAGGTAAGCGGACCCAGCTCCCGCCGCATACCCCTCAAAACCGGCCTAAAAATCCTGCGATCACCTCGGGGACACCCCCACCCTGCCTGGGGAGGCTGCAAAAGAAGATTGGCCGTTTTTCGGCGCGATCCGACGCCCGCCTGGCCCGACCGCTAAATCGAGGCCCCGGTCTCGGCCTACACGGACGGCGCCTTCCATTCTCGGGCCTGATAGTACCGGCCGAATCCCCTCCTGCCGCCTGCTGCCTCTCCTGGACCTCTCCTCCACCCTCAGAGAGACTCATCTGAGCCCCCCTGACACAGGTACTTGCTGAATAACCGGCCCCAACATCCGGCGTGCCCGCAAATCGAGGCCCCGGCTTCGGCCTTCACGAACGGCATCTTCCTACTCCAGGGCCTGGAAGTGCCTCCCGGATCATCTCCTGCCACCTACCATCCTGTGCTCCCCCAGCCTCGAACGGCCCCCCCCAATACCTGCATATCTCTCTCCTGGTATAGCCACAAATTGAGGCCCTGGTCTCGGCCTTCTACTCTCCCAGATCCCAACATATACCCCCCCAAAAAACCTGCTACACACTTCAAGCTCCCATTTAGGGGACATCCCCATCCTGCCTGAGGGGATAGTGCAACTCAAATGGACCGTTTTGTGGAGCGATCTGGCAACCGATCGCTCCCTGCAGTGATGAACCCGGCGACAGATGATGCTGCGGCCACGGCTAAAATGGCCCCCACACACGGCCTCCCTGACCTCTCTCCGTCCCCCTCTGTCATGCCGGGCGCAGATTCTACTTCGTCTGCAGGCATAGCCCAGGCGGTGGTGGCTCTCCTGACGCCCACATTAACTGCCACAATAGACGCTGCAGTGCATAAAGCCCTAGAGCAATTCCATGCTGAACTTCAGTCACAGGCTCAGCGAATCTCACACACGGAGGAGAGGCTCTCCACAATGGAGGATGACACTACCGCTAATGCTGCTGCCATTGCTCGCCTTACTCATTCTAACAAAGACCTATGGGAAAAATTAGACGATTTGGAGAATCGTTCGAGGAGGAATAATTTGAGGATTGTGGGACTGCCTGAATCATTCTCCAATCTACAGCTAACTGACCTATGTGCGGTGACCATTCCTGAACAGCTAGGTCTCCATACGCCATGCATTATTGAACGTGCTCATCGCATAGGACAACACACGGAGCAACGTACCAAACCCAGAGCAGTCATAGTCAGGTACCTGAATTATGCTGACAAGAACGCCATTTTGCAAAAATTTCGCAATAAACGATCCCTTACCGTCGACGGCACTGATCTGTTACTGTTCGCTGACTATTCAGTGGAGGTTATGAAGCAGCGTAAAGCCTTTTCACCAATATGTGCGACCTTGTTTACCAACCATGTTAAATTCACTCTGGCGTACCCGGCGGTCCTTCACGTCACATCCCCAACTGGAACACGCCACACCTTCACATCCCCCGCTGACGCGGAGCGCTACCTCAACCATCCTACGGATATGGATACGGAATATGATCACTCGACTAAGAACCCCTCCTCCGGATCTATGAAAGACCCTCAGCTCTCCACCAAGCACCAACTGAGCCCTGAAAAACCACCGTACAAGCGCAGTCGATCGACCAACCACTCCAATCGCACAGGGATCCGCTGACCTACCCCTGATCCTCCCTGAGCGACTGAGATATGCTGGGATCTGGTAATTTATTGCCCTGCCTCTCGGCTACAGTGTCTTGTGACTTATGCTACAACACTAATTTTATAACTGTTGATAACTAAGATATGGTTCTGTTATACGTAGCTGGCTATTGTTTTTGTTTACTTACTTGCTATGTTTTGTTCCATATAGCTTATTCTAGCACTTATATGTATCTTTTTTGCAGGCTGTGAGACGCCATCTTAGGCATTTTCTGGCATCTTTGCAGCCTCCTTTTGCAACTCCCTGAACCCCCCCCCCACCTCCCCTACCCATACCCCCTCCTCTCCCCCCTAGAGAGTCACTCATTGGCCTCTCTCATCCCCTCCCCTTGTTTCCCTCCCTTATCCCCGAGGTCTTGAGCAAGCCCCTTGTATAGGGGGTGCGCGCACTGACCGGGAGCTCTACGTGAGTGACGAACCTCATGTGGAAAAAGGTGAAGTCAGATCTGACTTCTAGGTGGCTGCTCCACCTGGTATTGTTAGTTATGTTTTATTTCTCTTATTTTTGTTACCCTCATTTGTTTACCTGTCCCACGTGTATACCCTCAGAAGCTCTTCGATCTATGCCGATTCCCTATCTTCCTCAGGCCATTGCTACAACTAACCCAAGTAACATGCCATTGCACAATAATTCCCCTATTGATAGGTATGGCTGACAATAAAGGGGATCACTTGACGATCGTCTCCTGGAATGTTAAGGGACTTCGATCACCTAACAAACGTATGAAAATCCTTAGGCACCTAAAACGTCTTCGGGCAGATGTGGCGCTCTTACAAGAGACCCATCTATCCGCTGCCGATCTCCCACGTCTCCGCAAGCTCTGGGTCGGCGAGGTTTATGGCTCCCCTGCAGAGGGACGCAAAGCTGGAGTAGTCATACTTTTGCATAAAAACCTAAGACACACCATACGAGATATCCGGGCTGACTCGTTTGGCCGCAAAGTAACGTTACGCCTCTCATTGGCATCTAAAGACATTGCTATCACCAACATTTACGCCCCTAACTCCCCTGATACTGCATTCTTCCAGGACATGGTGGCCTGGATTTCACACGCACCTGAGGCTCTCCATCTAGTCGGAGGAGACTTCAACTCTGTAATGCGCCCTTCAGAAGACCGCACAAACCAGAACTCCCAAACGACCGCTACCACTGACCTTGCGAACACGGACACGACACCCCTTGCCCGTGCTGTCTCCTCAATTAACTTTATAGATGTTTGGCGTCTGACCCACCCGACCGACCGGGATTTCACCTTTTTCTCACCCCCCCACAAATCTTTCTCACGAATAGACTACTTTTTCGTATCTCGAGCCCTTCTATCGTCCATCAGCGATCCGGTAATTAGTAACACAGTGATCTCGGATCACAGCCCAATTACAATTTCCTTAACAAATACCAAACCTTCCTCGCCGTCGCCCATCTGGCGATTCCCATCCCACCTGGCAGACAACGAAGACTTTCGTCAGATGTTATCTACTAGCTGGGAGGAATACACCTCTACTAATGCAACTCACATTTCTAACCCGAACCTCTTCTGGGAGGCTGGTAAAGCTGTCCTTAGAGGCAAGATCATAGCTTATGTGACACAATACAAAAGACACTCTAAGCAGCAATACCTACAAGCTAGCGAAAGGTTACGTTCCATGCACCTAAACTTGTTGCGCAATCGCACCTTGGATAACATTAATGCCTGGCAACTCGCGAAACAAAACTTTGATCTTTGGGCGGAAAGTCAAGAAAAAATCAACACATCTTTTTACACCCTCCGATTGCACAAATACGGTAACAAGGCAGGTAAACTCCTGTCCCGTCTATGTGCAGGTTTTAAACGTCCTACTTACATATCTGCCCTGAAAAATTCTGCTGGCTCCCTCGTTACCGCCCCTACAGATATCAATGAAATACTTACTGAGTACTATACCTCTCTCTACTCTGCAGACCCTATTGACCAGACAATAGCAGACACCCTGCTATCCAAGGTGCGCTTGCCTAAACTCACAACTGAACACCTAGAGACGATAAATGCTCCCATCACAGTTGAAGATATCCGATCTACAATTCAATCTCTAGCTCCATCAAAAGCCCCGGGCCCCGATGGGTATACGGCCGAATTTTATAGAATCACCAGTGACTTCATCCCTGACACCCTGACAAAAGTATTCACAGACATGTGGGAGGGGGGCCCATACCTCCCTACGGGAACTCAGGCACACATCAAACTGATCACCAAAAAAGGGAAGGACCCGCTACACCCGGGCTCATACAGACCAATATCCCTTATAAATGTGGATGTAAAAATCTTATCCAAAATAATTGCCTCACGCTTGGCCACCATCCTCCCCTCCCTACTACACCCAGCCCAATCGGGATTCATATCAGGGAGGTCAGCAACTTTAAATATTCGTAAAGTCTTAATGGCGTTGGAACATGCCAAACTGCACCCGGACCTAGACACCGCCATAATATCAATTGACGCCGAAAAGGCCTTTGATAATATCAGCTTTAGTTGGTTATTTAAGGTGATGAATGCCTTTGGCTTCTCGGGTCCAGTTACGCATTTTCTACACCAGATGTACACTGCTCCGACTGCTCGTCTTGTTACTCCAGACTTTATTTCGAACACTATACCTCTTACTAAAGGAACGAGACAAGGGTGCCCCCTTTCCCCCCTGCTGTTCAATATAGCGATTGAACCCCTATCCAGACTTTTGAATTCACCTGATGGTATCAGCGGTATCACTATTAGAGACCAAACGCTCCGATCTGCTTTATTCGCGGATGATATCTTACTTTTTTCGTCTGACCCTCCGTCAGACTTTGACACTCTGCATGATTTATTTGCAACCTTTCGACTCAGTTCTGGCTTCAGAATAAATTATGATAAAAGCGAGGTTCTCTCATTAAACCCTCGGAAATCTAGCGATTGGCGTCCATCTTCGCCATTTACACTAGCACCGCAATGCATTACGTATTTGGGCATACGCATAGGTCGAGAGCCTTCTTCACTGTATACCCTTAATTACCCACCTTTAATAACAAAGATTGTAAAGGAATTGGAAGCTTGGGCGGGCCTGCCCCTCTCGCTTTTTGGGAGATGTCATCTGTTTAAAATGATTTCCTTTGCGAGACTTTTATATCCGATGCAAACCATCCCGCTTTTACTGAAACATCTAGATGTGCAGAAGATACACAAGGCCTTAACTGCCTTTATATGGGCTAACAAAAAACCCCGCATAGCCCTCCAGAAACTATGCCTCCCGAAGACCGAGGGTGGTGCAGGCCTACCCAATTTACGTTTTTACAACATCTCTTGCCTTCTCAGACAGGGCCTGGACTGGCTAGCAGGTAATTCTCGATACTCCAGCTATGTACTTGAGGGAGCCTTGGTATACCCACTCACACTTCCAGCTGTTCTCCACTCCACCCTGCAGGCTTTGCCTCCACACCTTAAAACGAATGTCCTCATAAGGGACACAGTAATTGCTTGGAGGGAGGTGCGAAGACTCTTAGGGCTACCCTCAACCATATCCAATCATTTGACCATCCAGGGAAACCCCATGTTTCCCCCCTCCACTATCTACAAAGCCTTTGACCTTTGGGGCCAACATGGTCTTGTCCTGGTGGCCTCCATGTATGGAGCTGAACCCGGAAAATTCAAATCCTACCAGGCCTTGTCTCGAGAATACTCGCTTCCTCCATCTCATGTATTCCACTATCACCAACTGCTTAGCTACCTGAAAACATGCTATGGATCTCGCTCAGACCCTCTTCACAAATCTTACTTGGACTTTTTACTCCAAAAAGGGGACTACTCTATATCTAGCCTATACTCTCACCTTATCATCCACCAAGTGGATAAATATCACCTTGCCCCATTCACGAAATGGGCCTCAATATTTAATGATGCAGACCTACCAGGAAAGATTCTATGCAGCTATCGCCTAATCCACAAGCTTGTCATTTCAGAAAAATGGAGAGAAACTCATTTTAAAATTATCCACAGAGCCTACTACCCATTTCGTACTAACGACCTGGATCCCTCCCAAGCACAATGCCCATGGTGCTCCATGACTCGCCCCACCTTGGTGCACCGCTTGTGGGAATGCTCATCAATCTCCACATTTTGGGACTCGGTACTTAAATACACACTGGAAGTTACCAAAACACGCTTGCCTAAAGACCCACTTGTCTGCTTGTTTGGATGTGACCCACCGATGCCTCCTTTGACGCAAACGCAATCTCCCCCCCTCACCCACTGGACCCACATCTGTCTACTGGCAGCTCGCAGGACTATCATGAACCATTGGATTGACTCGACTCCACCTGGCATACAAGGTGTAAAGCGAGCCCTACTCTCCTTATTCCACATGGAAAAATTGGACACCATCGTTCTACACTTCCGATCTGCCGCCCGCTTTTTTACCAGATGGAGAAAGTACATAGAGTACACATTCCACGCGGAGGAAATTTTCTCTATCATCCACCCATTTAGGTACACTGAATGGTATTTAAAGCATGACCTTACTAACACGCTGGGGAAACTTAAATTACCTACCACATATACCACCTCTTGTCCTCAACAGCCACATACTCCTCTCACGGCAAACCAATGACCTCGGAAGGACGTCCTTCACCTACTTGGAACTTTGAGATAAGGATCATACGACTGTATTTTATTCTCTCTCTTTTGCTTACGTTTTTTTTTTTCTCAGCCTGATACTGATTTGATCACGAAAGCTTCCACTCCTGAGGGTTTCTTGTTCTATACTCGGATCGACCACTGTTTATATGTAAACTTTAACTGATTTCCTTCAGTTACACGTACACGCCCCCCCCCCCCCTTTTTTTTTTTTTTTATTTTATTTTATTATTATTTTATTTTATTTTATTTATTTATTTATTTATTTATTTATTTATTTTATTCCATTTTCCTACCTCTCCTGCCCTCCCCCTCCCTTATACTGCTACTAAGGCTTATTCAATGCCATTGTATATTAGATAAGTTGGATTTTTGTATGCCATACCTGTCAACTGTTTTGATAAGTGTATCGTGAATATATCAATAAAAATATGTTTAAAAAAAAAAAAAAAAACAGGGATTTAATTTGTATAAAAACCACAGTAGACATTTTTTTGCTTGTTGTTTTTCTTTTTTTTTTTGTTCATTCAGATTTTTTTTTTTCTTGTAGGTATGCTGTGAAAGCTTGGAGGGACAAGCCTTTTTTGCAAAGAAAGATAAACCACTATGCAAGAAGCATGCTCATGCTGTGAATTTCTGAAGTTTTTTTCAATCCAATCTTTTTACTGAAGATAAAATGTTTCATGATATGTTAATATCAACACAATTATCATATTTTTTTCCAGTTTATATAACCTATTAAAAAGAACAGGAATAACTATTCTGAACAATTGAGTGGGGTTTAAAAATCTTAGTTAAATACAATAAAATCCTAATTAATTCTTATTAAAACCTGTTAGGATTTAAAATGACTATTTTATGATATAGTACCTGTGCACATTGGCCAACTTCAGCCAGTAGGAAAAAATACCTTCAGCCAGTCAGGAAATAAGTGATGATATTACTGTATCCAGACGTTACCTTCAACAGTCTGATTTTCATCCTGAGTTTTCACAGCTGCTATCTAGGGATTGCTAGAACTGTGACATGCGAGAAGCACCACTGCAGAGTTTACAACAGCCTCTTTGCACAGATACTGTTACATGGGATAGCAAATAAAATTACATTTTTATTTTTCATTTCTACATATGTGGACATTTGTCTATCGATCTTCTCTATCGATTCTATCTATCTATTTATCTATCTATCCTAACTTTTACTGATTGTTGGTTTTGGCATCATAAAAATAACAGCATTTTTAGAAGAGGGAGAAATTGTTTTTTTCTGCTTCTTTTTATTTTTTTATTTTTTATGAGCAGTGTTGATTCATGCCATTTCCTTGCATGTTCGTAATTCTGCTGGACCCAAAAAACATGAAAGCTTGTAAAATATCAGCAAAATTTGCCAAAAAATTATTGAGATGATGTAGTTAATTTTGACACAGAGAAATGGGATTTTTCTATACACTTGTAAATGTGGATATTCAATTTTTAGAAGCCTGCATCTAAGTTAATAACCAAATGGCATAAATACAGTGCACAGAAAATGTGGGTTATTTTATAACTATGCAGATTTTTATTTCTTTGCAGAGCTAAAATTTCTATGATATTTATTTTTTAAAATAGTTTTGTATAAAGCAAGAACATTTAATCTGTAGCATGCCTTACAGCAAACAGATGATGTTAATATAATTTTTTAGAAAGGCTATGTATTTTAAGAATCACTAAATGGAAACAATAGTGAAGTTTGTGAACACTTGTGAGTCTGCTCATTTATATATAAATGAGCACATTTAAAATTGTTCATGACCCTTAGTCTGTGTCATTCCTCTCGCACTATTACAACAGTGCACTATTATATTACTCACTGGCTAAAGAAAGTAGAGTGAACCTAAAAAACAACCTGAGCTTATAAAGCTTACCAGGTCACAGTTTTGCTCATGATCAATCATCATGGAGCAATAATGTTCATGCTTTTACAATACTGGCAACCCAGTAGTTTTAGAGGTCACATGTACAATGACTGTAGAGCATTCTGCAGTTTTATCTAAATTGAACTAAACCATTCAAAGTTTAATTCAGCTAACGAATATAACCAACTTCTGGCAAAGGCCATATGCACTAGTTTGCTAGTTCTCTTTTAAGTGCTCAAACCAGAAATCCATTGTGCAGTCAGAAAACAATGGGGAAACTGGCACAAAGAAGCCTTTGGTGTTGATTTGTTAAAGGAGTAGAGGATAATCACTTGGCACAATAAAACTTTTTACACTTCAGTCATACAATTGTGTGCTAAGCAAAGTTTTTTATTTAGGAAAAAAAAACTTAAATTTGTTAGGTTACCTTGAACTTTCAGTACTCCAGTTAATGAACCCCAGTAAGTAGGACAGTGAACAGCGGAGGATATCT
This sequence comes from Lithobates sylvaticus, assembly GCA_028564925.1. Taxonomy (NCBI): domain Eukaryota; kingdom Metazoa; phylum Chordata; class Amphibia; order Anura; family Ranidae; genus Lithobates; species Lithobates sylvaticus. The sequence goes on from CM053026.1 coordinate 523,257,878, forward strand.
TTGTATGTGATAATGTGCATTGTGTTTTTTTATACATTTTAGAGTATGCCAAAAAGTATGTACCAACCAAATAAAAGAATAAATACAAATTTATAGCTAAACCTTTTATACAGCTTGGCAAAAGCTAGAACCTTAAAGTGTTAACATTGGAAATGTGTGTATGGAAAACAAACTACACAAACAGCAGCTTGCAAAGAAATCGCAGGCTCCACGTAATGGAAAGCTTACATATGAAATAATCTAACTGGTCATGTTGCATGATTTTGTTATATGTATACTTGATGCTGGTATTGGTCTCCCAGCTGATATTGTGACATGTATATAGAAAGTCAAAGATAAAATGTGCATAACCATAATGAACGCAACAAAGTGTGGGTAGTCTCAAATAATTGCTACATGGGTCTGCACTATACTTTATATATGTTTGTACTTGCAGGTCTGTCATTTTGAGGAATTGTTTTCTTGTATCTTGTGTTTTAGAACATTCCTAGTCTATTTGTTTCCTGAATGTACTTCTTAGGGAAAGCATGTTTTAGATGAATTTGAAGGGCTCAGCCTGCATTACATGCTGCACCTGCGTGTGTCTCTAGTGGTGTTGTCATGCTTGGTGCAATGTTTAAGGGAATATTAAATTGTGGTACATAATTTATTACTGTTTGAGCCATCTCATTTATTTTACATCGCAGACTTAAAGTTTACCAAGGCCTTTTAAAGAGACACTGACACCTGGAATACACACCACCATTTTTATCATCTCTCCAGCCAGTCTGTCTGTTGCCTGACAGTGCATGTGACCTCCTTCACCTGATGTTTGGACCTAGAGGCCAGTCTCTAGCACTATAACATGACAGTGAGGGTAACATCACTGCTCCTGTTGAGCTCTGGTATTGGGTATATTTTTAGCAACTGTAGGGATGTTACTGAAGAGGTGAATATAAAGTGGTTGGGGGTAGAATTTGCACATAAGTTGTCACTTTATCCTGAATAGGCAAGGTAAAGAGGTCAAGGCAAGGCCAAGAGGTCAAGGCAGACTATAGTCCAGTGAGCACCTTTTGAAACTACAACATATTTTGTAATAGAGACAAAATGGTCTTTGGGATAATGACCATGCTTCAGTAAATTTTAACATTTTGCACTATTGTAGAAATCCTTATATATCTTGTTAAAATAAATATGAAAAATGTCAGCATTCTTAATGTTACTTATGTAGCCTGTGTTGAAGGGAATCTCTAATCGTAAGAAAAAAATATAAATCAAAAGGTACCCAGCCTTGGTTACTTTACACTATTACCTGCATTGCCAAGGTAGGTACACAGCTGACTGGAACAACTTTAAAGGTAGCTAAGGCCCCTTTCACACGGGGCGGTGGGTGCCTCGGCGGTAAAGCGCCGCTTTTTTTAGCGGCGCTTTACCGTAAATTTCACTGCGCTATTCAGCCACTAGTGGGGCGCTTTTACCCCCGCTAGTGGGCGAGAAAGGGTTTAAACCACCCGAAAAGCGCTTCTGCAGCAGCGCTTTGCCGGCGGTATAGCCGTGCTGCCCATTGATTTCAATGGGCAGGAGCGGTATATACACCGCTCCTTCACTGCTCCAAAGATACTGCTAGCAGGATTTTTTTTTAGCATCCTGCCAGTGCACCGCTCCAGTGTGAAAGCCCTCTGGCTTTCACATTGGAGACACAGGAGCGGCTCTTTCAGGGCGCTTTGCAGGCGCTATTTTTAGCGTTGTAGCGCCTGCACAATGCCCCAGTGTGAAAGGGGTCTAAGAGCCACCTGTGCCTCCTTAACCACTGGTTAGGGAACACTGCTTTTAAGGCCTGTTCATACCTTTATTAATAATAGACACACTTCCTTGCTTTCTTTTAAAAAAATATATATATATATAAGTTAAATAGGTATTTTAATTTATCTCACACTACTTTTACTTCAGGAATTCAAATTGCTATTAGCTGTGGAAATGTAGCGTGCTCCTAGCAAATTTGTATGACCGTGCCTTAGTTAAACCTTAGATCAACTTCTGTTGAATGGGAATAAAAACTTGATTGAAACCGTGATGTTTGCTGCAGCCACTGGTCAGTGTATTTTGACAGGAGGAGTCCCGCTGTCAGATTACAATGACCCAGTAGGGAGGATTCCTCTATCCACCTCATTTGCGTGGATGGGGGATTCTTCTTCTTCCTTTTTTATTTTTATTTTTTTTGCAACCTAAAACTAGACTCTAAATAGTAATACACACACACACAGCTCTTGCAATGCTATTTCCTGGAAATCTGAAACTTTTTTTTTTTTTTGTGTTCAAAAGCATTCTAATGTGGGATGCTTTTCTTGCTAATTAAGAATACATACTTGTACTAGAAAGCATATGAATTGGTGGTACATTTTGGCACAAAATATATGTACCTTGAAGTAAAATACATCAAAACAGACCCTTTTGGGTATAAATAAGATCTAAACCTAAACGCTAATTTTCAATTAATTTGAATCTAACTGTCATTAGAAATGACCCATTGATCCTTCCACAAACTATCCTTTGCAAACTAAATGTCATCCAGTTAGGGATTACATTTACTTTATTGCTAAAATTTAATTGACCAACGTATTTCATGAATACAAAATATGAAATGTGTGCACTTTACCTAGCTCTGCACTCCAGTGGTGGCAGATACTAAGAGGTGGGATTAATATGGAGAATGCAGCAGGAGAGAGACTTGAAGGTGGGCAGGAACAATACCAAAAATCAATAGCAAAATTTCTTGTAACTCATTTAGTTACCCTTTTAAGTGCATGTTTTTGTACAGGTCTGAAGGCTCTGTACCTCTGTCTTCTGTCTTTGTAAATTTAAATCTATGCATCATATCTTCATTATAATGTCATCAGTGGTACTAAAACGTAAAGCTGAACTCTATACAGATATAAAAGAAATAAAAATAATTAGTGGTGCACCGAAATTTCGGCTGCTGAAAATCATTGTCTGAAAACTGTTTTTCGGCATCAGCCAAAAGAGGGGCGGGTCTGGGTGATAGACGGCACACTGATCCAATGGCAGGACATTGAATTGGTGTGATGCGATCACAAGAGGTGGGACATTGTTACTGTGGCCTGGGCAATTCAAATCCAGCTCTGTGACACATGGAGAACGCTGCACTGGTCCAGGCACACGCGGACTGCATCCTCTGGGCACACACGGACTGCATCCTCTGGGCACACGCGGACTGCATCCTCTGGGCACACGCGGACTGCATCCTCTGGGCGCAGGTAGGCTGCATTTTCTGGGCACTGTCAGGCTGCATCTGATGAACACTGGCGTGCTGCATCTGATGAACACTGGCGTGCTGCATCTGATGAACACTGGCGTGCTGCATCTGATGAACACTGGCGTGCTGCATCCGATGAACACTGGCGGGCGGCATCTGACAGGCACTGGTGAGGCTGCATTGATCTTTTGTATCATATCTGCAGTCTCTGACCATCTCCTGTACTATGTCTGCAGTCTCTGACCATCTCCTGTATCATGTCTGCTAGAGGTGCACCGAATGGAAATTTTGCTAATACTATTAGCAGTGTGTTTAAGTAGGAGATTGCAGACATGATACAAGAGATGGTTAGAGACTGAGGACATGATGCAAGAGATGGTTAGAGACTGAGGTCATGATGCAAGAGATGGTTAGAGACTGAGGACATGATGCAAGAGATGGTTAGAGACTGAGGACATGATGCAAGAGATGGTTAGAGACTGAGGACATGATACAAGAGATGATTAGAAACTGCAGACTGCATTTTTCTTGGCCTTTCTTGCACTAAAGGTTCCAATAATGGCAAAAAATAAATTCATATTTATTTATTTAAATTGATAGTCATAAAAAAGTCGAATATAATACAATTATATATAAAAATATAAATATTTTTTTTAAACTGTCATTTTCGGTTTAGATTTTCGGAAAAGTGCATCCTGCATTTTCGGTTTCGGCACCAAAATTTCCATTCGGTGCACCCCTAAAAATAATGCAGCTCAGGTATCATGTATTTATATAATATTATTTTACATTTTTAAGCGGTGAAAGTACCTAATATTGACCGTCTTTCAGCTTCTTGCAGTCCTGCACAGCAGGGCTGGAGTGTGAAAGAAAGTGTCAGCACAAGGAGCCAGTAAGTTCATGTGCTGACGAGGAGCATGTTGATCGGAAGAGATGGAAGAGTAACAGAAAGATGAGCTCATCGCTATGCTTCTTCTCTTACTGTCCAATTATGGGCTGAAGTGAGTCCAGGATGACCTGGGCTTAAAGTGTCAATAAACCCCCCAAAAAAATCTCTGTGTATATTTCTTTAACCACTCCAGTACCAGACCAATTTGAATAACAATTGCTCGGTCATGCAACACTACACAAATTAAATTTTTATCCTTTTTTTCACACAAATAGAGCTTTCCTTTGGTGGTATTTAATCACCACTGGGTTTTTTTATGTTAGAACATTTTGGAAAATAAAATTCGTTTTTCCTTTGTTTCTGTTATAAAAGTTTGCAAATAAATAATCTTTCCTCAAAAAGTTTGGCCAAAATGTATACTACTACATTTCTTTGAAAAAAACTCAAATCAGTGTATATTCTATTTAGTCTGTAGTAAAGTTAGAGTCAACAATCTAAGGTGTGTGTGTGTATGTGTGTGTGTTTTTGTATGTGTGTGTGTATATGTATGTATGTATGTATGTATATATATATATATATATATATATATATATATAATATATATATATATATATATATATATATATATATATATATATGTGTGTAAATATCTATATCTCTCTCTCTATCTAATGAAAATTGATTATTCCTAATGTACTGACGGTCCCATTTCTTGAGGCCCAAAAATGCCAGGACAGTGCAAATGCCCCCAAATGACACCTTTCTGGAAAGTAGTCAAAGTAATTTAGTAGGAGGCATGATATTCACTGTTACAAGCAACCTTTTTTTTAAAAATGAAATTCATTATTTAGTGTGTACTATTGTGATTGGTCACAGCTAATCATATGGTACAGATGGGCTGTGATTGGCCCTGTCTTTACCATGTGATCACTGTGACTAATCACAGAGATCAACACAATAGTACAATAATAATGGAAGCCATTTATTGTGTACAATTGCCAAGTGATCTGCTGTAATTGGTCACTGCAACCACTTGGTGCTGGTAGTGGCCCGGTACACTGATCTATCATGCGCTGTGTCCAGTGGACACAGTGGGTGACATATCGTGTCACAGCACAATCCGATCCTGGGAGGACATCATCTGACGTCCATCCAGGATAACAGTGCACCCGCCCGCCGGTTATTTGTGGGTGAGAGGTAGCTAAAATTGTGCACTATGCCTGTGTGCAGAAGCTTGTATTAAATCTACTTCTTATTTGCAAATACTTGGTTGATCCTGCAACTTTAATCAATGTCCCCACTGTGTGTGGCAATTCCATTGCAGCCATTCCTCTGACTACTCTGTTGACACACTTTGTGCACATACTCCGGCTGCTGTTTTAAACCTGGTACACGTTAAGTTTTTTTTTTCCGTTCAACCCAGAAGGCTGATCATAAAAAAAACAGAGGTCCCTGTACTAACTTTGCGTTATTAGGACAGCAAATCTCCCCCACTGTGCTATTGTGTTTTGACTGGGGGGACGTCCCCCCCTCCTCCACCAGAACACACTGGTCAGCACTCGCAGTCATTGGCTGCAAGTGCTGATCAGATGCTGGTTTTATAGCATGCTCATTTGACAGAAGCCAGTCGCAACATTTCCATTTCTACTTTAACCACTTCAGCCCCAGAAGAATTTACTCCCTTACTGACCAGAGCACTTTTTGCGATTCGGCACTGCGTCACTTTAACTGACAATTGCGCAGTCGTGCGACGTGGCTCCCTAACAAAATTGATGTCCCTTTTTTCCCACAAATAGAGCTTTCTTTGGTGGTATTTGATCACCCCTGCGTTTTTTTTTTTTTTGCGCTATAAACAAAAAAATCACATTATTTTTTACATTTTGCTATAATAAATATCCCCTAAAAATATATAAAAAAAACAATTTTTTTGCTAAGTTTAGGCCGATGCATATTCTTCTACATATTTTTGGTAAAAAAAATCACAATAAGCGAATATTAATTGGTTTGTGCAAAAGTTATAGCATTTACAAAATAGGGGATAGTTTTATGGCATTTTTATTAATTCGGAAATTTTTGACACATTTTGGGGACCATTGTCATTAATACAGAAATCAGTGCTATACAAATGCACTGATTCCTGTGTAAATCACACTGGCAGTGAAGGGGATAACCACTAGAGGGCAGTGTAGGGGTTAAGTGTGTCCTGGGGAGTGTTTCTAACTGGGGGGCGCGGCTATGTGTGACGCGTCACTGATCTCTGCTCCCGATCACAGGTAGCAGAGATCACTGTCACTAGGCAGAACGGGGAGATGCTTGTTTACATTAGCATCTCCCCGTCCTTCCTCTCCGTGAGATGATCACGCGTATCCCCGCGGCGATTGAGTCCGCGGGACCCGACTCGCGGAGCTTGCCATGCGCGCCCACAGGCCGTCTCTTAAAGGGCAACGTACAGGTACGTGATTCTGCCTGTACGTGCCCTTCTGCCGTAGGCAAGCGGTTTACGGCTGTACGGCGCTTTAGTTCTCTTCTCCAACTGTTCTATCATCAGTTCCCTTTCCTTTTTGATATTGTAGATTCTGCATAACACACTGTGAGCTGCCTCTCAAGCGTCTGGAATGTAATGTAATGTGGGGCAGCTAGCCGAGGAGAGGAATCCCCATTTAATCCTCTCTGATGGATCCACCCCACAATTGACACACGGCAGCATCAGAAATGATTGATGGAGGATTCCTCTCCTCAGCTAACTGCCCCATATTACTCGCATTCCAGAGGTTTGTGAGGGAGTTGTGGAATGTATGTCGGCACCTCCTACATCGAGCTGTGTTACAAACACAGCACCAGTGTGCTCCTTAAGATCTTTTTTTTTTTTTTTTTTTACAGTATGTTATAACTAATCCTGTGTAGCCACAGGAGAACAAAGTAATCTTCCTGCAGTGATATCTGCAGGCTGAATCACAGGATTTATGCTTGCTAAACCCACTGAGCTCTTGCTATGGAGCAGAGCAAGTAGATTGTGTCATGTGACCACCAGATAAAGAAGCAAAAAAAATAAAGTATTTAAAGAGGAGTTCCGCTTAAAAAAAAGAATTCTAAGTCCGCAGCTACAAATACTGCAGCTGCTGACTTTCAATAATCGGACACTTACCTGTCCCAGGGTCCAGTGATGCGGGGGAACAAAGCTCCACTCCTCTCCCCCCTTCTCTCTGCGGCACCAGCATTGTCACTGTGGGCGCCCAACTGTGGCTTCACAGCCGGGCACGCACTGCGCACGCCGCGCTGTGACTGGCCGGCAATCATCCGGGACCTGTGACGTGTCCCAGGTGATTGATTGCCGAGCGGCAGGGGGAGAGGTGATCTCCCTTCTGGCAACGTGGGTGCGCCCAGGAGGAAGTGGGAGCTGGAACCCTCTAAAAAGAGGGTTTCCGCTCCCCCCTTCCCCAAAAAATTAAATGCCAAATTTAGCATGTCAGGGGGTCACCTTCCCTTAAAGCGGAAGTTCCATTTTTGGGTGGAACTCCACTTTAACCTATGTATTGCAATGTGACCTAGAGACTATTGCTTTTATTGAAGGTTAACAATATACTGTATAATAGTTTAAATGGGTTTAGTAAAGGAAGTCGGTTGGATGATTCTTGCTATCAGAATGAGTAAATCTAGCGGTAGAAAAATGTACTGTTATATAAATCCCTGAATTGAAGGTGGATATTGCAGGGAAAGCTGTTTTTTTTTTTTGTTTTGTTTTTTATCTGTTAATGGGCTGTTTGTATTTATCTTGATATTTTTTGGCTGGAGTTCTGCTTTAACCTTTTTATGATTGGCCCTGCAGCAACAAGTATATTTTAGTGTCTCCTTTAAGTTTGTACCTCACTCTAATATATGATATTTAAATTACAGTTTTGGAGGACCACTAAAGTCATAGTGATAAGTACTGTTGTCATATTAAATTTGAATATTTCATATACCAGTGCATAAAATCTGGAAAAGGTACAAACGCAGTACATATTTTTACACAAAGTAATGATCATTTTCAATGGAGATAAACAAATATATTTTTGAAAGTCTTTACACTGTTTTATCTAAAAACATGCTGATTAATATCCATTATCTTTTATTATTTTCACATTTTCTGTATTTTTTTTAAATTTAAAAATGGATTATGCAATTGTCTTTCCAGAATCTGAGAAACAGGGTTTGTATTTGCACATTGTTTCATTAAAAGCTTTGATATCCTAATGTGGTTGTATTTTTAGTGTGGTGTTTTGTATTTCTTAACCATGTCAGTTTAAAGGACATCTGTATTTTTAAAGTGTTCCTTTGAAGGGTAGCTGAGCACTGAAAGAGGAAGGGTTCATTTTACCTCTAAAAGGACCAAGTCTTCAGGGTTCTAAAAGCTAGCCATAGATATTGGCCACACACTGACTGAAATTAGGCCGGTCCCCCACTGAACCGGCTGAAATAAAATCTGTCTATGGCCAGATAAAGACATTTTGTGCGTGTGGCAGACTTTATCTAGCCACTCAAGAAAGTTGAGTGGAGAGAAAGGTGCCCTAACAGATGTTTACTGTGCAGTGGCTTGGAGAGGTTCTTGTGAATTATTTTTGTCCATTACATACACTTCCTGTGCTTCTTGCTTAGAATACTGACCGTGATATTGCTTTTATCTTGTACGATTGTACACTTTATTGGCACTTCTACCTAGAGCCCTTATGATGTACTCAGGCATATCCTCCCACTCTTTTGCCACGAGGATTAATTGCAGGATGATCTATATGTGTATTATGCAGGCCAAAAATTTAAGTCCTGAGCTACTAGCTGGTCCTTAAGAGTTACTCGCCACCAGTTGCCCCACCCAACCCCTACCCTGTCCCACCCCTAGTTCCACTTCTACACATGCCCTCGTAAAGTATCTCATGAAATTAAGTTGTTAAATGTTTTATGCAGAATTAAGTTACAACAATAAATATTAACAACAACTTCCATCAGTGCCCATGAATGCAGACTATCTCTGCACAGGAATCACAGGGAGGAGAGCTGGCTGGATCACAGAGAGGATATCCCACTGTAAAACAGCTTATATCTAAAACGCTGACCACTGTCAAACAGTCCCGCCTCCGGCACTGGCTGCTACGATGGACGTCACACTACTTCAATTTCCTGTCATTGGACCAATGTGCTGTCTATCATAGGAACCAGTCCAGGAGGCTTTGCTGGGATGAGAATTGGCTCCCTTTCAATCCCCCCTCCCCCCATGAGGCTCCACACTTGATGGATTTTGAGCGCTGTATTAGGTATGCGCTTCCTACCACTAGTTGTTGGCTTTAAAGTGGAGAGAATGCAAGACTCTCAGCCACATGTCCTGTCCATACTGCAGTGCAGCATGATAGGCTGACTCTGAGTTCCAGTGCCACGCCATGATTCCTACTGGTTAAAAGTCTCATTCCAGGCAGGTTGGCCAACAGTTTGAGAATACTCCTCTGACCACTGATCTTGTCTCCAGGTCTCCAACGCAAAGACAGAAGCTGCATCATCCTCAGGGGCCTCTGCAACTGGACTTTGTTGCAACATTCATCTGGAGGTATCTCTATTAAAAATTATACTGAGCAAAATTATAAACACAACACTTTTGTGTTTGCCCCTATTTATCATGAGCTGAACTCAAAGATCTACGATTTTGTGTTCTAGTTCCTGCCAATATCCAGCAACTTCGCACAGCCATTGAAAAGGAATGGACCAATATTCCACAGGCCACAATCAACAACCTGATCAACTCTATGCAAAGGAGATGTGTTGCACTGCGTGAGGCAAATGATGGTCACACCAGATACTGTCTTGTTTTTGGACCCAATACAGTAAAACTGCACATTTTAGAGTGGCCTTTTATTGTGGCCAGCCTGTGCAATAATCATGCTGTCTAATCAGCATCTTGATATGCCACACCTGTGAGGTGGATGGATTATCTTGGCAAAGGAGAAGTGCTCTCTAACACAAATTTAGACAGATTATTGAACAATATTTGAAAGAAAAAGGCCTTTTGTGTACATAGAAAAAGTTGTAGATCTTTGTGTTCAGCTCATGATAAATAGGGGCAAACACAAGTGTTTTATTTATAATTTTGCTCCATGTATATATACCTGGGTATATGCACACAATTCCACTAGGACTTCTATCGGGCCCTTTGTTAATGTGTGTTTTTGCATTGGATGTATGTACTGTTATTATTGTCCTCTTACAGTATGTCACAAAAGTGAGCACACCCCTCACATTTTTGTAAATATTTTATCTTTGTGACAACACTGAAGAAATTACACTTTGCTACAATGTAAAGTAGTGAGTGTACAGTTTGTATAACAGTGAAAATTTGCTGTCCCCTCAAAATAATTTAACACAAAGCCATTAACCACTTCAGCCCCGGAAGATTTTACCCCCTTCTTGACCAGAGCACTTTTTACAACTTGGCACCGCGTCGCTTTAACTGACAATTGTGCAATCATGCAACGCTGTACCCAATCAAAATTTGCGTCCTTTTTTTCCCACAAATAGAGCTTTTTGGTGGTATTTGATCACCTCTGCGGTTTTTATTTTTTGTGCTATAAACAAAAATATCCCCAATTTTTTTTTTAAACACATTTCTTCATCAATTTAGGCCAATATATATTCTACATATTTTTGGTTAAAAAAAAAAAAAGCGTATATTGATTGGTTTGCACACAAGTTATAGCATCTACAACCTATAGGAAAGATTTATGGCATTTTTATATTTTTTTTTTTTTTTTTACTAGAATGGCAGTGATCTCCAATTTTTAGCGGTATTGCGACGGACAGATCGGACACTTTTGGGACCATTGACAATTATACAGTGATCAGTGCTATCAAAATGCACTGATTACTGTGTAAATTTCACTGGCAGCCAAGGGGTTAACTGTGGGTTCCCTCAGTGTGTTCTAACTGTGTGGGGATGGGAGTGACTGGATGGGAGTGACTAGTAGGATTAGTAGGATCAAACAATATGGCTCCTCTCCTCTGACAGCAAGGGGATTTGTGTGTTTACACACACAAATCACCGTGCTGGTGGTGATCGTACCTGTCGGCCACGTGCATCGGGTCCCCAGCCATGTGCATGGGGAAGCTGCGTGCCCTCTGGTGGCCGAAAAAGAGTAGGACATACCTGTACAGGGTTTCGCCTAGGAGAGCCATTCTGCCTCAGTATATCTGTGGGAGCTGGTCAGGAACCGGTTAATGTCTAAACGCTGGCAACAAAAGTGAGTAAACCCCTAAGTGAAAATGTCCAAATTGGGCCCAATTAGCCATTGTCCCCTCATGTGACTCTTTGGTGTTACAAGGTCTCAGGTGTGAATGGGGAGCAGGTGTGTTAAATTTGGTGTTATCGCTCCAACTCTCCCATACTGGTCACCAAAAGTTCAACATGGCACCTCCATGGCAAAGAACTCTCTGAGGATCTGAAAAAAATAATTGTTGCTCTACATAAAGATGGCCTAGGCTATAAGAAGATTGCCAAGACCCTGAAACTGAGCTTCGGCACGGTGGCCAAGACCATACAGCGGTTTAACCAGACAGGTTCCACTCAGAACAGGCTTTGCCATGGTCGACCTAAGTTGAGTGCACATGCTCAGTGTCATATGCAGAGGTTGTCTTTGGGAAATAGATGAGAGAGCTGCCAGCATTGCTGCAGAGGTTTGAGCGGTGGGGGGGGGGGGGGGTAGCCTGTCAGTGCTGAGACCATACACTGCATCAAATTGGTCTGCATGGCTGTCATCCCTGAAGGAAGCCTCTTCTAAAGATGATACACAAGAAAGCCTGCAGTTTGCTGAAGACAAGCAGACTAAGGACATGAATTACTGGAACCATGTCCTGTGGTCTGATGAGACCAAGATAAACTTATTTGGTTCAGATGGTGTCAAGCTTGTGTGGCGACAACCAGGTGACGAGTACAAAGACAAGTGTGTCTTGCCTAGTCAGTTGTCCAAAGCTCAAAAAACCCTGCTCTTCTATTCCATTTTCTCAACTGGAGTTGAACCCTGATATGCCAGTCCTTGAGGAAGCTGAATCAGAGGGGGATGGAGAGGATATGGAGGAAGCTGCAAAAGATTTTTCTCTCCCAAATTGTCACTATATTGAAGTGGAACTTCACACAACATGCTTGCTAACATTGAAAAGGGTAACTCCACTTTTGTAGGAAAATAAAAAAATATATAGTATACAGTATACAATTGTGACATGTAATGTTAATATTATTGAAAATTACCTTCACTTTCATTTTGCAAAACTGTAATTTTCTTTAAAATGCAGTGCATTGTGGCAACCTGGAGGGGTTCTGTACACCGGACATGCAATTTTCCTGCTTGTGTGATTGGCTTACGGATTTTCCCAGAGGTCTGAACTAAAATACAAGTGGGCATCCACTGCAACAAAAATGTAATTTTTGTTGAGGTGCTCCCAAAGGAAAATCGCACCTAAAAGGATGCAGACCCTGCATCTTTCATCAGAACGCTGCAAGTACAGCAACTGCTTGATAATTATACTGTATAATCACTTGCATTCACATTTATTTTGCACATGGGTACAGACAAACAGCTATTTCTTTAAAATAACAAAAGGTAGAAATCTTTTAACGTTTGTTAAAATTCTTGCAATGTACAGAACATAGATTACACAGAGGTTATTGTGTTTTTTTTTCCACTTTAAAACCTACTCCAGTTTAAAACCTAAGTTCATCCGTTCCTTTCTGAATGAGGTTTGGCTCACAAAGGCCACCAAGCCCTTCCCAGAGCCACTTTATAATGCTAAGATTGGGAGGATGTCTGTTGCAGTTTGCATCTCTCTGTATCACAGACATTCCAGATCTGTGGGTTCAATTGGTGGTTTCAAAAGGGTATAAGATAGAGTTCAAAACTTCACCACTCACTGATTTTCTTTTTTCATATTAACCAAAAATTGTCCAAAGACAGTTGGATTTGCAAAAGGCCCTTAACAACCTCTTGTCCCAGGGAGTCTGTACCAGTACCACCACAGGACAAGTTCAAGGGAGTCTACTCAAAGCTGTTCATGGTAACAAAGTCCAATGGGATGTATTCATCCTATCCTGGACGTAAAATTCCTCCAAATTTAAAAAAATTTGGCATAGAATCTGCAAGCTCAGTAATTGCCTTTATAAGACAAGGGGAACACATTACATCCAAGATGCCTGTCTACATGTTCCCTTTTATCCACCTCATCAGCAGTTTCTGTGCTTTGCAGTAGCAGGCATCCACTTCCAGTTTGTCATACTGCTTTTCGGCCTATCCTTCGCTCCCAAGGCTTTCACAAAGGTCTTTGCAACCTTGCATTCCCTTCTCAGAACTCAGGACATCCAGCTGACAGGCTATTTAGGAGACCTTCTGAATGATTCATCTCCCTTTCCCTTGCAACTCTCAGAAAATGTCCAAAAGACAATTCAGCTGCTTCAGGTCTTTGGCTGGGTTATCAACTTCAACAAATTTGCTTTCCAGCCTTCTCTGCACCTAGCATATCTGGGTCTGATCATGAATAAAGGTCTTTCTTCCAGAAAAGGTTCATTATCTAAGAGCATATGCTTAACAACTGAGAGCCCAAATAAATCCCACAGTTAGATTTGCTATGAGAGTTCTGGGGTTAATGGCCACCTCCTTGTTCTGATGGATCACCACACACACACAGAAACACATTGTCAAACGATTTCTGTGGTCCACTTCCCAAGAATGGACAATTCGCAGGTCAATTATCTTAGCCGCCACCCCTTGGACCCATGAAATTGATCTCTTCGCCCAGATGTGTTTAAATCTGATGTGCAAAAGATGGGGGGAGTCTGGATGTGGATATGCTAGCCTCCAGATACAGAAGTTATCTTTGTTTGTTGCCAGAACTTGGGGTCCTGTAGCTCTGGGTTTGGATGCTCTATTTATCTCCTGGTCTAAGTTCAGGCTTATCTACACCTTCCCCCTTACTTTAGATTCTGCATGGCCTGCTCCACAAAGAGGAATCCACTGATTCTATAGTTGCCAAACGTGTCCAGAAGAACCTAGTACACAGACATACTCAGACTTCTGGCAGCTGATCCCTTGCCTTTTCTTACAGGACAGATCTCCTATTTCAGGGGCTGTATTCCATTCTACTTCAGTCTCTGACTTTAACATCATAGCTGTTGTAACCCAGGACCCAAGGGATAGAGGAATTTCTGAATCTGTGATTTCTACCTCGATGAAAGCGAGAAAGGCCGTTTCCAGGAAAAGGAAGATTTATTATCTTACCAAGAAACCTTACTTTGCCTGGTGCGGGCACAGTCAATTCAGTCCCAGAGATTACTCTGTGCCTTGCATTCTGGCCTGCCTGCAAACAAATCTTGGCTAGAATCTTTCTCTCCAGACCCTGAAAGGGCAGATATCAGACTGTATTCATCTATTTCCAAAGTCTTTTGGTTTCTCACTCCCTTGTGAAAACCTTTATAAAAGGTGTTCCTGTATTGGGCCCCCCTGGGACCTTCATTTTGTTGTTTCTGCCCTACAGAATCCCTATTTTTAACCCATGAGGGATATTCATGTAGCCATCAGGTTTGTCAGATGTCTCTTTCCTGGAAAAAGCCTTTTGTTATATTTCACAACAACAAAGTTTTACGCCCAGGAGCATCCTTATTTTCAAAGGTGGTTTCAGCATTCCATCAGCGTTCTATCCTTGTGTTCTGATCCTAAGCATCCAAAAGATATATCTCAACCCTTCCTAAACGTGGACAAGCTATTGTTTCCATTAGACAAATGGATCATTGCTTTTTTCTTTCCATGGGACCTCGCAAGGGGCATTGCATGGGGGATCAGGAGTTTCATTACAAGAGCTTCCCAAACGAAAAACTCCACCTGTGCTTTTGTGCACCCTCTTCCAACAAGTTGCAATAAAAAGTACTCTCGTCTAATCTCGTATTCTCTTATGTTGCCATATGTTTCAACAAATCAATAAAGATGTGCAATAAAGTAGAAAATGTTATCCAAAGGAAAAGTCTGGGCATAAATCACAAACACAGTCCTTACATGTAACCATATGTGCAACAAAGGTAAATCTTCATGTGTGCTCCACCATGCTAATCTGGTCTACCTTACCACAAATGAAGGCTTACGGGAGGGCCATGGCTCTCAATACATGAAAAGTCAAAATGTGCCTGATGGATAAGCAGCAATACAGCCACTGTGGCTGTAGAATTCAACCCCCTCTCTTCAAAACTGTGATGGATCTCGGTTCCCCCGTATGAGAACCTCCACCAGACCTGTGTCTCCTGTCCTTCAAACGCAGCACCGTGTTCGGTGTGAAACATGTCAGCAGCTGTGCAGTTAGTCTGTACACAAGCCTAGATGCTATGATTTTATTATATTTTTTGAAATAAAGTTGAATAATTTGGAGTGCGGCTATCCAGCTACATCTTTTCTACTTCAGTTCCTGTTGCAAACAGAGCCAGCACCCTGTGGGAGTGTGGAGACAGCTGTTTTGGGAGAAGTCATTACCTTGGAGCGATGATTCTTTGTGTGTCCTTCAAACGCACCCGCAGCCTGCAGACTTGCCATAACCAGCCCTTAACCCCTCAATCACGAGACAAGCCACACAGGTGTTGAGGGTTAAACAGGCAGAGCATAAACAGTTTATTAAGTCTCAAACATACACTTTTAAACACAGTTAGGGACACTCCTCTTAGCCTTGTCATATAGGGGGTAGGGGACAAGGAAGAACCAATGGAAACTCAAAACTTGTATATTCAAACAACTACAGTTGAAACACATGAAGGGATTATGATAAGCAGGCAGCCCCTCCTTACACATCCCCTGCTGAGATGTGTCTCCAGACCTTTGTCTACGTGCCATGACCCAACACAATTAAACACAGCAACAAGAGGGGGGGGGGTGGAGGAGAAGGGATGCAGCATTACATTACATTATCTCAGTGCCATTTTGTCCCCAAGTCTCGTAGCCCCACACTTTGGGAATACCACCATCTTGTATATGTCTTTATCAGCTAAAAGTACATTGTTTGTGGAATAAAAGTATATATTTAGCCCAGCCGGGCCAATAGGTTTAGGTAGCCAGAAACTACTCCACAAGCCCAGCCACAGATACCGCATTCACCCGGTTCCGATGAACTGGCGACTGCGGACACAAATGTCTGGAGGTGCCATCTTCTCCAGGTGGTGGGAGATGGCAAATAGCCCTCCAAATCTCATGTTCTCTGCTGGGCCATAGTCTGTGGTGGTGAGGTGAGCCCACAGCCCCCTCCAAAACACACAGTGACAGTGGGTCCTGTCACATTAACCTTCCTCCAGGAGCCACACATATAAGGAGAGAAAAAGGAAGAGCCCCACGCTCCAAATAATGTGAAATCCAGAGATATAATTTGTTAAAACA
Organism: Lithobates sylvaticus; assembly: GCA_028564925.1. Classification (NCBI taxonomy): domain Eukaryota; kingdom Metazoa; phylum Chordata; class Amphibia; order Anura; family Ranidae; genus Lithobates; species Lithobates sylvaticus. The sequence goes on from CM053026.1 coordinate 523,274,433, forward strand.
GTTAAAAGCACTTACATATGGTTAAAAAAAATTGTCACCAAACAAACTGCAATCTCAAGATGCAATCTGTGAACTTGCACATGCATGGTGACGTCACGGCCTCTGACTCTGCCCTACACATTTCATCAAAAATTACCTTATGGACTCGGAGGCGGCGCCAACATGCCACACATTAAATACCCCATTGCCTGTGAGGATTAGTGAGAAACACGTGAAAAGCCCTAAGTGATCTCAAAAATCGAATGACCAGTATCTTACAAAGCGACATCTTGTAATCAAAAAAGTGTACAACCATATCTTCAAAGGCGCAATAGAAATATATAAGAATTATATGTTATGCTTACACTTTGCAATGTTACACTTACCCTCCACTGTCAATGGGGATCTTAAAAAGCCATATAATAAAATTACATGACAAAATAGTAAAAAAAAATAAGATATACAAAATGGCATTGGCATAGCATACACTGAGTAATAATTGCATTACTAAGAGAGGAAATATATTTATAAAATAAAACTAGACCCCCCCAAAAAAAAAATTAACCACATCAAAGAAGGAAGAAACAAGTTGTATAAACAGGATTCACAATTTTTAACCGCTTCCCGAACAAATTGCAAATTGGTCCGGGGCTGAAGTGGTTAATAAAAGCATTCACATCCCATTTTATATTTAATCTATATGAGCAGAAAATGCATAAATCATATATTCACTTACAGTGCCTTGCAAAAGTATTCACCCCCTTGGCTTTTTACCTATTTTGTTACATTACAGCCTTTAGATAATTTTTTTTAAATCTGAATTATATGTCATGGATCAAAACACAATAGTCTAAGTTGGTGAAATAAAATTAGAAAAATACATACATAAAACTATTTTTTAGAAATAAAAAACTGATAGTTGGCATGTGCGTATGTATTTCCCCCCTTTGTTATCAAGCCCATAAAAAGCTCCGGTGCAACCAATTACCTTCAGAAGCATAATTAGTTAAATGATGTCCACCTGTGTGCAATCTAAGTGTCACATGATCTGTCATTACATATACACACCCTTTTGAAAGGCCCCTGAGGCTGCAACACCTAAGCAAGAGGCACCACTAACCAAACACTGCCATGAAGACCAAGGAACTCTCCAAACAAGTAAGGGATAATATTGTTAAGTAGTACAAGTCACGATTAGGTTATAAAAAAATATCCAAATCTTTGATGATCCCTAGGAGCACCATCAAATCTATCATAACCAAATAGAAAGAACATGGCACAACAGCAAACATGCCAAGAGATGGCCGCACACCCAAACTCATGGCCCGGGCAAGGAGGGCATTAATCAGAGAGGCAGCATAGAGACCTAAGGTAACCCTGGAGGAGCTGCAGAGTTCCACAGCAGAGACTGGAGTATCTGTACATAGAATGACAATAAGCTGTACGCTTCGTAGAGTTGGGCTTTATGGCAGAGTGGCCAGAAGAAAGCCATTACTTTCAGCAAAAAAACAAAATGGCACATTTTGAGTTTGCGAAAAGGCATGTGGGAGACTCCCAAAATGTATGGAGGACGGCAAAGAAAACGCTTTGTCTGGTGCAAACCCAACACATCACATCACCCAAAGAACACAATCACCACAATGAAACATGGTGGTGGCAGCATCGTGCTGTGGGGATGTTTTTTCAGCAGTCGGGACTGGGAAACTGGTCAGAGTTGAGGGAAATATGGATGGTGCTAAATACAGCGATATTCTTGAGCAAAACCTGTACCACTCTGTGTGCGATTTGAAGCTAGAACAGAGGTTCACCTTCCAGCAGGACAGTGACCCCAAACACACTGCTAAAGCAACACTTGAGTGGTTTAAGTGGAAACATGTAAATGTGTTGGAATGGCCTAGTCAAAACCCAGACCTCAATCCAATAGAAGATCTATTGGCAGACTTAAAGATTGCTGTTCACAAGCGCAAACCATCCAACTTGAAGGAGCTGGAGCAGTTTTGCAAGGAGGAATGGGCAAAAATCCCAATGGTAAGATGTGGCAAGCTCATAGAGACTTATCCAAAGTGACTTGGAGCTTTGATAGCCGCAAAAGGTGGCTCTACAAAGTATTGACTTTAGGGGGGTGAATAGTTATGCACACTGATAGGCGCCCAAAAAGGTGAACAGCGGGCGCAATGCTGTGCGTTCACTGTTCACTCAGCTGTGTGTTAGCAAAGTGAAGGAATTTGCTTTGCTAACACTGAACCGCCTCTCAGCCAATCAGATGCTCGGGTCTGTTACCTGTGACCTGATTGGCTGAAACGTCAGGCGCTGTAATTGGGGAAGACAGAAGAAGACATCTAGGAGCGTGCAGGACACCGCCGCTGACCCGCTGCGAGACAGGTAAGTGTCGGGCGATGCACACTGGCAGCATTTGATGGGGCACAGTAGCGGAAATTGATGGGCACACTGGTAGCATTTGATGGGGCACATTAATGGCAATTGATGGGGCACAGTAGCGGTAATTGATGGGCACACTGGCAGAATTTGATGGGGCACAGTAGCAGCAATTGATGGGCACACTGGCAGCAATTGATGGGTACAGTAGCTGTGTTTGATAAGCACAGTGGCTGCGTTTTATGGGCTCAGTGGCTGTGTTTGATGGCACAGTGGCAGCGTTTGATGGCACAGTGACTGTGTTTGATGGGCACAGTGGCTGCGTGGGCACAGTGGCTGCGTTTGATGGGCACAGTGGCTGCATTTGGCACAGTGGCGCAATTGATGGGCACAGTAGCTGCGTTTGATGGCACAGTGGCTGCAATTGATGTTTTTTTTTTCAGATTGTTTGTACCCCCCCTCCAAAATTTTGTACACCAGCTGCCACTGGCCCAAACCCTCACTCTGCTAAAACCTGGAGTAGTGCACATGGAAATAATGTTTAGAGTATGATATAATTGCCTAAATGGTACTGAAATATGTGATATATTGTTTAAAGATAATCTGCTTTTAAACTGTGTGAAAAAGTGATTTTTACACTGAGAAGAGATAAATTCCCCGTCTCTATGTACAACTAGGTGCCAACACAACTGAGCATGCTCAGACCTGCAAATAGCTCTCATTTTAGCTCCAATATCTTTTTTTACAGGGCGCTATACTAAATACCAAAATGAGCGGTGTGTTAAAGAGCGTTTTTTTGGGAGTGAAAATCTGCGCTATTATAGTCCAATGCAAGTTTTAGCCATTGATTCTAATGGTACAATTGGTACAATTGTAACTTCCCCAAATAAATCCTTTTAATGTTGAGATAAAATGTATCTTTCTCTGAAATAAATTTTCCTTGCAACATTGTTGCTTCTACTTAATCTATTTTTTTTTAACCACTTGCTTACTGGGCACTTAAACACCCTTCCTGCCCAGACCAATTTTCAGCTTTCGGTGCTCTTACACTTTGAATGACAATTACACAGTCATGCAATACTGCACCCAAATGAATTTTTGTCCTTTTTTTCCCACAAATAGAGCTTTCTTTTGGCGGTATTTGATCACCTCTGGGTTTTTTATTTTTTACGCTATAAATGAAAAAAGACCGAAAATTTTGAAAAAAAAAACGCATTTTTCTTTGTTTCTGTGATAAAATTTAGCAGATTATTAATTTTTCTTCTTAAATTTTGGCCACAATTTATACTGCTACATATCTTTGGTAAAAATAACCCAAATTAGTGGATATTATTTGGTCTTTGTGAAAGTTACAGACTCTACAAACTGTGGTGCGAATCATACAAAATTGATCACACCTGATGCACTGGTGGCCTATCTCATTTCTTGTGACCCGAACAAGCCAGGAAAGTGCAAACACCCCCAAAATTACCCCTTTTTTGAAAGTAGACATTCCAATGTATTTAGTAAGAGGCATGGTGAGCTTTTTGATGTTGTAATTTTTTTCCCACAATTCTTTGCATAATGAATTTTTTTTTTCCCACAAAATTGTCATTGTAATAGGTTATTTCTCTCACATGGCATGTGTATACCACAAATGACACCCCAAAATACATTCTGCTACTCATCCTTAGTATTACGATACCACATGTGTGGGACTTTTCCACAGCCTAGCCACTTAGAGAGGCCCAAAATGCAGGGAGCGCCATCACGTGTTCTAGGAGCATAAATTACACATCTAACTCGTTGACTACCTATTACACTTTTGAAGGCCCTGGAGCACCAGGACAATGACACGTGACACTGACGTGGCACTGATGACAGGTGGTACTGACATGTGGCACTGATGACACGTGACACTGATGTGGCACTGATGACAGATGGCACTAATACAGGGCACTGATGACACGTGACACTGATGACAGATGGCACTAATACGGGGCACTGATGACACGTGACACTGACAGATGGCACTGATATGTAGCACTGGTGACAGATGGCACTTATACGTGGCACTGATATCATGTGGCACTAATACGCGGCACTGATGAGAGATGGCACTAATACGTGGCACTGATGACAGATGGCACTGATACGTGGCACTGATGACACGTGACACTGATGACAGATGGCACTGATACGTGGCATTGATGACACGTGACACTGATAACAGATGGCACGTGACACTGACAGGTGGCACTGATGACAGATGGCACTGAAACGTGGCACTGATGACAGATGGCACTAATATGTGGCACTGATGACACGTGGCACTGATATGGCACTGATGACAGATGGCACTGACGTGGCACTGATGACACGTGGCACTGATGACAGATGGCACTTATACATGGCACTGTGGACAAGTGGCACTGGGGACAAGTGGCACTGGGGACAGGTAGCACTGGAGACAGGTGGCACTGGCAGATGGCACTGGGGACAGGTGGTACTGGGGACAGGTGGCAGTGGTGGCAGTGGGGACAGGTGGCAGCGGGGACAGGTGGCAGTGGGGACAGATGGCAGTGGGGACAGATGGCAGCGGGAATAGATCACACTTTATTTTTTTTATTTTTATTTTTTTTACTTACGGCGCCACTGCAGCCGTTCATCTCTCCCTCCTCACACGCGGTCTGTGTGAGGAGGGAGAGCGGCGCTGAGAGATGATCTCATATGTTTACATATGCGATCATCTCTCATTGGACACGCCGTTCGCGCTGTAAACGGCCACTGTAATTGGCTGTTTACAGCGATCTGTGACCGGCCAGCACAGAACTTCCCAGATGCGCGCTCTCAGGAGTGCGCATTAGGGAAGTAAACAGTAGGACATCCAGGGACGTCCACCCGGCAGGGAGCGTCCGCGCTAAAGCCGTCTTTCAGCTATAGCGCGGGCGCGAAGTGGTTAAGTATGCTAGAATGTAGAATGTTTTGATGTTTTGGTAAAATATATTTCCTGACAGACTCCATGGCAGCCAACGTGTGGGTTTAGTCCCGCCTCCACTACCCTATAGGACGTTACTCCCATAAATCTTTGCTCCCTGCCAGAGGCCGTGTTCTTTTTTTGTCCTCCTCCGAAGGACCTATACTATGTCTTTTCTACCTGAAGATTATCGTTTCCCCCTGTGATACGGACTGGCCGAGCGACTTGGAGTCGCACATTTCCAATAAGCTCTGGCTACTAGCGGAGTATGGAAAGGGGCATATGGAAGAGGCGCTGAAGAGGTGTGTTCCTGGTCACTGACAAGGCAGAACCGCGTTATGGTCGTTAATCCTAGCTACTAGCAGGTGACTGTTTCCCCCTACAAAGTCCGGCATGTAGTCTTTCCTACCTTCGGCCAAACGATCGTTCACAGGAGGGGTGAGTTTTTCTCTGCATGGCAGCCTGTTTTTGTTGTTTGTGGCAGTTTTTTTTGTGTGCCTTTTCCTGTCTCCGTGTCCCCATACACCGCTGGTGCGGTGTGTCTGGCCATCATGGCGGCTGGTTCCTCGTGCGTTCCAGCCGCCGAGTCCCTTCCTCGTTCGCTGCGCGGTCGTTCTGCGCATGCGCAGAGCCAGCGCGAGAACGAGGCTTGGTTCGCGCATGCGCGTAGCGGTATTCGCGCATGCGCACTAGCATCGTGGCCGTCGCGCTGATGACGTCACGATAGGCGGCAGATTTAAAAAGGGAAAGACAGCTTTCAGGCTTTGGAATGCCTGTAAGTCTGCAGAAGCACTCCAGAGAGCCCGTTTTTGCTGCAAAAGGTAGGGAATCCTGGTGGACTGCTCTGCTGTCTTTGTTGTTGATGCTCTTCTAATTATTGATTTGGGTCAATTCTGATTGCAGCATAATGGACCTTCCCGGACCACTTGTTCCGTCACTGCCTGCTAGTGGCCAGCCCTCTCGCAGCAGGTATTTTGGGGGGGGCATTCCCTGGGATGCCTGCTGGGGGAGGGGGGAGGGTGGAACATCATCATAGGTGATGTTCCGCTGACACGGTGGATCTGTCTTTTCTCTTTCAGCCCTTCCAGGTCTACTCAACACCGGAGTTCTCATAAAGGAAGCGGTTCATCAAAATCCCGCCGGCACTCCTCTTCCAGATCTAGACACCACGGTTCTTCTGCAAGATCCAGTCATCGTAGCCGGGAACCATCCCGCTCTTCCACGGCTCGCCCCAGCCATTCTGAAGGATCATGCTGGGGGTGTAGGGCTCAAGTCCCTAGGGACAAGTCCCTTTGTGATGCCTGTTATGTAAAGGCGACTGGAGAAAGGACTGACTCTGACCAACAGTTAAAGTCTATGGTTGAGAAGATGGTCAAGGACAGCTTAAAGGAGCTGGAAGCCCCTCATGTATCTCCCGTAGAGTCGCCCAGATCTCCAGTGAGGGATACCCAAGTTCAAGACACTTGGGAAGCCTCGTTACCAAGCCATCCATCCGCGGATCTCTCCGATAGTGAATCTGAGGAAGATGTGTCTGGTTCCGGTTTTGATTTTTCTCTGCTCCCTCCTTTGGTCAAAGCCATCAAGGAAACCTTGAATTGGGAAGAGCCGGTGACGGCTCCAGCGAAGCAGAGAAAATTTTTCAAACAATTAAAGAAGGAGCGTATCAGCTTTCCCTTTCTGTCAGAACTAGGAGAGGTTATTACGGAAGAATGGGGGAAGGTAGAGAAGAAGAACTCTCTCCTGCCAAAAATTCAGAAGCTATACCCATTCAGAGAAGAAGAGGTAAAACAGCTGGAATCACCCCCTCTAGTGGATGCGGCAGTAATGCGGTTGGTCAGACATGTGACCCTTCCCTTAGAGGACACGGTCTCCTTCAAGGACGCTCTAGACAGAAGAATTGACTCTGACCTGAAGCGGGTCTACCTTATGGCAGGCACGGCCTGTAAACCGGCCCTGGCTCTGGCGGCCTTGTCTAGAGCGATGGAGGTCTGGTCCGACAGTGTCGACGAGACACTCAGGGGTGTCTCAGAAGAGCTAGCCAAGAGTTCTCCTATACAGGAGCTGAGGCTGGCCTCGGCTTTCTTGGGGGAGGCCTCAATTGACATTATTCGTCTCTTGTCTCGAGTTATGCTATCCTCTGTGACTGCCAAGCGTGCCCTGTGGCTCCGTCCTTGGCTGGCCGACCCGGCATCTAAACAGGTTTGGTGCCGGATCCCCTTTGACGGTTCGTCTTTGTTTGGGAATAGGTTGGATAGTGCTATAACTCGGGCCACGGGCGGTAAGTCTGGGTTTCTTCCCCAAGACAGGCGCCAACAAAATCCCAGAGGATCATTTCCAAGGAAGCAAGGTCAAGACCGTGCCAGGGAGGCACGCAGTTACAGGCCTGGGAGGGAATTCTCCAGGTCTTGGAGGTCCAGGCAATCATCTTTCAAAAAAGCTACAAAAAGCAGTTTGTCGGGTGAGAAACAACCGACCAAGTCCTTTTGAGAGCGAGCCCGTCCAGACGGACCGGGTGGGAGCTCGCCTGCTCCTTTTTCGGCACGTCTGGGCGGCCTCAATCCAGGATTTTTGGACCGTCAGGACGGTTTCCTCAGGACACACTTGGACGTTCAGCAGGGTCCCCAAGTGCAGGTGTGTTCCCACATCCATTCCAACATCAGAAGGAAAAAGGATGATACTTTCAGCCTACGTAAAATCTTTATTGGAACAAGGCGCAGCTATTCCCGTGCCAGTCGAGGGCACAGAGGAATCTAGCCAACTTGACGGCAACCTATGTTCCCGGGGTTCTCAACGTCCAAGCGGACTTTCTCTCAAGGGTGCAGCTGGACAACAACGAGTGGGCTCTTCACGAGGAGGTGTTCAGTTGGGTGGTATCCCTAGGGATCTCTCCAGAAGTGGATCTCTTTGCCTCCCAGTACAACAGGAAGCTGGCGAGATACTACTCGCGGTTCAGGGACCCACAATCCTACGGGGTGAATGCACTAACAGAGCGCTGGTGGTTCCGCACAGCCTATGCCTTCCCTCCAACTCCGATTATCTTTCAATTCCTGAGGAGACTCAGATGGGAGGAAGTGGAGATGGTGGCCATAATCCCACACTGGCCCAACAGACCGTGGTTTCCTCTCCTGTCTCTGCTCAGCTTCCGAGACCCAGTTCCTCTTCCGACCTGTCGGGACCTGCTCTCCCAGGGCACGATCCTCCACCCGTGTCCAGGTCACCTACAGTTGAAGGCCTGGTTCTTGAGAGGGGAAGGTTGGAAGCACTAGGGTGTCCCAAGGAGGCTATTCCCACCCTCCTGAGTGCAAGGAGGCGTACCACCAATAAGGTATATGAGCGGATCTGGGCAAGATTTTCGTCCCATATGTCTTCCAGAGCCAATTCATGTGGTTCCCCGGCAGTTCAGGACATCCTAAGTTTCCTGCAATCAGGTCTGGACCTACCCTTGTCGGTCAGTTCCCTTCGTGTTCAGGTGTCAGCTATTTCCGCCTTCACGGGAGTGTCATGGGCCAAACATGCCCTTATCCAACAATTTTTCAAAGGGGCAGTGAGACTGAGACCCCAAAGGAAGCCCAGATTCCCTAAATGGGATCTGCCTCTTGTTTTGGACTTTTTCTCTCATCTGGACAAGTCGCTTTCTGTCAGAGAGCTTACGTTGAAAACCGCTTTTTTAGTAGCCGTCACCTCGGCGAAGAGGGTGTCTGAAATCCAGGTTCTAGGAGCCAAAGAACCTTTCCTAACCTTCTTTCCAGATAGAGTGGTTCTGGTTCCGATGTTAGGGTCAAACCCTAAAGTCACCTCAGTTTTTCACGAGAATCAAGAAATTTCTCTACCCACCTTCAGGTCCACTGGAGTCTCAGATGTTCACCCTCTGGATGTTGGTGGTTCCCTGAAACAATACTTAGAAGTTACAGCCTCATTCCGCCAGTCGGACTATCTGTTCGTCCTGTTCTATGGGAAACACAAGGGCTCCCGAGCATCAGTCAGATCTATTGCTGCTTGGATAGTTCAAGCGATCCAGTGGGCGTATAAGGAGAAGGGCTTGGCTCCTCCTCAGGCGGTGACAGCACACTCAACCAGAAGTCTCTCAACTTCGTGGGCAGCCTCGCGCCATGTAGCTCCTGATGTGATATGCAGAGCGGCGTCTTGGTCGTCAATCCATACTTTTATGTCTCACTACTGTGTTGAGCCAGCGGCTCTGTCTTCAGTTGATTTTGGTGCTAAAGTTTTGTCAATTGACGGTGTCAAATAAATCTTTGTTTGTTCAGCATTTTGCCCACCCGGGTGTGTATGGCGAGTTATTTCCCACACGTTGGCTGCCATGGAGTCTGTCAGGAAAACGGAAAATTCCTATCAAAATACTTACCGTAATTTTCCTTTCCTGATGGACTCCATGGCAGCCGGAGTTCCCTCCCAAATGGCTGGAGTAGGATAGTTACCGAACACGGCCTCTGGCAGGGAGCAAAGATTTATGGGAGTAACGTCCTATAGGGTAGTGGAGGCGGGACTAAACCCACACGTTGGCTGCCATGGAGTCCATCAGGAAAGGAAAATTACGGTAAGTATTTTGATAGGAATTTTCCGTTTTTTCTCTGTCACTTGTTACTCTCTATCTCACAACAATCTTTACCCAAACTCACACAGGTGTCTTTAAAAACCACAAACAATACCATTGCTGATGCAAATTTAACCACTTGCTTACTGGGCACTTAAACACCCTTCCTGCCTCAGCTTTCGGTGCTCTCACACTTTGAATGACAATTACTCAGTCATGCAATACTGTACCCAAATGAATTTTTTGTCCTTTTTTTCCCACAAATAGAGCTTTCTTTTGGTGGTATTTGATCACCTCTGGGTTTTTTATTTTTTGCGCTATAAATGAAAAAAGACCGAAAATTAAAAAAAAAAAACGCATTTTTCTTTGTTTCTGTGATAAAATTTTGCAAATTATTACCGTATTTTCTGGCGTATAAGACGACCTTTTACACTTAAAAAAAACTGGCCAAAAAGCAGGGGTCGTCTTATACGCCGGGTCAGCCCCTCGGATGCCTGCTGGGTGTTCGGTAATACTGTATGTAGCTTCGGCTACATACAGTATCTACCGCTGAGCCAATCCCAGTGAGCGATGTATTCAAATGAATACAGAGCCTGCTCGGATTGGAGTAACAACCTCTGCCAATCCGAGCAGGCTACTCGGTAATTTTTCTTCATAAATTTTGGCCACAATTTATACTGCTACATATCTTTGGTAAAAATAACCCAAATTAGTGGAAATTATTTGGTCTTTGTGAAAGTTACAGACTCTACAATCTGTGGTCCGAATTATACAAAATTGATCACAACTGATGTACTGGTGGCCTATCTCATTTCTTGCGACCCGAACAAGCCAGGAAAGTACAAATACCCCCCAAATGACCCCTTTTTTGAAAGTAGACATTCCATGGTATTTAGTAAGAGACATGGTGAGCTTTTTGATGTTGTCATTTTTTTCCCACAATTCTTTGCAAAATGAATTATTTTTTTATTTTTTATTTTTTTCCACAAAATTGTCATTGTAATAGGTTATTTCTCTCACATGGCATGTGTATACCACAAATGACACCCCAAAATAAATTCTGCTACTCCTCCTGAGTATTACGATACCACATATGTGGGACTTTTACACAGCCTGGCCACTTAGAGAGGCCCAACATGCAGGGAGCGCCATCACGTGTTCTAGGAGCATAAATTACACATCTAACTTGTTGACTACCTATTACACTTTTATAGGCCCTGGAGCACCAGGACAATGACACGTGACACTGACGTGGCACTGATGACAGGTGGCACTGATGACACGTGACACTGATGTGGCACTGATGACAGATGGCACTAATACGGGGCACTGATGACACGTGACACTGATGACAGATGGCACTAATACGGGGCACTGATGACACGTGACACTGATGACAGATGGCACTAATACGGGGGCACTGATGACACGTGACACTGACAGATGCCACTAATATGTGGCACTGCTGACAGATGGCACTTATACGTGGCACTGATATCATGTGGCACTAATACGTGGCACTGATGAGAGATGGCACTAATACGTGGCACTGATGACAGATGGCACCGATATGTGGCACTGATGACACGTGACACTGATGACAGATGGCACTGATACGTGGCATTGATGACACGTGCCACTGATAACAGATGGCACGTGACACTGACAGGTGGCACTTTTGACAGATGCCACTGATACGTGCCACTGATGACAGATGGTAATCACGTGGCACTGATGACACATGGCACTGATATGGCACTGATGACAGATGGCACTGATGACAGATGGCACTGACGTGGCACTGATGTGGCACTGATGTGGCACTGATGACAGATGGAACTGGGGACAGGTGGCACTGGGGACAGGTGGCACTGGCAAATGGCACGGATGGCACTGGGGACAGGTGGTACTGGGGACAGGTGGCACAGATGGCACTCTGGGGACAGGTGGTACAGGGGACAGGTGGTACTGGGGACAGATGGTACTGATGACAGGTGGCAGCTGGGACAGGTGGTACTGATGACAGGTGGCAGCTGGGACAGGTGGTACTGGTGACAGATGGCAGCGGGGACAGATCACTTACTTTTTTTTTTTTTTTACTTACAGCGCACCGGCGCCGTTCCTCTCTCCCTCCTCACACGCTGTCTGTGTGAGGAGGCAGAGCGGCGCTGACAGATGATCTCATATGTTTGCATATGCAAACATATGAGATCATCTCTCATTGGACAGCCCGATCTCGCTGTAAACAGCTGCTGTGATTGGCCGTTTACAGTGATCTGTGACCGGCTGTGTCCGACGGACACGGCCAGCACAGAACTTCCCCGATGCGCGCTTTCAGGAGCGCGCATTAGGGAAGTAAACAGGGACGTCCTCCCGGCAGGGAGCGTCCGCGCTGCAGCCGTCTTTCGGCTATAGCGCGGGCGCCTAGTTTTGTGCTTTTTATTAGACATGTGCACACTGAAATATTTTGTTTCGGAATTTCGTTTTAGTCCGAAAAATTAATTTATTTAGTTACTACCGAAATTAGTTTTTATTTATTTTGTTTCGTTAAAAAATGCATTCGTCCGAAAATCCGAAATAATTAAGGTCGAATCTGTCATTGAAGGCTTATGGTGTCTGTCGAATGTTCTAAGAAGATTCAACCAGTAGCTAAACTGTACAACGCCGCAATCGTACATTTCCGGTCGAATGTTCCGCTTACAAGCTATAGTAGAATACTAATGTTGTATGACACTAGTAATAATTATATTTATTAATTATTATTACTAGTCAACCAACATTAGAATTCTTCTATAGCCTATGGGCATAGCATTTGACTATAAATGTCCCCTCGCGGAAACTGCTTCGTCGAATCTTCATGTGGAATCTTTTCTCTCTACGTCGAATAATCTTGAACTAATAGAGTTAGGTTAGGCACATTCGACCTTTTTTGCTATTGTCTCTATAATGTCGAATCTTTTCTCTCTATGTCGAATCTTTTCTCTCTGTTTAGAATAATCTTGAACTAATAGAGCTAAGGTTAGGCACATTCGACCACAGGTTCCATGGACACAAATCGCTATTGTAAGCGTTGTGTCAAATCTCTTATCTATATCGAACTGTTGCAACGAAAACGAAAAAAAGCATTTGTTTATGTACGATCTTTCGGTTATTGGATTCTGCACATTCGTTATCGTTTGTTAAAACGGTAACGAAAATACCCGAAATTCGGATGAAAATGCATTCGGATGAAAACGAATGCATGTCTACTTTTTTATTATTTCAAAGTAATCCTAATTTGAGCCCAAAAAATGTGATATGTGTACCAACATCAGAAATCAGAATGTAATTCCCACAAATTTGAGGGTAATATCACTATTCTACACTCACCCACAAAGAACCACCAAATATCACAGAATAAATCTAGAAGGATAACTCTTGGGTAATGTAATTCCACCACCTGTATGTCCAAAGAAATGCAGTATTTATGTGTATTTATGTGTAGGAGGTTTTCACATGTGGCAGCTCTGTGGCTTAGAGGTTAGAACTTCTGCCTAGAATCCCTGAGGGTCTGGGTTTGAATCCCAAACATGCAGAGAATGTAGAGAAGTTGTTATGTCTCCCAGGTCCTAAAACTATGTTTAAATGTAGTATTTATGTGTAGTTCCACCACCATTGTAAATCTTGCCAGATTCACTATTTAGCCAAAAGTATTGGGACACCTGCCTTTACACACACATGAACTTTAATGGCAGCCCAGTCTTAGTCCATAGGGTTACAATTAGATTTGCAGCTAGAACAGCTTCTGGGAAGGCTAGGAAGACTGTCCACAAGGTTTAGTGTGTCTATGGGAATGTTTGACCATTCTTCCAGAAGCATTTGTGAGGCACAAAATGGCACCTTGTGGTTGCCACCTCCTGAGGAGAATGTGGAGGGCCTCAACTTTGTTTTTGTAGCGGATGAGGCCTTTGCTCTGGGGGAATATCTCATGAGGCCGTTCCCCATGAGGAACATGACCCCAGAGCAGAGGATTTTCAATTACCAGCTGTCTCGTGGCAGAAGAGTGGTGGAGAATGCCTTTGGCATCATGGCAAGTCGGTTCCAGATTTTCCTTACAGCTATGAACCTCGGAGAATATAAACTTAACCATGTGGTGTTGTGCTGCTGCATTCTTCACAACTATTTTAAGAGGAATGCAGCCAGCTATCTAACCTCAGTTTCAAATGAGGCCGACTTTGCAGCAGAAACAACAATGCTGACGGCTCTTACCCACCCAAAGTGCTGGAGAAGTCTGCCAAAAATATCTGGAGTACTTTGTGGGTAGAGGGGCAGTTGCTTTACAGCAAAATTTGGCAGATGTCTAATAAAACTTTTTTTGAAAACTAAACTCATATTTCATTTGAACTACTGTTTGTGTTTCTTATTTGTCTCCTAGGTTCTCAAATGGCCTTTTAATTTTGGAGAAAAAGGAAGTCTGGATGGCCGCACTTCAAAAAGGCTTCTTTATTGATAATGGGTAAAATCCAAAAAATACAGTTATATCATCAAAAATGCAGCATACAGCATGGATAGCTAATGCGTTTCACGCCTCAATGGCGCTTAATCATAGCTAAATAAAGAGAACAGATACCTAGATATATATAGGGTAACATGTGACTGGTATAGGAGATCAACAGCCAATCGAAGATGTTGGAATTAATCACAAGGGTAAATGTCTCTGAAAAGCTTCACCTGACAGAAATAAAACACACCTGAGCTCAAAGGAAAAAAGTCAAATCAATTGAGCTCTATGTCTGAGTACATAATGTCAGTAGAAAAAGCACGCCAAATTACATGTAAAATAAAATATATATACATAAACAAATATGTAGCGTTAAATATTGTATGCAAAAAGTGTTTCTGAGTCCAAAACAGGCACATCTACAAATAAAAATAACAATGCATACAATAGATATTAATGAACTAAACATATGTATCGATACATGATGCATGCAATAAAGAGAGATGGACAAGTGAATAAGTAAATAAATGAACACCTAATTTAGATAGTTGAGCATATATTTTTTATTTTTTTGTGTTATTTCTGTCAGGTGAAGCTTTTCAGAGACATTTACCCTTGTGATAGCTTGCGTTAGCTATCCATGCTGTATGCTGTATTTTTGATGATATAACTGTATTTCTTGGATTTTACCCATTATCAATAAAGAAGCCTTTTTGAAGTGCGGCCATCCAGACTTCCTTTTTCTCCTCTATTATGAGCAGAGCCAGCACCAGCTAAACCCAATTAGGGTGGATACTACTTCCTTTGTGAGACTACAGACTAGAACGGTATCTTCACGCCTTTTAATTTTGGCCATTTTCTTCAATAGTGCAAACGTAACTTATCTGATACATGAGGTGACAATCTCTTCTTCAGCTAACTATTATGTTGTGCTGTGGGTCTGCTACACACACACAATGTTATTGTTGTTAATGTATGTAATGCATTAATGATAAAAATATTCATCCTTTTCAACTCCTTGAATACATTTTTTGGAGTCCCTAAAATTGCCTGAGTTTGACACATTTTACAGCACATTGTCACTGTAACTACACCAACTTAACAAATACACTGGTATTGAGGATTGAAATAAGAAGTCACACATTGTTGAGTATAAAACATTTTATTCCAAGCACATTCACATGTGCGTTATAAACGTTTTTTGAACAAACCAACATCTTGGTGTATAACATGTATGTTTGACAGTATTTAGCCTTTTGTATGGCTAAACAGGCATGTTTAAAACCATAATATACACATGCCCAACTGAAAGCCATATGAGACATTAGTATCTCCAAACTGTGTTGATCTTGCCTTCATCAGATGAGGTGATCTATTTTTTTTATTTGGTGCAGAGAATGCATTTTTGATTTAATTTCTTTAATTTTGTTGTAGGAAGTGTTGAGAGTGATAGCCTGGGTTCAGTCTGGTCTGGCAAAAAACGAAGGCTGTTATAAGACCACAGCCTCGGGACATATATGTCATCTGCTGCTGCCCCCAATCTCTCGGAGTCCAGGACCATATTGTGCTCCCTATTAAATGGACTCCTCAGGTTACCAATTTGTAAATTCAAATAATTGATGTCTGCCCTGGGGTACAAACGCATAACCAATTCCAATTGGTTCTCCATCATTGCCTTCCTCTTGATTTTTATATGACCTTGTGCTCCCTATTAAATAAAAAAAATTTGGTTTGCAAAATACTTGGCTTTGTGTTTTACTTAAAAAAGGACAGTTTGTTTGTGAGTAGGCAGGTACATTTCTAAAATACAATGACAAATTAACAAGGGACACCAACACAGTTGTATCTTTGAGCTTTAAAAATGCGAGATAATAATGTGGTGTTATAACTTGACACAAAAAAAAAAATCTATTATTCTGGAGATCACTAGAAAAAAATACGTTTGTCAGAACTCTGTGAATATCACCAGCAAAGCAGCTTCATTATTATACCATTATAAAGAAGAAGAGAATGCGCTGCATTGAGAGATTTCATAATTTGTCGCGTTGTGAATGTGCTATCTCCATTACGAGCGCTAGTTTTACAAGACCGAGCACTTCTGGCTTGTCCTTGCTTCCGAACATGCGTGTTTGTACTTTTTTTTTTTTTTGATCGACTTGTGTACACACGATCAGAAAATCCGACAACGCACATTTGTTGGCAGAAAATTTGAAAACCTGCTAGCCAACATTTGTTGGTGGAAAGTCCAACAACAATTGTCCGATGGAGCATACACGTGGTCAGATTTTCCGCCAACAGCCTGACTTTCGAACATTTCCCGTGGGAAAATCCGATCGTGTGTACAAGGCATAAGAGGCCAAGCCCAACCCCTGAAAAACAACACCACATCATAATCCCCCCTCCACCAAATGATTTGGACCAGTGCACAAATCAAGGTCCATAAAGACATGGATGAGTGAGTTTTGGGTGGAGGAAATTGACTGGCCTGCACAGAGTCCTGACCTCAGCACAACAGAGCACCTTGGGGATGAATTAGAGCAGAGACTGCGAGCCAGACCTTCTCGTCCAATATCAGTGCCTGACCTCACAAATGCACTTATGGAAGAATGGTCAAACATTCCCATAGACACACTCCTAAACCTTGTGGACAGCCTTCCCAGAAGAGTTGAAGCTGTTATAGCTGCAAATGGTGGGGCAAATCAATATTGAATTCTATGGACTAAGACTGGGATGCCATTACAGTTCATGCGCGTATAAAGGCAGGCGTCTCAATACTTCAGACAATATATTGTATATTGCTTGTGACACTGAGCATGGCTATAGACTGTCTGCTGGCTAAATGGGTAGAAATTCCGTCTAGCAGCACTGGGGTTGCTGGTTCAAGTCCCCAACATCCTAATGCTTGTGTTGAAGTTTATATGTCCTCCCTGTGTGGGTTTCACACCACAATCCAAAGACATGCTGGCGTTTTATTTATGTCCTGTCGAAATAGTCTCTAATGTAAGAAAGTTAGCTTTGGACTTTAGATTGGAAGTTCATTGCAACCAGAGACTGATGTTAATATTTGTTAGCACTAATCATGCCCAGGGACTTGGACATTTAAAATTGCAGGGTTTACACTTCACAGGTACATATGCTTAGAAAACGGTTAGCTTTGTTTATGTGCATGCAGATGGACTGTGATCTTTGACCTGTAGTTGGAGATTTGATGCCAAGGGCTAACACAGTTGCAAATAGTATTATGTGTTCCTGCTCATCAGGTGCAATAACTTTAGACATACATAAAAGACAGATTAAAAGATACTGGTGGGCGTGTACGTCTATTGGGCGTGTGTCAGTGTGCTAACAATACAAAATATCTTATATAAAGAGCTGCAGTGGGGGGTCGTTTGGCATGTGCAGAGGCCAGGTTTTTTGCTGTGTGGGAGAAAGAATGATATTGTGCATATTGACAAACGCCCGACTAGGGCTGTTTGTTTGCTGAAATTCTTGTGCATTTTTTTCCATCAAAAGTGGGTTTATGTGATTTATGGTTTGGGAGCATCTGCTGACTTTCTACTCTTTGATCTCATTTCTTAATCATATACACAGAAATGCAGCTTCGAGAAGAACATACTCACCAATGTATGTGTGTGGATTGTGGGCTGGTGGTGTCATATTTTGAATATGTTTTTTTAATATTATGTTGGAATGCTTTGTAAGAATAATGATAAAAATGTGGGCTGGTAGGTGAGTAGTTGTACTATGAAATGTTAACCGTTATACACTGAAAGTAAAGCTGTGTCCACTCTAAGGTTTAGACAAATTTTAGATTGTAAGATCCTATGAGCAGGGCCCTTAAAACCCAACTGCTAACTGTTTTGCTAAATGTAGCACCATATATCCTGTAGAATATTTTTTATGCTAGTAAATGAATGTACATCATTTTGTTTCTGCTGGCAAAATCAAAGTACATTGAGCTTTTTTTTTCTCTTTTCTTTCTTCTTTTTAATTAGTTTTGGGGTGGTGGTTTTGGGTAAGTGCAATATCTTTCCTTTTATATCTTATTTCTATATGTATTTGTGCACCAAAAAACGAATCTCTTCAGCACACCTGCAAGTAAATGATAAAGATGGAATCTTTATATATAACAGCTGTGGAGAATTGCAGGTAATGAATTCAGCTGGTGGATAGGCAGTGTTGTATGTGTCAGCCCTGGTTCACATTGGTGCGATTTGACATGTCAAATCGCATGCCAAATCAGTGGCAATTGCACTGCCCTAATTGATGCGGCTCCGCAATTTCCAAAAATAGTTTTTGTACTACTTTTTGGCGACTTTGGGTGCGATTTTTATTGACATCAGTGCAGAAACACAGATGTCTCTGAAATTCAGCTGAACTCGCACGCTGTTAGTGTGAACCAGGGCTCAAACTGGGCCTTTGTAATTCACCTGCTGCTATCCCAGGGACACCATTTCTTATCGAACTCCCTTAAGTTTACCTTCAAATATCTTTATATGTACAAAATTTTCACATCTGCAAATAAACGAAAATAAAAAAATTCTAATCGTGGTTGTGCTCAAATTTTCGCAGCTGCGAGCAAAAGAGCGTGGTTGCACCTTCTGACCCGGAAGTTCCTGTGCTGGTCAGGATCTCCATCTAGGTGGACATGGTGAAGCACGAGGAGGTGCTTCTTATTTGCCAGGTAAGTGTAGGATATGTACTTGTGCTTACTCAGTGTGGGGGTGGATGTGGTAGTTAGATTTGGTGTGGGTAGGGTTCATTGATTTGTTTGGCATTATCACTAGGGATGAGCCTGATGTTCGCCTGTTCGCCAAAGAGTGAACACTATGCGGTGTTCGCGGCAAATTTAAAAGCAGCCGGAGCACTGTTAAAGTCTATGGGACACTAACATGAAAAATAAAAAGTGCTAATTTTAAAGGCTTATATGCAAGTTATTGTACTAAAAAGTGTTTGGGAACCTGGGTCCTGCCCCAGGGGACATGTATGTGTAGCGCTGATATTTTTGTATACTAATGCAATGTTAGCATTTTATATTGAAAGTCTATGGACAATTCTATAGCTTAGTATTTGGCGCCATCTAGCGGTCAAATACAGAAAGTGGACTGGGATGACTTATGTTTTCACAAAGCACTGAACTAATCACAGGAAGTGACTGTTATTTACTTTGGAGAGTTGACCTATTTACCCAGAATGCCAGGTGACCTACCCATGGATACCCTCTCTTGCACTGCATGCTGGGACATAGGACCCTGAGTGCCCATCTTAGGTCTCTTCTGGACGGATGGCCTGCCTGTGAGGACCTGTGAGGAGGTCTCCAGAAGGAGCGGCCTACAGCATTGCGGAGTGCAACTCTTAACAGACTGTGTGAGCGATCTGACGGTGTGAGAGACACAGTGACCGGATTGGGAAAGATCCAGAGACACTCGTCTGCGCATTAGAGGACCCGGTTCACCCAGCGGAGCGGGGTGACGGAGCCGGTCGGCATTGAAGCAAGCCACAAACACCGGACCAGAGCTACTATACAGAGCTTCCGATCCAATTGGTGAGCGGGTTGCGGCCCACAGTTTTATTATACATTTGCATCCCGTTAGACTCATATACAATGTTCGCTGGGGCCTGTAGTCCCACGGAGGAGGATTACAGTAACTGACATTAGGCAGGCATAAGGTCTAATTCTTATTGCGCCTTAAGCATTGTACCATACTTAAGGAAACCCTTGACCATACTTGAGTCAATCCTAATTTATTTACTCTTTTGAATTACAATTTATAAGAAATCATCAGAGCTAGCAGAAGACAAGAAGATTAAAGACTGCATACTTTTAATGAGATCTCACAACTAAATATAAAAGTAGGGGGAGCTCCCTTGTAGTTTCACTGTGTAGAATTGTTGTTCATATTTATTGTCCTGTCATTTCATGTTGAGGTGACAGTACAATTATTGTAACCACCTGTTTATCACAATTTTACAGTAAAGTATACTTTTGGTTAAGTACCCCAAATTGTGTGGAGTATTGTTTTCCTCTCAGCAGGTGGAGCCATTGGATGCCCCGGTGATTAGGGATGGGCCCGGTGCTCGATGCGAACCCACGTTCGCATCGAGCACCGGGCGTTCGCTCGCTCGGCGAGCCCAGAACTATTTGGGCCGTTCTCATCACATTCGTGTGATGCGAGCGGCCCCGCAATGCATTGCGGCCGGCGCGGCCGGCGCAGTGCATTGCTGGCTGATGATTGGCCAAGCATGCACTGTGACCCCGCATGCTTGGCCAATCACAGCGCCGGAAACTCGGAGAGCAATAATTGGCTACAGGCAGGACGCCTGTAGCCAATTAAAGCTCAGGGGCTTTAGTACACGCCCCACCATTTAAAAGGCCGCCACGCCGTCGGCGCCGGTCACATGAGTTCCGGCTTTAGGAGAGATCAGTCTGCTGATTCTGTCTTTGCTTGATTCATTGCTCCAGAAAGATTTGCTCTTCTTTGCTAAACCATTGGCTAGTTCTTTGCTAAACCATTGCTACCTAAGTCATTGATCGTTCATTGCTATAGGAAAGGGAAAAAGCAGCGCCCAAACGTGTGAACAGGAAGCTGCCGACACTACAATATGACAAAATTGTGAAAAGTATAAATGTGTAACAGTGTAGCGCTAAAAAATGTCTCTGTACAACAAGGCTTGTAGACTAGGAAGAACGACAACCACCAAATTGCTGTTCAGAGTGTTAGTGTTAAAATAACAAATTGAGGGTCAAAATAGCTGGTGACCACCAGGTCCTCAAGGTTAATGAGAACGTGATGTCTTAACAGACTAGATGGACCCCAAGTGTGGATACACAACCAAGTGGTCCACACTCACCTAAAGTGAATAAAGAGTGGAGAGTCGTTCCACAGTTGATGTATGGACAGTCTAGTATGTACTATTAGTCCAAACAAACATACATCCAAAAAATACTATGTAAATAGTGCAACACAATGTTTAAAAAATTCTTCAAAAATAAACATGTATATAAAAAATCAATCAGACTGTGTCTCAGATAATAACACCCTAAAGAACCGTGGATAATAGAGTGCCTGAAATCATACAGATGTTAGATACAAATGTGTATGACACCACTACCCAAAGAACATGATATATATAGGGTGCTGCAATTACAGAAGGGCTGTGATAAACGGGTGTATCAGGGATGGCTATATGTTTCTCAGAGACCTGGATGACCCCCCCTCCTAACTAACAAACCCAAACAAACAATGATGTTAAATCACAGTGTGGATCGGTAACGCATAATAAGAGTAGTGTTTTCTCAAAACCCCTCAGTAAACAGTCTTGATAAATCACAGTGTGGATCAGTAACACATAATAAGAGTAGTGTTTTTCTCAAAACCCCTCAGTAAACAGTCCTGTTATCGAAAATGGATGAGCAGGGCTCAATGAATCAAACTATATTTCGAATAGGGAAACTGTTCCATAAACTCCAGAGAAGTATAACTGGGAGTGATGATAGTGAAGCTGTTCAAAGTGCAACATAAACACTGATGATGTTATGGTTCAAATGCTGGATCCTCTCAAACAAGGGAAACAATATAACCAGAAAGATGCATTCATAGGCGCTTACCATGTGCGGTGGACCAACTCACCAATAGTGAAAGGTCAGATACAGCTTGTGAGGCTACCTCCAGGTGCCAAAAGGGATTAGATGGGAGATTGAGAGCGTTAGTTGGAGCTTCTCCGGGTCCTTTAGCAAATACTCACCGACCGAATGAGTGGCTGTTGAATCACTGTAGTAGGATCAGTGCTCGTCGGTCAAAAATTTGCCATAGATAGGAAAAAAGAACAAAAGAGGGACTCCTCCTCGTGTAAAAACCCACAAGACAAGGGTTCACTTTATTTTAAAAAAGAACATGCATCCAAAATTGAAAGCAAACAAATGGAGCTGTTCTGCTAAAAACAAGTAAAAAAACGCAGTAGGCGGTAAAGCTTGGAGACCCGACGCGTTTCGTCTAAACAGACTTCTGCTGGGGTATACTCCAGCTTACTCCTGCTGCGTTATATATAGTGAACAAAATAATTAAACCACAAACACACCTGGGTAGTTTCAATCAGCCACACTTCCTGTTAGTCCCATTTCCTGTTTCCTGTTCCCGGTTGATGGTTCAGGGCGGAATTGAGCCAATGAGAAGGGGTATGTAAGAGAGGCACAGATAATGGCCAATGAGCACAATTGGAGCATAAGGGGGGGACACCTATAGCATAAAACGTGCTCCAAGATGGACCACCTAACTAATGGGCGGGCAGGAACTTCATAAGTGACCAATCTTGTAACGAATGGTCAATAACATAATCGCTCATTGGTGGTCAGAGTGGAAAAAACGGTCCATGTTTCTAAAAGAGCGCCAAATGGAGAAACGCCCATATACTACATAATGTTGCACATCCACCGCGTGGGGCACCGCGGCGGAAGTGACATACCGGAAGTAATAGACCGGAAATGGCGTCTAGAGCGGAAGTGACGCATCGGGATGCCGGAAACGGATGTGACGCCGTTAGCCACCCGAAAAATAAACAACTGAAGTTAAAGACGAGGTAGTCTAGCACTTATCCACAAGATGGCAGGCTTAATATTAACCACGAAGTCTGGCTGGTTGAAAGTACAATGTTACATTGTTAAAGGCATCGCCATTCTATTGTAAGTGCAACTTGGGAAATAACAACCTCAATATCATCAACACCAGTAGTCAATCGGTATACATGAAAATGAAATTGACATCCATGCTCAGCAAGTATAAATAAGATTACCATCTATATAAGTCATATGTAATGATGATGATAGAATTACTTTAGGTCGTAGGTCTACCTGGGGGGTGGTAAACCGCATGTATTGTGACTATAGTGTAGGGGCAACATTTCTTATTTACTGAAAAATAATGAAAAATAATAATAATCTTGAATGGTATACCTGGATGTCCCTATAACAATAGTATCCAAGGCGGATAACATGTATTAGTAAAAGTCAGTGGAAAAAATAAAAATTTTTTTAAAAAATTTTTTATTTTTGGTATATAATAGAGACTAGCAATTATAGACCAATACGATCGTCTGAAACACCCTGTGGATGGGATCATGAGCGATTGATAAACGCATTGATATCCCATTCAACATTGAGGCCATGGGGGGTGTAGCACTTAATCTGGTGTATCCAGAACGTTTCGAGTCGGGATACACCCCTAATACTCGATTCGCCCCGCCAGTGAGGAACGAATTTGTCAATGATCTGAAAACGAGATCCTGCTGGATTTCGGTTATGGTTTAAAAGATAATGTTTGGAGACACTGTGGTTAGTGTGTCCCGCTTTGATGGCGGCCAAATGTTCGTTCACCCTGATGGCGAACGTGCGTTTGGTCCGACCTATGTATTGTTTACCGCATGGACACGTTATGAGGTAAACAATAAATTTCGTGTGACATGTGACAAAGCATTCCATCCTGTATTCCTTATTAGTAACATTAGATTTAAATGTGTCACACTTCCTCCTACAGGTGTTGTTCTTGCACACGTTGCACATACGACAGGGATAGAATCCCTTCATATCATGAAAAAATGAAGGGGGATTGGGTGGGTCCATGATGTTAGGTGCAACTTTACCCCTTAAGGAAGGGGCTCCCCTATAGATGACCCCTGCATGTTCAGGTAAGATGGGTCCCAGGATTTGGTCATTTTTCAAAATATCCCAGTGTTTCTGAAATATTGCTTTAATTTGTTTATGTTGGACCGAAAACCTAGTAAAAAAGGACCACCGAAATTTATCATCTCTGTTTTTAGGGGGCTTCTCTATCAGCAAAGACGTTCGATCGATAGATGCAATTTTTTCAATTTCAACGTCTATGAGGGATGCTTCATAGCCTCGGTCAATAAATCTATTCTTTAAAATGAGGGCATGTTCATAATAATCAGGAAGACGAGAGCAATTTCTACGGATGCGCATAAGTTGACTGCGTGGAACGGAACTAAGCCATGACGGGTGATGGCAGCTATCAACCGGAATGTAGCCATTCCGGTCAGTGGTTTTAAAAAACGTTTTGGTGGTAATTTGGTCATCAATAATTGTAATTTCTAGGTCCAAAAAATGAATGGACGAGGAGCTAGCTTCATAGGAAAGTTCAATTCCAATATTATTGGCGTTGAGTAAAGTCATAAATTGATTAAGGGATTCTAAGGAGCCTTTCCATAGGAGGAGGATGTCGTCGATATATCTGGACCATAACACTAATTGTGGAGGGTCCAGTACATGGACGACATCCTCCTCCCACTTGCCCATAAAAATGTTCGCAAGACTGGGGGCGAACTTGGCGCCCATGGCTACCCCTTTTTCTTGCAGATAGAATTTCCCGTCATACCAAAAGTAGTTGTGTTTTGTAGCATACCGTAGGAGGTCCATTATGAACCTCTTTTGGGTATTAGGGATAGTTCTAATCCTGCCCAAAAACAATTCGACGGACTCCAACCCTAAATGGTGGGGGATGCAAGTATATAAAGAGGTTACATCAGCGGTCACCAAGATAAGATCACTAGAATAACTGATTTGTTGTAACTTAGAAATAGTGTCCCTAGTATCTTTCAAGTAGGAGGGTATTGTCTTGACTATAGGTTGGAGGAAAAAATCTATGTATTTCCCTATGCGGGAAGTGATGGAGTCCAGACCGCTAACAATTGGACGTCCAGGGGGATGAGTGGTGTTTTTATGGACCTTAGGAAGGTAGTACATAATTGGAATTCGAGGGGACACAGGGATAAGATAATGCTTCTCCTTCTTGTCCAAGATACCCAATTGGACGCCCGTGTCCACAAGGTCCGCAAGGATTTTCTTGTAATCGGAAGTAGGATTCTTGGACAGAAGGGAATAAGTCTGGGTGTCACCCAGAATCCTAAGCATCTCTGTGTGATATGCCATCTTATCAAGGACTACTATCCCACCCCCCTTGTCAGCAGGCCTGATGACAAGGTCCTTACGTTCAACAAGGGACTTCAGTCCCATTTTAATGTCGGGATTGTTAAAGATCTTTTTATTGGGTAGATTGTCAAGGTCCTTTAAGACTAAATCTCTGAAGACCTTCACAGATGGGGCGACAGCACATGGTGGATTAAATGTGGAGGGATTCGCCAACCCAGAATGGACTACTTGGGAGGAGACGTTAGCAAGAGTACTATTTCTAGGGTTGGACAATATATATCGTTGTACGTTCAATTTTCGTACAAACTTATGTACGTCAATGAACGTAGAAAATTTGTTTAACTTGGTTGGTGGAACAAATTTGAGTCCTTTATTCAGAACTGCTGATTCAGCCTCGCTTAGGACTACTCCACTCAAATTAAAGATCCCATTACTGCTTACACTCTCTTTCTTTTTCCTGACGCGCCGCCCCCCTCTGGAGCCGCGCTTGGTTTTAAATTTCGTTCTTGATCCTCTGGTTCCCTGGGAAAACCCGATGGGTTAGAGGGTCTGGATAAATTGTAGTTGTACGGGGATCTGTCATAATACCCATAGTCACGGTCATGGTGAGAGTAACTCTGATTATAATCGGTGCGTGGTCGATCCTCCCTAAGGGGTGAGAATCTGTTGTAAGTATGCACTGGAGTTCTTTGTGAGGAATACGGGTATTGCTCCATGCGATGTGAGTAGTCGCGAGCAGGTGAACGATCATAGCCTTGGTGTTCATAATTGTAGTCTCTTTTATTGGTGTTTTTACCCCTACCCCTGTTGTTATTACCCTTACCTCTAAAGTTACCATTGTGGTAGGAACCTCCCTGGTGCGGAGTGGAGGGAGGTGGTATTCTATTTTGGGGTATTTTATTTTGGTGATAAGTCATATCATTCCTCTTTAATAAAGGAGGAATAACATTGATGTGTCACTTTAGGTGAGTGTGGACCACTTGGTTGTGTATCCACACTTGGGGTCCATCTAGTCTGTTAAGACATCACGTTCTCATTAACCTTGAGGACCTGGTGGTCACCAGCTATTTTGACCCTCAATTTGTTATTTTAACACTAACACTCTGAACAGCAATTTGGTGGTTGTCGTTCTTCCTAGTCTACAACCCTTGTTGTACAGAGACATTTTTTAGCGCTACACTGTTACACATTTATACTTTTCACAATTTTGTCATATTGTAGTGTCGGCAGCTTCCTGTTCACACGTTTGGGCGCTGCTTTTTCCCTTTCCTATATTTTTACTGTTTGACAAAGATTGTAGCAGCCCAACAGTTTGTTTTCGATACCTGGTTGATGGTATCTCACTTAATTTTGATATATTTTATTAGATATCACTATTATATTCACACCGGTGTTCTTATCCTATCATGGATGTGTTTGACTATAGGTCCAATAGAACATTCAACACAGATGGTGTCTTTACTGCCATCAGTGTTGACTCTGAAATAGGGGGTCTATTCATGAGGCTTAAAAACCTCATGGTATCTGAACTCCACCTTGAATGGGACATAGCGTTCCTTGACCAATATATCAAGGAGCGCATGGTCCCTCGTGGATTAAGGTGGAATGTTCACCCTCAACAGGGTGACACTGATCCAGAGGCTTGGTTTCGTTATTTTAACGAGGCCGGCATATCATTACTAGTGTTCCTCGTTGAGAAAAAACGGGCACGCAGAGTCACTGTAGATATAGAGATTAAAGAGATTAGAGATAAACTCCTCCCACATAAAACCACGACCGAATATAATACTTTGTCCACAAACCTTAAGAACCACCTTGAAAAGGAAGAAAGAGACCAGAAAATTAAGAAACAAAAAAAGTACAGTAGGGACACCACCGACTATAAAGAAGGTCTGGTTTTCAGTTGGCAGACCAGAGACCAGTCCCACCCAACCGCAAGTATCGAACCTTCACCAATGGAGTCTTCTAGTACTCTAGGCGCAAGTTCGAGACACATCAATGTTATTCCTCCTTTATTAAAGAGGAATGATATGACTTATCACCAAAATAAAATACCCCAAAATAGAATACCACCTCCCTCCACTCCGCACCAGGGAGGTTCCTACCACAATGGTAACTTTAGAGGTAAGGGTAATAACAACAGGGGTAGGGGTAAAAACACCAATAAAAGAGACTACAATTATGAACACCAAGGCTATGATCGTTCACCTGCTCGCGACTACTCACATCGCATGGAGCAATACCCGTATTCCTCACAAAGAACTCCAGTGCATACTTACAACAGATTCTCACCCCTTAGGGAGGATCGACCACGCACCGATTATAATCAGAGTTACTCTCACCATGACCGTGACTATGGGTATTATGACAGATCCCCGTACAACTACAATTTATCCAGACCCTCTAACCCATCGGGTTTTCCCAGGGAACCAGAGGATCAAGAACGAAATTTAAAACCAAGCGCGGCTCCAGAGGGGGGCGGCGCGTCAGGAAAAAGAAAGAGAGTGTAAGCAGTAATGGGATCTTTAATTTGAGTGGAGTAGTCCTAAGCGAGGCTGAATCAGCAGTTCTGAATAAAGGACTCAAATTTGTTCCACCAACCAAGTTAAACAAATTTTCTACGTTCATTGACGTACATAAGTTTGTACGAAAATTGAACGTACAACGATATATATTGTCCAACCCTAGAAATAGTACTCTTGCTAACGTCTCCTCCCAAGTAGTCCATTCTGGGTTGGCGAATCCCTCCACATTTAATCCACCATGTGCTGTCGCCCCATCTGTGAAGGTCTTCAGAGATTTAGTCTTAAAGGACCTTGACAATCTACCCAATAAAAAGATCTTTAACAATCCCGACATTAAAATGGGACTGAAGTCCCTTGTTGAACGTAAGGACCTTGTCATCAGGCCTGCTGACAAGGGGGGTGGGATAGTAGTCCTTGATAAGATGGCATATCACACAGAGATGCTTAGGATTCTGGGTGACACCCAGACTTATTCCCTTCTGTCCAAGAATCCTACTTCCGATTACAAGAAAATCCTTGCGGACCTTGTGGACACGGGCGTCCAATTGGGTATCTTGGACAAGAAGGAGAAGCATTATCTTATCCCTGTGTCCCCTCGAATTCCAATTATGTACTACCTTCCTAAGGTCCATAAAAACACCACTCATCCCCCTGGACGTCCAATTGTTAGCGGTCTGGACTCCATCACTTCCCGCATAGGGAAATACATAGATTTTTTCCTCCAACCTATAGTCAAGACAATACCCTCCTACTTGAAAGATACTAGGGACACTATTTCTAAGTTACAACAAATCAGTTATTCTAGTGATCTTATCTTGGTGACCGCTGATGTAACCTCTTTATATACTTGCATCCCCCACCATTTAGGGTTGGAGTCCGTCGAATTGTTTTTGGGCAGGATTAGAACTATCCCTAATACCCAAAAGAGGTTCATAATGGACCTCCTACGGTATGCTACAAAACACAACTACTTTTGGTATGACGGGAAATTCTATCTGCAAGAAAAAGGGGTAGCCATGGGCGCCAAGTTCGCCCCCAGTCTTGCGAACATTTTTATGGGCAAGTGGGAGGAGGATGTCGTCCATGTACTGGACCCTCCACAATTAGTGTTATGGTCCAGATATATCGACGACATCCTCCTCCTATGGAAAGGCTCCTTAGAATCCCTTAATCAATTTATGACTTTACTCAACGCCAATAATATTGGAATTGAACTTTCCTATGAAGCTAGCTCCTCGTCCATTCATTTTTTGGACCTAGAAATTACAATTATTGATGACCAAATTACCACCAAAACGTTTTTTAAAACCACTGACCGGAATGGCTACATTCCGGTTGATAGCTGCCATCACCCGTCATGGCTTAGTTCCGTTCCACGCAGTCAACTTATGCGCATCCGTAGAAATTGCTCTCGTCTTCCTGATTATTATGAACATGCCCTCATTTTAAAGAATAGATTTATTGACCGAGGCTATGAAGCATCCCTCATAGACGTTGAAATTGAAAAAATTGCATCTATCGATCGAACGTCTTTGCTGATAGAGAAGCCCCCTAAAAACAGAGATGATAAATTTCGGTGGTCCTTTTTTACTAGGTTTTCGGTCCAACATAAACAAATTAAAGCAATATTTCAGAAACACTGGGATATTTTGAAAAATGACCAAATCCTGGGACCCATCTTACCTGAACATGCAGGGGTCATCTATAGGGGAGCCCCTTCCTTAAGGGGTAAAGTTGCACCTAACATCATGGACCCACCCAATCCCCCTTCATTTTTTCATGATATGAAGGGATTCTATCCCTGTCGTATGTGCAACGTGTGCAAGAACAACACCTGTAGGAGGAAGTGTGACACATTTAAATCTAATGTTACTAATAAGGAATACAGGATGGAATGCTTTGTCACATGTCACACGAAATTTATTGTTTACCTCATAACGTGTCCATGCGGTAAACAATACATAGGTCGGAACAAACGCTAGTTCGCCATCAGGGTGAACGAACATTTGGCCGCCATCAAAGCGGGACACACTAACCACAGTGTCTCCAAACATTATCTTTTAAACCATAACCGAAATCCAGCAGGATCTCGTTTTCAGATCATTGACAAATTCGTTCCTCACTGGCGGGGCGAATCGAGTATTAGGGGTGTATCCCGACTCGAAACGTTCTGGATACACCAGATTAAGTGCTACACCCCCCATGGCCTCAATGTTGAATGGGATATCAATGCGTTTATCAATCGCTCATGATCCCATCCACAGGGTGTTTCAGACGATCGTATTGGTCTATAATTGCTAGTCTCTATTATATACCAAAAATAAAAATTTTTTTAAAAAATTTTTTATTTTTTCCACTGACTTTTACTAATACATGTTATCCGCCTTGGATACTATTGTTATAGGGACATCCAGGTATACCATTCAAGATTATTATTATTTTTTTCATTATTTTTCAGTAAATAAGAAATGTTGCCCCTACACTATAGTCACAATACATGCGGTTTACCACCCCCCAGGTAGACCTACGACCTAAAGTAATTCTATCATCATCATTACATATGACTTATATAGATGGTAATCTTATTTATACTTGCTGAGCATGGATGTCAATTTCATTTTCATGTATACCGATTGACTACTGGTGTTGATGATATTGAGGTTGTTATTTCCCAAGTTGCACTTACAATAGAATGGCGATGCCTTTAACAATGTAACATTGTACTTTCAACCAGCCAGACTTCGTGGTTAATATTAAGCCTGCCATCTTGTGGATAAGTGCTAGACTACCTCGTCTTTAACTTCAGTTGTTTATTTTTCGGGTGGCTAACGGCGTCACATCCGTTTCCGGCATCCCGATGCGTCACTTCCGCTCTAGACGCCATTTCCGGTCTATTACTTCCGGTATGTCACTTCCGCCGCGGTGCCCCACGCGGTGGATGTGCAACATTATGTAGTATATGGGCGTTTCTCCATTTGGCGCTCTTTTAGAAACATGGACCGTTTTTTCCACTCTGACCACCAATGAGCGATTATGTTATTGACCATTCGTTACAAGATTGGTCACTTATGAAGTTCCTGCCCGCCCATTAGTTAGGTGGTCCATCTTGGAGCACGTTTTATGCTATAGGGATCGTTCATTGCTGCTGATTGCACAGTTAGTGTGTTTTTAGCTGCTGCTGGGGATTAGTCTGGTGCGTGCTTACTGTTAGTACAGTATTGCAGTAGTACCAACCGCAGTGCTGTTAGCACAGCATTGCACCCCAAAGGCACCCATAGGACTTCTAGTGTGTTAGTGGCAGCAAACAGAGCTCCTATATTTTCTTCTCAGCAGCACCCATAGGACTTCTAGTGTGTTAGTGGCATCACACAGAGCTCCTATATTTTCTTCCCAGAAGCACCCATAGGACTTCTAGTGTGTTAGTGGCATCACACAGAGCTCCTATATTTTCTTCTCAGCAGCACCCATAGGACTTCTAGTGTGTTAGTGGCATCACACAGAGCTCCTATATTTTCTTCCAGAAGCACCCATAGGACTTCTAGTGTGTTAGTGGCATCACACAGAGCTCCTATATTTTCTTCTCAGCAGCACCCATAGGACTTCTAGTGGGTTAGTGGCATCACACAGAGCTCCTATATTTTCTTCCCAGAAGCACCCATAGGACTTCTAGTGTGTTAGTGGCATCACACAGAGCTCCTATATTTTCTTCTCAGCAGCACCCATAGGACTTCTAGTGTGTTAGTGGCATCACACAGAGCTCCTATATTTTCTTCCCAGAAGCACCCATAGGACTTCTAGTGTGTTAGTGGCATCACACAGAGCTTCTATATTTTCTTCTCAGCAGCACCCATAGGACTTCTAGTGTGTTAGTGGCATCACACAGAGCTCCTATATTTTCTTCCCAGAGACACCGATAGGACTTCTAGTGTGTTAGTGGCATCACACAGAGCTCCTATATTTTCTTCTCAGCAGCACCCATAGGACTTCTAGTGTGTTAGTGGCATCACACAGAGCTCCTATATTTTCTTCCCAGAAGCACCCATAGGACTTCTAGTGTGTTAGTGGCATCACACAGAGCTCCCATATTTTCTTCCCAGAAGCACCCATAGGACTTCTAGTGTGTTAGTGGCATCACACAGAGCTCCCATATTTTCTTCCCAGAAGCATCCCATAGGACTTCTAGTGTGTTAGTGGCATCACACAGAGCTCCTATATTTTCTTCCCAGAAGCACCCATAGGACTTCTAGTGTGTTAGTGGCATCACACAGAGATCCTATATTTTCTTCTCAGCAGCACCCATAGGACTTCTAGTGTGTTAGTGGCATCACACAGAGCTCCTATATTTTCTTCCCAGAAGCACCCATAGGACTTTTAGTGTGTTAGTGGCATCACACAGAGCTCCTATATTTTCTTCCCAGAAGCACCCATAGGACTTCTAGTGTGTTAGTGGCATCACACAGAGCTCCTATATTTTCTTCCCAGAAGCACCCATAGGACTTCTAGTGTGTTAGTGGCATCACACAGAGCTCCTATATTTTCTTCTCAGCAGCACCCATAGGACTTCTAGTGTGTTAGTGGCATCACACAGAGCTCCTATATTTTCTTCCCAGAAGCACCCATAGGACTTCTAGTGTGTTAGTGGCATCACACAGAGCTCCCATATTTTCTTCCCAGAAGCACCCATAGGACTTCTAGTGTGTTAGTGGCATCACACAGAGCTCCTATATTTTCTTCCCAGAAGCACCCATATGACTTCTAGTGTGTTAGTGGCATCACACAGAGCTCCTATATTTTCTTCCCAGAACCACCCATAGGACTTCTAGTGTGTTAGTGGCAGCACACAGAGCTCCTATATTTTCTTCTCAGCAGCACCCATTTTCTATACTATATACACTACCGACTACAATGGCTGGAAGACCGCCAAGGAGAGGCAAAGGGTGCCGAGGCAAGAACACAGGGCAGGCAGGCTCTGTTTCTAGAGACAACAGTGCTAGCCGTGGACGTGGTCGTGCATCGTGATCAGCACGTGGCCATGGGACACGCTTGTCTTTGTTTTTGGCAGCTGGACATGTGGAGCCGCATCATGCCGAAGGCTTGGTAGAATGGATGACCAAGCCCTCCTCATCCTCCTCATCCTCTCTCACCCAGGCTCAGGGTACTGGCAGAGCAGCTGCCAACGCGTACTCAATGGCATCATCAGCCACCCCTTCCCTAGACCTACCATGTCCTCCTGAGGAGTCCCCCGAACTCTTTGAGCACAGTATTGGGTACATGCTCCAGGAGGATGCCCAACGATTCGAAGGCTCGGATGATGATACCCAGCTTGAGGAAGGCAGTAGTGTGCGCGCAGAGAGAGGGGATGCTGAAGGACAGCAATCTGGCAGTACTGTTCCACCAGCTGCAGCTTACTGCCAGGTTTGCTCTAGTGGTGAAGAGGGAGGGGATGATGAGGTCACTGACTCCACGTGGGTGCCTAATGGGAGAGAGGAGGAGGAGGAGGAGGATGCGGCGTCACATGTCCAACGAGGCAGGATGCCCCCTGGAGGCCAGCTAGAGGCCAGCACAGCAACTGTACCACACCGCAGAGCTCCGCCTGTGCAGGGCGCTGCCTCTGCACGTTATCACAAAAGTTCTTTGGTGTGGGCCTTTTTTGAGACGAGTGCATCAGATCGCACCACTGCTATTTGCAATATTTGTCTCAAGCGTATCTCGCATGGCCAAAACATCAGCCGCTTGGGCACCACAAGCATGAGCAGACATATGTCGACCTGCCATGCAGCTCGTTGGCAAGCACACATAAAAGACCCACACCAAAGAACAAAGCGGACCTCTCCTTGCTCCTCATCAGCTGGGATCTCCATCCCCACTATATCTTCAGTCCTCTCTGAAAGCTGCTCTGAGAGGACTGAAGGTGTAGAATTAGGTGTGTCACAACCAAGTACTTGCAGTACACCGATGTCCGATTGTAGCAGGCAAATTTCCCTGCCCCAGCTGCTGGACCGTCGAAAGAAGTATACTCCCAGCCATCCACATGCCCAGCGGTTGAATGCTAGCTTGGCTAAATTGCTAGCACTTCAACTGCTGCCTTTTCAGTTGGTAGACTCGGCCCCCTTCCGTTTGTTCAATGTGCGGTTCCACAGTGGCAGGTTCCCAAACGCCACTTTTTCTCACGGAAGGCGATTCCGTCTCTCTACCGGCATGTGGAAGGCAATGTCCATGCCTCGCTGGACAGGGCGGTCAGCGGTAAGGTGCATATTACTGCTGACTCATGGTCCAGCAGGCATGGACAGGGACGTTATCTTTCTTTCACGGCCCATTGGGTCACTCTATTGGCAGCTGGGAGGGATGCAGGACAAGGTGCAGTAGTGTTGGAGGTTGTTCCGCCACCACGCCTCCAAAATGCTACTACTGGTTGTGACACACCTCTCTCCTCCACCCCCTCCTCTTCTTCTTCCTCCAGTGCTCTGTCCTTGGAAACAGCGGTGCTCCGTAGGCGTACAAGGGGCTACGCGAGTACGCAGGCAAAAAGATGCCATGCCGTGCTTGCGCTGGTGTGTTTGGGGGACAGGAGCCACACTGGGCCAGAGGTTCTGGCAGCTCTGCAGGGGCAGGCCGAGAGGTGGTTGACGCCACGCCAGCTTAAGCCAGGAATGGTCATTTCTGACAATGGCACCAACCTCCTCTCCGCCCTGCGACAGGGGCAGCTCACCCATGTGCCCTGTATGGCTCACGTCCTCAACCTGGTGGTGCAGCGGTTCTTGGGCAGGTTCCCAGGCTTACAGGATGTCCTGAGGCAGGCCAGGAAAGTCTGTGTGCATTTCCGCTGATCTTATAATGCCAGTGCTCAGCTGACTGAGCTGCAAAAGGAGCTGAACCTGCCCAAGAACCGCCTAATATGTGACATGCCCACCAGGTGGAACTCAACGTTGGCCATGCTGCAGCGACTGCACACGCAGCAGAGGGCCATCAATGAGTACCTTTGCGACTACGGCACCAGGACAGGGTCAGGGGAGCTTGGCTTTTTTTCCCCACGCCAGTGGAGCATGATCAGGGATGCATGCACTGTCCTCTCACCATTTGAGGAGGCCACGAGGATGGTGAGCAGTGACAGTGCATGCATCAGTGACACTGTACCTCTTGTCCACCTGTTGGAGCATACGCTGCGTGGGATAATGGACAGGGCACTTGAGGCAGAACAGAGGCAGGAAGAGGAGGACTTCCTTGCCTCTCAAGGCCCCCTTTATCCAGACAGTGTTCCTTCTGTCCCACCCATCACACAGGAAGAGGATGAGGATGAGGAGGAGGAGGATTGTGTGAGCATGGAGGTGGAGCCTGGCACTCAGCATCAGCAGCAGCAGTCTTTTAGGGATGATGTACAGTCCCAACAAACCAGTGGACTTGTACGTGGCTGGGAGGAGGTGGCTGGCGATCATGTCATCCTCAGTGACCCAGAAGACTCTGGACCGAATGCCTCAGCTAACCTACGCTGCATGGCCTCCCTGATCCTGCAAAGCCTGCGGAAGGATCCTCGTGTTCTTCGGATCAAGGAGAGGGACCATTACTGGCTGGCCACTCTCCTTGATCCACGGTACAAGGGTAAGGTTGCGGACCTTATCTTGCCGTCGCAGAGGGAGCAGAGGATGAGACATCTCAGGGAGGCCTTGCAGAAAGGTCTGTGCAACGCGTTCCCAGAAACTGGGAGGTTACAAACTCCTGGTCCTGGACGACGAGTTGCTGAGGCTTCGGTCAGTAGCAGAAGGATCGGTGGGGAAGGTGGACGTCTGACCGATGCGTTCAGACAATTTTTTAGTCCGCAGCCCCAAGGTATGATCGGTTCCAGCAACCATCGCCAGCGTCTAATATACATGGTGCAGAAATACCTAGCGGCAAGGTCAGACTTGGACACCTTTCCCACCGAAAATCCTCTGGCTTACTGGGTCCTGAGGATGGATCACTGGCCAGAGCTTGCACAGTATGCAATTGAGCTACTGGCCTGTCCTGCATCCAGCGTTCTTTCCGAACGCACATTCAGTGCTGCTGGAGGATTTTTCACCGATCATAGGGTGCGCCTGTCCACCGACTCGGTTGATCGACTGACCTTCATAAAAATGAATCAGTCTTGGATCACCACCAGCTACCAGGCACCTGAAGCGGATATAACGGAATAATTTATAATGTCACATCCCTTCAAGACTGCCTATGCTGATGCTGAGTGACTGTCCTGTTATGTTCACTGACTATCCTCTTCCTCCTCCTCAATGATCCATGCCACCACACCAGTGCCTAAGGCACAATTTTTCAGCCCCTGTATAACAGGGCCGTGTACTTACAATTATTTAAAAAAAATCTTCGCAACAGGTGTGACTGCTGTGCTCCAAGTACAGTATCTGTGAGGGGTTGCAGTGTTGTGGCACCAGCACCAGTGCCTAAGGCACAATTTTTCAGCCCCTGTTGGGGCGTGTAATTACAATTTTTAGGCAATGCTTTGCAACAGGTCTCATTGCTGTGCTCAGAGTACAGTATCTGTGAGGGGTTGCAGTGTTGTGGCACCAGCACCAGTGCCTAAGGCACAATTTTTCAGCCCCTGTTGGGGCGTGTAATTACAATATTTAGGCAATGCTTTGCAACAGGTCTCATTGCTGTGCTCAGAGTACAGTATCTGTGAGGGGTTGCAGTGTTGTGGCACCAGCACCAGTGCCTAAGGCACAATTTTTCAGCCCCTGTATAACAGGGGCGTGTAATTACAATTTTTTAAAAAGATGCTTCGCAACAGGTGTGACTGCTGTGCTCCAAGTACAGTATCTGTGAGGGGTTGCAGTGTTGTGGCACCAGCACCAGTGCCTA
Source organism: Lithobates sylvaticus (assembly GCA_028564925.1). NCBI lineage: Eukaryota > Metazoa > Chordata > Amphibia > Anura > Ranidae > Lithobates > Lithobates sylvaticus. The sequence goes on from CM053026.1 coordinate 523,311,087, forward strand.
AGGCACAATTTTTCAGCCCCTGTATAACAGGGCGTGTAATTACAATTTTTAGGCAATGCTTTGCAACAGGTCTCATTGCTGTGCTAAGAGTACAGTATCTGTGAGGGGTTGCAGTGTTGTGGCACCAGCACCAATGCCTAAGGCACAATTTTTCAGCCCCTGTTTAACAGGGGCGTGTAATTACAAATCTTGATCTAATAGTTCACAGCAGGGCCCATTCCTGCGCCCACCAAGAGTAACTATGAGGGCCTACAGTCTTGTGGCAACACCGTCCACCACCACCACCACCGCCAAAGGCCCAATTTTTCTGCCCTGTTCAACAGGTGCATGCAATTACAAATCTTGATCTAATAACTCACAGCAGGGCCCATTCCTGCACCCACCAAGAGTAACTGTGAGGGCTTACAGTCTTGTGGCAACACCGTCCACCACCACCACCACCAAAGGCCCAATTTTTCTGCCCGGTTCAACAGGTGCATGCAAGTACAAATCTTGATCTATTAACTCACAGCAGGGCCCATTCCTGTGCCCACCAGTCTTGTGGCTACACCAACATCTAATAGGGCAAATTTCTGCAGAGTATATATGGCAGGCCCCTACTTTCAAACATCCAACTTACAAACGACTCCTACTTGCAAACGGAAAGAGAAAACAGGAAGTGAGAGGAAATCTACCCCTAGGAAGGGAAATTCGATCCTGTTAGATTTAATTTGGGAAAAAGGTATCTCCTCTCTACTGATGCTTTATCACCAATCCTTGTTTCAATTAAAACCCCACTTTTCCAAAAACATTTGTCATTGGGACGGAAAGTGAGGTGACATGTTCTGAACAGATGTGCAAAGACAGCAAATGTTACAGGGGTGATAACCCCTCCCTATGTTCTCCAAAAAGCTTAAAAATTGATTTTTTTGGGATGGAGCTACACTTCATAATGTACCTGTTCAGATTCTACTTAAGAACAAACCTACAGTCCGTGTCTTGTTTGCACCACCTATATAGTGCTGTTCAGAGTATATAGGGTTGTAGGTATAGGGTTTTATTTTGGGTGCGGGGTCCCCCCTTAATATCCATACAAGACCTAAAGGGGCTGGGGTGGGGGGGGGGGTGATGGGGTGACCAATGGCCATGCCATTTTTCTCAAGGATTTTCAGCCATATGGCGGCCAGGGCAAGACATTAACCACTTTACAACCGGCCCATAGCCGAATGACGGCTACAGGCCGGTTGCTTAACTCTGGGAGGGCGTCATATGACGTCCTCCCGGAATTCCCCTCTTGCGCGCCCCCTGGGGCGCGCACTCGAGTACATCCGTGATCGCCGGGTCCAGAGGACCCGGCGGATCACGGATCACGGTAAACGGCCGCTCATCGCGGCCGTTTACCACGTGATCGCTCCGTCAAATGACGGAGCGATCACATGTAAGCAAACCGGCGTCATTTGATGACGCCGGTTCCTATCCCCTCCTCTCTCTGTACCGATCGGTACAGTGTGAGAGGAGAGGGGGAGGGATCGGTGGCAGCAGTGCTGTGGGCGGGATCTGTAGTGCCCACAGCCTGCTCTGCATGCCACCGATCCATCCATTCGTCCATCCATGCTCAGCCATCCCTCCATACCCTGCAATACACAGCAATAGCCTGCAGTGTATTGCTGGGTATTGCAGGGTATGGAGGGATGGCTGAGCATGGATGGATGGATACCAAATCTGCCATACCCTCCAATACTGTGCCTTACCCTGCTATATTCTGCCATTCCCTGCGATACTCTGCCATTCCCTGCGATACTCTGCCATTCCCTGCGATACTCTGCCATTCCCTGCGATACTCTGCCATACCCTGCGATACTCTGCCATACCCTGCGATACTCTGCCATACCCTGCGATACTCTGCCATACCCTGCGATACTCTGCCATTACCTGCGATACTCTGCCATACCCTGCGATACTCTGCCATACCCTGCCATACTCTGCCATACCCTGCCATACCCTGCGATACTCTGCCATACCCTGCGATACTCTGCCATACCCTGCCATACTCTGCCATACTCTGCCATTCCCTGCGATACTCTGCCATACCCTGCGATACTCTGCCATACCCTGCGATACTCTGCCATTACCTGCGATACTCTGCCATTACCTGCGATACTCTGCCATTACCTGCAATACTCTGCCATACCCTGCGATACTCTGCCATACCCTGCCATACTCTGCCATACCCTGCCATACCCTGCGATACTCTGCCATACCCTGCGATACTCTGCCATACCCTGCGATACTCTGCCATACCCTGCCATGCCATACCCTGCCATACTCTGCCATTACCTGCGATACCCTGCGATACTCTGCCATACCCTGCGATACTCTGCCATACCCTGCCATGCCATACCCTGCCATACTCTGCCATTACCTGCGATACCCTGCCATACCCTGCAATAATACCCAGCGATACTCTGCCATACCCTGCGATACTCTGCCATACCCTGCGATACTCTGCCATACCCTGCGATACTCTGCCATACCCTGCGATACTCTGCCATACCCTGCGATACTCTGTCATACCCTGCGATGCCATACCCAGCCATATCCTGCGATATTCTGCGATACCCTGCGATACCCTGCAATGCTCGCTACGATCAAAGCCAGGATCGTTTTTTACTTTATTTCAGGCTTTCCAGCCTAGAGGTGAGATGTGGGGTCTTATTGACCCCATATCTCACTGTAAAGAGGACCTGTCATGCCATATTCCTATTACAAGGGATGTTTACATTCCTTGTAATAGGAATAAAAGTGATCAAAAACATTTTTTGGGGGAAAAAAGTGTCAAACTAAAATAAATAAAGTAAAATGAACAATAAAAAAAATGTAAAGCGCCCCTGTCCCCGTGCGCTCGCATGCAGAAGCGAACGCATACGTAAGTCCCGCCCACATATGAAAACGGTGTTCAAACCACACATGTGAGGTATCGCTGCAAACGTTGGAGCGAGAACAATAATTTTGGCCCTAGACCTCCTCTGTAACTCAAAACATGTAACCAGTAAAAAGTTTTAAAGCGCCGCCTATGGGGATTTTTAAGTAGCGAAGTTTGGTGCCATTCCACGAGCACGTATCTATTTACTCGGCGTAACTTCATCTTTCACATTATGCAAAAACATTGGGCTAAATTTACAGTTTTGTTTTTTGTAAAGCACAAAACTTTTTTCTCCCAAAAAAACGCGTTCGAAAAATTGCTGCGCAAGTACCGTGCTAGATAAAAAGTTGCAACGACCGCCATTGTATTCTCTAGGGTCTTTTCTAAAAAAACATATATAAATGTTTTGGGGTTCTATGTAATTTTCTAGCAAATAAATGATGATTTTTGCATGTAGGAGAGAAATGTCAGAATTGTCCCGGGTGCTCCAGAACACCTGATGGTGCTCCCTGCATGTTGGGCCTCTGTATGTGGCCACGCTGTGTAAAAGTCTCACACATGTGGTATCGCCGTACTCGGGAGTAATAGCAGAATGTGTTTTGGGGTGTAATTTGTGGTATGCATATGCTGTGTGTGAGAAATAACCTGCTAATATGACAATTTTGTGAAAAAAATAAAAATAAGAAATAAAAACTTGATTTTTCAAAGAATTGTGGGAAAAAATTACAACTTCAAAAAACTCACCATGCCTCTTTCCAAATACCTTGGAATGTCTTCTTTCCAAAAAGGGGTCATTTGGGGGGTATTTGTACTTTTCTGGCATGTTATGGACTCAAGAAATGAGATAGGCCGTCAGTACTTCAGGTGTGATCAATTTTCAGATATTGGCACCATAGCTTGTGGACTCTAAAACTTTCACAACGACCAAATAATATATCCCAATTTGTACTTATTTTTACCAAGGATATGTAGCAGTATAAATTTTGGCCAAAATTTATCAAGAAAAATGACAAAATTTGCTAAATTTTATAACAGAAACGAAGAAAAATTCATTTTTTTACCGAATTTTCAGTCTTTTTTCTTTTGTAGCGCAAAAAATAAAAAACTCAACGGTGATTAAATACCACCAAAAGAAAGCTCTATTTGTGTGAAAAAAAGGACAAAAATTTCATTTGGGTACAGTGTTGTATGACTGAGTAATTGTCATTCAAAATGTGAGAGCACCGAAAGCTGAAAATTGGTCTGGTTATTAAGGGTGTTTAAGTGCCCAGTGGTCAAGTGGTTAAAGCCGCAAGTGGTTTTAAATGGCTTCTTTTTTTCCTTTACAAATGTCATTTTGTGCAAGGACAGTTCTAAACACGGGAAACACATGCCACTTCACAGGCATACTTTAGACACCCCCCAGGTACCATATTTAAAGGAAAATTTCACTTTTTTTTTTTCACTTTATGCATCATTAAAATGACTGCTCCCGAAAAAACGTTAGTTTTTAAAAGTTCTTTTTGCATTGATATATGTCCCCTGGGGCAGGACCCGGGTCCCCAAACCTGTTTTATGACATTAACATGCATATTGGCCATTGTAATTAGCAATTTTGATTTCGAACATTCGCGTCCATTATAACGAATAGGGTTCGAAAATTCGCGCGAACTTTCGGTCCGTTCGAAGGTTCTGGTGCGAACCGAACCCGGGGGTGTTCGGCTCATCCCTACCGGTGATAATACAGGTATATTATATTGTGTATTGTGGGGTTGTATCCCACCATTTCATTACACGCTATTATCGCACCACAGCTGTGTCAAGGGGACTGAGTCAAGTCAGTGGGTGTTCATTAGCAGAGTGCAGGCCCAAAACAATCAAGCAGCTCCTTCGGGGGTCAGTGCTACATATCAATGCAAATTATTATTTTTTTAAAACAGACGTTTTTTTCGGGAGCAGTGATTTTTTTTTTAATGCTTAAAGTGAAACAATAAAAATGAAATATTAATTTAAATATTGTGTCTGGAGGTGTCTATAGTATGCCTGTAAAGTAGCACATGTTTCCCGTGTTTAGAATAGTACCACAGCAAAATTAAATTTCTAAAGGAAAAATTGTCATTTAAAACTGATCATGGCTGTAATGAATTGTCGGGTCTCAGCAATATGGATAAAACTCGTTAAAAAAAAGAGCCTGGGTTCCCCCCAGTCAATTACCAGGCCCTGTGGGTCTGATATGAATATTAAGGGAAACCCCGAACCAAAATTAAAAAAAAAAAAATTGCGTGGGGGTCTCCCTAAAATCCATACCAGGCCCTTCAGGTCTGATATGGAAATTAAGGGGAACCCTACGCCAAATAAAAAAAATCATAAGGCTCCCCCAAAATACATACCAGACCCTTATCTGAGCACGCAACCTGGCAGGCCACAGGAAAAGAGGGAGGAACGAGAGAGTGCCCCCCTGAACCATACCAGGCCCTATGCCCTCAACATGGGGAGGGTGCTTTGGGGGTCTGACCCCAAAGCACCTTGTCCCCATGTTGATAGGGATAAGGGCCTCATCCCCACAGCCCTTGCCCGGTGGTTGTGGAGGTATGCAAGCGGGGGGCTTTTCGGAATCTGGAAGCCCCCTTTAACAAGGGGACCCCCAGATCCGGCCTCCCCCATGTGAATTGGTAATGGGGTACATTGTACCTCTACCATTTCACAAAAAAAGTGTTAAAAATAGTAAAAAAGACAAGTGACAGCTTGGGACAAGTCCTTTATTAAAAAATTTAAAAATAAAAATGTCCCGCAATGTAACTTCACGCCGCCCGATGGACCAAAAAAGAGGGAAAAAAAGCTGCACTCGCCGAATGGGGCTTCTTCTCTGTGACAGTTCTTATATAGCTGCAGGAGGGGCCTACAAATCTTGATCTATTAACTCACAGCAGGGCCCATTCCTGTGCCCACCAGTCTTGTGGCTACACCAACATCTAATAGGGCAAATTTCTGCAGAGTATATATGGCAGGCCCCTACTTTCAAACATCCAACTTACAAACGACTCCTACTTGCAAACGGAAAGAGAAAACAGGAAGTGAGAGGAAATCTACCCCTAGGAAGGGAAATTCGATCCTGTTAGATTTAATTTGGGAAAAAGGTATCTCCTCTCTACTGATGCTTTATCACCAATCCTTGTTTCAATTAAAACCCCACTTTTCCAAAAACATTTGTCATTGGGACGGAAAGTGAGGTGACATGTTCTGAACAGATGTGCAAAGACAGCAAATGTTACAGGGGTGATAACCCCTCCCTATGTTCTCCAAAAAGCTTAAAAATTGATTTTTTTGGGATGGAGCTACACTTCATAATGTACCTGTTCAGATTCTACTTAAGAACAAACCTACAGTCCGTGTCTTGTTTGCACCACCTATATAGTGCTGTTCAGAGTATATAGGGTTGTAGGTATAGGGTTTTATTTTGGGTGCGGGGTCCCCCCTTAATATCCATACAAGACCTAAAGGGGCTGGGGTGGGGGGGGGGTGATGGGGTGACCAATGGCCATGCCATTTTTCTCAAGGATTTTCAGCCATATGGCGGCCAGGGCAAGACATTAACCACTTTACAACCGGCCCATAGCCGAATGACGGCTACAGGCCGGTTGCTTAACTCTGGGAGGGCGTCATATGACGTCCTCCCGGAATTCCCCTCTTGCGCGCCCCCTGGGGCGCGCACTCGAGTACATCCGTGATCGCCGGGTCCAGAGGACCCGGCGGATCACGGATCACGGTAAACGGCCGCTCATCGCGGCCGTTTACCACGTGATCGCTCCGTCAAATGACGGAGCGATCACATGTAAGCAAACCGGCGTCATTTGATGACGCCGGTTCCTATCCCCTCCTCTCTCTGTACCGATCGGTACAGTGTGAGAGGAGAGGGGGAGGGATCGGTGGCAGCAGTGCTGTGGGCGGGATCTGTAGTGCCCACAGCCTGCTCTGCATGCCACCGATCCATCCATTCGTCCATCCATGCTCAGCCATCCCTCCATACCCTGCAATACACAGCAATAGCCTGCAGTGTATTGCTGGGTATTGCAGGGTATGGAGGGATGGCTGAGCATGGATGGATGGATACCAAATCTGCCATACCCTCCAATACTGTGCCTTACCCTGCTATATTCTGCCATTCCCTGCGATACTCTGCCATTCCCTGCGATACTCTGCCATTCCCTGCGATACTCTGCCATTCCCTGCGATACTCTGCCATACCCTGCGATACTCTGCCATACCCTGCGATACTCTGCCATACCCTGCGATACTCTGCCATACCCTGCGATACTCTGCCATTACCTGCGATACTCTGCCATACCCTGCGATACTCTGCCATACCCTGCCATACTCTGCCATACCCTGCCATACCCTGCGATACTCTGCCATACCCTGCGATACTCTGCCATACCCTGCCATACTCTGCCATACTCTGCCATTCCCTGCGATACTCTGCCATACCCTGCGATACTCTGCCATACCCTGCGATACTCTGCCATTACCTGCGATACTCTGCCATTACCTGCGATACTCTGCCATTACCTGCAATACTCTGCCATACCCTGCGATACTCTGCCATACCCTGCCATACTCTGCCATACCCTGCCATACCCTGCGATACTCTGCCATACCCTGCGATACTCTGCCATACCCTGCGATACTCTGCCATACCCTGCCATGCCATACCCTGCCATACTCTGCCATTACCTGCGATACCCTGCGATACTCTGCCATACCCTGCGATACTCTGCCATACCCTGCCATGCCATACCCTGCCATACTCTGCCATTACCTGCGATACCCTGCCATACCCTGCAATAATACCCAGCGATACTCTGCCATACCCTGCGATACTCTGCCATACCCTGCGATACTCTGCCATACCCTGCGATACTCTGCCATACCCTGCGATACTCTGCCATACCCTGCGATACTCTGCCATACCCTGCGATACTCTGTCATACCCTGCGATGCCATACCCAGCCATATCCTGCGATATTCTGCGATACCCTGCGATACCCTGCAATGCTCGCTACGATCAAAGCCAGGATCGTTTTTTACTTTATTTCAGGCTTTCCAGCCTAGAGGTGAGATGTGGGGTCTTATTGACCCCATATCTCACTGTAAAGAGGACCTGTCATGCCATATTCCTATTACAAGGGATGTTTACATTCCTTGTAATAGGAATAAAAGTGATCAAAAAAATTTTTGGGGGAAAAAAGTGTCAAACTAAAATAAATAAAGTAAAATGAACAATAAAAAAAATGTAAAGCGCCCCTGTCCCCGTGCGCTCGCATGCAGAAGCGAACGCATACGTAAGTCCCGCCCACATATGAAAACGGTGTTCAAACCACACATGTGAGGTATCGCTGCAAACGTTGGAGCGAGAACAATAATTTTGGCCCTAGACCTCCTCTGTAACTCAAAACATGTAACCAGTAAAAAGTTTTAAAGCGCCGCCTATGGGGATTTTTAAGTAGCGAAGTTTGGTGCCATTCCACGAGCACGTATCTATTTACTCGGCGTAACTTCATCTTTCACATTATGCAAAAACATTGGGCTAAATTTACAGTTTTGTTTTTTGTAAAGCACAAAACTTTTTTCTCCCAAAAAAACGCGTTCGAAAAATTGCTGCGCAAGTACCGTGCTAGATAAAAAGTTGCAACGACCGCCATTGTATTCTCTAGGGTCTTTTCTAAAAAAACATATATAATGTTTTGGGGTTCTATGTAATTTTCTAGCAAATAAATGATGATTTTTGCATGTAGGAGAGAAATGTCAGAATTGTCCCGGGTGCTCCAGAACACCTGATGGTGCTCCCTGCATGTTGGGCCTCTGTATGTGGCCACGCTGTGTAAAAGTCTCACACATGTGGTATCGCCGTACTCGGGAGTAATAGCAGAATGTGTTTTGGGGTGTAATTTGTGGTATGCATATGCTGTGTGTGAGAAATAACCTGCTAATATGACAATTTTGTGAAAAAAATAAAAATAAGAAATAAAAACTTGATTTTTCAAAGAATTGTGGGAAAAAAATTACAACTTCAAAAAACTCACCATGCCTCTTTCCAAATACCTTGGAATGTCTTCTTTCCAAAAAGGGGTCATTTGGGGGGTATTTGTACTTTTCTGGCATGTTATGGACTCAAGAAATGAGATAGGCCGTCAGTACTTCAGGTGTGATCAATTTTCAGATATTGGCACCATAGCTTGTGGACTCTAAAACTTTCACAACGACCAAATAATATATCCCAATTTGTACTTATTTTTACCAAGGATATGTAGCAGTATAAATTTTGGCCAAAATTTATCAAGAAAAATGACAAAATTTGCTAAATTTTATAACAGAAACGAAGAAAAATTCATTTTTTTACCGAATTTTCAGTCTTTTTTCTTTTGTAGCGCAAAAAATAAAAAACTCAACGGTGATTAAATACCACCAAAAGAAAGCTCTATTTGTGTGAAAAAAAGGACAAAAATTTCATTTGGGTACAGTGTTGTATGACTGAGTAATTGTCATTCAAAATGTGAGAGCACCGAAAGCTGAAAATTGGTCTGGTTATTAAGGGTGTTTAAGTGCCCAGTGGTCAAGTGGTTAAAGCCGCAAGTGGTTTTAAATGGCTTCTTTTTTTCCTTTACAAATGTCATTTTGTGCAAGGACAGTTCTAAACACGGGAAACACATGCCACTTCACAGGCATACTTTAGACACCCCCCAGGTACCATATTTAAAGGAAAATTTCACTTTTTTTTTTTTCACTTTATGCATCATTAAAATGACTGCTCCCGAAAAAACGTTAGTTTTTAAAAGTTCTTTTTGCATTGATATATGTCCCCTGGGGCAGGACCCGGGTCCCCAAACCTGTTTTATGACATTAACATGCATATTGGCCATTGTAATTAGCAATTTTGATTTCGAACATTCGCGTCCATTATAACGAATAGGGTTCGAAAATTCGCGCGAACTTTCGGTCCGTTCGAAGGTTCTGGTGCGAACCGAACCCGGGGGTGTTCGGCTCATCCCTACCGGTGATAATACAGGTATATTATATTGTGTATTGTGGGGTTGTATCCCACCATTTCATTACACGCTATTATCGCACCACAGCTGTGTCAAGGGGACTGAGTCAAGTCAGTGGGTGTTCATTAGCAGAGTGCAGGCCCAAAACAATCAAGCAGCTCCTTCGGGGGTCAGTGCTACATATCAATGCAAATTATTATTTTTTTTAAAACAGACGTTTTTTTCGGGAGCAGTGATTTTTTTTTTTTAATGCTTAAAGTGAAACAATAAAAATGAAATATTAATTTAAATATTGTGTCTGGAGGTGTCTATAGTATGCCTGTAAAGTAGCACATGTTTCCCGTGTTTAGAATAGTACCACAGCAAAATTAAATTTCTAAAGGAAAAATTGTCATTTAAAACTGATCATGGCTGTAATGAATTGTCGGGTCTCAGCAATATGGATAAAACTCGTTAAAAAAAAGAGCCTGGGTTCCCCCCAGTCAATTACCAGGCCCTGTGGGTCTGATATGAATATTAAGGGAAACCCCGAACCAAAATTAAAAAAAAAATTGCGTGGGGGTCTCCCTAAAATCCATACCAGGCCCTTCAGGTCTGATATGGAAATTAAGGGGAACCCTACGCCAAATAAAAAAAATCATAAGGCTCCCCCAAAATACATACCAGACCCTTATCTGAGCACGCAACCTGGCAGGCCACAGGAAAAGAGGGAGGAACGAGAGAGTGCCCCCCTGAACCATACCAGGCCCTATGCCCTCAACATGGGGAGGGTGCTTTGGGGGTCTGACCCCAAAGCACCTTGTCCCCATGTTGATAGGGATAAGGGCCTCATCCCCACAGCCCTTGCCCGGTGGTTGTGGAGGTATGCAAGCGGGGGGCTTTTCGGAATCTGGAAGCCCCCTTTAACAAGGGGACCCCCAGATCCGGCCTCCCCCATGTGAATTGGTAATGGGGTACATTGTACCTCTACCATTTCACAAAAAAAAGTGTTAAAAATAGTAAAAAAGACAAGTGACAGCTTGGGACAAGTCCTTTATTAAAAAATTTAAAAATAAAAATGTCCCGCAATGTAACTTCACGCCGCCCGATGGACCAAAAAAGAGGGAAAAAAAGCTGCACTCGCCGAATGGGGCTTCTTCTCTGTGACAGTTCTTATATAGCTGCAGGAGGGGCCACCTGGTGACGTAAACAAGTGACCCCCGCCCCACTCTGACACCAAGGGGAAGCCCCCGTGGCATCAGAGGGGGGTGGAGTCACAGGTGTTATCAATGAATCTCATTAGGTTCCTTTCACACTTGGCCAACTTTTCATACATCCATAAGACCCCTTGTCCCTTGAAAAAAGGGGGCGGGCTTTCCGTGTGACGTCAACAGATGGTCAGGCACCATGGCGGTGTAAGAGACATCAGACAGTGGATGATAACACAACGGAGGAAGATGGCGTCAAGAGAGACTTGGCTTTGGCGAGAAGATCGCTCAGAGTTATTTTACAATAAAGGAATTGTCAAAAACTGGCTATTGTTTTTTGTCGCATTTCACTGCTTTTTTTGGTGAATGAGTAGGGGTACCAATACCCCTTCACATAGGGAGGGGGCTGGGATCAGAGGGGGCCCCCTTGTTAAAGGGGTCTTCCAGATTCTGATAAGCCCCCCACCCACAGTCCCCCACAATCACCGTGCAAGGGTTGCGGGGATGGGGCCCTTGTCCCCATCCACATGGGGACAAGGTGCTTTGGGGTGGACCCCAATGCACCCTCCCTTTGTTGAGGGCATGTGGCCTGGTACGGTTCAGGAGGGAGAGCGCTCTCTCGTCCCCCCCTTTTCCTGCAGCCTGCCAGGTTGTATGCTTGGTTAAGGGCCTGGTATGGATTTTGGGGGACCCCCACGCATTTTTTTTTACACTTTGGTGCGGGGTTACCCTTCGCCTGGTAACGTACTGGCCCTTTTTTTCAATGATTTTTATCTATATTGCCAGGCTCCTACAACACATTACAGCCGCAAGCAGTTTTAAAATACTTTTTTTTTCATTTAGAAATGTCATTTTTCTGCAGTACTGTTCTAAACATGGTAAAGATGCCCTAATTTACAGGCATACTACGGACACCTCCGGGCACGATATTTAAAGGAATATTTAATTTTTATTGTTTCACTTTATTATTAGTATTACATCACTGCTCCTGAAAAAACTGACATTTTTAAAACTTTTTTTGCATTGATACATGTCCCCTGGGCCAGGACCCGGGTCCCTATACACATTTTATGGCAATAACTTGCATATAAGCCTTTAAAATTAGCACTTTACATTTTTCATGTTCGTGTCCCATAGACTTTAATGATGTCCGCGTGTTCGCACAACTTTTTTTGCCTGTTCGCAAGTTCTGGTGTCACCCGAACGGAGGTGTTCGGCTCATCCCTACCCAATAGCCAATGGCACATGAGCATGGTTGGTACCATAATATTAATGCCTCAAATGCAAAACATTATTGTATAGAATGAAAAGAATCAAACATTAGTAATAGTATGATTGTGCTTAGCTCCATAGCGTAGTGGTATGCCCTGCTACCTTCAAAGGTTCAAGCCATGGGTTTGAATCCCACCCATGGTATCACCTCCTGAAAACTTACATTGTACTCAGCAGCAAATGCACATCAGTTTGGTTTATTGCATCACTTTAACTCTTCAAATGCATGCAATGGTATGTAATTTTCCAATGATATTATGGTGTGGAATTCCAAAAATCCAGCTATTCAAAAATCAGGGAAAAAAACGGCATATGGTCCCCCCAGTGCATACCAGGTCCTTCGGATCTGGTATGGAGTTTAAGGGGAACCCCACGCAAACAAAAAAAATAAAATTGACATCCCCCCCCCAAAATCCATACCAGGCCCTTATCTGAGCAAGCAGCCATGGCAGGCCAGGAATGGGGGGACAAGTGAGCGCCCTTCTCCTGATCCATACCAAGCTGCTTGCTCTCAACATTGGGAGGGTCCCCCCAAAGCACCTTGTCCCCATGTTGATGGGCACAAGGGCCTCATCTCTACAACCCTTGCCCAGTGGTTATAGGGGTCTGCGGGCGGGGGGGCTTATCAGAATCTGGAAGTCCCCTTTAACAAGTGTACATTGTACCCCTACCCATTCACCAAAAAAAGCAGTGAAATGTGACAAAAGACAATAAAAAACACCTGGTTCAACAGTTCTCATGATTGGCTGGCAACCATTCAAGGGTATACCCTTTATCGGTAAGGGTAAAAAAGGGGGAGGGGTATGCCTATATATCAAGAATAATGTACAAGTGAAAGTGAGAGATAACATCACTAAGGGAGCTAAGGAGAAGGTGGAATCCTTATGGGTAGAGCTCTAAAGGGATGAAGCTAAGGGGAAAATAATACTGGGAGTATGCTATAGGCCACCTAACCTGAAGGAGGAGGGGGAGACGGATCTCCTATCACAAGTTGGACTAGCAGAAAGGATGGGAAGTGTTATCATAATGGGAGATTTTAATTATCCAGACATAGACTGGGCGGAGGGAACCACGCATTCGTCTAAGGCTCACCAGTTCCTAAATGTCTTGCAGGACAATTTCATGGTTCAGATGGTAGACGCACCAACTAGAAATAAAGCATTATTGGATCTGCTGATTACCAACAATACAGACCTGATCACGAATGTGGAAATACGGGGCAATTTAGGAAACAGCGATCACAGGTCAATTGGCTTCAGTATAAATGACACAAATAGGAAAAATAAGGGGAATACAAAGACACTGAATTTCAAAAGAGCCAACTTCCCTAAACTATGAACCTTGCTAGAAGGCATGAATTGGGATAAAATCTTAGGAAAATCTTAGGAACAAAGAACACAGAGGAGAGATGGGTTTGGTTTAAGAGCTTAATAAGGGCATTAGCCAATGCATCCCATTGGGTAATAAATTTAAAAGAGCGAACAAAAGTCCTGGATGGCTTAACTGCAATGTAAAGATGAATATAAAAGCAAAGGAGAAGTCCTTCAAAAAATACGAGGTTGAGGGATCATCATCAGCATTGGGATTTTATAAAGAATGCAAGAAGAAATATAAGGGTGCAATTAGGGCGGTTAAAATAGAACACAAAAGACACATAGCGGAGGAGAGCAAAAAAAAATCCCAAGAAATTCTTTATATATGTGAACAGTAAAAAAGGGAGGACAAACCATCTTGGCCCCATACAGAATGAGGAGGGACATCTGGTTACAAAGGATGGGGTGATGGTGAAGGTATTGAATTTATTCTTCTCAGTCTTCACAAGGGAATCGGGGGGGCTTCAGTAACCAAAACTGCAGTGTTTATCCTCATGACACATCACAGGAAGCACCTCCATGGTTATCCAGTAATCAGCATGGATTCATGAAAAATCGTTCTTGCCAAATCAATCTAATAACCTTCTATGAGGAGGTGAGATGCCATCTAGATAAAGGAAGGCCGTAGACGTGGTGTATCTTGATTTTGCAAAAGCATTTGACACAGTTCTCCATAAACGTTTACTGTACAAAATAAGGTCCGTCATGGACCTTAGGGTGAGTACATGGATTGAAAACTGGCTACAAGGGCGAGTTCAGAGGGTGGTGATACTGTAAATGGGGAGTACTCGGAATGGTCAGGGGTGGGTAGTGGGATCCTCCAGGGTTCTGTGCTGGGACCAATCCTATTTAATTTGTTCATAAACGACCTGGAGGATGGTGTAAACAGTTCAATCTCTGTATTTGCAGACAATACTAAGCTAAGCAGGGCAATAACTTCTCTGCAGGATGTGGAAACCTTGCAAAAAGATCTGAACAAATTAATGGGGTGGGCCACTACTTGGCAAATGAGTTTTAATGTAGAAAAATTTAAAATAATGCAGTTGAGTGGCAAAGATATGAATGCAGTCTATACACTGGGGGGAGAACCTCTGGGGGAATCTAGGATGGAAAAGGACCTGGGGGTCCTGGTAAATGAGTAGCATGCGATGCCAAGCTGCTGCTAATTAAGCAAACAGTATATTGGCATGCATTAAAAAGGGGATCAACTCCAGAGATAAAATGATAATTCTCCCGCTCTACAAGACTCTGATCCGGCCGCACAAGTATGCTGTCCAGTTCTGGGCACCAGTCCTCAGGAAGGATGTACTGGAAATGGAACGAGTACAAAGAAGGGCAACAAAGCTAATAAAGGGTCTGGAGGATCTTAGTTATGAGGAAAGGTTGCGAGCACTAAACTTATTTTCTCTGGAGAAGAGACGCATGAGAGGGGATATGATTTAAATTTACAAATACCATACTGGTGACCCTACAAAAGGGATAAAACTTTTTTGCAGAAGGGAGTTTAACAAGACACGTGGTCACTCATTAAAATTAGAAGAAAAGAAGTTTAACCTTATACTACGTAGAGGGCTCTTTACTGTAAGAGCGTCAAGGATGTGGAATTCCCTTCCACAGGCAGTGATCTCAGCGGGGAGTTACTATGTAACTATGTAACAATAGCCGGTTTTTGAGAATTCCTTTATTAAAAATTTATTTTTCTTTCCCCCTGCTTCTTCCTCTGGTCTTCTCCTTCTTCCTCCAGTTTCTTCTTTCCTCCGGTCTTCTCCATCTTCCTCCGGCTTCTTCTTCCCTTGCTTCGTCCTCCGGTCTTTCTCATCTGCCACTTCCGCCACCAACCTGCTGAACATGAAAACAAACCTCCTCTGACGCTGCAGCCAGCCGATCTGTCCGCTTGTATAGCGCACATTTCATATATAACTACGGGACGTGGCTGCCGGAGGACGTCAGTTGGAGACCCTGCCCCTTGTGACATCACTGACCCATCATGCCCCAGGCGGTAAAGTCACAAGGGGCGGGGTCTCGGAGTGACGTTATCCACCCCATCGCAGCATCAGAGGAGGTTTGTTTTTTGAATGTTCATCGGGAGCGGCAGCGGTGGTGGAGAAATAACGGAGGACGAATCAGGGAAGAAGAAGCTGGAGGAAGATGGAGAAGACCAGGGGGGAAAGCAGAGAAAGATGGAGGAAGAACTGGGGGAAGAAGAAGCTGGGGGAAGAAGGGGAAGACCGGAGGAAGATGGAGGAAGAAGCAGGGGAAAAAGAAGACATTTTTAATAAAGGAATTGTCAAAAACCGGCTATTGTCTTTTGTCACATTTCACTGCTTTTTTTAGTGAATGAGTAGGGGTACAATACCCATTCACATAGGGGGGCAGGATCTGGGGGTCCCCTTGTTAAAAAGGGCTTCCATATTCAGATTCTAATAAGCCCCCTGCCCGCAGACCCCCACAACCGCCGGGCAAAGCACCCTCCCCATGTGGCCTGGTATGGTTCAGGAGGGGGGGCACTCGCTCTCCCTCCCTTTCCTGGCCTGCCAGGTTGCATGCTCAGATAAGGGTCTGGTATGGATTTTAGAGGGACTCCTACGCCATTTTATTTTTATTTTGGCGTGGAGTTCCCCTTAATATCCATACCGGACTCGAAGGGCCTGGTATGGACTGGTGGGGGGAACCTACGTAGTTTTTTTCTTTGATTTTTACGCTATATTGCTGGGAATCGGCAATACATTACAGCCGCAAGCAGTTTTAAATTACATTTTTTACATCATGTCCCCTGGGGCAGGACCCAGGTCCCCATACACTTTTTATGGCAAAGAACTTGCATATAAGCCTTCAGTGAGAACTTTGGATTTTGCAGGTTCGAGCCCCATTGACTTCCACCATTCCACTATATGTGATCTGACAGGAATGTTCGCCGGCAATAGTGCTGCTTCCATTTGCATTTGCTCCCAGTTTCTGAGAGTTGAAGTCTTAATTGGTCTTAATTGGGCGCTTTTTTCCGGGACGGCAGGATCATTTTTTGGCGCTATAGTAAATGACCCCCACTATTGTCCCTGGAGTCCTCTTCTATTTCCCACATTTGTTTAACTAAACATAAAGGACTTGGGTAGTTTTCCCCACATATTGCAGGCCACAAGGGCACTGCAATATGTATACCACATTATGTGTGGCACAAGTAATAAAAAATTTGATTGAATATGATATTGAAGTGACAGTGGATTGAAACAAAGTAACATTTTTTTATTTCTCAGATGATTAAGCTGACATACAGTGCACTTACAGGGGAATCAAACCCTTCAAATTCTGAAAAAAAAGTAGGCCTAGTTGGCCACAACATTAAGTGTTACTTTCCATAATTCATTTACACAAATCATATATATCACGCCACTGTGTTTTTTCTATAAAAAAAGTACCCTATTCCTGCAGCGCTGTTGTGTGGTCACATGATCTTTCCCTTTTCTTTGGCCTCCACTGGGAAAGATCCTTGGGAGGGACTTCTATTTCTCTGCTAATGTATGCTCTCTACATTAGCAGAGCGTGTCTGCAGTATAAAGCCTCATAGACACGATCAGATTTTCTGCAAACAAAACCACAGACTTTTGTCCGAAGGGCGTAGGCCCCAAACTTGTCTTCCATACAAACAGCACACAATTGTCGGCCAACAAACATGAACGTAGTGATGTACTATGTGGTTTTTCGTCTCTTTAGCGCCACCCTTTGAGGCTCCTTCTGCTAATTTCGTGTTAGTAGGAGTTTGGTGAATGTTGATTTGCACTTTTCATTTCACACTTTTCATTTTTGCGCTTTTCATTTTGCGCTTTTCAGTTAGTTAGGGGAGATAACAAGTTATTTATTATTGGCCTTGGAGTTATTGCTTTGACCCAAGTCCAGTCCAGAAACAGGAGGAGGATTTCTTGGACTAAAAATTGGTTGCTTTATTAATTGTGACCAATTATGTTATATGCCTTTGCTGCAGGAGCTCCAGGAGAATAATCCAGATGTTTTTCGGAATTATCTTCAGATGACAGACCCCTGCTTTCACCAACTTTTGGCATTGTTGACCCCCTATATTAAGAACAGGACGCATGCATGAGGCTTTTATCTTGTTTTTTGGTTGAATAATGATTTGATTTGGTATAATTTCTATATTTTTGAATGCATAGAATGCACTTTTTGGTTAAGTTCTATTGGTAGATAGCATGTCTAATTTTATTTGTTTTCTTTTTTGAATGCATAATAAAAAAATTGTGGGGAATAATACTGTTTTACCTCAAATGACAGTTTAGGAGTAGGCAGTTACATTTTAAAAAATACAATGTAAACTTAACAAGAAAAACCAACATAGTTGTAGCTTTGAAAATGTTAAAGCCTGCCATCCAGCATTTGTCCATGGAAAATCCGACAACAATTGTCCGATGGAGCATACAAATGGCCGGATTTTCCACCAACAGCCTGTCATCACACAATTCCCATTGAAAAATCTGATCGTTTGTACGAGGCTTAAGTCTGTGTCTGCGCAGCACTGAATAGCATTTCAAATTAAATTGTAAATATCAAAAAATTGTTTTACAGCATCTTATAAATCTTTATTGAACATTGAATGTGTATTAATATGGTATAGGCCAGGGGTAGGTAACCTTTTGACCACAGTGTGCCTAAAAAGGTTTTCAAAGAAATTGAGCATGCCGATTTTATAACAAAAGGATTTTTTATAAAGTAAATGCTGTAAACTACTTTAGTAGTGAGAGATAGTAGTGAGAAATTAACATCCTGCGCTCTCACGCCTCAGATCAGCCCCAATTCATGCAGATTCACACCTCAGATCAGCCCCAATTCATGCACCTTCACACCTCAGATAACTGCCCTACCACTGTACATCTGCCACACCACTGTACATCTGCCCCACCACTGTACTACCCTGCACATCTGCCGCACCACTGTAACCCCCCTGCTCACCTGCCCCACCACTGTAACCCTCCTGCTTATCTGCCCCACAATTGTACATCTGCCCCACCACTGTACTACCCTGCACATCTGCCTTACCACCGTACCCCCCTGCTCATCTGCCTCACCACTGTAACCCCCCTGCTCTTCTGCCCCACCACTGTAATCCCCTACTCATCTGCTCCCCCACTGTACCACCCTGCTCATCTGCCCCCCCAATGTACCCCTTACTCATCTGCCCCACCAATGTACCCCCTTTCACATCTCCCCCACCACTGTAAGCCCCTGCACATCTGCCCCACCACTGTACTAACCTGCACATCAGCCCCACCACTGTACGCCCCTGCTCATCTGTCCCACCACTGTAACCCCCTGTACATCTGCCCCACCAATGTTCCTTCTTTCTTATCTGTCCCACCACTGTACCTTCATGCACATCTGCTCCACCACTGAACCATCTTCTCATCTGTCCTAACACTGAACTTATCTGCTCATCTGCCCCACCACTGTAACCCCCTTTCTCATCTGCCCCACCACTGTACCTCCTGCACATCTGTCCCACCTCTGTTCCCCCTGCTCTTCTGCCCCACCACTGTAACCCCCTGCTCATGTGTTCCACCGATGTATGACCTTTCTCCTCTGCCCCAACACTAAACCCTCCTTCTCATCTTTCCCACCACTGTAACCCCCTTCTCATCTGGCCTAACACTGAACGCCCCCTGCTCATCTACCCCATCACTGTACCCCCTGCTTTTCTGTCCCACCGCTGAACCCCCTTTCTCATCCCTCCCACCACTGTAAGTCATGCACATCTGCCCCACCACTGTACCCCCTTGCCCTTCTGTCCCACCACTGTAACCCCCCTGCTCACCTGCCCCATCAATGGTCCCCTTTTCCCATCTGCCCCGCCACTGTACCTCCCTGCACATCTGCTCCACTGCCGTATACCCATGCTCTTCTGCCGCACCACTGTAACCCGCTTTCTCATCTTCCCCACCAATGTACCTCCTGCACATCTGTCTCCCCATTGTATCCCTGCTCTCCTGCCCCACCACTGTTTCCCCTGCTCTCCTGCCCCACCAATACATGCCCTTTCACATCTGCCCCACTGCTCTACCCCCCTGCTTTTCTGCCCCAAAACTGAACCCCCTTGCTCATCTGGCCCACCACTGACCCCCCTGCTCTTCTGTCCCACTGCTAAACCCCCTTCTCATCTCTTCCACCACTGTACCTCCCTGCACATGTGCCCCCCGCTGTACCCTCTTGCTCTTCTGTTCCACCTCTGAACCCCTCCTGCACATTTCCCCCATAGCTGTACCCTCCTGCTCATCTGCTCCACCGCTGTACCCTCTTCTCATCTATGATATGCGTGATATGCAGAGTGATGAAAGGAAGCAGAGATGAGACACATGTGGGTCACACAGATAAGAAAAAGGAGGAAATGAACAGCTTAGAAGGCAACTAAAACTGGAGCATGCTCAGTGGATGACAATAGCTGGTCTATACAATCTAAAGCCCCATACACACGCGCGGATTATCCGTGGACCAGGTTGGTCGGATCCTGTCCGTCGTACTTTGTCCGATGTTGTTGTTGCGTACACACGGTCGGACAACGTTGTCGGAATATCCGGTCTGCAAGAACGTCGTGACGTAAGTCGTCTTCCACGAGACTAGAAAAGGGAAGTTCAGCACCACGTCAGGCACCCATTGGGCTCCTTCTGCTGATCCTGTGTTTATCGCGAGTTAGTCGAAGTTTGGTGACTTAAGATTCGCGCTTCTCAGTTTTCTGACTCAGATTGTTACTGCTCTTCAGTTTGTGCTTGTCGTGCGTATCTGTTTATTAGTGCGTGTAGTCAGTTCGCATTTGTTGGTCATTGCGGCCTATATCTTGATATAGGACGCTTTGATTTTCCACTGCTTATTGTCTGCTCGTTTCTGGTATTCATTTCGTTCTTTCAGGCCTTGCTGTTTATCGGTGCTTTCTGTTTGTCCGTTCTGACCAGCCGACCTTTTGTGACCTTGTGAGCGATGTTTCCCGTGTGTACTCGTCGCCGAGTTCGTGCTGTACGCGGAATTGGTGTCGGGCTTTTAGCTTTGACCCAAGACCCGTCCATGAACAGAGTGATGAGGAGGATGTGGACCAAGAATTGGTTGCTTCAGCGTGACCAATTCTCGCACATGCCTTTGCTTCGTGAGATCCGGGAGAATAATCCTGATGATTTCAGGAACTTTCTCCGGATGACGGACCCCGATTTTCACCGTCTTTTGGCTTTGCTGACCCCCTTTATCAGCCGGCAGGATACCTGCATGAGACAAGCCATTACTCCGGAGCAGAGGCTTGTCGCCACGTTGAGGTACTTGGCGACAGGGAGAAGTCTTCAGGATTTGAAGTTCTCTTCAGGTATCTCTCCCCAGGCCCTGGGAATCATTATTCCAGAGACCTGTTCTGCCATCATCGAGGTCCTGCAGGAGGACTATATTAAGGTAACATTTCTCCTTTACTATTCCCTTCTATGTATGCTCTGTTTGCTAATGTCTTGTATTTTTGACCTCCTTCCCTAATTACCATGATTGCAATATGCTCTAATATGCTGTGCCCCTTTTCTCCTTCATGCATTTTTCCCTTCACTTACCTCCCCAGCATGCTCTTCTGCCCCAATAGACACCTATGGCCTAGTCACTTAAGCAATGTCTTTTGTCTGCTGCATAGTATTGTTTGCCCCCAAACACCCCCTAAAATACGCACTAATGTTTGCTGTGTGGTTTACTTCATGTAGAGCCCCTTTTTTTGGGGGGGGGGGGGGGCAAACTCATTAGGAACCCCCTCCCCCAACTGCTCTGTCAGATGGTACCAATCCTCTATCTGCTGGCTTTCCCAAGGTCAATACACACTGTATACCTACCTCTTTATAGTGGTCCTATTTAGGGATGAATTCAGCAAAGCATGTAGTGCAAGGGGCTGCCTCCATACTTTCCATTTCCTATATTTTTGTGTTCTTTCCCTCCTATTAGCTTGCTTGGTAATTTCATAATGTCACAATGTGCTTTCCTTTTTTTGGTGGGGGGGGGGGGGGGTGGGTGTTTGAAATGTTATTTTAGCTTTCCTGGGGGCTGCCAATAGTGTTAAGTGAGGGTC
The DNA here is from genome assembly GCA_028564925.1 of Lithobates sylvaticus. NCBI lineage: Eukaryota > Metazoa > Chordata > Amphibia > Anura > Ranidae > Lithobates > Lithobates sylvaticus. Next base: position 523,332,923 of record CM053026.1, read on the forward strand.
TGGCCAAACTAGCACACATTATTGAGCCATTTGCCAATCAATGAAGTGCAGAGGGTTACCTGTCCAACCCCCCCCCCCCCAAACCCTAGTTATTGCCAATGGCCCATCAGAAGTGGGGGGATTGATGGGGGGTGATTAATCTGTGAAGGGGAGCCTCTACTTTTCTGTGCAAATACTTTCCAGCCTCAAATTTTAAACAATGCTTTTGTTCCAAGATGTTGATTGTCTAATCTGCTTGCAATGTTTATGTGCAAAGTGACTAATTTTTTTTTTCTGGTTTCACTCCACAGTTCCCTTCCACGCCACAGGAGTCCAGAGCCCGAAGAGTTGTTGAGAACACTTTTGAAGCAGAGATGAGACACATCTACTTGTAGGTGCCCGTTGGCCCAGATGTGGAGGGCCCTCCAAATGCTGACCTCACAGCCCTTCAAGTGGCACGTCCAGGCTTGCCCCCTCTAAATGCCTGCGCGGGTCCGCGAGCAATATATGGAGTACTTTGTGGTTAGGGGGGCCATTGCTCTGCCTGACGATGTGTGAGAGGCATTTTTAAATAAATATTTTTTTTTCAACCAACCTATGATTTCTTGTCATTTCCGTATTCTTTTTACCTTATTTTACCTTGAACTTTTTTCCCTTTGCCTTTGACAGTGGGAATGCACTTTCTGGGCAAAAGGAGGTAACAGTCTCTTCTTCCCAAAAAGATTATTCTCATGTTGTGTGTTTGATACCTAATCTTTGGTCTAGAGAAGGTTTGTACTGCATAACTGACACCCAAAATACTCCTTTTCATCACGAGGTCTGGCACACACAATGTGTGCATGTTCCAAATTTCACACAGTTCTTAACTTGCAAATGTGTTCAGAAGCAGCCACAAATGTGTGTTAATTACTTGGTGCGTTTTCAGATTTTTCCTAAAACATCAATGATGTTCTTCAATTTTTGTTGAACATCATTGATGTTTTGCTTTATGTAATCTAGATCTCTATTGCAGACCATTATCTCCCCGATGAGTACGTGGGCACTCTCTGTGGTAAAGTGCGATTTTTCTTCAACAACATCCACGTCACCTAAAAAACAAAAACAAAAAAAAATTGGGTCTTGGAAATGAGGCAGCCATACATTGATTAGCTTACCAGTAGCTGTGTTCTCCCACACTCACCTGTTGTGGTGACAAGTTCGCCAATTTCTATGATCTCTCCTTCCTCTGCTTCTGCTCTTTCCCCTTTTTGGGAGGTGTTGGTTTTGGGGTTTCCTCAGACGTCCCAAGTTTTCGCTCCCCTATGAGAATGTACAAAAGGAAGATTTAGCAACACAATCTATTGAGGGCAGAATTAGGAAATGACAAACATTGCTTGAAAGTGAGGGACAATATTTTTGGGTGTCCACACACTGATCACTGATCCTGCTGATCCACCTCTCGCATCCAGCCCATGTGCTGGTATGTGATGTATGGGATTTATGTGATGTATGCAATGTCACATTGAAGCATATGAAATGGATGTGAATGTAATCAAGCAGCATACGCAGCATACTCAAAATCCTAAATGAGGGGATGGCTGGGGAGATGACCCCCCACACCCCCCCCCCCCCCAGTGTTTAGTTATAGGGCTTTGCAAATTCCCCAAGTTTCACCATGGCTGCGTTCCTCTTTGGTTTGTTGCTGAGACCTAAATAAAGGTTTTTTTGATTTGAAATAATCATTGCCTATAGGGAGAACATGGAGGAGGAGGGGGAGGGTAGTGTAATTTACCACTGTGTGTATGCTCCCATCTGTGACTCTAAAGTCATGTGGGTCACACAGATAAGAAAAAGGAGGAAATGAACAGCTTAGAAGGCAACTAAAACTGGAGCATGCTCAGTGGATGACAATAGCTGGTCTATACAATCTTAGGCTGCAGTGGGGACACATAGAATACGGGAGGGACAGCTGAAGGCAGGATCAACCAGTTATATTTCACTCTACACAAAACAAATGTTTTAGTGGCTTTGTGAATGTGCACACTCTGTTATCCACTTGCCCTCTGGAAGATTTACCCCCCCCTTCATGACCAGGCCATTTTTTTCTATACAGTACCGCGTTACTTTAACTGACAATTGTGCAGTCATGCAACGCTGTACATAAATGTTTTTTTTACCCACAAATAGAGCTTACTTTTGGTGTAATTTTATCACCACCTGTTTTTTTTTTTGCAATATAAAAAAAAAGACAATTTTGGAAAACAAACTATATTTTTTACTTTCTTCTAGAAAACCTATCCAATAACATTTTTTTATTTTCTTCAGAAATTTAGGCCAATATGTATTCTGCTACATATTTTTGGTAAAAAGAAAATCCCAATATGTGTATATTGATTGGTTTGTGCAAAAGTTATAGCGTCTACAAACTATGGTGTATATATACTGGAATTTTTATTTTATTTTTTTATACTAATAATGTCAACAATCAGTGACTTCTAGTGGGACTGATATATTGGGGTGGACAATCTGACAATAACTGACACTTTGTGGGAACCAGTGACACTAATACAGTGATCCGTGCTAAAAATCTACTCTGTCACTGTACTAATGACACTGGCAGGCAAGGGGTTAAACATCTAGGGCAGTGATAGCAAACCTTGACACTCCAGATGTTTTGGAACTACATTTCCCATGATGCTCAACTACTCTGCAGAGTGCCTGAGCATCATGGGAAATGCAGTTCCCAAACATCTGGGGTGCCAAGGTTTGCCATCACTGATCTAGGGCAATCAAAGGATAAAATGTGTGTCTAACCAGTGTTTTTGTGTTTACTATGTGGTGCTTTTACTAAGGGATGTGCTGAATTTTATTCCCTGCAAAGCAGGGAAACAAAATCCAGCACATCCCCACTGACAGGACAGAGCTCTGCCTTGTTTACATAGTATGGTAAGGTAAGGTATGTGATCCAGCACAGGAGAGCCGATTTGCTGCCGTATAATTGTGTTAAGCAGCCAGCAAGTGGTTAAGTAGCTTGTACTGAGAGTTTTTCATAGTCTGGGTTTATTGTCACTTTAACCTCTTCCCATCCCGCGTATAGTCAAATGACGGCCGCAAGGCAGCTCTCTCATCCTCGGCTTCCCGGCCGATTGGGCGCACGCCCGTTAAATCACTCGGGAGTCGATGCTCGTGGCAATGTACGCCAGGCACCTGCGATTGCTGGTCACAGAGCATGTAGTGCATAGTATTTAGCAGCAGTGTGCTATACAGGTCCTTTTGTTACCCAGACCCTGAAGACACCTTCTAAAGGATATGCTCATTGTTGCAGGCAAAGCCTGGACCCTTAGTACCCCCAGCATGATGAATACGTTAAGACAGGGTTCCCTGAATATTGGCACCGGCTCCTGGGTTTCAATAATACAATTTGAAGTGTATATCAGACTATGCGGTTTTATAAGCAGAGGAGTTTGGCGATGTTCACTTTATTGTGTTTAGCCTTACCATTATTTCGCTAATGTTCTACGGCACAAGCAATTTAAAATTGACATTTGTGTGTACTCCCACCTAGACTTAGTCTCAGAAGGATGAGGTAACTGCATCAAGCTTGATGCCTTCAAGCCCACCTTTTCGACTGAGAATGCACTCAACACAGTCGCTGCACTCCTGTCACCATCTTCTAGAGAGACACTGTCACAGGAACACAGTCAGCGTCTGGGTTATAGTGCATAGCTCCTGCATCCAAACAATAAAAAACCCCATCCATTCCAACATTCATTCTGTGAGTGCCCCAATGGGGATCCCTTTACTTTATAATTGCAGATCACAGGTGCTGGGGAGCTGAGACAAAGGAGCCAAATAGCGTGCATTCTGTAAGCAGCCTTCAGCCTACCACCTTCAGGGAGATAGCTAATCCCTTGTTTTCTGGAACAAATTGTATTGTTCCTGTTGTCCTATTATGACAGCACTTCCGTTATCTGACTTTGGCTCCATCACAGGCACACAAAATGCAACCTGTCTCATGAAAGCAAATTTCTCTGTAAGTGGTCAGGATTCAGAAACTGAACCTCTGTCTATGAGGATATTATGTAGGAAAGTACTGCGAACCCTAATTTTGTGGCAGAGGCATTTTATAGCTTCAGGTCAAATGCTTAATACTCTGGACAAACTAATTGACATAGTGTGCACTTGTCTTTGCCTTGCAGCACCTGACTCTCCACAGCCTAAACAAGCCCCTATGGGCACTCAATAACTGGCTAAGTCCAGAAAGACTCTTCCAATACATACTAAAGCAGTGTGACAGGTGCCTGGAAAAGTCCTGTTTGGGATTTACACATCTCCTAGACGCCATTCATATACATTTCAGGACCTCTGATCTGCTCATCCAAATCAGGTGGTACACCTATCCCTTGCAGGTCATTTAGGCTCACCTGGAGTATAGAGTAATTTCTTTATAGCCTGGGAAATAGACAAGTCATGTCTGTTAGAGCTAAAAGGTTGGTGAAACCACTGGGACAGTGCTAGGTTTAAGTTTTTTGATTTGTATTAATTGTTTATTTTTGGAGTACTGTACAGCACAATAAATAATACAAATAACACACCATTGGTTTCCACTATATCACTGCACTGGTATCTGTGCCTGAAAGAGTTGTTTACCTCAGGGAGCATTATACCTGCTACTTATCCCCAGCTCACATGGAGGACTGCGGGCAGTATGAGCAAGAAACTGCTATTTAAAGGACAGTTTCTAGAGTCACTTAGGCTACTTTCACGCTGGGGCAGTACCGGTGGTAAAGCAGAGCTATTTTTAGCGCCACTTTACTGTCATTTTAGCGGCGCTATTCGACCGCTAGCAGGGTGGTTTTAGCCCCTTCTAGTAGCCGAAAAAGGGTTAATACCACCGAAAAAGCCCAGATGCAGTGGTGGTTTGCCGTCGGTTTGGTGGCGTTGCCCCATTGTTTTCAATGGGCAGGGGTGCTTTAGGAGCGGTGTATACACCGTTCATTTAGCGCTGCAAATATGTGGCTTGCAGGACTTTTTTTTACCGTCTGACAGGTGAGGCTCTTTATAGGCGCTATACAGTGCTATGTAAAGCGCCTCAGTGTGAAAGTAGCCTAAACATAGAGGAGATCCTAAGCCAGTTTTTGTTTTCTACGATTGCACAACAGCAAACAAATGCTGCACTACAGGAACAAATGCAGGTGCTGTAAAACAGAATAATGCTGTACAAGAACAAATGTAGATACTGTTTAAAAAGTTAGCAAGTGCTGTAGCAAAAGCCGCAGGCATTCTTGACAGCTCTTCACCCATCCAGATTCTGGTCTTAACCAGCATCTGGTCAGGTTTACTCTTAAGGGGCAGATTTCTGCTTTATCCATTTTATTCCAAAAACCTCTTGACTTGCGATCGCTAATCAAGATTTTTCTTCAGGTTTGCTGATATAAACCCCCAATTTGACCACATGTGTCACCCTGGGATCTCAACATGGTGCTCCCTGTACTTCAGAAACCTCTCTTTCTTTTTTCAATTTATTTTCTTTATTTAAATAAAGTAGTACACGTACAAGGGCATATACAGAAATCTGGGAATATACATTAGAGAGAAATTAATAATCTGTGACAATAGATTTACAACTCATTTACACTTTACTCTGTAATAAAAAAAAAAAAAAAGCCCCGTATCGGTTTGAGTCATCTAGTTTGGATATCTCCACTCCCCACGAGTTTCTCTCTGCATCTCGCCGAGCCCCGGACCCATACCACTCATCTAACATATTTGTCTTTTATTACAAAATAAATCAAGACACACCACCCCACCCATAAACCTCCCCCCCCCCTCAAAAAACATAAAAAAAAAAAATTACAAAATAAAAAAAAATAAAAAAACACACAGAAAAAATAGAAAAAAAAAAAGAAAAAATAAAAACCCCACCAATTTTTATCCAGATAGAGTCTTTCCATGGAGATCATTCCTGAGTCTGCCTATCACTTTGATGTATTTATAATCATAAAAAAAAAAAAAAAAAAAAAAGTGGTCTTACTTCTAATCTTCTTCTAGGAGTGTACTTCCTTCCTCCGAGGCCATAAAAGTGTTCCAGAGTCGCCAGGTCCTAGAGTATTTCTCTCCTTGAGATCGTGCTGAAAGGACCATATCTTCCAGTTTGCTAATCTCTTTCACTTTGCGAAGCCACATTCCTACTGTCGGGGGTAATTCCGACTTCCACCTTCGTGGAACACACGCCTTCGCAGCATCTAAGAGGTGACAGATTATAGATTCCTTGTATGCCTTTTCTGGTATATGAGAAACATGAAGGAGAAAGAGAGCTGGGTCTCTTGGGATTGTGTGTTCTGTAAAATTTTGAACAAACTGTCTAACTTCTGTCCAGAAGTTTTCTAATTTAGGACACTCCCAAAAGATATGTAGCAAAGTACCTTTATCCCTCTGGCATCTCCAACATCGATCTGAGAGGTCAGGGTACATTTTTTTCAGTTTATCTGGTGTTCTATACCAGCGTGTCAGAATTTTAAAGTTTGTTTCTTGTGTTTTCACACAGATCGACGATTCATGCGTGAGACTAAGGATTTGTTGTATTTGTGTTGTGTTGAAGTTTCCTCCCAGCTCTTGTTCCCATTCACTAATGCATCTCAAGGAGTCTATTTCCGCTGTCATCATTAGTAAGCCATAATTAACTGATAACGCGTGGGGCATTACTCCCGTTGCCGAACATAATTTCTCGAAAGTAGTGAGGGGTCTGTTAAACCTCTCCGGGGCTGGAAGTGTATTAAGAAAGTGGGTAATTTGGAGCGCGTTCCAAAATCTCAATCTATATGTCTCCTCTTTATCCATCAGCTCCGATATAGTTCGCCATTTTCCCTCCTTTATATAACTAGAAACTTGTGTAAGACCTATATCTATTAAATACTTAAAAGCCCTGTCTTCTAACCCCGGTGGGAAGAGGGGGTTTTCTAATATGGGATAAAGAGGAGAAATCTCTGGCGCTATACCCATGGATGGAAATAACTTTGTGCAGAGACAAAGAAACCTCTCTTTCAACATATTATCAGTATTCCATTGGAAGACCTCCCATGGATTGCCTTCTTGGTCCATATTATGTCAAGCGTGTTTCTGAATTGACAGATTTTTTTTTCTGTAAATAGTTCTTTCTTGTTTTGCACAAAAAAGGGTTTGAGTCCAGAACTTTCCTTCCTACCTGGTCTCTTCTTTCCACCTCACATCATTTTCCTTCACTTGGTCCTGCCCCAAATCATGACAAGGACATTGCCCTACATTGCCTGCATGTGGTCAGAGCTGTCAGGGTCTGCCTGAAAGCTACAGACTCTATTTGCATGACTGCGTCTCTTTGTCCTGCCCACGGGCCCTCAAACAAAATATCCTGCTTTCCAGGGTATACACCCTTAAGAAAAGGGTTCCCCCTTTCCCTGTTAGAGCTCATTATGCTAGGGCTGTTGGTGTCCCTTGGGCTTTCCAGCATCAAGCATCTGTTTCCCAGATTTGTAAGACCGTAACCTGGTCCTCTATTCCAACATGCTCCAAATTTGTTAAGGCCTCAGCCAAATGGTGCTTCTAGCTGACATTTGAGTGTTTTTTGTTCTGATTATTTAACCCTTGTTTTTTGTGGACCTGTTAGCAGTTATCAATTATTCTAATAGTGCAGCACTGGCTCAAAAATGCAAATTGTAAGGGGGAGGCTATAATGGACTTTAATGGTACCGTATATCAATTGATAATTGACAGTCGCAAATAAAATATTAGAAAAAGTTTATTACAAAAATATATGTAACATTCGACCTTTACATATTAAAACCAATAGCTGCCTCAAAAAAAAACATATCACTTGTGCAATTGCCTATATTATTAACCAGTTTTATGTGAACTAATAAATACGTGTTCTAACAAATTTCCAATGTATATAGTTCATATATGTATATTTAAATCTTGATTGTTGTGAACTTCAGTCCTTATATACAAAAACACCACTGTGCTCCTCTGCTCTCCAACAGATCACCCTTAATTGTGTCACCAGCTGCATTGCCTGCTCACCTCAAAATTGAGTTAAATGAACTCATAAATGGTCTTTCTTTCACTCCGCTGTGGTTTCTTTCCTCCACATCAGAACCACTGCTCTCTCGATTCAACAACCTCACAGGTGATTTCAGATGGATACAGATAATGATCTCTCATGTAAAGATTCCTTCTATACTCTCCTGCCTTTACTCCAGGGACTCCTTTCTGCTATTCATCTGATACACGGCTCCGTAGTAACATGCAATCATAAGCAAGACTACATAGTGCTCTCTGTATGCATACAGTTGTGCTCATAAGTTTACATACCCGAGCAGAATTTATGATTTCTTCATTTTTCAGAGAATATGAATGATAACACAAAAACTTTTCTTTCACTCATGGTTAGTGTTTGGCTGAAGCCATTTATTATAAATCAACTGTGTTTACTATTTTTAAATCATAATGACAAAAGAAAATAGCCAAATGACTCTGATCAAAAGTTTACATACCCCAGTTCTTAATACCATGTATTGCCCCCTTTAATATCAATGACAGCTTGAAGTCTTTTGTGGTATTTGTGGATGAGGCTCTTTATCTTTTCAGATGGTAAAGCTCCCCAGAGTGGCTCAATGATATTGAGGTCAGGAGACTGAGATGGCCACTCCAGAACCTTCACTTTATTCTGCTGTAGCCAATGACAGGGCGACTTGGCCTTGTGTTTTGGATCATTGTCATGTTGGAATGTCCAAGTACGTCCCATGGACAGCTTCCTGGCTGATGAATGCAAAAGTTCCTCCAGTCTTTTTTAATAACATACTGCATTCATCTTGCCAACAATTTTGACCAAATTCCCTGCGACTTTGTAGCTCACACAACCCCAAAACATCAGCGATCCACCTCGGTACCTTTCATCATAGGCCTTGATGACGCCTCTCCAAATGTAGCGTTAATGGTTGTGGCCAAAAAGCAAAATTTTGGTCTCATAACTCGAAATGACTTTGTGCCAGAAGGTTTGAGGCTTGTTCTTTGCTGTTTGGCGTAGCGTAAGCGGGATACTTTGTGGCATTTGCATAGTAATGGCTTTCTTCTGGCGACTCGACCATACAGCCCATCTTTCTTCAAGTGCCTCCTTATTGAGCATCTTGAAACAGCCACAAAACATGTTTTCAGAGAGTCCTGTATTTCACCTGAAGTTATTTGTGGGGTTTTTCTTTGCATCCCAAACAATTTTCCTGGCAGTTGTGGCTGAAATTTTAGTTGGTCTACCTGACCATGGTTTGGTTTCAACAGAACCCCTCATTTTCCACTTCTTGATTAGAGTTTGAACACTGCTGATTGGCATTCTCAATTCCTTGGATATATATCCCTTTCCTGTTTTTTACAGTTCCACTACCTTTTCCAGCTGATTCTTTGACAATTCTTTTGCTTTCCCCATGACTCAGAATCCAGAAATGTCAGTGCAGCACTGGATGAAAGATCTGTCAGGAGTCCAGAAACTCATTGACCTTTTATACACACACACTAATTACAAGCAAACAGATCACAGGTGAGGATGGTTACCTTTAATAGCCATTCAAACCCCATTGTGTCAACTTGTGTGCATGTTATCAGGCCAAAAACACCAGGGTATGTAAACTTTTGTTCAGGGTCATTTGGGTAGTCTCTGTTGTCATTGTGATTTAAAAAGAGTAAACATAGTTGATTGATAATAAATGGCTTCAGCCAAACACTAGCCATGAGTGAAAGAGATGTTTTTGTGTTATCATTCATATTCTCTGAAAAATGGCCAAGAAATCATAAATTCTGCCAGGGTATGTAAACTTATGAGCACAACTGTATTTATTAAAATAGTCCCAATACAGGAAAACTTACAAGATAGCCTTTAAAAATTTGCATATACACAGGATTAATTCTCACGTCTGCTCGCTCACCACTGACACTCTCTCACAGTGGCTGTGTGACGTCATGGGCTCGGTACCTCCCCTCTTGTTGTTAGCAGTTATGTTTGCAATTTTATTGCCCACCCCTTGGTTTATTGCTTGGGTAAGTCCCCTGGTGTGTGAATATAAGTCCTGTACAGTACAATTAAAGTGGTTGTAAAGGTAGAAGTTTTTTTTTTATCTTAATGCATTCTATGCATTGAGATAAAAAGCCTTCCGTTTGCAGCAGCCCTCCTAATACTTACCTGAGCCCAATCTCAATCCAACAATGTTGCTCGAGAGATTCAGCTGTCCGGGACTCTCCCTCCTCATTGGCTGAGACAGCAGCGAAGCGCCATTGGCTCCCACTGCTGTCAAAGTCAGTGAGTTTTTGAGGAGAGAGAGGGGGCAGGGCCATGGCTGTGTCTCAATGGCTGCGGCTCGGGTGCCCCCATAGCAAGCTGCTTGCTGTGGGGGCACTCAACAGGAGGGAGGGGCTAGGAGCGCTAAAGAGGGACCAGAGAAGAGGAGGATTTGAGCTGCTCTGTGCAAAATCACTGCACAGAGCAGGTAAGTAGAACATGTTTGTTATTATTATGCAAAAAAACTAGACTTTAGTATCACTTTAAGATAGGAATTTAAAAGAAATTTTGACTTACATGTAAATTTCTTATCTTACAGGGTACAGTACATGATTTCTACAGGAATTGTATCACAATTCATGGTCCACTTATTAGTTAGACTCCCGGACACCAAAGTAGGAAGGTTTAAAAAATAAAAGAGAAATTAAAAAAAAAAAAAAAGATACCGTCAATCAATTGCAGGTGAGGGTAGCGCCCTGGACCTTTCACAAGATCCTGAGAAGGCTAATGCCACCTACACACACGATCGGAATTCTCGTCGAAAAAAGCTCTGGCGGTTTTCCCGACGGAATTCCGCTCAAACTGTCTTGCCTACACACGCTCACACCAAATTCCGGCCGTCAAGAACGCGGTGATGTACAACACTACAACGAGCCGAGTTCAGTGCATCCGAGCATGCGTCAAATTGTTTCCAAGCATGCGTAGGAATTTTGTGCGTCAGAATTGCTACAGATGATCGAAATTTCCGATAGAAACCTTCTCCGTCGGAAAAATTTAGAACATGCTCTCAATTCTTTGCTGTCGGAAATTCGGGCAGCAAAATTCCGATGGAGCCTACACACGGTCGCATTTTCCGATGAAAAGCTCTCATCTGTCTTTTTCTGGCCGGAATTCCGATCGTGTGTACATGGCATAAGAGATACCAGTTCCACACTTCTCATGAGGTTTGGCATCCTCAGTGTTCCGATGATCTCACTGGAAAGTCCATGACCTCACCTTCAGGTAGGCAATGCAGGTGAAAACCGGCATGTAAGGCAAGTATATATTTAGATTTTTTATGTGTGTGGGTATTTTTTTTATTTATTTTAATGCTGCTTTTTGTATAGGCGATGGGGGTTTGACTAATAATTGGACCTTGCACTTTAATGCAAGGTGTGCTTTAAGCAAATATGTTGATTGCAGTGCCTGATATACAGATAACTGCTAGCAGGGTTCCAAAAAGCAAAGGAACAAACCATGTAGTAAACCCTTGTATGCAGAAAAGTATCACATGATCGCAATAAAAGGAACTGAAACGCAAAACATAGTCCATTTATTACATTTAAACAATTCAGCAAAATACTTCCAAGAAAAGCCATTTTATACAAAAAAATAAGCTAAAACTCAGTTGAAACCTTATAATACCACGATCAAAGGCGGATCCAGAGTCAAATCTCGGGAGGGGCACTGCCAGAAAATAAGGTGCAGACATGATACAAGAAATGATCAAAGACTGCAGACATGATACAAGAGATGATCAGAGACTGCAGACATGATACAAGAGATGATCAGAGACTGCAGACATGATACAAGAGATGACCATAGACTGCAGACATGATACAAGAGATGACCATAGACTGCAGACATGATACAAGAAATGATCAGAGACTGCAGACATGATACAAGAGATGACCATAGACTGCAGACATGATACAAGAGATGACCATAGACTGCAGACATGATACAAGAAATGATCAGAGACTGCAGACATGATACAAGAGATGATCAGAGACTGCAGACATGATACAAGAGATGACCATAGACTGCAGACATGATACAAGAGATGATCAGAGACTGCAGACATGATACAAGAGATGGCCATAGACTGCAGACATGATATAAGAAATGATCAGAGACTGCAGACATGATACAAGAGATGATCAGAGACTGCAGACATGATACAAGAAATGATCAGAGACTGCAGACATGATACAAGAGATGACCATAGACTGCAGACATGATACAAGAAATGATCAGAGACTGCAGACATGATACAAGAGATGATCAGAGACTGCAGACATGATACAAGAAATGATCAGAGACTGCAGACATGATACAAGAGATGACCATAGACTGCAGACATGATACAAGAAATGATCAGAGACTGCAGACATGATACAAGAGATGACCATAGACTGCAGACATGATACAAGAAATGATCAAAGACTGCAGACATGATACAAGAGATGATCAGGGACTGCAGCCATGATACAAGAGATCAATGCAGCATCACCAGTGCCCATTAATTGCTGTCTTATCAGTGTCCAACATCAATAAAAAAAATTGTCAGGGGTTCTAATGATCAAGTCTGTCGGTCAGTTTTTCAGGGGGACCCGACTGGAAAGGTCAAGGTCAATGCATTCCTATAGACAGGCAGGTATAAATGGCCCATTTATACCTGCCTACCTCCTCTCCGATTTTCTCGAGAAAAAAATGGAAGGGGATGATGGGGATCTGCCCTCTTCTGTGTTGGCAAATCGAATTAGAAGTAGTTGGGTGTAAACAGACAGCGGAGTCCGTTTACACCCAGTCGCATATAGAGTAGAGCAGGCTTAGTCTTTGTTTGCTCTTCAGAAACTTGGCGGATACAGATGTCATCCGCCTGCTCTGCTCCAATCAACAGGGGATCTGTCGGCCAATCCCCTGCTGATTGAAACAGAATCTGCCCCGTGTGAAAGGGGCCTAAGGTTCTTCCTAAAATAACAGCAACATTGGTTACATTGTTTTCCTTATAAACTCACCTGTTCTGTTTTCTTTAGGCTATAAACTTTTGTAGCAGTACATATACTGCAGCAGGTCGGCTCTATCGCACGAAACTACATACCTGTAGGCCATTTTGTACAACAGCCAGCGATGGCGTGCACGCTGATTGGCCAAAGGGGGAGCCAATCAGAGAGTCTGGAGGAAGCGATGTCCGCCAGCCACCCACGATCGCTCTCCACAGAGATAGAACAGCGGTCTACAGATGTAAACAAGGCAGACTGCCGTTCTGTCAGAGATGAACAGAGCGATCTTGTGTTCCTGCTAACTAGGAACACAAATCACTCTGTTCATCTAGTGAGTCCATCCCCACACAATTAGCAAGAACCCCCTAGGCACACAGTTAACACTTTGATCAACCTCTGATGTTAACCGCTTCCCTGCCAGTGTCATTAGTACAGTGACAGTGCATATTTTTTAGCACTGATCACTTTATTAGTGTCACTGGTCCCCAAAAAGTGTCAAAAGTGTCAGTTAGGTGTCCGATCTCTCCGCTGCAATGTTGCAGTACCACTAAAAATCACTGATCGCCGCCATTACTAGTAAAAAATAATTAAATATAAATGCCATAAATCTAGTTTGTAGACGCTATGAATTTTGCGCAAACGAATCAATATGCACTTATTGCGATTTTTTTTTAACCAAAAATATGGAGAAGAATACATATTGGCCTAAACTGAGGAAGACATTTTTTTTATAGCAAAAAAGCAAAAAATATTGTTTTTTTTTTTTTTTTCCAAAATTGTCACTCTTTTTCTGTTTATAGCACAAAAATTAAAAACCGCAGAGGTGATCAAATACCACCAATAGAAAGCTCTATTTGTGGGAAAAAAAAGGGCGTACATTTTATTTCGGTACAGCAGCCTTGCACAATTATCAGCCAGTCAAAGTAATGCAGCGCAGTATCTCAAAAAATGGCCTGATCATAAGGAGGGTTAAAACTTTTCGGAGCTGCAGGGGTGGAGATTAAACAAGTTAAGACTAAAAGGGCATTTTTTTTTCATACATAATGGTACACATGTATTTTGTGATTTGTCACATGACATTCATTCATTCATACTTTTACTCACGTTTAGTCGTCAACTATTTGGGTGCTCTGGTGAGAGCGAGGGGTTCCCATGCAGGAGCAATGGAGTGGGGATGGATGGGATGGATGGATCCAATAATCTTCTCAATAATTTTCTTCCTGTGATGCTGTATTCAAGACAAGTCAAGCCGCTCTGTAGACTGCGCAAGGTGGAGAAGATGGAGGAGGTGGGTGGAGCCAAAACTAACTCAGGGGCGGCGGCGGCTTGTAGCGTGGTCAAGATGGAGGGAGTGCCGGTGGGTGGGGCCAACACAGTCAGGGGCGGAGAAAGAAGAATGCTGGCGCTCTGCAGACTGCAGTGCAGTCACAGATTGACTCTGTGGGCCGCACTGACATGATGTTAGCGGCGGTGCGGTTGTGGAAGAATGGTGGGGAACAGGAAGTTGTTATTACAACTGTACTTTGTCTAACTTTTTATTGGTTTAAAACATACTGTCTGTGCCTGCCCTGTGGCACTGTTCTCTCCTCTCCCTGGCGGCGCCGCGGCGGCCTGTTCTCTCCAGCTGTCAAGCAGAAGCAGCTCCAGCGAGTCACGTCGGCTCTGAGTCAGAGACTGACTGACTGACAGGAGAGCCCTACGTGACTCAGTGACGTCACTCGTTGCTAGACCCCTGGCGGCCCAGGCGTTAGCAACGAGTGCAGGGAAGAGGCTCCACCCACCTGTTCCTCCTGCTATCAATCGAGTCTCTCTCTCTCTGCGCCGCTGATCGGCTGATGTGAGAGAGAGAGAGAGAGACTCGGCAGACCGGGCAGAGGCAGCGGCAGCGGCAGCCGCGCAGAGCAACTCAGTGAGGCAGCAGCTGAGGCAGTTGAGCAAGTGACACACACTGAATCACAGTCATCCTGTCAGCAAGTTTGGGGGGGGGGCAATTGCCCCGTTGCCCCCCCTGGATCTGCCCCTGACCACGATAAGTCATAAAAAGGACTTGCCAAGTAGGCAAGTGGTTAATCACCACTGTGTTTTTTTAATTTTGCTATATAAATGAAAAAATACAGAAAATTTTGAAAAAAGTAATTCACTTAGTTTCTGATATAAAATTTTGCAAACAAAAAATATTTCTTCATAAATTTAGGCCAAAATGTAGTCTTCTACATTTTTTTGGTAATGGCATTTTAGAATCGCTGCACAGTGTGTTACATTTAATAAACCTCCCTGTTCTTTGGACCCATCGCATGGACTCATTTTTCCTGAAAGAAACTTTGGATTTAGTTGAGTGGTGAAGCAAAATTGGAAGTAGGCAGGATCCCCAAGTGACAGCATTGCAACATAATGTGCATAAAGTTTCTTCTTCTTCCAGCAATGCAATTACAGCTGTCATGAAAGAAGTACGTGGTTGCTGTTATTGACATCTCCTTGGAATTGTTAGTTGCATTTATGTCAGGTTGATGCTTTGTCTTCAGAACTCCAAATCACTGATCCTTGATAAATATGGAAATGAAGATAGCCAACTTTTATTCAATTACTGCACTTGTAGTAGTTTTGACTCCACCTGTGTGCAAACACTTGCCTCTCCTGCTACTCAAATGTTTGCTCTGTTGCTGAGGGATCATCCTCTAAAGTATGCTGGGAAACTGACCCTTCTGCAAGTGTTCATCTCCTGTGTTCTTTAGTGGAATTCACAGTAACCAGTGAGTTTTTAAGGGGACACAGTGGATTGACACTCTCAGATAGACTTTGACCAGCTGTAAACTGATTTTAATTCCACTATAATGGAAAACTGTATTTTATTAAAATATGAAGGCTTCCGTTTCTAACTTTCTGAAATACTAGCTCCTTGGAGATCCATATCTTTACTGCTTTCTGAATCAATGACCTGGAGCAAGTATACCAAGTCAAAACTTTAGTTCTATAGTTTTTCTTTCTGGCCTAGACGTGATATTGCAAGAAAGGAATGATATTTATATGTATCTTGTAGTTTTGTGTGTTCTTAAAGCAAGAGCATTATGGGCGATCCCTATTCTGAATGCTTCATCCTACCTATGCATAATAAATTATTCAAAAAGTTAATAAACACAAGTATAACAAGTACAAAAATATGCATAAATGCATGCAGTAATAATCATCAGTAATGCATGCTACTGTATATGACGTTTCCTTACCTCAAGTCCATCAGCAATCTTTCTTTGACATCTCACTGTTCTCTTAGGTGCACACCCTTCTCCTCTTCATTGTTATCCATGTCTCCCTATTCTGTACCTGCTTTCATCTTAATATCCTATGTCCTCCCCAATATGCTCTCACTTCATGTATGAAATGCAGGGTCTTGCAGTAGAGCCAGTCATCCCAGTAAAACTAATGCTAATTATATGTGTTCTGGAGTTTTGTTAGAATGAGGTGGAAACATGATGCTTTGGGGCTGTTTCTCTGCTAAAGGTACAAGTTGACTTTGCTGCATTGAGGGGCCGTGTATTATCTTGGATGAGAAAGGTCTTCCCTCATCCAGAACACTGAAGATGGGTCAAGGATGGGTCTTCCAGCATAACAATGACTCAAAACATACCGCCAAGGCAACAAAGGAGTGGCTCAAGCAGAAGCACATTAAGGTAACGAGGATAAGGAGAAGGAGAAATGCCTTATACTGTGCTCCATCAAGGTCCCTCCAGGGATGTGACTGGTCCCCAACAGCCTCCTCTCTAAGCTATTCACAGTTACCCTCACCTCCAGATACAATGCAGGGGTTAATAGCCCTTCATTGTATGTGATGATGCTGAAGGACCACCCTTGGACCAGGGTTCTGGGGAGAAGAGGGCTAAGCTGGGGATAGGGTAAGGCAGGCCATAGATGGGTCAGTGACCCGATTCACCCCTTCGAGGTGGATGGGGGAATACTCCCCACTGAGTCCATTGTATTCTGACCGGGGGATATAACTTGCAGCGCCAATCAAGCAGGACAAATCCAGCAGGGCGGTTGTACAGAAGTCTGTACAACCACAGTGCCCATACATGGATCAAAATTTGCAGAGTCTCAGCTGAACTGGCTGAGGCTCGGTTCACACTATAGCAATGTCAGACATCGTATGTGATTTGCACTGCTGTGCAGATTACATGCAATGTCAGTGCGATGAAAATTCAGCCATACAGATTGTATGGCTGAATTTGCATCGCATTCGGACCAAAATGGCGCAGGACCCTTTTTTGGTCCGCACTGGAATCAGATTGCATGGGTGTACACACCCATGCAATCCGATTCCTGTCCAAATTCACAGTTTGCACTGCGATCTGTGAACCGATCTGGGGGTGTCATTAACTTTGTATTGTACCCATTTCGCAGAGGGCAGTGTGAACCGCCACGATTCAGGTGCGATGCGGGAACCCACAATGGATTCACAGGGTTTCGCAAGTGTGAACCGTGCCTTAATTTCGTTCCATGTGTCGCTGGCTTAAGCAATATTGTCTATTTCTGTACCCCTAAGCATAATGACCATCCAACCCTTGCAGTGTGTGTGTGCGGGGGGCACTGCAAGGGCAGATTCTTTCTAATTCCTGTAGTTGGACTTTAAAAGGTCACAGATTTTGGAAATGAACTCCAAGCAAATAATATAAACAATATTTAATACATTTATATATTATGTATTCATTTAACAGGTCAACTTCCTGCAATCCAAATCACTCAAAATAGGAAAGTGAGGCCTCAAGAGCCCAGCTCTGTTGTTTTGGGCAATATTGTCTGTGAGCATGCTAACAGCAGATAGATGACTTTAGCAGTACTATGCTTCTTTTTTGCATGGACTGGGAATGTGCTTGCCCAGACATTAAAGTGTTACTAAACCCAGGACACTGTATTCACTATATATGGCTTCCCACAGTACACAGAACATGGAAATGCAATTATTTTAGTAAATACAAACAGCTAAATACCTTTTCACATCAGCAGTATATATAGCAGTCTTGTGATGTCTATTAGTGTCCAGCCGAGCACTGGTTAAAGCTTGTAGGAGGAGTTTTTATTCTCCTCTAAACTGTCCTATGAGGCTGCATGACTCCTGACCCTCTGTCTAGACAGTGCTGATTGGCCTTGTGCCGATCACATGCACCCTCACAAAAAAAAAATCTAGCAATATACACCAAACTGAGCATGTGCAGAGCACCCACAAGGCTCTGTTCTATCAGCAGATGGATTGGGGACAGTAAAATAAGGGGAGGATCAGAGAAGACAGGATCAAACAGCCTTTTTACACAATGTGTAGGATTAACCCCTTCAGTGCCATAATGAGTATAACAAGCATGCTTTACTGCAGGGGTGGCCAACCAGTGGCCCGGGGGCCACATGTGGCCCGCGGAGCCCTCTGATGTGGCCCACGACCTCCTGCTCTGGAATGGTGGGTTAGCAAGCCCAGATCACAGGTTGCCGACCCGTCATACCACAGCATCAGTGTTGTAAATGAAGCTGGTGGTAGAGGAAGAAAGCATCTGCAGAGCAGAGCCCCATAAGCTGATGCTTCCTGTACAGCGCCGGCTTTTGCCACAGGCAGAGTCTATGGCAAAGTTCAGTTAACCCGCAGGATAGACACATGTGCACTGCGCTGCACCCGTGGTGTGGGTAAACCACAGCACATCAGTGCAGTTTAGGCCCTTTTCACATGATCGGTCCTACCCAATCGGTCACCCTCAATTCACCTCTATAGAGCAGCAGATGTAAACAGACTGATGTAAACTTTTGTCCGTTTATTCCCGTCTGCCTCCAATCCGATCCTCTAAAAAAAAAAAATAGAAAGGAATTCATCGCATTCCATCTGGGTGGATCAGATCGGAGGGCCTATAGAGTAGCCGTGACCTGTCATCCGCCTGCTCCGCTAATTGTGGCCCGCGACTGGTTACCAAGCTACTTAAGTGGCCCTCGCTCTTAAAAGGTTGGTCACCCCTGCTTTACTGCATATACAGACTGATTTTACTGCTGTGGTTTTAGTAACACTTTAATTCTTTACGGCAGGGGTCTCCAAACTTTCTGAACAAAGGGCCAATTTACTGTCCTTCAGACTTTGAGGGGGCCAGACTGTGGCCAGTGTAAGTAGAAAATGCCCCGGTGTCAATGGAAGTAAACAATGCCCCATTATTGGTATTAGTGGGAGGAATATTGCCCCAATGTTAGAATTAGTGGAGGAAATAGTGCCTCATCATTGGTGTAATTGGGAAGAATAGTGCCCCATTGTTGGTATCATGGCAAGGAATAGTGCCCCATCATTTGTTGCAGTGGGAGGAATAGTGTTGCATTGTTGATATCAGGGCAAGAAATACTGGCCGATCATTGGTGTCAGTAGGAAGAATAGGCCCCTGCAGTTGGTGCCAGTGCGAGGAATACTGTCCCATCATTGGTGTCAGTGGGAAAAATAGTGCTCCAGTTTTGGGGTTAGTGGTAGGAATAGTGCCCCGTTGTTGGTATCAGTGATAGGAATTATGCCCCATTGTTAGCATAGAAAGAATAGTGCCTTGTATCAGTGAGAAGAATAATGTTACAGGGGCCTGATAAAGGCAAGCAAAGGGCCCCTGGAGACCACTGCTGCTGCATGGTCTTCCAGAAGGTCCAGGTACTGGCTGTGTTTTCTGGCAGGGGTGCTTAGAACACAAAACTGATGGAGCAGAATTACAATACCTTCAGCAGGTAAAACAGACCACATACATATTACAGTTGTTTATTTAACTGTTTGCCTAAAGTTAATCTTTAACCTCTTGCCCACCTCCCCCTGTACATTTACTGTGGCGTGGCGGCTCCTCTGTGCAAAATCACGTACAGGTATGTGATTTTGCACTACTGTGTCTGTGGCGTGCACACGCGCCGCCGGTAAACCATTGGACACAGCAGGAGCCAATCAGCAGGTCCGTCAGACCTGCCAATCTTTTCTGACAGAGGCAGAACATGTAATATGTAAACAAGGCAGATCGCCATTCTGTTAGTGGGGAAGACGGATCTCTGTCTTCCCACAGTTCAAGCACCCCCCGCACAGTTAGAAAGCACTCCCTAGGAACACATTTAACCCTTTGATTGCCCCTGATGTTAACCACTTCCCTGCCAGTGTCATTAGTACAGTGACAATGCTTATTTGTTTAGCACTGATCACTGTATTGGAGTCACTGGTCCCCAAAAATGGCACTTAGTGTCCAGTTTGTCCACCGCAATGTCGCAGTCCTGCTGTTCCGCCATTACCAGTAAAAAAAAAAAAAAAAAATCCAAATATTCCATAGTTTGTAGACACTATAACTTTGCGCAAAGCAATCCATATACACTTATTGGGATTTTCTTTACGAAAAACATGCAGCAGAACACATATTGGCCTAAATTGATGAAGAAATTTTTTTTTTTATATTTTTTTATTGGATATGTTTTATAGCAGAAAGTAAAACATATTTTTTAAAAAAATTGCTGGTCTTTTTTTGTTTATAGCGCAAAAAATAAAAAACCGCAGAGGTGATCAAACACCACCAAAAGGAAGCTCTATTTGAGGGGGAAAAAAAGGACGTTTATTAAATTTGGGTACAGCATCACACGACCACGCAATGCACAGTTAGTGCTGTATTGCAAAAAATGGCCTGGTCAGAAAGGAGGTAAACCTTCCGGAGGGCAAGTGGTTAAATTGTTGTGGGGCGTGTGTGGTTAATTTTTAATGCGCAGTTCATTTTAATTCTATAATGCATAATGTAAAAAATAAAAACTGCAGATGTGATCAATTACCACTAAAATAAAGCTCTATTTGTGGGGAAAAAAAGGACATCAATTTTATTTGGGTACAACGTCACACGGCCGTGCAATTGTCAGTTAAAGTAACGCAGTGCCGTATCGCAAAAAACGGCCTGATCAGGAAGAGGGTAAACCTTTCCGGAGGGCAAGTGGTTAAATTGTTGTGGGGTATGGGTGGTTAATTTTTAATGCGCGGTTCATTTTAATTGTATAATGCATAATTGAAAAAGTAGCATAATCTTGGTATGAGTATGCACTCGGTATCCATGTTATGACTGAAAATTGCATTTTATTGTGACGAGAGCTGTCAACAGCCATTTGTATCAGATTGACATTTATGTGGCAAATGTCTAAATTCTGTCAGTCTCTGGTGTCCTTGGAAATCAGAGGGCAGCATTACAATTAAGACTGTTGTCACTCATTACTTCCAAAAATGGAATCCTTTACAAGATTGATCGTCTAACAACTTAGCAGCATGTTTGCATCATAAATCTACAGTCAGCTCTGAAATACTAGATCTTAAAATTGCTTTTAAATGCTTTCTTCTCAAATTTCCCAAAATAAGCAGCAACAGGGGTGTTCTGACAATTTATATATTTACTTATGAATAATAAGTCTGTAAAGGCTAAATATAGTTTTATTTTCCATTTAGTAGCTAATTTTCTTCAACTCTGACAAAATCTTGTTTCTATCAGAAACACATAGGTCTAATATATAGTGGTCTGGTGTTAATTAGGCAGAATTACCAGGAATAGTTGGCCTTGCAGAAATTTATCACCGGTGCCCACATTACTGTTGGTAAAATAGGAGCAACTTCAACTCATAAGCAACCTATTAACAAGGTGTCAAAAATTCCTCTGAGAATTGCAACAGTAACCCCGTAACCGTGAACATGGCTGATGTGTTCTGTATACTTCTGGCTCCGAACAGGAAAGTGTCTGCCGCACAAGTCTGCCCAGAATGTAGCAGTATAAACATTTCCAGACAGCAACATCTTTATTATTTCAATGTATATGCCTAGATAGATTTCTGTTACCTTTTAGGCAGTTCTTAAAGAAACTGTAACATTTATGTAACAATAACATATAACTTTAAAATATATGAAAAGGTTTAAGAATATTATCCGTATAAATGACAAATTTATTATAAATGACATACATTTTTCTTTGAACTATGTTAATTTTTGTTAGTGTTCCCATTGAAAGTCACCTTAGCTTCTTTTTGACATCTTTTCCTACATCTTAATCCTAACGAGATGACATTTAGGCCGGGTTCACACTGGTACGACAAACGCTCCGACATTGGGAGCTCATGTCGCATGACGTGTGAAAATCAATGTTTCCCTATGGGAGCCATCTTAACTGGTCAGACACAAGTCGGTCCGACTTTGAAAATGCTTCCTGTACTACTTTGGTCCGACTTTGATCCTACTTTAGCCCATTGACTATCATTGAAGTCAGATCAAAGTCGGATCGCCGTCTTGCATGATCCGACTTTGGCATGCGACTTGTGCTCTGATGATCTTGAGGGCGAACTGTACGCCAAATTGTAAGTAAAAAAACGGCATGGGTTCCCCCTCCAAGAGCATACCAGGCCCTTGGGTCTGGTATGGATTTTAAGGGGAACCCCTTACGCTGAAAAAACGGCGTGGGGGTCCCCCCAAAATCTATCGCAATTCCATATCGCAAAAAATGGCCTGGTCATTAAGGAGGCAAATCTTCCGGTCCTCAACCGATTCAGCCCCTGAAGATTTTACCCCCTTCCTGACCAGAGCACTTGTTACAATTTGGCACTGCGTTGCTTTAACTGACAATCGCGCAGTCGTGCGATGCTGTACCCAAACAAAATTTGCGTCCTTTTTTTCCCACAAATAGAGTTTTCTTTTGGTGATATTTGATCATCTCTGCAGTTTTTATTTTTTTGCGCTATAAACAAAAGAAGAGCGACAATTTTGAAAAAAAAACACTATCTTTTACTTTTTTGCTATAATAAATATCCCACATTTTTTTTTTCAAAAAAACAAATTTTTGGCCGATATGTATTCTTCTACATATTTTTGGTAAAAAAAATAGCAAAAAGCGTATATTCATTGGTTTGCGCAAAAGTAATAGCGTCTACAAAATAGGGGATAGATTTATGGCATTTTTATTATTATTTATTTTTCTACTAGTAATGGCAGCAATCTGCAATTTTTATCGGGACTGTGATATTGCGGCGGACAAATTGGACACTTTTGACACATTTTTGGGACTATTGACAATTATACAGCAATCAGTGCTAAAAAAATGCACTGATTACTGTAAAAATGTCACTGGCAGATAAGGGGTTAACACCAGGAGCGATCAAGGGGTTAACTGTGTTCCCTCTCTGTGTTCTAAATGTAGGGGGATGGGACTTGCTAGGGGAAGAGAGAGATCGGTGTTCATACTTTGTATGAACAGACGATCAGTCTCTTCTCTCCTCGCACAGAACCCAGTTCTCGCGGTGTCACGAGCGATCACAGGTGCCCGGCGGTCATCGCACCCGCCGGGCACTCACATCTGCTCTGGGGGCGAGCAGCGGGCGTGCCCGTAGTGGCCACAGGGCGAAGCGACGTGACATAACGTTGTTTCGCCCAGCCGTGCCATTCTGCTGGTCGGCAAGTGGTTAAGTGGTTAAAGTGGTATTAAAGGCAAGTTCCTTTTTCTTTTTTTTTTTTAATAATAACAAACATGTTATACTAAAAAAATAAATTATATAAATACTAGGTTTTAGTCCAGATCATAATTAAGAATGAAAGAAAAACACTTCCTTAACTAAGAACACCGCAGTCCACCTCCCTCCAGCCTACAATGGATGATAAAGCTGGCTATTTTTTTTTCATTTTTTATTGATCAGCCAGCGGGCTGATTAAAAAATAACTGAACAGATTACTCCATCTGTACAATCTAGGTGGATGGGGGAATCTGCCCTGCTGTGTCATTATATTCTGACAACAGGGCTCCTGTGCCACCATCATAATACTGTACCTGCAAAGCAACATTTTCCAACAAGCCCGTTTTGAGAGCAGTTAGTGCTTTGATTGGCTGCTCTTGAATGGGAATATCAATAGATGGAATGAAATTCAGACCCTCCCTTCTATGGCCAGCTTAACAACAAATACAAATGTACACACCAAAAGTGTAAAAAAAATTAAATATCCGATTCTTTAAGGGAATCTTTAAAAGTATTTGTATTAATGTTATAAATAGATCTGTACATGTTTAAAGCTTAATAACCTGTAAATAATGATGTGCTAAACCTCTTCTGCAGCCTCTATTATTGAGGATTGTAAATACCAGAATAAAAGGAAAAAAGTCTCACCTGATTCTCAGTTATGTGCTAGTTTTTGTATCTCAAGATCAGTTTGGCTCATTTTTGACTTTCCTGACTATCGTAACATGTACAACAATGAGTGAATTTCTCTGTATGCCCGAGTTATGTATTTTTTGTGCAAATTTAATAAAAACTTATTGAGAAAAAAAAAAAAAAAAGTGAAGAGTTTAGAGCTACGTTGGGGAATACATTTCTTATAGAGGATCAAGTAACAGATATTTTCCTTGCCCAAAATGTACATTAAGTAGGTAGACTAGATGTAGGAAATATTTTAATTGAATAATTATTTTCATCTGTCTGACAGTCTTTTCTTTACATTACTTAGAAACATTCAAGGACAGAAACTATTAGCTCAGAGCTTTAAACTTTAGCAAAATATAAAAAACATAATTTTTTTCATCATGAAACATGCAATATATAGAAAATGCAAATGGAATCATTCTCTTTATTTGACTATGTGTATTCTTCTGTAGGTGATATCATAGATTAAACTCTGGGGTATGGAGAAATCTTGGAGGTGGTGTGCTGCTTCCACATATATTTACTATTTTATGGTACTAAGACCCCCCCCCTTTAAGTTAACAACACATTAAATAGTTTCTCTTTACTGGCTAGCAGGTTCTAAGGAATTTTGCATTGTATTTTTACTTAGAGAATTACCTCTCCCAATGCACGCAAAATGCATTTGGCCTTGTATACCTCTAGTGAATCTTAAAGTGGGTTTAAATCCAAAACCAGATGTAATATATTTTTGCAAGATATTACAACATATTAGCTTACTAATCCTTAAAGTCCAATTTCAGGTTAAGAGAAGAACCTTTCACTTCCCTCTGTCTGATCACTGTGTTCAAAAAAAAAAAATATCAAAATCCTAATTTTCACTTACTTTAAATGCTTTTCCCCTCTGTTTATTTCCTGGATCAGTCCTTTTTCTGGTAGTCTACATCACTACCAGCATGATTTGGACAATTCCCATTCTGCAGTCGTATCTCTGCTCTGTTAGCCAGAAACAATTAGAAATTCGTTTTCCAGCCAGCTTGTTTTCACATATATTTTGCTATGAGTTCTACTTCATATACTCTTATACTCTAACATTCATATCAGTTCCTGCCCTCAAGGAGCTTACAATCTTAGGTCCCTAGCTCACATTCATACATACACATACTATTGCCAATTTAGTCAGGAGCCAATTAACCACCTGACCTCCGTAAGGTTTTACCCCCTTCATGCCCAGAGCATCTTTTGCTATTCAGCACTTTGCTACTTTAACCGGCAATTGCTCAGTCATGCAACACTGTACCCAAATGAAAGGTTTATCTTTTTTTGCACACAAATAGAGCTTTCTTTTAGTGGTGTTTAGTCACCCCTGTTTTTTTTCCCTTTATAAACAAAAAAATAAAATGGCCAAAAAAGCTAATTTTTCTTAGTTTCTTTTTTAAAATTGTTAGATCCTGATGTACTCATGGCCTATCTCATTTCTTGAGGCCCTTAAAATGCTAGGACAGTACAAATACCACTCAAATTACCAATTTTTGGAAAGTAGACAGTCCAGGGTATTTAGCAAGAGGCATAGCAGGGTTTTTGAAGTTGTAATTCTTCTAACATTTTTTTGTAACAGTACAGTGTCATCATGTGTGTAACTAAAATGTGTAGTGCCAACAATGGCAAAAAATATATATAAAACCATTTCAGCAAAGATAAAGCAACGGTGTAAACGTTCATCAATAGCAAGATCAATCCTCTGTGAAATGAAAAATCTTAATCCAAAAATAAAGTCTTGTGAAGAAATAATGCAGATAGGAACTAACACCTTCTGAAGTGAAATGTGTATCCCAAAAATTGCTCAGAAGTCAGCCACCACACCCCAGTGAAGTGGACATTCACCAGAGACGATGGCTGCCACAGGGCTGATGCAAGGATTTTTGACACCTTAGACAAAACCTCATTTTGCCGCCCCCCCTGGCTCCACCCCTGACTCCACCCCTTTGCCCTGCACATGTATACCCCACCTTTTTAATGACTGCTACTATTTTGCATGCAACACTTTGCTAGACCAGCTAATTGTGCAAAGCCTCACCTGTGCCCATTAATGCCGCTTCACCTGCGCCCATCAAATACAGCCTCACCTGTGCCCATCAAATACAGCCTCACCTGTGCCCATCAAATACAGCCTCACCTGTGCCCATCAAATGCAGGCAGCGCCAACAGTGGCCATCAAACGCTGTCTAACCTGTGCCCATTAATGCCGCTTCACCTGTGCCCATCAAATGCAGTCTGACTTGTGCCCTCACTATGCCGCTTCACCTTTGCCCATTAAATTCAAGCAGCCCCACCAGTGGCCATCAAACGCCGCTTCACCTGTGCCCACCAAATAGTTTCACCTGTGTCCATCAAATACAGTCTCAGCTGTGCCCAACAATGCCGCTTCACCACTGCCAATCAATGCAGCCTCACATGGGGGGGGGGGGGGTCCTTGGTACATACTTGGCATTTCGGCAGATCAGTCATCAGTGAATATAAATACATATAATACTGTGTTTTGTATTATAGCATTTGCAAATTGCATGTCATTGTCAATATATACACACAATCTCATTATTAAGACAGCAACAGTTTCTCGCTCACACCAATCTACAATTCTGCTGTGCACGCCTGTACCTGCCTCTGTCCTTGCCTCTTCCAGGCTCCACCTGTACCCAAGCCCGGAGAGCTGCCGCCAGGCGCCACGCTACGAGACTGTCCCATGATTTACTCCGCTCCACTCCAGTGCTGGACACACACACGTCAGAGCCGAGAGTGAAGAACGGAGAGCACCGGGACGGGGGGTGCTGGACACAGGACACATGTCACTGTCAGAACTCGGAACGATCTCCGCTCTGAGTCAGAGGCTCAGAGCAGAAAGCCGGCTGGGGGGGTGTGAATCTGATGGAAAACATGTCAGAAGCGGAGAGTTGTTCTGCACAGTGTGGACACACATGATGTCACTGATGTCAGAGCGGAGATGGGGGGAGGGGGGCGGGGGCACTGCCCTGCTTCACACATGTCAGAGGCTCAGAGCGGCTGCCTGGTGTATAGTATAGTATAGTATAGTTGCAACTGCAAGCTCTGTGGACAGGGGCCGGGCGCCCTAGGCGGCAGTGCGTCCTAGGCGGCTGCCTAGTCCGCCTAGTGGGAGCACCGGCCCTGGGCTGCCATTATAACAGCATACACGCCTGTATCTTTAAGTCAGGCATCCACTGGAAGCATAAGGATTGCACCTAATATCCACGTCCAGAGACACTTCTCAGTAGGGTCAAACTAGGTTAAATAAAGCTGATCAGCAGCACTAGGTGTAGTGCCCCCCACCCTCTGCTACACCTGGCGCTGCTGATCAGCTTTCTTTTCCATAGTTTGACCCTACTGAGAAGTGTCTCTGGACATGGATATTGGGCACAATCCTTATGCTCCAATTTTAGTAAATATCCCTCAAGTATTCTTTGGATTGTGCCCCTGACTTTTATTGAAAAAAAGTTGTATCTGGCCTTTTTTACATGTATGGCAGCAAAGGAGAAGGAAACTTTGTCTTTGTCGGTGGAGTACATACCATGGCCAAAAAAAAAAGTCTGACCTGTCTGAAAGGTTTACAATTGTAATTTTCTGGTACTTGACATATTTTCCTGATCAAGCATTATACAGTATGTTATTATTAGATTCAATGCAGCCCTTGTGGCCATATACCATTTGTAGCAAGGCTTTGACCATTGTTACAGATTATCTATTACAGACCTATTTTAGCTACACAAACATACACATTTGTATGAATGTTGCAGTATATGTCTAATGGGAATACTAAATAATGAAAACTTGTTTAGTGAGGTAATTTTTGTGTCAAGCAAACATACCATCAGCAATCACTTTGTAAGGTGTCACATATCATCTGTAATTAGTATCCCCTGCCAAATGTTCTGGAAACAATATCACTTGGAGCAACTAAAAAGCATAGGTATATGTCCTGGAATGCAAAACGTAAAACAGTCTGATTTCATCTCTGGCTTCACAACTTGTAAGTTGAAAAGTAACCCAGAGCAGTAAAAAAATGAGTTCTCACATGAAAACTCATTAATAAGAGGGTTGTAACAGTAAAAGTGCAATTGTAATCCAGGGGTCTCCTCTTTCTTCTTCCTTTATCCCTCTTTCCTTTTCTTTTCCTTCTCCTCTTTCCTACTTATTAAACCTTTTGATAGTTTGGGGAGTAATCTAGGACCGCTGGTCAACCGCCATTGGTCCCACTCTCAGTTTGCGGGTTGTGTATTCAAACATAATGACCAGCTACCATGATTGATTCATGGCTGAGATGACCCCTTGTCTTAGATGGGGGTGCCTCCGGTCATGCAGTTCCTCTTCGGAGGATGTATCTGGTTCTTCAGAACTTCAGAACGATAGTCATAGCCCAAAATAGCGTTATTAAAAAATATATATAGAATCCGCACTTAGGATTAGAACTGCAGCCTCCCAGAGAGGTACTGCACACTAGTGTGTAGTAAAGGAAATTGGTTTTAAATTAAGTGATGGTGGCGCTGTTCAGGGTAAGTATAGGGAGAGCAGGATAAGGATATAAATATATAAATAAATAAATATAGGACAGATGCGTGTGAATGGTAAAAGTGAATATGCGTATAACTGATAAAAGAATATACGTATAAAGGACAATAAGGCAACTACACTTAAAAACCAATGAGGATATATAAAGTGACTATGTGCAACAGCTCATGAACATAATGTGTAACTCAATACATAAATATGTGTAAGCAATTTCATGTGACAAGCAAAACCAAAGGTGTAAATTCCATAAAGGTAAAGCTAAAAGTAAAATTAAAAGTGACTCCGTGCTGAGATGAAAAAAATGAATGATAAATATATATACCAAAATATATAAAATATATAAAAAATGTATATATACAAATATATGTAAAAAATATATATGTGTTAAATGAATCCAATGAGGATGAGATGAGTATATCCTCTAAAAAGAAGGTGGTTCAAGTGCGCATTATCCAGTATGATGGGTAGAAATAATAATAAATAGGTAAAAAATAAAAATAAAGGGGTAAAAAAACTGTTTCACACGTCACTTCCTTGTTGCGGCTTCCGGTTTCGGAAGCGCCGTCAGTGGAACGCACGCTATACCGGGGCTTTGCGGTGCCGTCATCGCTCTGCCCTCCAGCTGCGCGCTCTGCTTTTTAAACTAATTTTATTATTTCCGCATGATTCAATGTTTTTAATAGCCTATCGGCTACATTGTCAATATTTTCTGTTCCCCATCTTTTTACTTATAAATAAAAGAATCATTTTTTTGGCAATATCACACTATTAGTGTTATATTTTTTTACATACACGGACCCCATTGGTGTTTTTACCCCCCATCCCTGGAGAGGGACAGAGGCTGGACATCCCCACAGAGGAGGCTTTTCTGAACAAACCGTCCCCATTGAGGAGGATCCCTACGGTATACCCAAGGAGATTATACGCCTATCACCCCTGCAGGTGTTAGGCACTCTGGTGAGTGTTTGCACATTTGGGGTCACTCGACGGATGGAGGGGAGCACTTGAATGGTCACCGTGTACAAGTCATCTGTTTGCCTATATGTCATATGATGTCGCAAGATTGCTGAGTACAAGTGTACAAGTCATCTGTTTGCCTATATGTCATATGATGTCGCAAGATTGCTGTGTACAAGTGTACAAGTCATCTGTTTGCCTATATGTCATAAGATGTTGCAAGATTGCTGAGTTTTAAAGGACAGCACAGGACTTCACCACTTTGATCACTGATCACTATTATTGATTTATTTGGGACATTTTTCAAAGTTTTTTTACCCCTTTATTTTTATTTTTTACCTATTTATTATTTTTTCTACCCATCATACTGGATAATGCGCACTTGAACCACCTTCTTTTTAGAGGATATACTCATCTCATCCTCATTGGATTCATTTAACACATATATATTTTTTACATATATTTGTATATACCGTATTTATCGGCGTATAACACGCACTTTTTCCCCCTTAAAATCGGGGGAAAGTCGGGGGTGCGTGTTATACGCCGATACCCCCAAAAAAATGACAAAAAAGCCAAGCGCCGCTGAAAAATAGCGAGCGCTGCCGAAAAAACCCGAAGCGCGGCCGAAAAAGAACGAAGCTCCCCCGGAAAAAGCCGAGCAGACTCTGCTCTGCTCGTAGTCCCGCCTCCCTGCGCTCGCTCCGGAAACAGCAGGGAGGCGGGACCGCGAGCTTAGCCGTCCGAGTCGGCTCGGCTTTTCCGGGGGCGCTTCGTTCTTTTTTGCCCGTGCTTCGGGTTTTTCCGGCGGCGCACGCGACAGCGTCTCGGCGGCAGGAAATTTAAACCAGGAAAAGATTGAAAATGATGCTGGCAAGCTACAATGGCACTGGGCAAGGCTGCAATGATGCTGGGCAAGCTACAATGACGCTGGGCAAGGCTGCAATGACGCTGGGCAAGGCTGCAATGACGCTGGGCAAGGCTGCAATGACGCTGGGCAAGGCTGCAAATGACGCTGGGCAAGGCTGCAATGACGCTGGGCAAGCTACAGTGACGCTGGGCAAGCTGCAATGACGCTGGGCAAGCTGCAATGATGCTGGGCAAGCTGCAAATGACGCTTAAATGTAAGTTGTTTTTTTTCCCCTAAACTTCCCTCCTAAAACTTTTTTTCTTTAAAATGCCCTCCTAAACTTGGGGTGCGTGTTATACGCCGATAAATACGGTATACATTTTTTATATATTTTGGTATATATATTTATCATAATTTTTTTCATCTCAGCACGGAGTCACTTTTAATTTTACTTTTAGCTTTACCTTTATGGAATTTACACCTTTGGTTTTGCTTGTCACATGAAATTGCTTACACATATTTATGTATTGAGTTACACATTATGTTCATGAGCTGTTGCACGTAGTCACTTTATATATCCCCATTGGTTTTTAAGTGTAGTTGTCTTATTGTCCTTTATACGTATATTCTTTTATCAGTGTTACGCATATTCACTTTTACTATTCACACGTATCTGTCCTATATTTATTTATTTATTTATATATTTATATCCTTATCCTGCTCTCCCTATACTTACCCTGAACAGCGCCACCATCCCTTAATTTAAAACCAAAATAGCGTTATACTGGTTCTTTAATGACCAATGCTGTAGGTCAATAACGTTGTTACCTGTACTTATCCACACTGTATTGTACAGTTTTATATCTGTATGGTTTATAACTTTAATAAAAAGTATAGGAAACGAAAAGTGCACTTGTATACCAAAAGGGAGCGCATAGGAGAAGTTCATGGCTAGGGATTACATACTCATTAAGATTATTATATTTTTCTCCTCTGTGTATGTATCCCTTATTTCCTAAGCCATGTACTGATACTTTTTTATTTGCACTCACTCTCAGTTCACACTACTGCTATGCGAGAACCTGTGTGAATCCAGTACGGATTGCTTTTTTTCTCAGTCCAAGCAGTACTGATACATAAAGGTTTAGCAAAATGTTGGGAAAAAATATTGAGAATCTTTTCAGCAGTGGAAGCTGGTGCTAAACTTTTTTTTTGGGGGGGGGCGGCAAACAAACCCCCCAGGTCCGCCTGCACTCTCCACGGTGATGGTCTCCCCACTTAGTCCCTCCAGGGCTTCCTCAGCTTCTCCCAGCCAACCCGATCTGCCTCCTGTCCTGATTGGCCGGGAGGAGAAGCTGGAACACAATATCGAATATTAATTCGCTAGTGTCACAAGTGGGTGGGTTTGGGGCGCAGCGTTCTGCGCCCCGAACCCACCCACTTGTGACACTAGCGAGTTAAGAACCCAACCTTTTTCAAGCCAATTAGAGCCTCAGGCTCTAATCATGTAATGAAAAAAAAAAAATCCTAGAAAGCTAAGGGACAGGCTGCTCCTGCTTTTCAGAGGTTGTTCTCTTTACATTTTTTTTCTTAACATTTTGCTAAACGTTTGTGCATCGTAATAAAAGGAGGTGCTGCACTATTATAATAAACTAAAAAGAAAAAAAATTATCAGAAAAATAATAGGTATACATAAACCAATTAATAAGTGAATAATGTCAATAATAATGATGTGAAATCACACAAATAAAACTACATCGGGCGGTATGTCAGCCCCTCCTACCATACCTAAATCTAAATAACAAACACTTGTGTATAGAATGGCTAGTCTTGGACATAACGTAGTTCAATATCAAATCAGCGTGATACAAGTCCTAAAAACAGTCCAATATTAATGGTGAGAAAAATATATTAATGCAAAGATGTGCTGGGTGATGAAACATGCACAACACACAGCCAAAATATGATTAGTGTCTCTTCTTCCAGTGCAGTGACACCTCTGTACTGATTGGTCTCTTACCTTACTGCTGTAAGGTAACAGTATACAGGCAATCCCTGGGTAACAAACAAGATAGGGTCTGTAGGTTTGTTTTTAAGTTGACTTTGTTTGTAAGTCGGAACAGATCCATTTTTTAAATGTAGCTCCAGCCAAAAAAAATATTTTTACATTTTTTGGATAACATAGAGAAGGGTTAACACCCCTGTAATATTTGTTTTGCTGTCTGTGTCCCTGTTCAGAAGATTTTACCTCACTTTCTGTCCCTATGACAATTGGATTTTGAAAAATGTGGGTTGTTGTGGAAACAAGGATTAATTATACAGCTCCAGCGGAGACACCTTTTTCCCCATAATAACTCTTACAGGAGTGAATTTCCCTTTATTGGGGTAGATTTCCTCTCACTTCCTGTTGTCTCCCTCCGTTTGTAAGTAGGAGTCGTATGCAAGTTTGTAAGCCGGGGACCGCCTGTATATGAATAATCTGTGTAACTCCAATGGCTTAGATCAGCTCTCCTGTGGTTAGGCCAGCTGATGGTTCTCTCGCATTGTAAATTCCAGCTTCCTCTAGGAGTCCTCCTACAGGGGAGGCTTTTTTCAGGCACTTTTCAGGCACTGTTTTTAGCCCAAAAGCGCCTGAAAACTGCTCCAGTGTGAAAGGGGTCTTATTATTATTATTTTATCAATACCCGCTTTTATTTTCACTACCACTGATACCTGAGCTAATAGCAAACAATTCCTTTCCTCTTTTGGTATAATTAGATCTAACAATGTACTCAGACCGCTGGCTTTGTAATATCTGTAATCAGATCCATTGCTGGCTCTGTGACACATAGACACATACTAATTAGACCTTCCATTTAGTCCATCCCCCTCCTCTCCTCCCCTCCCTCTGGCTGCATAAAAGCCGATTCCATACACAGGGGCATAGGTCTGATGAAGGAGACCTATGAGCAAATTGCTCATGCTCCAAAACGCGTTACTGCCCCTTGACGTCAGCCCAGGCCTTTACGTTCCAGCGTGGTTCCGTAAGTCCATCAGCTATCTTGCTTCCTCGCTTCTCTCTCCCCCTAGAGGCAAAGGACTCTACACAATGCCTATTATGCTGACTGAAATGCTCATTTGATCTACTACATTGTGAGGGTTTTTAACCGCTTTTTATGAATAAATACTTCTTAATACTGCACTTAGAAGCGCCTTTTGTTTTTTACTTTTGTTTCCTCCAGATCTGTTTCCTCTACCTGAAGTGCTGCTGCAAGTGCTCCCCCAGTCTTTCCTCCTCCTTATGTGACAATAATCTAGTACAGTTCACTGGCACTAACAGAAGTGCCCTATTCCTTTTCAATCTCAATATTGAACCCTATGGACTAAGACTGGGATGCTATTAATGTTCATGTGCGTGTAAAGGCAGGTGTACCAATACTTTTGGTAATATAGTGTAAATGAAGTCTTATGCCGTGTACTCACGAGCGGATTTTCAGTCAGAAATTAGTTGGTTCTTCCGACAGAATTCCGCTCAAGCTTGTCTTGCATACATGTAATAAAAGAAAGAAAACCGCGCCACCCTTTGCTGTTAGTGCTTATTTGTTTCAATTTTTTTTTTTTTTTTTGTCCCCCTTTTTATTAAAAGTGCTGTGTATATAGAGATCTGCTCTGCTATTCCTGGCAGAGCAGAAAATGCTATTATATCTTTATACTGTGATTATTACCATCCCCTAGTTATAAGGTGCTGCGTCAAAATAAAGTGCTCTGTGCAATTTTCTAATTGTAAATCCCAATTGCAATAATTATGTAATTCTAAAAAGATTTTTGTGTCATAAGATTATTACATTGATTCAAGGTTCATACATCTATATCAATAGTGCCATCAAACTCATTTGGTTTTATCGCAAACAATCACAGTATACAAAAGTCCAAATAAATACATAAGAAAAAATAAATAAAGTGATGTGACTAAGAGAAAGTCCGTGACAACACCATGTGCTTGTGGTGGTTCTATGCTTTAAATATTCATTGTGCAGGTCTTTTTAGTGTATCCACCACCAATTATGCAATGGGTCACTCACCACAATAAGGTAAGTATGGGGCGTATGGTTTAATTCTGGATAACCAATCCTATCTGTGGTCTCCTGTTCGCTCCTCTTTCCTGGTATGGAAGGTTACATAGGCTCCAATGTCCCCAAAACGAGATAATGAAATATGCCTCCAATAGTGAAGTACGTTTAAAAAAAGTTTATTAAAAAATATAACATAAAATGAACTCACATGGTCCGGTGCCTTAAGCTGGCACTGAGCATATCCAGCCTTGTGTGTGTAAAATCCTATCGCTGCTGTCTCTGTGTCTTTTTTCCGTTTGCGTGCGTTCCAGATCCTCTTCCTTGCCTGAGCTGCCTCTACCGGAAGTGACGTGAGTGATTATAGTTCACAAAACTGCTGCACACCATAGATTACTATACAAATATCAAACACAATAATTCGCGCCGGTACCTCACATTTTTATTTTTTATTTTATTTTGTCTTGCATACACACGGTCACACAAAAGTTTGCTGAACTTTCGACCGCCAAGATGTACAACACCACGACGAGCCAAGAAAATTAAGTTCAATGCTTCCGAGCATGCGTCGAATTGTTTCCGAGCATGCGTAGGAATTTTGCGGGTCGGAATTTGTACAGACGATCGGAATTTCCGATCTGAACTTTTTACGACCGAAAAATTGAGAACATGCTCTCAATCTTTTGCTGCCTGAAATTCCACCAGCAAAAGTCCGATAGAGCGCACATGCAATCGCATTTTCCGACGAAAAGCTCTCATCGCTTTTTTGATCGTGTGTACGTGGCATTAATCAGTTTTTTTCCCCCTACACTATTGTGGCACTGCTTGGGTTATCATAAAAGAAGATGATCTAAATCACCAAAAAAAAATATTTTTTCCTACCACACGGCACCCACTTTGCTGCTGCCAGTGTGTTTGAGCCCTGGTTCACACTGAGCTTCGGGAATGAAGGCGTGCGTATTCAGATGAATTCACACAATTTCATTCCCACATGTCAGTCCTGATTTCGGCAGGGATTTCCCAGATATCTGTGTGGGTTTCTGCACAGATGTCAATGGAAATCGCACCCTGAAATTGCAAAGAGTAGTACAGAAACTACTTTTTGAAACCGGTGCGGCGATGCAAATGCAGCATCGTACCAATTGGAGTCTGTGTCTCTCTGTGGAACAGACGTGCTGTCAGCAGCTCCAGCAGATGCGCCGGCCTTTCAGGCCCAGGCCTCCTAGGATCCCCAGCAGCCGAACAGGGGTTAAGGTTAACCTTCCCCCCCCCCCCTCCCCTGGTACGGGGACTAGGTACTCGACCCCCCCGGCCCCCACTCGATCGCACATCATCACATCGGGCCACCCGCCACCGCCGCCATCCGTCACCGCCGCCCACATCACAGCCACCTGGCGTTTAGGAAACACCGCGGCTTCGGCCTAGTGCGGCTGTCGCCGGAGCACCGCTCGTCGGCCAGCCACTCGCCCCTACCAGGCCACTGCAGGCCGGGTACTCACGCCATCCGGACTCCCCCCCCTCCCGCGATCACCACCACAACGGCTGGGAAGCCAAGATCAGGCCAGACCGTGGCTCGGGCCTAGCCCGGCGGCCATCTTGGTACACCCAGTTCACCCAGATACCACACAGGACAGCCCCAGGACCCCCTAGCAGACACAAACGGGACCTGCCCTCATCCCTGGTCAAGCACCTGGTGGGCCACATCCGCAGCCGCCGTCCCCTCTGTTCTAGCTCGCTAGACGAGGGAAAAAGCGACTGCGGCTGAGACCCAGCCCACGCCAGTCACCTCCCAGCTATCTCTACCTCCTGCTGCAGGCCGGCGTGCCCCCCCCGTCGCAGAACACCACTGCCCCAGCAAGCCGACCTCACCGCAGAAGCTCCAGGCCACACAGCAACCACCTCCAGACCATTTCCGATCAGGTAAGCCCTTGGCACACATAGGGCACTACATGATCTACTTGCTGGCTTCCTCATAGCCTCTACGCGGCGGCAAGTCGGATACCTAGACTGACAACAGGACAAACCCGGATCCGGATCTGGATCATCAGCTCAGTCATCCTAGGACCATCAACCTCGTCCTCTCGTCATGTGCTACTTTAACCACTAGCTGACCGCCCACTGTCAAATGACGGTGGGACGGTTCAGCTACTGTGGCGGGACGCCGTCATATGACGTCGTCTACAATTTCGCCACTGGGGGGCGCGCGTGCGCCGCGGGAGGCGCGCGCGCGCGCGCCCGCCGCGTAGCTGGGGCCTCGGTGCGCGTGCCCGGCGGTCGCGATGACCGCCAGGCACCCGCGATTGCCCGGTAATCGAGCAGGACGTGGATCGGTGTGTGTAAACACACAGATCCACGTCCTGTCAGAGGAGAGGAGACCGATGGTGTGTCCCTTGTACATAGGGACACCGATCGGTCTCCTCCCCCAGTCAGTCCCCTCCCCCCACAGTAAGAATCACCAAGATAGGGTACACATTAACCCCTGCAGCGCCCCCTAGCGTTAACCCCTTCCCTGCCAGTCACATTTATACAGTAATCAATGCATTTTTATAGCACGGATCGCTGTATAAATGTGAATGGTCCCAAAAATGAGTCAAAAGTGTCCGAAGTGTCCGCCGCAATGTCGCAGTCACGATAAAAATCGCAAATCGCCGCCATTACTAGTAAAAAAAAAAAAATAATAATAAAAATGCTAAAAATCTATCCCCTATTTTGTAGACGCTATAACTTTTGCGCAAACCAATCAATATACGCTTATTGCGATTTTTTTTACCAAAAATATGTAGAAGAATACGTATTGGCCTAAACTGAGGAAAAAATTGGTTTAAAAAAAAAAAAAAAAATTGGATATTTATTATAATAAATAGTAAAAAATATTATGTTTTTTCAAACTTGTCCCTCTTCTTTTGTTTATAGCGCAAGAAATAAAAACCGCAGAGGTGATCAAATACCACCAAAATAAAGCTCTATCTGTGGGGAAAAAATGATAAAAATTTTATTTGGGTACAGCGTTGCATGACCGCGCATTTGTCATTCAAAATGCGACAGCGCTGAAAGCTGAAAAATGGCTTGGTCAGTAAGGAGGTGTTCGTGGCTGGTAGGCAAGTAGTTAAATACTCAGCAGAAGTTCTCCACAGACTAAGGAATACCACCGCAACATTGCCAGCCCCCATTCAAAAAATCCTACGGAAAGAACAACTACTTAAGACCGACCTACGATCAACCTGCAATTACAGGAAGATACCAACCCAACCACAACAATTAGCATGATCAACACCAGATTTGCAGCCAAACACAGACTAGAAGTACACGACTTCATCACCCTAAACAACATAGATTGCCTCTTCATCACAGAAAGCTGGCTAACGCCCGACTGCAACACCATCCTCACCGAATTGGTGCCGGAGAACTACAGAATCCTAACTGAGCATCGGATAGGAAAAAAAGGAGGAGGCCTAGCAGTGATTTTTAAATCGCACCTGGCGATCACCAAACAGATCTTACAGAACCCAGTGCCTTTTATGGAGACACTGACGCTACATCTTCAATCAACACCCCATGACACCACTCACATTCTACTTTGCTATAGACCACCAGGACCAAAGACCAATCTGCTTACACCCCTCACGGAATTCATCTCAACACACACCCTGAAATCCAAAAACTTCCTGGTACTTGGAGACTTTAACCTTTGGGCAAACTCTTCCCAAGACCCTATCGCGACCGCCTGCATTAACCAACTGGAAGAACTGGGTCTCCAGCAACTGATAAAGACTCCCACACACGGGTCAGGACACACCCTGGACCTCATCTTCAAACAAAATTTGGACATCAACATACTTGACAACATACCGCTACCATGGACGGACCACCACGCCATCAAATTTAAAATCTCTACCAACACCACCCACCAAAAACATAAACTGAAATCTGCAACAACAACTCATTGGACTAGATCGCAGAAGAAACTGCACTCCGAAACATTCAAAACCACTTTATCAAATAAAATAGCAACTCTGAATTTAACCCACTCGACGGAGCAAACGCTCAGCTCCCTAAACAATGCACTTCTACAATCGGCAGACTCAGTGGCTCCAAAACGCAGAACACTTATCAGGAGGAAAAACGCAGGATGGTTTAATAGCTCTCTCACGCTACTCAAGCAAGAACGCAGAAGAGCGGAAAGAGCATGGAGAAGAAATCCTATCAAGGAAAACCATACAAACTACAAAGGACTCACAGAGAATTATCAGAAAGCAATCTTCAAAGCAAAAAAAGATTATTTTTCAAATACCATCTCAGCGGCCTTAAACCGCCCTCGGGAACTTTTTAAAATAGTCGCTCAGTCGATGAACCCGGTATGCTTAGAGCCCCCCGCTAACGAAACCCAAGATTTCTGCAATGAATTATCAGATTTTTTCATCAACAAAATCGACAACATCCGGAAAATAATTCATCAGAAAAAAACATCCGACGGCAGTCAACTAGAGCAAAAAGCCGATATCAATACAAACATCCCACAACCCCCAAAGATTTCTCTGATTCCAATTACCACGGATATCACTAAAAACATCATCAAAAACCTCAGAGACAGCACATCTCCTATTGACATCATCCCACAAAACTCCTGAAAGAATGCTCTGACATCTTGGCTCCCACTCTAACGCACCTCATAAATCAATCGTTCAAAGAAGGGATTGTTCCAGGCGCCCTCAAACAAGGCATTATCAAACCCCTGCTAAAGAAACCCAACCTCGACCCCCGGGACCCTAACCACCGCAGACCGATAACAAGCTTGAACAACATCTCCAAGATCATGGAGAAGGCGGTAGTACAACAGATACAACGCCACCTGGACACACACAAACTCCTGGACCCTCTACAATCAGGCTCCCGCCCAGGCCATGGGACAGAAACCGCACTCCTGAAGATATGGGACGACGCCCTTGAAGCAGCAGATGACGGAGAATCATGTCTCCTGGTACTGCTGGACCTCAGCGCTGCATTTGATACCGTGGACCACAATACTCTACTCATCCGCCTCACAGAAGTAGCAGAAGTCACAGACTCAGATCTACAATGGTTCGCATCCTTCCTAGGAAATCGGTCTCAGACGGTGAACCTAGGAGCTTTCACTTCTGAAATCCGGGCAATCTCTTGTGGAGTCCCTAAAGGATCACCCTTGTCGCCAGTGCTCTTCAATATATACATCCGCCCACTCCTCAAAATAATCAGAAAATCGGACCTCTGCTTCCATTCATACGCTGACGACACGCAATTATATTTTCGTATCACCTGACAAAAAGACCATCATCTGCAATTAGAAAAATGCCTCACTATGATAGACGACTGGATGACCACTAGCTCCCTCAAACTTAATGAATCGAAAACAGAACTTCTTATTCTACATGCAAATCAAAACCCCCGAACCAAGATCCCTTGGACATCACCCACCATCTTTGGACAGACCATCGCCCCTAGGACCAAGGCCAAGAGTCTCGGAGTCATTTTTGACTCAGAAATGTCAATGGATGCCCAAATAGGAGCAGTAGTTAGTGGCTCACACCATCTGCTCCGCCTGCTACGCAGACTCATCCCCTTCATTCCAAAGGAGGGCAAAGCAGTGGTAGTTGGAACAGTCATTAATTCTCGACTGGACTACGCAAACTCCCTTTACATAGGATTACCCCAATATCAACTTGCGCGCTTACAACTTATCCAAAATACGGCGGCAAGACTGATAACAGGAAAAAAACCCTGGGAATCCATCTCCCCTTCCCTGAGGAGCCTACATTGGCTAACCGTAAAGAATCGGGTCTTTTTCAAGACCCTCTGCATCACCCACAAATGCACTTATGGAAACGCTCCGGAATACCTTCTCGAGAAAATAAAACACTACATACCCAATCGCAGTCTTCGATCGGCTAATCAAAATCTCCTCCTCATTCCTAAATCCCGTTACAAATCAAAGGGGGAACGGAGATTCGCTGTCCAAGGACCACGGCTATGGAACGCGCTACCAACCGACATCCGCATGGAAGAAAACCATCAGGCCTTCAGGAAAAAACTTAAGACCTACCTCTTCTAGAAGCTTGACAACAAAGCACGAATACAGCGCCTTGAGGCGATTCAGTTCGCATTGTAGTGCTATATAAGTTATTCATTCATTCAATTAGGACGGTGACGGTGCGATTGCCGCCAATTTGACATGTCAAATTGCATGTCAAAATGCACCAATGTGAACCAGGGCTAAATAATTGTTTTTTTTTTGCACTGCTGTATCATTTAACTGAGCTTTTTACCCCAGCCACCTGCAGGGCCACCTCCGGGCTGTCTTATGTTTTCTTAGCTGTACCTAGGGTTCTGCTCCTGCAGATGAGTACAAGACAACCTTTTTGTCAGATTATCAGCTATAGATTTCCCTATATTTCTATCAATGTTTCTCTTTAAATATATAGTATGTGGAAACATGAATATCACAGAGAATAATGTACAAATTAAACTGTTTACTAATAGAATTTCATGATCATCTATGAACTGCTTCCCAGCATTGCTAATTTATGACTCTCTGAAGGAAAGAAAAGTTCTTTGTGCCATTTTATTCCTTGTGTGTCAAGGAAACTCACCCTCAAGGGCCGAATTAACTAATAGCATTAGCACAAATACATGTTTCACAATTTGCAAACTGTCTGCAATATTTTAGAGTGTCTGGAAAGTGTTCTATATTTAACCACTTCAATACTAGGCGTTTTCACGCCCTTCCTGCCCAGGCCAATTTTCAGTTTTCAGCGCTGCTGCACTTTGAATGAAAATTGCGCGGTCATGCAACACTGTACATATATGACATTTTTATAATCCCCCCCCCCCCCCCACAAATAGAGCTTTCTTTTGGTGGTAGTTGATCACTTCTGCGTTTTTAATTTTTTAATTTTTTTTCCAATAAAGTTTTATTAGTAAAACGAAAACATTTACAGAGAAGCAAAGTACAACTGTTTAAGTGAGAAAAATGGTATAAGCACAATTACAGCCTCACGTGTATAATCCAATAACATGTAGCATAGATAACAAGCTGAGGTGGAAGGTATCGTATAAACAGTCAGGAGTCAAACAGCAGTAAACATCATGAGTAACAGGATGATAATTGTGGCATGAAAGTGCAATTTCATGTGGAAGATAGCGAGGAACACATGACAGATATATGGATCCAAGAATCCGTAGGTGGATTCACAAGCAGTCCTCTCTCAACCTCTGCACCCCTATTTGGGAACACGCTGTGCAGAGGGAGTGAGGGGAGAAGTTCGTACATCATGAAAAAGGTGTGAATCTATGGTGCGGGTTAGGTTGTGCTCCATCAAATAGCACATGTGAGGGGTACCTTACGATATTGGGATTAGCTATGATAAAGACTGTAACAGATGCATAAACAGTAGCACCTATCAGGGAGAGAGGGGTAGGAACAAAAAGGTTGAACGGTAACGAAAGGCTGAAGGAATCATCTGCGTTTTTTATTTCTTGTGCTATAAAAAGAAGAGTGACACGTTTGAAAAAAAAAAACACAATATTTTGTACTTTTTTCTATAATAAATATCCCAATTTAAAAAAAAAAAAAATTTTCCTCAGTTTAGGCCGATATGTATTCATCTACATATTTTTGGTAAAAAAAATCGCAATAAGCATATATTGATTGGTTTGCGCAAAAGTTATAGCGTCTAAAAAATAGGGGATAGATTTATGGCATTTTTATTTTATTTTTATTTTGTTACTAGTAATGGCGGCGATCTGCGATTTTTATCATGACTGTGACATTGCGGAGGACAGATCGGACATTTTTGACACTATTTTTGGGACCATTCACATTTATACAGCGATCAGTGCTATAAAAATGCACTGATTACTGTATAAATGTCACTGGCAGGGAAGGGGTTAACACTAGGGGGCGATCAAGGGGTTAAATGTGTTTCCTAGGGAGTGATTCTAACTGTAGGGGAGGGGACTCACAAGGGGAGGAGACTGATCAGTGTTCCTCTGTACTGGGAACACACGATCCGTCTCCTCTCCCCTGACAGAACGTGGATCTGTGTGTTTACACACACAGATCCATGTCCCTGCTCTGTTACCGGCAATCGTGGGTGCCCGATGGACATCGGGGCCGCCAACATGCGCATTGTCTACCGAGTGATGCGGCGGCGCTCACGCGCCCCCTAGGCGGCCGGGAAGCCAAGGACGTCATATGACGCCCGCCCAGGATGGGAGATCCTTCCCACGGATGTCATTTGACTATGGGCGAGGAAGGAAGTGGTTAAATAAACAGAAAATACACTTTAATAAAAGTCATTGATGAAATGGCACATGTTTATTAAAATTATTGTTTTTTTTTTTAAATTACCTGACCCATTATTGTAAATTTCATTTGCATTGTATCTTATAAATTATGAAATTATATAATGCAGCATGCCTTTTTCCCCACAAATAGAGCTTTTTGGTGGTATTTAATCGCCTTTGGTTTTTATTTTTTGCGCTATAAACAAAAAAGACGGACAATTTTGAAAAAAAAAACAATATTTTTTACTTACTGCTATAAAACATATCAAATAAATGTCATAAATTTCGGTCAATATGTATTCTGCTACATATTTGTGGTAAAAAAAATCACAATAAGCGTATATATTGATTGGTTGGTTCAAAAGTTATATACGTCTATCTGGGATATATTCATGGAATTTTTATTTATTTATTGCTAATAATGGCAGTGATTAATGACTTATAGAGGGACCTCGACATTGCAGCGGACAAATTGGACACTAAGTGACACCTTTGACACTTTTTTGGGGAACCAGTGACCCTAATATAGCGATCAGTGCTAAAAATATGCAATGTTACTGTACTAATGACACTGGCAGGGAAGGGGGTTAACATCATGGGCGATCAAAGGGTTATATGTGTGCCTAGGGAGTGCTTTCTAACTGTGGGAGAGGTGCTTGTACTATGGGAAGGCAGAGATCCATGTTCCTGATTTGCAGAAACACAGGATCACTACCTTCCCTTCTCACAGAACGGCGATCTGCCTTGTTTACATAAGCAGATCCCCATTCTACTTCTCTCCTGAATAATCAGAGGGTCCCAGTGGACATTGAATTCGCCAGACCTGCTGATTGGCTCCTGCTGTGTCCAGACCCAGAAGTGTCGTATCACGTACAGGAACGCGATTCTGCACAGGAGAGCTGTCTTGCTGCTGTATATGTATAGTGGGACTTTCACTTACAGGTTTGAATGAATACATTTCTGGTATGTAACAATATACAGCAGCAGTATAATTTTACAAAAATCTGTACCTTTTATCGTTCAAAATCAGTCCTTGAGCTCCATTGCAGTGACTTTGCCTAGGTTAAGATGATGTCATCTGCTGCAAGCAGGAGGAAGCATTTCTTCAATCTCCTGTGACTTTGTAACAGTTCACATGGTGAGATTCTGCAGCCGGGGCTGATCGGTGTCAGTCATTAGGACTTACATGATTCTATCATCCTTTAGCCAGTATCTGGGTCCGGGAAGTAAGTGGTGACCCTGGATGATACCTGGACAAAGATGGCTCTATCTCTCTTTGGAGGAAAGCAGATGAAAGCATTGTGAGAAGTGCTGTGATCTGTGAGAAGTAATAAAACCTGGAAGTGTTATACTTACACACTAAAGCCCCATACACACGGTCGGATTTTCGCATGGATTCTGTCCGATCGGACAATGTTGTTGAAAAATCAGACCGTGTGTATGCACCATCAGACAGTGTACGTCGTATTGTCCGACGGACAAAGTCCTATCTCCTGCTGGATAGATTTTCCGACAACACGGTCCGATCACACCAAATCCGATCGTGTGTATGGTAGTCCGACCGGACAAAGTGCTACGCATGCTC
This sequence comes from Lithobates sylvaticus, assembly GCA_028564925.1. Lineage (NCBI taxonomy): Eukaryota > Metazoa > Chordata > Amphibia > Anura > Ranidae > Lithobates > Lithobates sylvaticus. The sequence goes on from CM053026.1 coordinate 523,377,435, forward strand.
AGATCACATTACAAGACCAAAGCTATTGGCTACTAGCCTCTACGTAGTCCCGTCGTAGGCAACAAACGTCACCACGTTCAGAATGATCGGATTTTCCGACAACTTTGTCCGACCGTGTGTACGCAAAACCAACATCAGACAAAGTATGACGGACATGGTCTGACGGACCTGGTCCTCGGATAATCCGCGCGTGTGTATGGGGCTTTAGACAGCAGGCACTTAACCTGAAAAATATATATCTCATAATAAACCAACTTTGAGGTCCTACGTTTAAAGTTTAAACATTTTTTTCATAACACACGTCTAAGACATTTCTAACTTTTATTATAAGACATAAATAAAAATACATTTTATTAAATGTTATAATGAAATAGTTGTTGCTGAAGGACACAATAAATTATCAAGGATGGAATACATTTACCAGAATTGCTTTCTTTGCTTGGCAAACCTATTTTCATTTTCCTACATGCTATGGTCAGACATGTTGCATGCATTGACTCTTTTTTATTTTGTAAACTAAATAAAATGTTTCAGGTGCATTTAAAAAGGAAGTCGTGTGTGTATGGTGGAACCATGCATTTACCCTTCCACAATAATATTGTATTGAAAACTAAAATATAGGCAGGTTATATCTGTCTAGAATACCTAAATGTAGCACCTACCCCCAAAAGAGCTGCTGATGTCTGGGTTCCCATGCTTCTTGTGTTAGAAACCCATTAGGCCATACTGCACTCTCTGACACACTGAGGTTGATGATAGAAGGGTTGTTTATTGAGGCAACTGGCACAGTAAAAAGTGCCAATAAACAGTGTATATACAGTAATAGCGCAACTTACAAATGTCAAAGTCAGGTATAGCAACCTGGTTTTAAAGGCAGCGTTTATATATCTCCTCGGCCCTGACTTAAGGCCCTAAAATATGGGAGATACACACAGGTTTTCTAAATATACAGACCCTCCTTATCACTCTCCCACTGGCTTTTGATAAATATTTGTTGGGAGCTGGCATTGGGGCCCAAAATCTATGTTGGAGTGCTTTTAACAAAGGTTTGTATTCCCAGTGACAAAAATAATTATTCCTCACAATCAATCCCTGGAGTTCCCAGAAAAGGGGTAGCGCTGTCCCCTTTATGGTCACTAATGTTAATGTTATTGTTAACTGGTTCCCGACCGACTCGCGTACCTATACTGCGGCACAATGGCACTATGCAGGTATGGGGTTCCTTTAAGAGCCGCCAGAGGGCGCGCTGCACAGCGGGGGACCCGATGCGTGTGGCTGTTGGTCGCGAGCGCCAGCACGAGGATTTGTGTGTGTAAACAGAGAGGAGACATGTTGTTTATTCCTAGTAAGTAAGAACAGTGAAATGTCTCCTCTCCTACTCAGTCCTATCCCCATACAGTTAGAACACTCTGAGGGAACACACATTTAACCTCTTGATCGCCCCCTGGTATTAAACCCTTCCCTACTAGTGTCATTTACACAGTAATATAGCACTGGTTGCTGTAAAAATGTCGATGGTCCCAAAAATGTGTCAAAAGTGTCAGATCTGTCCACCATAATGTCGCAATACTGCTAAAAATTTCAGATCACTGCCATTACTAGTAAAAAAAAAAAAAAAAAAAAGTGATAAAAATACCATAGATCTTTCCGATCGTTTGTAGATGCTATAACTTTAGCGCAAACCAATTGATATACGCTTATTGCGATTTTTTTTACCAAAAATATGTAGAAGGATATATATTGGCCTAAACTGATGAAGAAATTAGTTTTTTAATTTTTAAATTTTTTTATATATTTATAGCAAAAAGTAAAAAATATATTTTTTTTTTTTTAAATTGTCGCTCATTTTTTGTGTATAGCGCAAAAAATAAAGACTGCAGAGGTGATAAAATAGCACCAAAAGAAAGCTGTATTTGTGGGAAAAAAAGGACACACATTTCGTTTGGGTACAGCATTGCATGACTGCGCAATTACCTGTTAAAGCCACGCAGTGCCAAATTGTAAAAAGTGCTCTGGTCAGGAAGGGGGTAAAACCTTCCGGGGCTGAAGTGGTTAAAGTGCTGTATAGTCAAAGCTATGGTATTCCCAGTAGTAACCTATGGCTGTGAAAGTTGGACCATAAGGAAGGCTGAAAAGCAAAGAATTTATTCTTTTGAACTATGATGTTGGAGAAGAAAGTCCCTTGGACAGCAAGAAGATCGAACCAGTTAATCCTGAAGGAAAAAATCAACCCTGGAAGGACAGATCCTAAAACTGAAACTCAAATACTTTGGCCACCTAATGCGAAGAGAGGATTCATTGAAAAAGACCCTGATGCTGGGAAACATGGAAGGAAAAAGGAGAAAACAAGATTGATAGATAGCATTATCAAAATACTAAACATGAAAATAAGCAAGCTCCAGGAGGCAGTGGAGGACAGAAAAGCCTGGCACGCTATGGTCCATGAGGTCACGAAGAGTCAGACATGACTAAACGACTGAACAACAGCAACAAAAACGACAATGTTAATGTATCAAAGATCTGTGGCAAAAGGGTTGTCATCACTCTGGAGTCTGCCACATACATTCCTCCCCTTTTCTGGGGTGTTTGGAACAGTCACTGGATACAAGAAACAGGCTGATTCTTGAGGCGATTGTGGCAGACCTGAACACAGCAACAGCAACCGCGGATGAAGCAGCAGATGTCATTGATACCGACACACTCTTCCACAGTATGCTGAGCTTTCTGGTCCTACAGCAATGCACATTTATACACCACAACTTTAGGGGATCCCACACAGGAAGGGAAAAAGGGAAACAAACTGCAGTGCACAGTCATCTGCATCAAGCCTTGTTGGCCCCACCACTCCTTAGAACAGTCCTTGTCACAAATACACAGCAACAGTAGTCTCTGGGAAGGTGCAGCAAAGAGTCTTTGGGCAGCACAGGACACAGTTACAGCACCTGTGTTTCTTTTCCCTTTCTTCACATGCCCCCAGCAACTCATGGTGGCACATATTGCACAGAGGTCCTCTCTTATTCTGTCCCTTGCAGCTTCAGGCTTATGTAGCTCTCCTCCTGTTCCCCAGAAACAATCCTCCTGGGACTTGTACTCTCACCCAGTCCTTCTTGTATTCAGGGCTGCTTCCAGAGAACTACACTCCCATCATGCACTGTCACTTCCTCCCAACTGGAAGAGGGCATATTTTTCTCCTTAGGATATGACTATGAAGAATATCAGCCCCTCCCTCTGCAGTCGAGCTGTGGGTGGAGCTTAGCGGTACTGGCAGCCAGTCAGAATTCTCTTGCCCACCCAGCCAATAAGAAGTCCTTTTTTACTCATTGTTTGGGGCTAATCCTGTCCCTTGGCTGCACTGGCAGCCAATCATAGCTCTACTTGCAGGGGCAGGCTTAGTGCATTCTCCAACGCTGAAGCAACAGCCAATCCAGGGCACAGTCCCCTCTTCTCTCCCTCTGCAGGTGCCACTCAGAGGAGAGAAAAAAAATTGTCCCTGTGTAGTTTTTTTTTAAAAGTGCCCCAGTTGGTGCTAGATCAATCATCTATGTATCATGGATTTTGCTAAGGCGGTCACACTTAACATGTCTTATTTTTTTATGACTTTACACATTTTCATGCAATCTCTTCATATCCAAATGTAGAAAATTGTATCCATTTCTGTTAAATAGTAGAAAATTATTGTAAAATTTTTAACATTTCTGATAGGCCTAGGGCAGCAGGGGTGGCATACAAACACTTGCACATCATGTTGCTGACTGTCAATAACAAATTGCCATGTATAATATAGGCTTACACACTACCTCCCTGTCCTCCAATGCCATTTATCTTGTCCATGTTGCTCACCTTGCTTAGTATGTTCATATTTGTTGATGGTATAGTATACCATGTATTAGTAGTTCTCATACTCTGGTTCTGTACAGCTAAACTGTTCTCCATTATCTACTAATTCTTGGTTCTGGGCTTACTGGGCAGAGTGGGCAACAGGTCTCTTTCAGCTCATCATCCTTTAGCTCCAGTATACCATGTGTAGTTATGATGTCCAAATTCCTATTATAATACTAAGGCTAGGGGTATAGGGTTGCTGCTCAAGACAGTTTGCCTAGTGGGCAGGTCTAATAAACATGACACTAGTTGAAACCTGGAATGCACTAGGCATATCCTGGTTGCAGTTAAGGAGACTCAAAAGAGATTCATAAGATTTCCAATCTGTGATTGTATATCTAAAGACAGACACTGATTAGTGTGCAATAGATTTTTAGGTATTACCTGGAGATGCTCGAAAAACAGCAGAGTTCAGCTGATCTATGCAGTTCTTTTGATTAACTGATAAACTCAAACAGGGTTCAAGAGTTCATCAACACATATGCATTTGGTAATCGTCTGCAGGAAGGGCCAACCTTTATGGATGTTTTGTTTCTTTCCCTAAAATAGCTATTTACTCAGGGAATTTCACAACTGTTGATGCTGGCTGAATATACAGCTCTGAGGGCCAGAAGAAAGAACAGGACTACATGAAATAAAAATAATCTTCTAACAATAAAATATAGCCTTTTAGGTGTATTCAATGCTATAGGCACTGCATCACTGCATCACTGCATGAGAATCCATGATCTCCTCTGCAACTTTCCTGTTCCTGTCTCATCTGCACCTATTCCCAAAATCCTATAACCAGTGTTGCCAACCCCCCCACAGCATTTTATACTAACAAAACATGAAAAAAATTACTGACAGATCGCATTTTTTACAGACAATCTAAAAAATGACAGACCTCCTATTAAAAACGAAGACTATTGATATTTAAACAGTATAAACCAGTGGTAGGCAACCCCCGGCATGCGAAGCCTCAGCAGAGCAGTGCAGGAAAGTGTCAGTGAGACGCTAATGCATTCCAATCTCACAATTTCCCATGCCGCACCTGCACTGGGGGAAAGGCACTGTGCCCCCACACATTGTAAACAATGGGAAACATTGATTGGTTATCTAACTTTGTTGTAGTGCGATCGTCAGCTCTTGTGATGGGGAAGAGATTTGGTGTAGTTCTGCTTGGGGGGCTGTCCCTGTTTCTAGGAGGAGGAGCCGGAGGAAGACTGTCATTGGACACTGCCAAAGACAAACACAGTCCTGCTAGCCCCACCCACCATCTGGAGGAAGATGACTCGCTTGGTTGCCACTACTAATCTCAGAAGAAGGGATTTCACTGTGTTGAGAGAATCACAATTAGGTGACAGTTTGTGGAATTACTGTTGAGCTTCTGGGAACATTGTTGGTAAAAAAAATGATATATATATACATGTAGCGGGGGTGTTCCCCTTTAAGGAAAGAGACGTTTTTGCTAGCAGCAGTAGAGGACAGAACTACTGTTCCCAGAACCCCACTGGCTCCCAGGATGTTTTATGTTTGCCCCAGAGACAGGAAGTTCCGGGTGAGAGGTGAGCCAGGAGGAAGTGGAGAGAGAGACATACAGGGGTGCGGACCTGTGCTGTTCCAGGCCTGAAGCCTGGGGCCTTACAGCAGACCAAAGAGCCTTCCACCCCACTGCGAGCCTGGGTGGCATCAGACTGCAATCTTGCTACAGTTCGCTGGATCGGGGACCCGATCACAGGAGCCGCTGTGGACGAGGCAAGATACAGCCAGTGGAAGTCCCGGACCGAGGACGTTGTCCGGAGTGGTGAGCGAGCGAAAGCTCATCTTATAACTGTTGCTTTATACTTTGTGCCTATTAGACTTCCGAGGCTTATTACCTCAAGTTGCAGAAGATTGTTTCCCCCTTTTTGTGGATTACAAATACATTGTTTGATTCTTCATGTGCACCACCTCTACAGATCCTGTGCCGGTGAAGATTTTATGTTCCATCAAGGACTGAGCTCCATGATTAGGGATCTGATCCGTTAGGTAGTTACAGTTTGGTTGTCGCACCACAGTGGTGCTTAGGTAACGGTCGCCCCACGTGGCACTCTGTCCCCCCATTGCGGATGCACATACATACAGTTATATCAGTGTAATACATACTGCAGGGACCTGCTTATGTGTTGTAAACCAAATGTTTGATGCATGTTACCACTTTTAAACTACCAGAAGTAAAGACAGTTATATCAGCTAAAAGATTGTCTGTGAATTTGAGTCACTCACACACTTAGAGCATAAATGATTTTATGTGAATTGCTATATATTAACTGTGCCAGAGCGGGTAGAGCAGATTGACGGGAGTTGGCGGAGCTGTACTCAGGGACCCAAACCAAACTTGCGGCCCTCTTAACTGAGGGTATCGCTACACGTGGGGGCTCGTCCGGGATGCCATAGGAGGTGCAGACATGGCGCTCGGCCCGGGCCTGGCGATGGATGCTGGGGGTTCTGCCCATGCTGCGGCTGCTGCAGGGTCTGTCCGAGCTGCTGCTGTAGGTTCTGCCCGAGCTGCTGCTGCTGCAGGTTCTGTCCGTGCTGCTGCTGCTGTTGCTGCTGCTGCAGGTTCTGTCCGTGCTGCTGCTGTTCCATCTGCTGGCGCGCCCTCATCTCCGCATACTTCAGCTGCTCCATGTGGAAGCTCTGGCGCTCAGTCAGGAGCTGCTGACGCTGCTGTTCCAGCGCTTCCTTTTCTCTGTCCATGATGGTTTCCAGCTCTTCGAAATGCCGCAGTTTAATCTCCAGTTTCTTCATCTGCGTTTCCACCAGAAGAGCCACCAGCGACTTGATCTTCCACTCCTCCACGGCGGCCAGGTGCTTGGCTTTGGTGGCGGCGGAGGCGAGGGCAGCGGCAGCAGCCATTGCCACATTAGCTTCAGAGAGATCGTTTTCCATCTTCTTTTTGGCCGGGTCGATCTCTTTGGTAGTCTCCAAACTTTCCTTAGATTCTTCAGTCTCCTCTTCCACGGCTTTCTCCTCTGCGGCTGGCTCCGCCCCTTCCTCCTCCGGCTTCTTCTCCGTAGGTACTTCAGCTTTCTCGCCACTCTCCGTCTCCACTCCCTCCTTCTCGGTTTTCACCTCCACCTGCTTCTCTGGCTGAGGGGGTTCTGGTGTCTCCGTCTCCATCTTCTCCACCTTCTCCTCTTCTGTGCTTTCAGCTGGGGGAGGCAAAATCCTTTTGGGAGAATGTACTGGGGGAGGCAAAATCCTTTTGGATTACCCGATGTCGGGGTACAGAAAACTCCGGATGTTTTCAGGGAGGAAACCTGTACCCTCGGGGGAAGAGGGATTTGAAGAGTGGCTAGATGGCGCCACGCAGGCTTTAGAAGAATGGGAAGTCCCAGAAGGTAGAAAGAAGCAAAGGATTGTTGAGAGCTTGAAGGGGCCTGCCTTAGAGGCCATACGCAACTTGAAGACAAGCAGAAAAGATTGCACTGCACAGGATTACTTAGACATCCTGGAGAATGTGTTTGGTGGGACAGAGAAAATCACGGAGCTTACCTATCAACTGGAACACTGTTACCAGAAGACAGGGGAGAAGCTATCAGAGTATATGGGACGTATAGACAAGATCCTGCATAGGATTATCCTGAAGAAGGGGATAGATCCGGGGAAAGTAGACGAGGCCCGTGCCCAGCAGGTGATGAGGGGAGCCCAACCCCTGGACCCTATTGCACTGGTACTACGCACCCGACAGGATAGGAAGAGCCTGGACTACCCCGATCTCATTCGGATGGTCAGGGAGGAAGAGGCCATGTTGGAAGAGAAACGTGAAAAACAAGTGATGGAGCCCACAAAACTTCCAGTGGCAACGTCCAGAAGAAGCTATACACACTTCCCCCGTTGTGAAACGCGTTGACGTCATCACGGTACGGACGCCATGCCCTGAGGACATGACGCAACCCCCCATGTGAGTGCACGAGCCAACGAGAACTTGGAAGGAACCAGGAAATACTATCACAGCCAGTAACACCAAGGGCGCATTTGATTGCAAAGACACGGGTTCCTAGGCACAGAGAACTCACCATTTCTGCCATCCCGTAGTAGCACTCAGTGACGGCCGATTCAAGGGCCAAGCACCGGAGAAAGCAGGAAGTAAATCACCGGCTACAACACTGAGGATAAACAGGCTAAATACGGATGCCAGGGACATTCTACCGGCCACCCAAAGCCCAGAATTGACCGCTCCTCATCGGACGGGTATAGTATGGTGATGGTGCTTATAACCAGTGCAACCCACTAAATGTATGCTATAATCTACACCTTAACTGAATGAAGTCCCCGAGAAACCTCAGTGGGCATCTATCTGATTGAGACATTAACGTACACATCGTGTGTCTGATTCAAACAGTGACTATCATTCATATTGGCCCATAGAACTGTTTTCTCTTTGAAAAAGCAATCAACAAGTCCCGCAGCTCGGTCCAACAAGGAAATTTATATCCCATGATTCTTTGAGCTTAGGCTATTAAGTGGATAGATTCCCCAGTGATGTTCCCCCCTCTCATTTCTTTACCTTAGGCTCGAGCCCCCAGGGGGCATTCATGACAAAATTGCCACATTATTAATGGGATCATTACTCCCTTTCCTGTGCACCTGTGCAAGAGGGTAAAACGCTGATTTCAGCAATGGCAGACCTGTCATGAATTTTCTCTGGCATCCGTACGGTACCCTGTATTGTCTTGTTGTATGTTGTTTGTCCCCCCACTGTCCTCAGTCACCTGCTTTGGGAAGACTCCACCAGAACAGTGACTTCTACACATTATATGGTCTGTTGTTTGTTTATTAATTAACTAGGTATATAGTATATATGTAATTACTCACTAATAAATTCATTGATATATATTTTTTTTATATACGGCTATCTGACTTTTATTAATAGGGATACCATCGTTCAATAAGCCCCACTTTTTTTGTCTCCATCTCTTGGCGACGCCCCTTTTTTGTTTTGTTCCAGTGGCAGCAGTCAGGTCGGCCATAACCCCCGAAAGAGATACAGAAGTGGATTCCCTGAAGTTACAGATGTCCCAGATGATAGAGATACTGACGTCTCTGGTGGCGAAAGAGGCGCCCAGTCCAAAGAGAGAAGTGAGCAGGAGGGAACTGTGACAGACCTAGCCGGGACACGGGCTGTTGGAGGGGACTGAATGCGAGCCTGTTACCTTGCGATTATGGGCCCTGGCATTTGGGGGAACAGTGCTCTTTGAGCTGCAAGCCTGGGACCCCTGAGCTGGTGTTACTTGGATTCAGGTCCATGCTGGCCCCCCAATACACATAGAATCTGTATGTGTATTTGGCATATTAGCAAAAGACGCTAATGTCATGACTCATGAACTCCAGCCACCTGTCTGTTATGTAATTGATTATAGTCTGGCTTGTAAGAGTGTTTCACCTATTGTTGTATGTGCTAATTAACCCTGCAATTGAATGATGGAGCCCAGTGTTGATTGAGATAATTAGCTCATGCTAATTAGGTTAGGCTTGTCATCTGGCTGTATATAGGTGTGACATGTAAAATAAAGATTCATTCCTGATGTACCCTACACTGGTGTTGTCTGGTGACTGGGTAAGCTAAGGGGGTCTTGGATTGTATGGTACCGGACAGAGGAAGCATTTACGGCGGACATCTTGAGTACGAGGTCCGTCACAGGAACTATTTCCAGTTGTTTCAACACCAGCATCCCTACCAGACTGGGGGGAGATGATCTGTTTTAACTGTGGAGGAGTTGGCCATATTGCAGCTATATGTCCCAGTCCCAAGAAGAAGAAAACAGATAGCCGCCAGCCGGCGGGAAACTTCAGAGGGCCCCGATGAAGGAGTCAACCGGGTGCCCACCACCTTCAGTGAGCTCCAGGCTGAATAGAACGGAAAAAAAGAGAGGAGACCAAACTCCTCGGAGGGAACCCAGGGTTCCTCAACCAAGATACACCCCAGAGAGAGGGGACAAGACCCCTCCGAAGAGACACAGCACTCCTAAGCGAGAACCTTTAAAAAAGAGAAATAACAGTATCCCTCAGCGGGTTTGTACTCCCATAAAGAGGGAGAAGATCAATGCATGCCAGGCTCAGGAAAGAATAAAGTCCAAACACAGTTGGAAAGAGAAGAGTCCACAGAAGAAGGTAGCATCAACTCGGCCCTATCCAGAAAAGCTGGTTGGTCCATCTCCTACTGTACCCATCCAGGTGGAAGGAGTATACGCACAGGCCCTCCTGGACACTGGAGCACAAGTGACCTTATTATACAGGGACTTTTATGATAGATACCTGAGTCATTTGCCTATCCAGAAGATAGAGGAGCTGGAGATATGGGGGCTGGGAACTCAGAGTTTCCCCTATGATGGCTACCTGCCCATACAATTGACCTTTGACCCATCCATGGCTGGGAAGGCTAAAGTGTTTGACACCTTGGCAGTTGTGTGTCCTCACCCGCCTGGAGCCAGCAAGACTTCCCTGATCATAGGGACGAACACGGATCTAGTCCGAAGGCTTCTGACCCCCCTGGTAAAGAAGCAGAATTATTCAGCTCCCAAGATCCATCCCATGCTGAAGACGGCCTACCAACGACTGGTCTTAGAGCAGAAGACCCCAAGTGAGGGGATAGGGAAGGTGTGGAGACTTGGGAGAGAAGGAGTGGTGCTGCAGCCCGGAGAGGTAGCCTGCCTCAGGGCCACTGTGAAGCTTACCTGGGAGCAGCCTGGCCCCTTTGTCATGCTGGAATCCGACCCAATGGAGGATCACTCAGGCCTGGAAGTGATACCGGAAGTGATCCCAATCAAGGCACTGAAGAAGACCCGTGGGAGAGTCCCAGTGAGTGTGAGGAACTCTACGGAGAGGCCCATAGAGATTCCTGCCAGGATGCTGTTGGGACAGGTGAGTCCTGCTGTCCCAGTCGGCTGGTCAGAAGTGAAGGGGACGGGTGAAGGAGAAGATGTTTGGAAAAAACTCTCCATGGAGAACCCGAACTTACCTGGAGCTTGGAAGGAGAGAGCCAGGGCCCAGCTGACCAGATGGGAGAAGATTTTCTCCAAAGATGAGTTCGATGTGGGGTGTGCGAGGAGTACCACCCATCGAATCCGTATGCAAGAGGACAAACCATTCAGGGAGAGAGTCAGGCGGGTTCCGCTGGCAGATCTGGAGGATCTGAGGGAACAGCTTGCGGAACTAAAGAAAACTGGAGTGATTCGGGAGTCCAGAAGCCCCTATGCCTCCCCAATAGTGGTGGTCTGGAAGAAGAATGGGTCGTTGAGGCTCTGCATTGACTACAGAACTCTCAACAGGAGGACCATTCCTGATCATTACACCACGCCAAGGATAGAGGACGCCTTACAGAGTCTGTCTGGAGCCAAGTGGTTCAGCGTGATGGATCTCAAGAGCGGGTACTATCAAATCCCCATGCATCCAGAAGATAGAGAAAAGACCGCCTTCATAACCCCAGTAGGGTTCTTTGAGTTTAACAGGATGCCTCAGGGCCTGTCTGGAGCTCCTGCTACCTTTCAATGCCTCATGGAAAAGACTGTTGGAGACATGAACCTCATAGAAGTCCTTGTGTACCTGGACGATGTTATTGTCTTCGGAAAAACTTTGGAAGAACATGAAGCCAGATTGGAGAAAGTGTTGAGAAGGCTCAGTGAAGAGGGACTCAAACTTTCCCCCGAGAAGTGCTGGTTGTACCAGTCTTCTGTGAACTATCTGGGACACATAGTGTCTGAAAAGGGAGTGGCTACAGACCCTGAGAAGTTGGAGGCAGTTACTTCATGGCCAAGACCCACAACAGTCACCGAACTCAGATCTTTCCTGGGGTTCTGCTCCTACTATCGAAGGTTTGTGGATGAGTTCGCCCGTATTGCCAAACCCCTAAACGAACTACTCAAGACCGAAGGGGAGGAAGATGGCTTGGGACCCAGAAGGCCCGGTGAGTCGGTTCAAGACCAGTGGAACCCAAGGTGTGAAGAGGCTTTCAGAACCCTGAAGAGGAGTCTCACCACGGCCCCAGTCTTGGCTTATGTTGACCCCACCAGACCATATGAGCTACATGTTGATGCCAGCCATGAGGGCCTAGGTGGAGTGCTCTACCAAGAGTATGAAGATCAGCTGCGACCAGTGGCCTATGTGAGCCGGAGCCTGACCCCCTCGGAGAAGAACTACCCCACCCATAAGTTGGAGTTCTTGGCCCTCAAATGGGCAGTAGTCGACAAACTAAAAGACTACCTTTATGGGGCCGAATTTACTGTAAAAACAGATAACAACCCCTTGACCTACCTATTCACCACCGCCAAGCTGGATGCGACTGGACACAGATGGTTGGCGGCGTTATCTGGATTCAACTTTAGCCTCAAGTACAGGCCAGGGGCTGGAAATAGGGATGCAGATGCCCTGTCCCGAAGATCTCATGTCATGGCCGATGATTGGGAAGACTGGACCCAAGTGGCACCAGAAGGAGTGCGAGCCCTTTGTCAGGGGGCTGAACTCCAAGCTAGAGGAGGATCCAGAGCCGAAGAGATAGGAGTCACCACAGTGGGAGTCCCTAAACATTACTGTGGGGTAACTCAACTAGAAGAAGAGTGCCTACCGAAGCTGTCCAAGAAGGAGTTAAGGTGTGACCAATTGGAAGACCCCATGGGGAAATTGGTCCTGGAAGCATTGGAAAACAAAAGTCCAGAGGGACTTCGACATCACCCTTCCAAAGAGGCTTGCCTGCTGAGGAAAGAGTTAGATAAACTACAGGTGCATCAGGGAGTGGTCTACCGAAGGGGCCCCTCTGATAGCTCAGAAGATAAGTGGCAGTTGTTTCTCCCAGAGAAGCATTGGGAGACTGTGCTAATTGCCTTACATGACCAGCATGGTCACCTGGGGGCAGAGAGAACCTTCCAACTTGTCAGAAGCCGGTTCTATTGGCCCTGTATGAGGGCCGAAGTGGAGGAATACTGCCATTCCTGTGCACGATGCATCCAGAGAAAGACTTTACCCCCATCAAGCTGCCCCAATGGGCCATCTACAGAGTCAAGGCCCAATGGATCTGGTATGCATTGATTTTCTCTGCCTCAAACCCGATTTGAGTGGATTGGGAAATGTTCTGGTGATAACCGATCATTTCACCCGTTATGCCCAGGCTTTCCCAACCAAAGACCAGAAGGCTTCTACCGTGGCCAAGGTGCTCCTAGAAAAGTACTTTGTTCATTATGGATTACCACAGAGAATCCACTCAGACCAAGGAAGGGACTTTGAGAGTCGCCTGATCCGGAAGTTACTGGACTCTTTGGGAGTAGAGAAGGCCAGAACTACACCATACCACCCTCAAGGAGATGCCCAGCCTGAGAGGTTTAACCGGACCCTATTAAACATGCTTGGAACTCTAGAGACAGAGAAGAAGCAGCATTGGAGCCAACACATATCAGCTCTGGTGCATGCCTACAACTGCACCACAAGTGATGTGACGGGTTTCTCCCCCTACCGGCTCATGTTTGGGAGAGAAGCAAGATTGCCGGTGGATCTGGCCTTTGGCATTTCTCTAGACCATGTCTCTACTACCTCCCACAAGGGATATGTGGACCGACTGAGATACAATTTGAAAGTGGCATACAAAAAAGCTCAGGCGGCCTCAGACCAGAGGGGGGCCCGAAATAAGCGGAACTTCGATCTGAAGGTTCGAGTACAAGACCTGCAGCCTGGGGACCGTGTACTGTTACGCAATCTAGGGATCCCTGGAAAGCACAAGCTTGCTGATAGGTGGAGATCAGAGCCCTATGTCATCTGCAGAAAGTTACCTGGATTGCCTGTGTATAAGTTAAAGCCAGAGGGGAGAGTGGGACCCTTGAAGACCTGGCATAGGAATCACTTACTCCCACTCACTGAAGCAGTCAGAATACCTCCAGTGAGAGACTTGCCTGAATCTGTTCCCATTCTGGATACCCCCAGACCCAACACTCGGTCCCAGACCTCCCGAGCTAGGGATGGACAAGACCCCCAACTGGCTGAAGAAGAGAAAGGAGAACTTGAATGGCTATGGCCTTCCTCAACTCCAGGAAATTCCGCCATAGATCTTCCACTTACTAAGGATGTGGAAGATGGAACATTGAACCCAGAAGCTACAGAGTTCGTTCCATCCAGTGTTGTGCCCGAGTGCTGGGAAGATATCCCTGGCCTCTACTCAGAAGAGGAGGAGGTAGATGTTCCAGAACCAGTGATACTGCCAGAGTGTGTTCCTGAAGAAGAGCCTGTGGCGCCAGAGCCTGAAGTCCCAAGAGAACAGAGAGCTCGCAGAGTTGTGAGGCCTCCCAAGAAGCTAACTTACCCCCAAATGGGAAAAAGCTCAGAGGACTCTGTTATAACAGCTAGGAGAAGTGCTGAACGCTCTGACCCATCCACTGCCCATTTGGTGGAGGGCAACCCCAGCTCACTCTCTGGCACAGTTAGACAGGTCGCCCTCGCTGAAGCGACCTGTAGACAGGACAGCTCCCCACCCTATGATGATTGGTGGGAGGCTCCTCTGTCAATCTTATGTGAACGCATTGATTCAAAAAGGGTTTGTAGATTGAACAATGTCTTTGGGGACCAAAGATTCAAAGTGGGGGGAGTGTGTAGCGGGGTGTTCTCCTTTAAGGAAAGAGACGTTTTTGCTAGCAGCAGTAGAGGACAGAACTACTGTTCCCAGAACCCCACTGGCTCCCAGGATGTTTTATGTTTGCCCCAGAGACAGGAAGTTCTGGGTGAGAGGTGAGCCAGGAGGAAGTGGAGAGAGAGACATACAGGGGTGCGGACCTGTGCTGTTCCAGGCCTGAAGCCTGGGGCCTTACAGCAGACCAAAGAGCCTTCCACCCCACTGCGAGCCTGGGTGGCATCAGACTGCAATCTTGCTACAGTTCGCTGGATCGGGGACCCGATCACAGGAGCCACTGTGGACGAGGCAAGATACAGCCAGTGGAAGTCCCGGACCGAGGACGTTGTCCAGAGTGGTGAGCGAGCGAAAGCTCATCTTATAACTGTTGCTTTATACTTTGTGCCTATTAGACTTCCGAGGCTTATTACCTCAAGTTGCAGAAGATTGTTTCCCCCTTTTTGTGGATTACAAATACATTGTTTGATTCTTCATGTGCACCACCTCTACAGATCCTGTGCCGGTGAAGATTTTATGTTCCATCAAGGACTGAGCTCCATGATTAGGGATCAGGCCTGATCCGTTAGGTAGTTACAGTTTGGTTGTCGCACCACAGTGGTGCTTAGGTAACGGTCGCCCCACGTGGCGCTCTGTCCTCCCATTGCGGATGCACATACATACAGTTATATCAGTGTAATACATACTGCAGGGACCTGCTTATGTGTTGTAAACCAAATGTTTGATGCATGTTACCACTTTTAAACTACCAGAAGTAAAGACAGTTATATCAGCTAAAAGATTGTCTGTGAATTTGAGTCACTCACACACTTAGAGCATAAGTGATTTTATGTGAATTGCTATATATTAACTGTGCCAGAGCGGGTAGAGCAGATTGCCGGGAGTTGGCGGAGCTGTACTCAGGGACCCAAACCAAACTTGCGGCCCTCTTAACTGAGGGTATCGCTACATATATATATATATATATATATATATATATATATATATATATATATATACAAACACACAATGGATATAAAAACTCTACACACCCCTGCTAAAACGTCAGGTTTCTGTGATGTAAAAAAATGAGACAAAGATAAATCATTTCAGAACTTTTTCCACCTTTAATGGGACCTATAAACTGTACAATGCAATTGAGAAACAAACTGAAATCTTTTAGGTGGGGGGAGGGGGAATAAAAAAATTAAATATTGTGGTTGCATAAGTGTGAACACCCTCTTATAACTGGGGATGTAGCTGTGATCAGAATTAAGCAATCTCATTCAAACTCATGTTAAATAGGAGTCAGTACACACCTGCCATCATTTAAAGTGCCTCAGATTAACCCCCAATAAAGTTCAGCTGTTATAGTAGGTCTTTCCTGACATTTTCTTAGTCGCATCCTACAGCAAAAGCCATGGTCCGCAGAGAGCTTCCAAAGCATCAGAAGGATCTCATTGTTAAAAGGTATCAGTCAGGAGAAGGGTACAAAAGAAATTCCAAGGCATTGGATATACCATGGAACACAGTGAAGACAGTCATCATCAAGTGGAAAAAATATGGCACAACAGTGACATTTCCAAGAACTGGATGTCCCTCCAAAATTGATGAAAAGACGAGAAGAAAACTGGTCAGGGGGGCTGCCAAGAGGCCTACAGCAACATTAAAGGAGCTGTAGGAATATCTGGCAAGCACTGGATGTGTGGTACATGTGACAACAATCTCCCGTATTCTTCATATGTCTGGGCTATGGGGTAGAGTGGCAAGACGGAAGCCTTTTCTTAACAAGAAAAACATCCAAGCCCGGCTAAATTTTGCAAAAACACATCTGAAGTCTCCCAAAAGCATGTGTGAAAATGTGTTATGGTCTGATGAAACCAAGATTGAACTTTTTGGCCATAATTCCAATAGATGTTTCGTGTAAAAACAACACTGCACATCACCAAAAGAACACCATACCTACAGTGAAGCATGGTGGTGGCAGCATCATCTTTTGGGACTGTTTTTTTTTCAGCTGGAGCAGGGGTCTTAGTCAAGGTAGAGGAAATTATGAACAGTTCCAAATACCAGTCCATATTGGCACAAAACCTTCAGGCTTCTGCTAGAAAGCTGAACATGAAGAGGAACTTCATCTATTAGCCAGAGCCCAGACCTGAATCCCATTGAAAATCTGTGGGGTGATCTGATGAGGGCTGTGCACAGGAGATGCCCTCGCAATCTTACAGATTTGGAGTGTTTTTGCAAAGAAGAGTGGGCAAATTACCAAGTCAAGATGTGCCATTCTGATAGACTCATACCCAAAACGATTGAATGCTGTAATAAAATCAAAAGGTGCTTCAAAAAAGTGTTAGTTTAAGGATGTGCACACTTATGTAACCATATTATTTTATTTTTTTTATTTTTACTGCCCTCCACCTAAAAGATTTCAGTTTGTTTTTTAATTGAGTTGTACAGTTTATAGATCACATTAAAAGGTGGAAAAAGTTCTGAAATTATTTATCTTTTGTCTCATTCTTTTACATCACAGAAACCTGACATTTTACCAGGGGTGTGTAGACTTTTATATCCACTGTATATATATATATATATATATATATATGTGTGTGTTTGTGTCACTTAATACTGACCCCTCAGTTCTGCATCATCTACTACTACCAACCTCTACATCACCTACTGCCAACCTCTGAACTCTGCGTCGCTTACACCTGGCCCCTGAACTTTACATCACTTACTACTGAATCCCTGCACTCCGTAGCCACAGATAGTATTCAGCGCAATGAAAATCACACCCAATTTTTCTGCGGCGATCGGCACTGCACGTTTTCTCAGTTACAGGGGCTCGATTTTGCATACAGGCCCACTGCTTTCAGAAAATGCCCCTGACCTGAGCTCATCATTGCGCATCCATTCCAGATGCTTGTATGTGACATAACATACAAGCACGTGGGCTGGATTCAAAAGGTGGATCAGCGGGGATGAGTGTGCCAGGACAGGTAGATGTGTCTCATCTCTGCTTCCTTGCACCACTCTGCATATCGCGCAAATCATAGATGAGAAGAGGGTACAGCAGTAGAGCAGATGAGTAGGAGGGTACAGCGGTGGGGCAGTTGAGCAGGGGGGGGTTAGCGGTGGGACAGAAGAGCAGGAGGGTACTATGGTGGGGCAGAAGTGCAGGGGGTACAGTGGTGAAAGAAATGAGAAGGGGGTTCAGCGGTGGGACAGAAGAGCAAGTGGGTTACAGTGATGGGGCAGATGAGTAGGGGGGGTTCAGTGTTTTGCGCCAGATGAGAAGGGGGTTACAGTGGTAGGACAGAGGTGCGGGGGGGTTCAGTGATGGGCCAGATGAGAATGGGGTTATAGTGGTGGTGCAGATGAGCAGGGGGTTACAGAGGTGGGTCAGTTGTGCAGGGGGGGGGGTACAGTGGCAGGGCAGAGGAGAAAGGTACATTGGTGGGACAGATTAGCAGGGGCTACAAAGGTGGAGCAGAAGAGCAGGGGGGGGGGGGGTACAGAGGTGAGACAGATGTGCAGGAGGTACAGTGGTGGGGCAGATAAGAAAGGGGGTTACAGTGGTGGGAGCGATGAGAAGGGGGTTCAGCGGTGGGACAAAATAACTGGGTACAGCGGTGGGACAGATGTTCAGATGGGTACAATGGTTTGGCAGAAGTGCAGGAGGTACAGTGGTGGGGCAGATGAGAAAGGGGGTTACAGTGGTGGGAGAGATGAGAAGGGGGTTCAGCGGTGAGACCAAAGAGCACAGTACAGCACAGTACAGTGATAGGGCAGATGAGCAGGGAGTTATAGTGGTCAGAACAGATGAGCAGGGGAGGTTCAGTGTTGTGCCTGATGAGAAGGGGGTTACAGTGGTGGAAAAGATAAGCAGGGGGGTTCAGTGTTGGGGCAGATGTGAAAGGGAGGTGCATTAGTGGGACAGGTGAGCAGGGGGTTACAGAGGTGGGGCAGAAGAGCAGGTGGGTACAGAGGTGGGGCAGAAAAGCAGGGGGTACAGTGGCGGGGAGGAGGTACATTGGTTGGACAGATGAGCAGGGGGTGACAGTGGTGGGACAGAAGGTGGGACAGAAGAGCAGGGGGGACAGTGGTGGGGCAGATGAGCAGATGGGTTCAGTGTTAAGACAGGTGAGAAGGTGGTTCAGCGGTGAGACAGAAGAGCATGGGGGTACGGCAGTGGAGCAGATGTGCAGGGAGAAACAGTGGTGGGGCAGATGAGAAAGGGGGTACATTGTTGGGGCAGATGAGCAGGGGGTTACAGTAGTGGGACAGAAGAGGAGGGTGGGGCAGATGTGCATGGGGGTTACAGTGGTGGGACAGATGAGCAGGGGGTACAGAGATGGGGCAGATGTGCAGGGTAGTACAGTGAGTGTCAGAGAAATACCGTGCTTCACCGCCGGGTTCCAGGGATGCGCACGCGCGGTAGAGCGGCTCAACGAACAGTACAGGTACGCCGGGTAGCGGGTGCGCATGCGCGGGTCCGTGGCACTCGGGTATCTGACACAGCTCAGCCAGTGCGGCTCACCGCTGTGCGCGGCGCTGACAGAAGACGAGTGCGCATGCGCACTTGTCCGGGTATCCCACCTGACCACTCACCTGGCCTATAAAAGGCTTCCTCTGTTTTCTCACAATTGCTGGTTTGTTATCTCTTCCTGAGTCCTGGCTCCAGTCCTTGTATCCTGTATCCTGTATCCTGTACCCTGTATCCAGTACCTTGTATCCTGTACCTGCTTGACTACCTGTGCCTGACCCGGAACCTGCTTGACCACCGCTGCCGTTACCTGTGTTTGACCCCTGGCTTGCTTCCTGGATACCTCTGCTGCCTGATTACCTGTGCTTGACCCTCGGCCTGCTCACTGGACATTCTCTGAGTTACTTACCTGTGTTTGACCCCTGGCCTGCTTCCTGGATACCTCTGCTGCCTGATTACCTGTGCTTGACCCTCGGCCTGCTTACTGGACATTCTCTGAGTTACTTACCTGTGTTTGACCCTTGGCCTGCTTCCTGGATACCTCTGCTGCCTGATTACCTGTGCTTGACCCTCGGCCTGCTTACTGGACATTCTCTGAGTTACTTACCTGTGTTTGACCCCTGGCCTGCTTCCTGGATACCTCTGCTGCCTGATTACCCGTGCTTGACCCTCGGCTTGCCTACTGGACACTCTCTGAAGTTACTTGTGTATGACCCTCTGCTCGGTGTTCTGGACTTCTAGTTCTCACATGCATCTGAGGGTCCTCCTCCAGTATACGTTCTGGTACCTCCATAACCTCTGCCTCATCACGGTCCTGCCAGGTGTCTACTTCCAGTGCAGCATCAGCCTCTCCTGGTCAACGTCGCTACTGCACACCACCTGCAACACACCTGCTGGCAACCCGTGCATCTTTGTGCCCGGTGACCTCTGTACCCACTCCAGAGGCATCGTGCACCTAGTCGCAAGGGGAGCAGCTCTCAGCATTTCAGCCCGGGTGAGTACCTGTGACAGTGAGGGTACAGATTTGCAGGGGGTACGATGATCTGAGGTGTGAAGGTGCAGGAATTGGGGCTGATCTGAGGACTGGAGGTACAGGAATTGGGGCTGATCTAAGGCATGAGAGTGCAGGATGTTAATTAGTCACTATTACTCAAGTAGTTTACACTAGCAATTACTTTATAAAAAATCCTCGTTGTGATTGAGAGTGTGAAGTTAAAAAAATTTTGTTATAAAATCGTCACGCTCATTTTCTTTGAAAATTTTTTTGGCACACTGTGCTCAAAAGGTTGCCTACCCTTGGTATAAACAATGACAATACCCATAACAAGTAATTTGCATGGTTTACACTTAAAAGTCAACACAGCATGACAAATTATCAGCCCCTGATTTTACAGACAGTTGTAAAAATCACTTATTTTTACATACTGTCTGTAAATTTGCTGACAGTTGGCAACCATGCCTATAACCCCCATTTTGTACACTATGCGCCCTCTTGTTCAGTAGAAGTGACTTCAGCTTCATGCACACTAGCATGGAAAGAATGCTGGATAAAAAATGCTAGTAATAGCTTTTTGTAGTAGCGTTTTAGGAGCATTTAAGAGTGTTTAGAAGCATTAACACTTTATTCCCTTTCCCTTAAAAATAAGGGCTATTAGTAGTGGTTAGGAGCGTTTAGGAGCATTTCTGCTGGAAAAAAGCTCCAAGAAACACTACAAAAACATTATTTTTTCTGCTCCTAGATGCTGAAGCTAAAAAAAACACTATCAGCCTAAAGTTGTGTGCATGGACACATAGGATAACACTATTTAGCTTTTAGGACCATAAAAAATGCTAATAACCGCTTCTAGGGGCTTAAAAAACGCTAGTGTGCATGGAGCCTAAAGCCTCGTACACACGGTACGTTTGTTGGCAGGGGATTGTCTGTTGACAGACTGTTGTACTAAAATCTTATCGTTAGCACGCTCCTTTTGACAATTGTTGTCCAACTTTAAGCCAACAAATGTTGGATGGCAGGCTAGTAAATTTTCGGCGGACAACGGTTTGATGTCAGATTTTCGTATGGTCAGTACACAAATCCATCACACAAAAGTCGAAAGTACAAACACGCATGCTCGGAATCATTGCTCACCAAACACAAAATTAGCAGAAGGGGAACAAAGGGTGGCGCTCAAGAGCTGAAATTCCTCGTAGTACATCATTACGTTTGTGTTAGTATGCAAGACAAGATCCTGACATGCCCTTCAGACAAAAATCAGACGCTCCGTTGGCCAAAAATCGTACCGTGTGTACGAGGCTTAAGTTACACACTTGCTAAGACTATGAAATAATGTGGGGTATGGCCAACTGCAGGGACCAGGTTTCAAAAGCAGTCTTGTGAATACTTGTTTTTACACCACTGTAAGCATACTTGCCAACTGTCCCCAATTTTCACTGTTTGTTCAGTTGCCCCATCATGACAATGAGCCAGTGGATTTGCATATAAACAAACCATTTCATTTTTTATGAATTAGCCATTGGATTTGAATGTCAAAAAGATTCCCAACTCATTTATATGCAGATTCTTCAGCTCAGTCTGTGCTTGTGTGTGGCGGAGGGGAGGGGCAGTAATTCATTTGGGGCAAAGCCAGGTTCTAGTCTGGCATTGGAGAGGAAGTGAATGAGCTGTTGTCAGAGTGCAGGCAAGCTGTATACAAGGGGGGCAGAAAGTGCAGGGGAGCTGTGTTTAGGTGAGCTGTGGATAAGGGGTTCAGGTGAGCTGTGCATAAGGAAAGCAGAGGCAAATGGTGGATGAGCTGTAAAGTGTGTGCGTGTGTGTGTGTGTGTGTGTGGGGTGTGGGGGGGGGGGGGGGGGTCAGGCTGTGGAGAAGGAAAGCATATATGTTGGAGGGGCTGTGAAGAGTGGAGCTGTGGATGAGGGCGCAGAGGCAGGCAGTGGATGAGAGTTGCAGAGGTCAGTAGTGAAAAAATGTTGGAGTTATTACTGACACCAATGCTGGGGGCTATTACTGAACCCACTGACACCAATGCTGAGGCTTAATATTGTGCCCACTGACACCAGTACTGGCGGTTATTATTCACTAACTTGATGGGGCTTACTTTTTTCCCACATTCATCTTCAGTATACCTCTATGCCGTTTTGTCAAACACACAGCACCTGTCAGCTACAGTACAGGGGGTCCCCGACTAACAAACATCCGACTTACAAACGATTCCTACTTACAAACGGAGGGAGACAACAGGAAGTGTGAGGAAATCCACCCCTAGGAAGGGAAATTCACTCCTGTAAGAGTTAATATGGGAAAAGGTGTCTCCACTGATGCTTTATCACCAGTCCATGCTTCTCTAACAACCCAACATTTTCAAAATCCAATTGTCATTGGGACAGAAAGTGAGGTGAAATCTTCTGAACAGGGGCACAGACAGCAAAACAAATGTTACAGGGGTGATAACCATTCTCTATGTTGTCTAAAAAACGTAAAAATAGATTTTTTTGGCTGGAGCTACACTTAAAAAATGTACCTGTTCCGACTTACAAACAGATTCAACTTAAGAACAAACCTACAGTCCCTATCTTGTTTGTAACCCGGGGACCCCCTGTATCTCACAAAAGTGAGTACACCCCTCACATTTTTGTAAATATTTTACTATGTTTTTGTCTTTGTTTTCTGTCCCCTCAAAATAACTTAAGTGAGTACACCCCTAAGTGAAAATGTTCAAATTGGGCCCAAAGTGTGGCCACCATTATTTTCCAGCACTGCCTTAACCCTCTTGGGCATGGAGTTCACCAGAGCTTCACAGTTTGCCACTGGAGTCCTCTTCCACTCCTCCATGATGACATTACGGAGCTGGTGGATGTTAGAGACCTTTGCGCTCCTCCCCCTTTGAAGATGCCACACAGATGCTCAATAGGGTTTAGGTCTGGAGACATGCTTGGCCAGTCCATCACCTTTACCCTCAGCTTCTTTAGCAAGGCAGTGGTCACCTTGGCGGTGTATTTGGGGTCGTTATGTTGGAATACTGCCCTGCGGCCCAGTCTCTGAAGGGAGGGCATCATGCTCTGCTTCAGTATGTCACAGTACATGTTGGCATTCATGGTTCCCTCAATGAACTGTAGCTCCCCAGTGCCGGCAGCACTCATGCAACCCCAGACCACGACTCTCCCATCACCATGCTTTAATGTAGGCAAGACACTTTGTGCTCCTCCCCTGGTTGCCGCCACACGCGCTTGACACCATCTTAACCAATCAAGTTTATCTTGGTCTCATCAGACCCCAGGACATGGTTCCAGTAATCCATGTCCTTAGTCTTCTTGTCTTCAACAAACTGTTTGCAGGCTTTCCTGTGCATCAACTTTAGAAGAGGCTTCCTTCTGGGAGGACAGCCATGCAGACCAATTTGATGCAGTGTGCGGTGTATGGTTTGAGCACTGACAGGCTGACCCCTTCAGCTTCTGCAGCAATGCTGGCAGCACTCATACATCTAATTCCCAAAGACAACCTCTGGATATGACGCTGAGCACATGCACTCAACTTCTTTGGTCGACCATGGTGAGGCCTGTTCTGAGTGGAACTTGTCCTGTTAAACTGCTGTATGCTCTTGGCCATGGTGATGCAGCTCAGTTTCAGGGTCTTGGCACTCTTATAGCCTAGGCCATCTTTATGTAGAGCAACGATTCCCATTCACACCTGATTCCTTTTAACACTAACAAGTCACATGACATGGGGAGGGAAAATGGCTAATTGGGCCCAATTTGGACATTTTTTAGGGGTGTACTCACTTTTACTCACTTTTGTTGCCAGCAGTTTAGACATTAATGGCTGTGTGTTGAGTTATTTTGAGGGGACAGCAAAATTTACCCTGTTATACAAGCTGTACACTCACTACTTTACATTGTAGCAAAGTGTAATTTCTTCAGTGATGTCACATGAAAAGATATAATAAAATATTTACAAAAATGTGAGGGGTGTACTCACTTTTGTGAGATACTGTATATATAGAGCAACTTAGTACATAACCCATGCAGTTTTTTTTTTGCTTTATTACAGAACCCAGCAGAAAGCAAGTAACTTCATTGTTGCTGAAATCAAGGTCAAAGACAAGGTCTCTGAGAAATGATCCCCATTCTGGTATCCTTGAGATGTAACTAGTTGAGGTTTATTTATAAGAAAAGCTTTTAAGTTTTCAAACTGAGATTTTCAACCAATTTTATAAACCCTAACTGACATTTAGTTTTCTACACTGTGTAACATAAAATATTGTCATTGTTTTTGGCCGTTTGGAATTGTTTTTTGTCTACGTGCATACAACTGATACAGTTCTCTGGGGTGGGTTTCCTGATGGTAACAATATTGAAAAATGTATGTGCAATGTGCATCAGCACACTACTTGTATTCTCCATTGGGGGGAGCATATAACATGGTGCCTATGCAGAAGCACAGTGACAAGTGACAAGTGTTGTCACCCTTTTAGTGCCTGCACAAGGACCTTCATAGAGGATCAACAGGTATTATCTGAATATTCAAACAGGTAAAAAATTACTTTTGAAATTACTTTGCCATGTTAAGGCTTATATGACATTGGGTTTATATATACACACAACAATTTGGTCACTGGCAAATTTAAATTGGAAACAGTGGCATGGGAAGTTATTTCCACAACAGATTTTTATAATATAAATGATTTGGTGCACTAGCAAATATCTACCCATCCATAAATGCAGCTATTAACTATTTCAGACTGTTCTCAAACATTTATTCATATACAGTTACTATAAAAAGTATTGACTTTTTCAACTTTTTCCTCCAGAGTTTTCCATGTTGTTATAGAAACTTTATTTAGTCCACTTGCCAAGTCACCTGCCACACATTGTGGATTGTCCACTTGCCACGTCACCTGCCATAAATTGGGGATTATCCACTCGCCATGTCATCTGCCACAAGTTGCGGATTGTCCACTTGCCACAAGTTGCGGATTAACACTTTCTACAAGTTGCGGATTGTCACTTGCCACTTCACCTGCCACACGTTGCAAATTGTCCACTTGCCACGTCACCTGCCACAAGTTGCGGATTGTCCACTTACCATGTCACCTGCTACAAGTTGCGGATTGTCATTTTCCTGCTAAGGTTGGGAATGGGGATTGTCACTTCCTGTGTCCCAGTCTGAGTCAGGCAGCAGAGAGATGATGTAATCTCTCTGCTGCCTGCACAGTGAGTGAGGGTGGAACTGCCGGGATGCAAGGTGGGCACCGGGCAGTGAGAGATGATGTCATCTCTCTGCTCCACCACCTGCTCATTGGCCAGTCCTCCCACCGAGCCTCCCAGCTGGCAGCTTCCCGTCCGCTCTCTCACCCGCCCGCTGAGCCGCCCAGCTGCATCCGCTCGCACAGTCAGTGTGACTGTATGAGCACCGAGCAAACGGGTAGCTCGGCAGCTCACCCACCGCGCCGCAGTCACTTGCATGCCGACTTACCAGGCCCCACTCGGCTGCGGGCCCCACAGCGCCACTAGGTTTCATGACTAGCGCAAATATTATCTGGCAAAGGGGGCATCTCTGCCTCATCCCATTTCATATGAAAAAGGGGCTAGAAAGGAATCCTGAGGTAAGTACCCTGGCTGATGGGTTAGAGTATAGATCTCTAGTGGCGCCGTTTATGTAGCCCGACAGTCCAAAGTCCAACACTATATAGGTATCGCCAATGCACACGGTCAAACACCTTCTGTGCATCCCGGGAAAGAAGCAGATAAAGCGTTTTATTCTGCTCAGCTCATTGAAGAAGGTTCAATGTGCGTCTCGTGCCATCCGATGTTTGGCGGCCTTTTACAAAGCCCACTTGGTCTGGGTGGATCAGAAGGGGGAGAATGTTGTCCAGTCTAGAGGCGATTAATTTGGCGTATATTTTAATATCAGAATTCAATAGAGAGATCAGCCTATAATTGGCTGGGGAGGTTGGTGATTTGTCTGATTTTGGCAGGGTTACTATTAATGCTTCAAGTCCTTCTCTATAGAAAGAAGCTTGGGTGGCAAGAAGGTATGCTATGTGATTTTGGCTGATTTCTTTTTAATTTGTCTTGCAAGGTATGAGCCAACTTGCAAGGTATGAGCCAACTTTATTACCGTCTGTATAATGATTTAATTCGAGTCGCTTTAGGAGAAAGTCGTGTTGGGCAATAAAAAGTTGGGAAAGTTGATGATGAAGGTCCCTGAGTTGCTGATTCCTATCAGG
Source organism: Lithobates sylvaticus (assembly GCA_028564925.1). NCBI lineage: Eukaryota > Metazoa > Chordata > Amphibia > Anura > Ranidae > Lithobates > Lithobates sylvaticus. Next base: position 523,403,630 of record CM053026.1, read on the forward strand.
GGAGGTTTGTTTGTTTTTCTTTAGGGATTCTAGGGAGCGTATGGTCTCCGTTATCTCTGTTACTTTCTGTGTCCTCTCACGCTTCTCCTGAGAGCCCAGCTTAATAAAAACTCCTCTCATATATGCTTCGTGGGCTAACCACAATGATTGAATGTTCTCAACTGACCCAACATTAGATTGGAAAAAACAGTTTAGTTCCTCATTGATCTGCTCCTGGTATCGGGGGTTATGTAGAATTGATGTGTTAAGCCTCCATACGCCATTTGGAACTGGTGAATTTGATATTTGACAAGTTAGAGAGATAGGGGCATGGTCTGACCATGTGATTAGGCCCATCTGGGAGGTCTTGGCTTGGAGCAAGGTGTCCCTGTCTACCAGAAACAGGTCAATGCGAGAATACACTTGTAGGGCTACTGAATAAAAGGTGTAATCTTTTTCAGACCTGTGGGTACTTCTCAAAGCATCAAACAAATGGTCATTTTTCAATAGGGTGGATAAGATATGTGAGGGGCGCCTGCTGTGGCTTGTGGAGTCTAACACAGAATCGGGCACTTCATTAAAGTCGCCACATACAATGAGACGACCTATCTGGAGCACCCGTATTGTTTTAATTAATTTGTCGAGGAAGGCCTCTTGTTTGGTGTTAGGGGCATATAGTGTGACAATGGTATAGGGGCAGTTGTTAAGGAGTGCCCCTAAGATAATAAACCAACCATTTGGGTCTGTCTTCACAAATTTTTGGGTAAAGGTGACTGAGTTTTTGATCGCAATCAAGACTCCCCGCGCTTTCTTGTCTGCGGTTGCAAATAAGCAATGGGGGAAATTAGAATGGGAAATTTTAGGTGATGAATCTGCTTTCAAGTGCGTCTCTTGGGTGCAAAATATGTTACATTTCTGGGAGACAGCCTCTTTCCACATCATGGATCTCTTAAATGGGTTTATGAGGCTGTTAACGTTGAGGGAAGTTATCTTAAGTGACATTGAACATTTCGGAAAGATGCTTGGGGTAGCACTGCGTTGTTAACTCAGCTAAAGTCATAATATACATTCAAACATACAGCAAGAATAGAAAAATGGTATCAGAGGAAGTCAAAAGTATATAGAAGCTGATTGCATAGCACTCATTTATAGGGTTCCCAGAGTTAAAGAGTAACCGATAGCAAAGCTTAGTGCAATAATTAAAAAGCTAAATGGTAAACCGTGTAAAAAGAGAACAGAGATCAAATATTGAACTTGAACTGACAATGTGCAGGTAACAATCGTGCAACGAACTTGCTCTACTTGTAAGTTGGGAGTGTGGAAACTTCAGAAAAAACAGCGTTAAGGGAAATCAAAGGTGATAAGGTCAGTGCCCAATGAGAACAGTAAATGTTCATAAGTATTTACAATGGTTAATAAGCATTACTGACTGAGATAGAACTGTCAGGTGTTTCCAACCACTGACCAAGAGCCTGAGATGCGTTGGGGTGGTCTGTTGCGTGGAGGTTTGCTGCTATATTCCAGGGAGATTCACCACTGGGGAGGTAGCTTTTTGGTATCTTCTGGTGATTTGATGACATATGTGTGGCCTTGATGTGTCACGGTTAGTTTGGTGGGGTAGCCTCACTGATAGGTGATTTTCCGTTCCCGTAGCTGAACAGTTATGGGAGAAAACTGCTTGCATTGTTGCATGATTAGCACTGAGAGATCGGTGAAGATCTGAAATTTGGAGAAAGGGTTAGGGGGTTTCCCCAGTTTTCTTGCAGCTGCAACAGCCCTTTCTTTAATGTGAAATAAATGTATCCTGGCAATCACGTCCCTAGGGACGGTGTCAGGAAATGGGATTTGCCAGCCTGTGGGCCCTGTCAATGACAAATACTTTAGGGTTTTCCATAGGAAGCAGGACTTTAAGGAGTTGTTGTAGGTATAAAATTAGTTCTGGATTTGTGACGGATTCAGGGATGCCCCGCAATTTCAGGTTATTCCATTGGGAACAGTCCTCAAGGTCTGCGTCAGTGTCATGTCCCTGGAATTCTTCTGACAGGCTATTGTAGGTATCTGCATGTTCACCTAATGATCTCTCCACTGCATCAACTCTTTCCTCCACATGCTCCATATGTGACTGTAAAGAGGCCAGCTTTCTGTTTAGGTCTGCCTGCAGGTAATTTTTAAGGGATAATAGCATCTCCTTTATGGCAAATTCTGAGGCAGGCTGATCAGAAGCTTGGAATGTAGCTAGAGATTGTGACTGAGGGGATGTGTGTGTCATGGTAACATTATCCTCATCTGCAGCCAGTTGCTTCCTACTCACCGGCCACTTTGGATAGTGGAGAGGTTGCAGGCAATAGTGCAGGTCTTTTTTGGGAGTTTTTGTCCTCCTTTTGTGTAGCTGGATCTACAGCAGCAGCGTGGATCTGTGTGCCTGGATCGCTCCGAGTTTGTTGCTATGAGGAGGGGGTGGACTCCATCTTGCACTCCCCTCCACCTGCTGAGGTCATCATGTTGCTGAGCCCATGGAAATAGTCCGTGAGCCGCTGCGGATGTGATAATCGGCGTGCAGCGGAGCTCACAGACATCCCCAGGTGTCAGAGGGCTGAAGGCAGTTGGCTCCTGTAGCTCATTGACCATGCGGCCATACTGCTCCGCGGCCAGGCTCCGCCCCCCATATAGTCAGAAATTAAATTGCATATAGTCATATAGCCATAATGCATGGTTTTGGTCACATCTGTTTCTAGAACCTCCCAGCTGGCTCTAGAATCCCCTATTGCCTTCTGCAATTTGGCAGTGAGATGTCATTAGTGATTCCTTTGTGTCACTCACTCAACTTGGACTATCAGAGAACCCAATCAGATTTACATCTGTTTGATACTCTTTTCATTTCTTAAACCTTTGGTTTAGATTTTTTTTTTTTTAAATCTGACTGATTGTTCCTTACTGTACAGTAGATATGTTCTCTCCAGTAAAGCCATAACCTCTTCCCAACACTGATGTTAATTACCTCAGGTCCATTATTGAAGTACTTTGAAAAAGTCCTAACGCCGCCAGCCCCCTTCTGTCCTCTACTCCATTGTTTTCACAGCATGTAACACCTTCTGTGAGTGGATCACTGGCAAATGAATAACCCTATCCCTTTTCTCACTGAACGGGTTACATTCTCTGAAAACAATGCAAGGCGTTTTGTAAATAGAGGAGAGGACAGAAAGTGGTGGATCTATATTTTTCACCCAATGGGCTGAATGGGAAAAAAAACTGTTTCCTCTATCCACACAAGGGAGATGGATGGAGGAATCCTCCCTGCTGTGACACTGTAATCTAACAGCTTGGACTCCTCTGCTGTCAGAATACACTGATCAGTACTGCAGTGGTTGGTCACAGTGGCTGATTGAACGAACGTTTTCTAATAGTCCCGAGTCCCGATTGACAGAAGTTGATCTACCAATCAACTTCTGTCAAACACGGTGACCACACACAGATCAAAATTTGGATGGCTGAACCTGTTGAATTTCAATCTGTGCACCCACCTTTTTTCAAGGCATGCACATTCATAAAGGACCTGACTTCACTACAGAGAAGATATCTATAGCAAGAAGCACTCCGCAGGATGTGGTATATACTTTATTACAGATGAGTTACAGTGGGGGTCATTTACTAAGATTCCCGGGATTCCCGGGCGCTCTACATGTAATAGCACCCATGTCGGACAATTAAGAATATAACTAGGTGAACATGTGAATGAAAAATCACGCTATTAGCGGCAAACATGCCTTAGTAAATTCGGAATCTGTGCTAATTGGCAATTCAGCAGATCTGCAAGTGACAATTGCTACCAAGTTGTTATATAACACTGCACTGCAACCATGATCCATGTATGTGAAGAAAACATTTTTATGTGAGATGTGCTCTACCTTGTGTGCATCTATTGATGTATATTGCAATTAATATTCCTAGTTTTTTTTTTCTTCTTTTGCTAACGAATGCAGTTATGAATGAGTATTACAGAATACTATAATGTCTGCTATTCTGTAAAGTTACAGGTATTAAACATTTACAAGGAAAATAAGGTGAAAACCGCGCTATTCTTATTCATCAAACATTGGGATTCCCACCGCTAGTTTGTACTATGCTGTGGTCCCCCCACAAACTCTAAATCCCAAAAGTGCAGGTGCTAGCCTACTATTTAAATGCCGTGTTCGAATGAAGTTAAATTAGATTAAGTCAAAAAACAAAAAAACAAAAAATCAAAAAATATATCAGGTGCTCAGTGCTAGTTTTGTGCCTTGATCAGCTGATTCAAAGGTCACTATCCCGTGATATTAGGCGTGATCTGTGTTAATTGCGAAGTCTAGTGCTTCTACTAATATTATCAAGTTCATTCCATCAGTAGCCCATCTTCACTGCCCAACATGATGATACAATAAAATAAAATAATAAATAATAATAAAATAAATATCTGTTACATGTGACCTAGGTTTTTCAATAACATGATCCCATCAGTGTTTCAATGTGAAAACACATTTTACAATATTAGAACAAAAGACAGAACAAAACATAGAGTCCGTGACAACACCGCTTGTGCTTGGTTAAACTTTAAATGTTCATTGTGCAGATTTCTTGCTTAGTGACCGTCACCACCTATGAAATGGATCACTTACCAAACCTTGGTAAGTGTGAAGCCTGCGGTTACTTAAGGATAACCAATCCTATCTATGGCCTCCCTCTTTCTCTCACTTCCTGGTGCAGATGTTATACGGATAGACTCCACAGCAGGTGTCCCCAGAGAATGAAATAATAAACAAGGGGCTTCTAATGGTGAAGTACGTTTTACAAAGGATTTTATTAAAAGTAAAATATCATAAAAGACTCACATGGTCCAGTGCCGTAGCTGGCACTAAGCATATCCAGCCTTGTGTTTAAAATCAGGTTCCTATTTGGTTGGCGTGCGTCCTGAACTCCCTTGCTGGTGTGAGGTCCCTCTCCCAGAAGTGATGCAATCGCGTATTAATTACCCAGCAGCCTCTACACGATTCGCAAAGGTTCTTGCGTCATCAGGACCACAGCATAGTACAAACTAGCGGTGGGAATCCCAATGTTTGATGAATAAGAATAGCGCGGTTTTCACCTTATTTTCTTTTCATTTTGAATAGTCACCTATGGGTGATTATATTGCATAAAACTGCAGCTCACTATAGGATTTTATTTTATTACATTGTTGTAACACACCAACCACCGCCGGTACCCCACGATTTTACCATTAAACATTTACAGTTACATATTTGTTGTATGTTATTTTTTTCATGTTATTTTTTTTATTTAGGTGACTATAAAGCAGTAATTATTTATGTTCATTCTTTAATCATACTACACTATTATGCAGGTCTCAGCATATTTAGCACAATGGCTTGGTGGTTTGCTCAGATGTCTCCAAAGCACTAAAGTTATGAATTCAAATCCCAGCCAACCTACCACCCACCAGCTGTGTTTATTTTTCCAGTGCACAAGCAAATTAAACTGCCCATTAAATAGTGTGTGATGTTTGGAATTCCACACCATAATATTATTGAATACTCAAATACAATTGCATGTATTTGAAGAGTTAATATAATAAAATCAACCAAACTAAAGTGCATTGGCAAATAGGCCTTTGCCTATTTTCAGAATATGCTGATGAGTCCAATGCCATGTTTAATTGGGTGATACCCTCTGTGGAATTTGAACCCATGAGTCTTTCAAGGTAGAGGTGCTGACCACTAGCCTATTGGGCTGATCCCAATCATACAAAGAAAATACATTTACTAGTGTTTGATGTTTTTAATTCTATACAATAATGTTTTGCAAATGAGCCATTGATATTATGGAAACAACCATGCTCATGCTGATGTGGCATTGGCTATTAGGATATTTTTATTTTTTTTAAATGGAGTGGGGTCCCCCCCCCCCCCCAGTCCATACCAGGCCCTTCTAGGTCTGGTATGAGAAATGACTACAAATATTAAATGTATTCTTCCTGGAGAAGAGACACATAAGATGAGATACAAGTAACAGGTTTCGGCACTTAGGAAATGGATAAACTGCAGCCTCCCTAATTAAAAACTTCACCTAGGTAAAATCCAGAAATATTATAAACTCAAAGAAAGGGAAAGTGGCGCTGTTCAGGGGTGATGCACATAGAACGTGACCCTAAAGAATATATATATATATATATATATATAATATATATATATATATATATATATATATATATATATATATATATATATATATATATATGTAAAACATCCACTAATAACCAATGTGAAAGAAAAATGATAAGAAAATTAATTGGTGAATAAACCAAGCTATTCTGAGAGTTCTATGTAATACAAGGGCTCCTTTTTAAAGTAACGTGCGCATACAAAAAATATAAGGAATGAGTATCAATAAATATATAAAAAAAAATATATATATATATATATATATATATATATATATATATATATATAAAAATATATGCATAAATTCATCAAGGTTCAAAATATCAATCAATGTCCATGACAAAGTATCAAAAATAAAGTGACATGTGCTAAATCCAAAAGTACATCATTTAGTCAACAGTGCCGCAAGCAATATATATCCAGATAGAAAAGATAATTAATGACGTGCTCAATCCAAAAAGTGACAGTTTATGGAAAAATCCGCGTAGAACAAATTTAAAGTGACCAGTCTGGGCCAGCCTTTAACTTACGCCTGTCGTGTGACAAGCAACACTGCACTGGTGTAGTAATGATTATCAACACTATTGCTGGCTCCACTGGTCTGGTGACACTGGGACTTGTTTAGCACCAGTCTGGAATATTGTTGCTGGCTTACACTGGTCTCCTGATACTGGGGACTAGTGTGGCAGCAATCAGGAACACTGTTACTGATTTACACTGGTCTGGTGACACTGTGACTGATGTGGTGATCAGGAAAACATTTGCTGTCTGTACTGATCTTGTGTGGTTGCAATCAGGAACACTGATTTTAGCTAAACTGGTCTGACGATACTGTGACTGATGAGGTGGAAATGGAAGACATTGTTGCTGGCTGCAGTTAAGATTGGGGAGGGGGTAAAAACCACGACTTGACCACCCCTCAAATGCTAGGGGTGTACACATGCTGCTTAGCAGCTGTGGCAGGAATTATACCTCCTGTACATCCGGTGTTCATGACCAATTCAAGTGAATGGAGGTGCTTGTGCAGAGTCCAATGGGTTAAAGCAGGTACAGAGGAGGCGAGAATCTCAGAGAAGAATGGGGAATGCTATTCCTGGCTTGTTAGGAAGGTGCATGTTCTGGGGTTGTCATGCTGATCCTCTTTCACTACCTAGTAAATCAAAGAATCAGAATAAGCCTTTGTGTCCTGACAGTTGATATGGACATGCTTGTTCCAGGACAACAACTCACTAAGCAGTGAAGGAAAGATAGGGGTGACAGCCCTTGAGCATGCATCTTTAGAATCTGCCAGGAGCTTCCATATTTATATCCTGACAGAAATGTGAAGCTAGCCATAGGCGTAAAGTTTTGGTTTGATGCATTGACATCTGTGAAGGCATCCTCAACATCGTTTGTAAAAAAAAAAAAAAAAAATCTTAATGACACAATAGACTTAAGTCTAGAAAAACTGCTACATACAAATTTGAAATACATAAGTGAGTGGTGCAGCACTGCCTAACAGGAACTGCAATATTTTAAAACAAGACACATTCATGTACTTACACTGCATGAAATTAAAATGACATATTAATGAATGCAGAACTGCATTTAATTTGTGTCCTTTACATCTGCCCGGAGTTCAGCTTTAGGAAATAAGGCATTATGAATTCTAGATACAAGACAAGTTCATACTTTGCAGTGTAACTGTACCACAATAGCACAGTACAACTCAGTTACTAACAATGGGAGATGAACAGCTGTTCACACATTGGATAAACATATTGTTGCTATGGTTCAGCATCAAATAAACTGCTTGTGCTCGGATGAGGTTCATTATTTTAAATACGCCGTGTAGCATTATACTTCACTAAGCTCTTTTGTCTATCTTTCACAGTTTGAAAAGAAAACAGTTGCACTGAAGTTCAACTCTATTAATATTTGATCAAGATTTTTTTAATTAGATGTCGCTAAGTAAGGTAAACATGGATATATATAGCTGGAATTAGGAACTTTATTTTAATACTAAAGGAATAAAAAGTAATTATATAAACCTGGATTAGGTGTCTGATTTTAATTACTACTTAGATTATGCGATCACAATATATTAAGTGATTATTATACTTACATGCGCAATGACAGAAATAAAAAAATAAACTGCATATATTATGCATGCGTTGTACAGAAGCTCTCTGCTCAAAGATGGTTAAATATAAATATACACTGTATTGTTAACCTGCATGATACTATGACAGCACTTTTGTGCTTTAGGATGTTGTATATGTGAACTCTCACTTTGTAAAACAACTTATTCAGTATAAAATAGAATTGCAAGGCAAAACATCTGTGTGTGTGTGTATATACACACAGTAATATATATATATATATATATATATATATATATATATATATATATATATATATATATATTTATTTATTTATATTTAATAAGATTGGGGCGATCAGACTCAAGCGGTAGGTGCGTTTTCAAATTAGTGAGGTAGTCAAAAACTGTATTTTTAAGGGTCTTGTAGCCCACTTTTATTTAAAATCAAGGAAAAGTTCACAAATACTTCAGTAGCTCTCGCACGGGGGTTCCACCATTACTGTATCTTGCACACTCAATATCTTAGCCTCCTGCCATACATCCGTGCCACACAGCTGCTTCAGGCCTTTAGTCTAGGCCTTAGGTCTGCTCTTCAGACCAAAATAGTTTACTAAAGTTAAGCTCTCTCCTAGCTTACTCCTGATCAGTGCCTTGCTGCTCTGTCACCAAGTACATATGCCTCCTGCAGACATGCATGCTCTGGCTGCCCCATGCAGCCTCTGACTCTTCTCAGAGGCATGGGAGTCCACCTGACTCCCAAGCACAGACTTCCTGTCTGTTGGGTAGGCCCGTGAGCCATAGTCAGGTCACAAGTATATAACCCAGCATCCAGCTGTGCAATCAGCGTGCCTTTCTCTCCAAAATCTGTCATAAACCAGCAATCTTCTAGGTGGCCCAGGGTCCCACTGCCACAATATGTGTTAAGGCTGGCCGGAGGCATCGGAGAGACTATTTAAGCCTCCTCCTCTGCTAGGGCCAGGGTCGTCTGCGTTCTGGGGTAGGGGGGGAGGGGCGTTCATACATCACTTCGGAGCGTGCCAAGCTACAATCAGCTGCATGGTGGGGATGCCTGGTGCTCACAGCGGGGAGACCGCTTGCCCACCCACCTTGTCATCACCGGGTACTTCGGTGTTCTCACCGGGGTGGTCGGCCATTCACCAGCTCCTCTCTCCCTGGGTAGTTCCGGCTTCCAGGGGGGGGCGTCCGCTTGATGGGACATGTCTGCTTGGTGCGGGGGGGTGATCGGCCGCCGCCGACTCCTCTCCCCATACACGTTCAGCTCCACGAGGGAGCCGCCTGCCTGGTGCGCGATGGGGGAGGGGGTCGGCCGCTCTCCACTTACACATCCACAGGTGCACAAGGCACATACCTGTCTGCGGGGAGGGGGGGAATGTTTCGACCTGCTCCTCGCTCCCCATGCATAGCTGCTCCACGTGGGGGGCCGCCCGCTGATTCTCCCGGTGTTCGCAGGGGGTGATTGGGCGTCGCTGACTCCTCTCCCCATGCGCTGCCATCTCCACAAGGCAGCTGCATGCTTGATGCCGGGGTGATTTGGCCGCCCGCCTACTCCTCTCATCGTGTTACCTGGCACAGGGGGGGGAAGGGCCGCCGGTTTCTGGGGGGGCATGGGCAGTCACCCGGCCATCGCTCCTTTCCTCCACCGGACCATCCTCAGCAGTTATGGCAACGGAGCTTGAGGTGACAGGGCTGCCAGGTTGCTACTTTCACTTGTTTCACTTTCTTGGTCAGTGTTTCTATTTGCAGCTATTACAGCGTTCTGCCCGGCTTTCTGACGTAGCGTTTCTGCCCGCCATTTCTGTCATAGCATTTCTGCCCACCATTTCTGTCATAGCGTTTCTGCCTGCCATTTCTATCATAGCGTTTCTGCCCGCCATTTTTTGCATAGCGTTTCTGCCCCCCATTTTCTGTCATAGCGTTTCTGCCCGCCATTTTCTGTCATAGCGTTTCTGCCCGCCATTTTCTGTCATAGCGTTTCTGCCCGCCATTTTTCTGTCATAGCGTTTCTCCCCGCCATTTTCTGTCATAGCGTTTCTGCCCGCCATTTTCTGTCATAGCGTTTCTGCCCGGAATGTCTGTCGTAGCGTTCTGTGCGGCATGTCTGTCATAACATGTTTCTGCCCGGCATTCCTGTCATAGCGTTTTCTGCCCAGCATTTCTGTCATAGCGTTTTCTGCCCGGCATTTCTGTCGGAGCGTTTTCTGCCCGGCATTTCTGTCATACCGTTTTCTGCCCGGCATTACTGTCATAGCATTTTCTGCCAGGCATTTCTGTCTCCGCATTCTTTCCCGGTATTTCTGTCATAGAGTTCTGCCCCTGCGTTTCTGTCATAGCGTTCTGCCCCTGCGTTTCTGTCATAGCGTTCTGCCCCTGCGTTTCTGTCATAGCGTTCTGCCCCTCCGTTGCTGTCATAGCGTTTTGCCCCAGCATTTCTGTCAATTACGTCATGCCCCAGCATTCAGGTCATGCCCCAGCATTTTGTCTCGGCGTACAGTCTCTGCGTTTGTCATAGCCTTCCTGCCCCAGCATTTCTGTCGCGGTGTGCTGCTCAGCATTCCTGGCTCAGCGTTCAGTCTCAGCATTTCTGTCATTGCTTTGCTGCCTCAGCGTTTCTGCCCAGGATTTCTGTCATTGCATTTCTGCCTCAGCGTTTAGTCTCAGCGTGTTTCCGTCATTTGCGTTTCTGCCCAGGTTTTCTGTCATGGCTTTCTGCCTCAGCGTTCTGTCATAGCGTTCTGCCCAGGATTTCTGTCGTTGCATTTCTGCCTCAGCATTGCAGTCCCAGCGTTTCTGCCAAGGGTTTCTGTCCTTGCATTTCTGTCTCAGCGTTCGGCCCAGGATTTCTGTCATTGCGTTTATGCCCCTGGATTTCTGTCATTGCGTTTCTGCCCCTGGATTTCTGTCATTGCGTTTCTGCCCCTGGATTTCTGTCATTGCGTTTCTGCCCCTGGATTTCTGTCATTGCATTTCTGCCCCTGGACTTCTGTCATTGCGTTTCTGCCCCTGGACTTCTGTCATTGCGTTTCTGCCCCTGGACTTCTGTTATTGCGTTTCTGCCCCTGGATTTCTGTCATTTTGTCTCTGCCCCTGGATTTCTGTCATTTCGTTTCTGCCTCAGTGTTTAGTCTCAGCGTATTTTTCTGTCATTCGCGTTTTGTCATGGCATTTCTGCCTCAGCATTCTGTCATAGCAGTCTGCCCCAGGATTGCTGTTGTGGAAATTTTTGCCTCAGCATTTCAGTCTCAGCATTTGTCATTGCGTACCTGCCCCAGGTTTTCTGTCATGGCATTTCTGCCTCAGCGTTTCTGTCATTACATTTCTGCCTCAATGTTCTGTTATAGTTTCTGACCCTGGATTTCTGTCATTGCGTTTCTGCCCCTGGATTTCTGTCATTGCGTTTATGCCCCTGGATTTCTGTCGCTGCGTTTCTGCCCCAGGATTTCTGTCATTGCGTTTCTGCCCCTGGATTTCTGTCATTGCATTTCTGTCCCTGGATTTTTGTCATTGCGTTCCTGCCCCCTGGATTTCTGTCATTGCGTTTTTGCCCCTGGATTTTGTCATTGCGGTTCTGCCCCTGGATTTTGTCATTGCGTTCTGCCCCCTGGATTTCTGTCACTGCGTTTCTGCCCCCTGGATTTCTGTCACTGCGTTTCTGCCCCCTGGATTTCTGCCACTGCGTTTCTGCCCCCTGGATTTCTGTCACTATGTTTCTGCCCCCTGGATTTCTGTCACTGTGTTTCTGCCCCCTGGATTTCTGTCACTGCGTTTCTGCCCCTGGATTTCTGGCATTGCGTTTCTTCCCCCTGGATTTCTGGCATTGCGTTTCTTCCCCCCTGGATTTCTGGCATTGCGTTTCTTCCCCCTGGTTTTCTGCCATTGCGTTTCTTCCCCCTGGATTTCTGGCATTGCGTTTCTGCCCCTGGATTTCTGGCATTGCGTTTCCGCCTCTGGATTCTGGCATTGCGTTTCTGCCTCAGCATTCAGCTTCAGCGTTTTCTGTCATTTCGTTTTGGCCTCAGCATTTCTGTCATAACGTTTCGGCCTCAGCATTTCTGTCATAACGTTTCGGCCTCAGCATTTCTGTCATAACGTTTCTGCCTCAGCATTTCTGCCATAACGTTTCTGCCTCAGCATTTCTGTCATAACGTTTCTGCCTCAGCATTTTATGTCATTACGTTTCGGCCGCAGCATTTCTGTCACAGCTTTTTTGCCGCAGCATTTCTATCATGGTGTTTTCACCCTCGGTGTTCAGCCACAGCGTTTCTCAGAGGGGCGTTGTTCACTCAGGGCATACTCCGATAGCTGTTTTTGTTCGTTGGTTGTCATGTCTCATCGTATCTGTGTTCATGTTTGTACCTGGGTCAGTTAGTTAGGGCTCACAAGTCAGGATCTGTCACGTCTACAGATCCATACGGGCTGAGGTTTTGTTTGTTAAATTGATTGTTGTCCTCAATCTTCTCGCCCGTATACCACACGTCATACGATGCATGTTCATTCACCACACTCATACGACTACCCACCACGGTCCGTGGGTACACCAGCCCTGAGTTCTTAAGTCAATTACCTGTCTCTGCGCTGCAGGTTACTCGGGCTCATTCACCACTCACACGAGGGGGGGGGGGGGGGGTCCATCGTCAGTTTCATCACGCACAGTGGTCTCAACATTTCTGCTCATGTTTCTCATTCGTAGGTAGGCACAGAGGGGTGTTGTTGTTCTCATGTCTGGTTAACTGTAATTTCTCCAGTTTGTGTTCTCAGGTTGGGCTGTCTTGGCTGCAGCACGACCTGTTCGTATCAGGTGGGACCAGTGTTCTGTGTCTGGCATGGTTGCTCCATGTTGACGATGCTCATTGCCATAGCGCCTACTCCATCACATCCATCAGGCATCCAGGTTTTTGCACTCCTGTCAGGGGTATTTTTGCCCTCTCTTTCTCATGTCCTCATACCATAGTAGGGGTAGGCCAGGGGTTGGGGGGGGGGGAGGCATTTCACTGAGCTACTTCGCTGGTGTCCATGCTTCTCGGCCATCATTTGCAGGGGTTCCTCGTGTCAGCAGGAGGCCAAGATAAAGCAACACGTTGGTCTTTCCAGAAAACTGACCACACTGGGAAGGATGTGCTTCAATGCCTAGCATGGCTAGTTTGAAATAGGAAAACACAGGGACTTGCAAGATCACAAGGTATTTCACTCAAAGGAAAAATACAAAGAGAACAGCATACTTTTTAACACAAGTACATGGCACTAGGGATGGGCGAATGGTTCAGACCGAGTATAACAGCTGAACAAACAGGTTGTTCGACTGTTTGTTCGGCCCCTGAACCTACCACAATGCATTGCAATCCCTGATTGGCTGAAGCTGTGAAAGCTTCAGTCAATCAAGGCACAGAGCACTGATTGGATTGTGATTGGACACTGTCATCATGACTTTATCCAATCATGGCTCATTCCCGCCCCACAGTATAAAAGTATTCTTTCAATGGCTGCCATTTTCAGTGTGATTTTGGCATGGAGAGAGATAGCACAGGGCTCTGCTCAGTGCTATTATTTAGTTAGTGTGCTATACTGTGCTATTTCGCTTCAATTGTCAGTGTAGTATATTAGTTTAGTGTCAGTCTAGGGATTGTGTGAGTGTAGTGAGGAGGACCATCATTCAGCTTTGCATAGTGTGCAGCTAGAGTAGGGACAGCACATATAGTTTCACTGTAGTGTAGTGAGACCGTGTCACTCATACATACATTAGTGTAGAGTAGGGACCGCTCATATAGTTTCAGTGTAGTGTAGTGAGACCGTGTCAGTAATCTTTACATTAGTGCATAGCTAGATTAGGGACAGTTCAGGTAGCATCAGTGTAGTGACGGTTGAACACCGTCTATTTGATTGCGTTAATGCCAGTTTAACGCCATTTACTTCTGTATGTGTTACTGCCAGTTTAACACCACATAGTTTTGCGTGCGTTACTGCCAGTTTAACGCCATATAGTTCTGCATGCGTTACTCCCAGTTTAACGCCATATAGTTCTGTGTGCGTTACTGCCAGTTTAAAGCCATTTACTTCTGTGTTTGTTACTGGCAGTTTAATTCCATATCATTTTGTGTGCGTTACTGCCAGTTTAATGCCATATAGTTTTGCGTGCGTTACTGCCAGTTTAACGCCATATAGTTCTGTGTGTGTTACTGCCAGTTTAACGCCATATCGTTTTGGGTGCGTTACTGCCAGTTTAATGCCATATAGTTCTGTGTGCGTTACTGACAGTTTAACGCCATATAGTTTTGCGTGCGTTACTGCCAGTTTAGCGCCATATAGTTCTGTGTGCATTACTGCCAGTTTAACGCCATATAGTTCTGTGTGCATTACTGCCAGTTTAACGCCATTTACTTCTGTGTGCATTACTGCCAGTTTAACGCCATATAGTTCTGTGTGCGTTACTGCCAGTTTAACGCCATTTACTTCTGTGTTTGTTACTGGCAGTTTAATTCCATATCATTTTGTGTGCGTTACTGCCAGTTTATTGCCATATAGTTTTGCGTGAGTTACTGGCAGTTTAACTCCATATAGTTCTGTGTGCGTTACTGCCAGTTTAACACCATATAGTATTGCGTGCGTTACTGCCAGTTTAACGCATGTAGTTCTGTGTGCGTTACTGACAGTTTAACGCCATAAAAAGAGGGAGTTTTGGGACTTTAAATGAGGTGCGGGGAAGCACCTCCATCCCTATATTTGGTACAATCAAGGGGGAGTTTGGGACTTTAGATGAAACGGTTGAGAATGCGGGGGTAGTAGTAAAGTAATTTTATTGATCACAGATATATAGCACAGTAAAAGAGTTAATTCATATATAAACATGTAGTAATCACAAAGAATAAACATGATGCAAGAGTATAAACAAATGAACACATATTTCAAGATGGATACATCGAAATAAATAAGACAATAATGTGGTCTCCAAGTCCCATAAGCGGCATGCCGGTACTTATGTTCGTAATCAT
Organism: Lithobates sylvaticus; assembly: GCA_028564925.1. Lineage (NCBI taxonomy): Eukaryota > Metazoa > Chordata > Amphibia > Anura > Ranidae > Lithobates > Lithobates sylvaticus. The sequence goes on from CM053026.1 coordinate 523,418,887, forward strand.
AATAATGGTCACATTATAAAGTATAATCATATTGAATGGAAGATTGATAAATTTATCAGGACATGGTGAGTATCACTGTAGCATCGATTGTAGCTCGACGCGTTTCGTGGATGCATTTCCACTCATCAGGAGCTGATGCGACAGAATCCTGTGAAATGTATAAATATAGATATAATGAGCCACACTCATATAATGAGTGATAAAAAGGTTAAAAGAAAACTTTCCAAACGCACTTACCAAGCCTGGCGGTGAGTGCGGCATGCAGTGAACGGCATGCAGCGGGTCAGAGGTATCGACTCCACCGCCGGAGCTGAGGCGGCGTGACCTACAGTGGCAGCATAGGGTGATGTTAAAGCGCACCTGGAGGTGGGGGTGGTCTGCATGTGACAGCAGTGCTGGTGTCTGAGTGCAAAAAATGGAGATTCTGAAAATAAAATATATATGTATATAGATAAACCTGGAATAACCCATAAAGTATATATGTATTTGAAGTAATGGTATCTTATATATATATATATATATATATATATATATATATATGTTTTTGAGGTAATAATAACTTAAGGGGTACTGCATATGTATATATATATATACATATAAATGATATAATGGTCTATAGTATATAATGTATATATTGAAAGTAATAATGAATTTTAAAGGTAGTATGTACACCTTAGACCTAATGTGTCTAGATATAAAGAATTAATAGGAGGTGTGAGTAGGAGAATATACAAAGTGTGTATGTGATAGAATAAATTATGTAGGAACGGAGATGGTAGTGACTGAAGTATGTGTAAGTGTGGAACTAAAAAATGAAAATAAAAATGAATAAAATATAGAGTGTTGTGAAAGAAAGCATACTCAGTGCAGTTAAATAAATCTGCAGACCAGAACAACCCCAGATCGAGGAACACTAACCCGAATTGCTGCATGCCCTGCAACACCCAGCAGAGCAACAGCTGGTGTGTAGGGATCTCAGGAAGGACCAGGCCGAATGAAAAGCCCGCTCCAACCTGGAGATATGTAGTGTGACGCCGCCAACGCCACGTGCGTGTGCCCGTGAGGGGGAGGGGCGTCCGCACCCGAGCAGACAAGCCGCTCAGTGATTGGCGCCCAACATCCCTCTCAATGGAACCACGTAGGGGGTATTCCCAGCGTCAGTGCAATGACGCTAGACCAACGTCATGCGCACAGCGCAGGGACCGTGGCGCCGACACGCAAGGGGCCGTCCACCCGACACCCCTGTTGGGGAGGAGGGGAGGGAACCCACAATGCGTGTCGCAGCTCCCGCAGTGAAGAAATGAACCCCCAAATGCCACAGACCGCCCAACCACCGCAGGACGTCAAACACCGCCAGACTGGCAGGCATGCAGGAAGAAATGGACATGGATGGTCAAATAGGGCCATAGAAATATACCGGGAATATCGCGTATAGTATGTCATTGATTACAGCTGAAAAAGCGTACACCATATTACAAAGTATAATCATAGTATTAACTAACTCAGGTGTACACATCCCAGAACGGGATATGCATACACCTGGGGGTCAACCTCACGCGTGGATGACAGGGGAGCACTGCCAATCCAATTTCCCAACCGTTTCCATCCCGATAATCGGTAAAAAGAGGGAGTTTTGGGACTTTAAATGAGGTGCGGGGAAGCACCTCCATCCCTATATTTGGTACAATCAAGGGGGAGTTTGGGACTTTAGATGAAACGGTTGAGAATGCGGGGGTAGTAGTAAAGTAATTTTATTGATCACAGATATATAGCACAGTAAAAGAGTTAATTCATATATAAACATGTAGTAATCACAAAGAATAAACATGATGCAAGAGTATAAACGAATGAACACATATTTCAAGATGGATACATCGAAATAAATAAGACAATAATGTGGTCTCCAAGTCCCATAAGCGGCATGCCGGTACTTATGTTCGTAATCATAATAATGGTCACATTATAAAGTATAATCATATTGAATGGAAGATTGATAAATTTATCAGGACATGGTGAGTATCACTGTAGCATCGATTGTAGCTCGACGCGTTTCGTGGATGCATTTCCACTCATCAGGAGCTGATGCGACAGAATCCTGTGAAATGTATAAATATAGATATAATGAGCCACACTCATATAATGAGTGATAAAAAGGTTAAAAGAAAACTTTCCAAACGCACTTACCAAGCCTGGCGGTGAGTGCGGCATGCAGTGAACGGCATGCAGCGGGTCAGAGGTATCGACTCCACCGCCGGAGGGTGGAGTTGTGGGTTCCCTCCCCTCCTCCCCAACAGGGGGGTCGGGTGGACGGCCCCTTGCGTGTCGGCGCCACGGTCCCTGCGCTGTGCGCATGACGTTGGTCTAGCGTCATTGCACTGACGCTGGGAATACCCCCTACGTGGTTCCATTGAGAGGGATGTTGGGCGCCAATCACTGAGCGGCTTGTCTGCTCGGGTGCGGACGCCCCTCCCCCTCACGGGCACACGCACGTGGCGTTGGCGGCGTCACACTACATATCTCCAGGTTGGAGCGGGCTTTTCATTCGGCCTGGTCCTTCCTGAGATCCCTACACACCAGCTGTTGCTCTGCTGGGTGTTGCAGGGCATGCAGCAATTCGGGTTAGTGTTCCTCGATCTGGGGTTGTTCTGGTCTGCAGATTTATTTAACTGCACTGAGTATGCTTTCTTTCACAACACTCTATATTTTATTCATTTTTATTTTCATTTTTTAGTTCCACACTTACACATACTTCAGTCACTACCATCTCCGTTCCTACATAATTTATTCTATCACATACACACTTTGTATATTCTCCTACTCACACCTCCTATTAATTCTTTATATCTAGACACATTAGGTCTAAGGTGTACATACTACCTTTAAAATTCATTATTACTTTCAATATATACATTATATACTATAGACCATTATATCATTTATATGTATATATATATATACATATGCAGTACCCCTTAAGTTATTATTACCTCAAAAACATATATATATATATATATATATATATATATAAGTTACCATTACTTCAAATACATATATACTTTATGGGTTATTCCAGGTTTATCTATATACATATATATTTTATTTTCAGAATCTCCGTTTTTTGCACTCAGACACCAGCACTGCTGTCACATGCAGACCACCCCCACCTCCAGGTGCGCTTTAACATCACCCTATGCTGCCACTGTAGGTCACGCCGCCTCAGCTCCGGCGGTGGAGTCGATACCTCTGACCCGCTGCATGCCGTTCACTGCATGCCGCACTCACCGCCAGGCTTGGTAAGTGCGTTTGGAAAGTTTTCTTTTAACCTTTTTATCACTCATTATATGAGTGTGGCTCATTATATCTATATTTATACATTTCACAGGATTCTGTCGCATCAGCTCCTGATGAGTGGAAATGCATCCACGAAACGCGTCGAGCTACAATCGATGCTACAGTGATACTCACCATGTCCTGATAAATTTATCAATCTTCCATTCAATATGATTATACTTTATAATGTGACCATTATTATGATTACGAACATAAGTACCGGCATGCCGCTTATGGGACTTGGAGACCACATTATTGTCTTATTTATTTCGATGTATCCATCTTGAAATATGTGTTCATTCGTTTATACTCTTGCATCATGTTTATTCTTTGTGATGACTACATGTTTATATATGAATTAACTCTTTTACTGTGCTATATATCTGTGATCAATAAAATTACTTTACTACTACCCCCGCATTCTCAACCGTTTCATCTAAAGTCCCAAACTCCCCCTTGATTGTACCAAATATAGGGATGGAGGTGCTTCCCCGCACCTCATTTAAAGTCCCAAAACTCCCTCTTTTTACCGATTATCGGGATGGAAACGGTTGGGAAATTGGATTGGCAGTGCTCCCCTGTCATCCACGCGTGAGGTTGACCCCCAGGTGTATGCATATCCCGTTCTGGGATGTGTACACCTGAGTTAGTTAATACTATGATTATACTTTGTAATATGGTGTACGCTTTTTCAGCTGTAATCAATGACATACTATACGCGATATTCCCGGTATATTTCTATGGCCCTATTTGACCATCCATGTCCATTTCTTCCTGCATGCCTGCCAGTCTGGCGGTGTTTGACGTCCTGCGGTGGTTGGGCGGTCTGTGGCATTTGGGGGTTAATTTCTTCACTGCGGGAGCTGCGACACGCATTGTGGGTTCCCTCCCCTCCTCCCCAACAGGGGTGTCGGGTGGACGGCCCCTTGCGTGTCGGCGCCACGGTCCCTGCGCTGTGCGCATGACGTTGGTCTAGCGTCATTGCACTGACGCTGGGAATACCCCCTACGTGGTTCCATTGAGAGGGATGTTGGGCGCCAATCACTGAGCGGCTTGTCTGCTCGGGTGCGGACGCCCCTCCCCCTCACGGGCACACGCACGTGGCGTTGGCGGCGTCACACTACATATCTCCAGGTTGGAGCGGGCTTTTCATTCGGCCTGGTCCTTCCTGAGATCCCTACACACCAGCTGTTGCTCTGCTGGGTGTTGCAGGGCATGCAGCAATTCGGGTTAGTGTTCCTCGATCTGGGGTTGTTCTGGTCTGCAGATTTATTTAACTGCACTGAGTATGCTTTCTTTCACAACACTCTATATTTTATTCATTTTTATTTTCATTTTTTAGTTCCACACTTACACATACTTCAGTCACTACCATCTCCGTTCCTACATAATTTATTCTATCACATACACACTTTGTATATTCTCCTACTCACACCTCCTATTAATTCTTTATATCTAGACACATTAGGTCTAAGGTGTACATACTACCTTTAAAATTCATTATTACTTTCAATATATACATTATATACTATAGACCATTATATCATTTATATGTATATATATATATATACATATGCAGTACCCCTTAAGTTATTATTACCTCAAAAACATATATATATATATATATATATATATAAGTTACCATTACTTCAAATACATATATACTTTATGGGTTATTCCAGGTTTATCTATATACATATATATTTTATTTTCAGAATCCCCGTTTTTTGCACTCAGACACCAGCACTGCTGTCACATGCAGACCACCCCCACCTCCAGGTGCGCTTTAACATCACCCTATGCTGCCACTGTAGGTCACGCCGCCTCAGCTCCGGCGGTGGAGTCGATACCTCTGACCCGCTGCATGCCGTTCACTGCATGCCGCACTCACCGCCAGGCTTGGTAAGTGCGTTTGGAAAGTTTTCTTTTAACCTTTTTATCACTCATTATATGAGTGTGGCTCATTATATCTATATTTATACATTTCACAGGATTCTGTCGCATCAGCTCCTGATGAGTGGAAATGCATCCACGAAACGCGTCGAGCTACAATCGATGCTACAGTGATACTCACCATGTCCTGATAAATTTATCAATCTTCCATTCAATATGATTATACTTTATAATGTGACCATTATTATGATTACGAACATAAGTACCGGCATGCCGCTTATGGGACTTGGAGACCACATTATTGTCTTATTTATTTCGATGTATCCATCTTGAAATATGTGTTCATTCGTTTATACTCTTGCATCATGTTTATTCTTTGTGATTACTACATGTTTATATATGAATTAACTCTTTTACTGTGCTATATATCTGTGATCAATAAAATTACTTTACTACTACCCCCGCATTCTCAACCGTTTCATCTAAAGTCCCAAACTCCCCCTTGTTTAACGCCATAAAGTTTTGCGTGCGTTACTGCCAGTTTAACGCCATATAGTTTTGCGTGTGTTACTGCCAGTTTAAAGCCATTTACTTATTTGTGCGTTACTGCCAGTTTAACGCCATATCGTTTTGTTTGCGTTACGGACAGTTTAACGCCATATAGTTCTGTGTGCGTTACTGCCAGTTTAACGCCATTTACTCCTATGTGCGTTACTGCCAGTTTAACGCCATATCGCTTTGTGTGCGTTACTGCCAGTTTAATGCCATATAGTTTTGCGTGCGTTACTGCCAGTTTAATTCCATATAGTTCTGTGTGCTTTACTGCCAGTTTCCATACAGCTGGTGGTAATGATGCCAGACCTGTGAGCTCTACCCCCTCCTCCTCTTCCACCACCTCCATGCCCTCCTCTGCAGAATTGTTCTATGAACATCAGGTACCCCCTTAGCATTCAAAGGGCTATTCCCAGGGTCAGGCTAAAAGGTGCCATGCAGTGCTTCAGCTGGTGTGTTTAGGGGACAGGAAACACACCACGAAACGCGTCGAGCTACAATCGATGCTACAGTGATACTCACCATGTCCTGATAAATTTATCAATCTTCCATTCAATATGATTATACTTTATAATGTGACCATTATTATGATTACGAACATAAGTACCGGCATGCCGCTTATGGGACTTGGAGACCACATTATTGTCTTATTTATTTCGATGTATCCATCTTGAAATATGTGTTCATTCGTTTATACTCTTGCATCATGTTTATTCTTTGTGATTACTACATGTTTATATATGAATTAACTCTTTTACTGTGCTATATATCTGTGATCAATAAAATTACTTTACTACTACCCCCGCATTCTCAACCGTTTCATCTAAAGTCCCAAACTCCCCCTTGTTTAACGCCATAAAGTTTTGCGTGCGTTACTGCCAGTTTAACGCCATATAGTTTTGCGTGTGTTACTGCCAGTTTAAAGCCATTTACTTATTTGTGCGTTACTGCCAGTTTAACGCCATATCGTTTTGTTTGCGTTACGGACAGTTTAACGCCATATAGTTCTGTGTGCGTTACTGCCAGTTTAACGCCATTTACTCCTATGTGCGTTACTGCCAGTTTAACGCCATATCGCTTTGTGTGCGTTACTGCCAGTTTAATGCCATATAGTTTTGCGTGCGTTACTGCCAGTTTAATTCCATATAGTTCTGTGTGCTTTACTGCCAGTTTCCATACAGCTGGTGGTAATGATGCCAGACCTGTGAGCTCTACCCCCTCCTCCTCTTCCACCACCTCCATGCCCTCCTCTGCAGAATTGTTCTATGAACATCAGGTACCCCCTTAGCATTCAAAGGGCTATTCCCAGGGTCAGGCTAAAAGGTGCCATGCAGTGCTTCAGCTGGTGTGTTTAGGGGACAGGAAACACACCAGAGCAGTTATTCTTGCAGCTCTGCAGGGGCAGGCCCAGAGGTGGTTCACACCATGCCAGCTGGAGCCAGGAATGGTGGTGTCCGATAATGGCTCAAACCTCCTGTCCGCCCTTAGACAGGGAAAGTTGACACATGCGCCATGCTTGGCACATATCCTCAATTTGGTGGTGCAGTGTTTCCTAAGTACGTACCCAGGGTTGCAAGATGTACTAAAGCATGCCAGAAGAGTCTGTAGCCATTTCAGGCGGTCATACACAGCCAGTGCTCGGTTGGCTGAAATTCAGCGGGAATTCCACCTGCCCGTAAACCGCCTGATTGTGACATGCCCACCAGGTGGAACTCAACTTTGGGAATGCTGCAGTGGCTATACATGACGTCATCAACGAGTATCTGTGCCAGTACGGCACAACGACAGGCTCAGGCCGCCTCATCTTTTTTTCCTCGTGCCAATGGCTGATCATTAAGGATGCATGCACTGTATTGTCACCATTTAAGGAGGCCACAAGGATGGTGAGCAGTGACAGTGCATGCATCTGTGACACAATCCCTGTTGTGTTCCTGCTGGAGCAGACTCTACGTGGCATTATGGACAGGGCACTGGAGGCAGAGCAACAGCAGCAGCTGCCCTGCATCCAGTGTGCTTTCAGAACGGGCATTCAGTGATACAGGAGGTTTTGTTACTGATCATATAACACGTCTGTCCACAGACTCTGTGGACTATTTGACTTTTATAAAAGTAAAAAAAACTTTTATAAAAGTTAATCAGTCCTGGATTACCAGTTATGAAGCCCCCAATGCCGATGTCACTGATTAAGTCTTTTTGGGATGTGGAATCTCTGCAGGACTTCAAGGCTGCCTAGCTTTGAGGGTGTTCAATCATTTCATCTGGAAGAATGTTTTTGGTATAGGTTTCATGGGCACAATCACACCCAAAGACCAATTTTTCAGCACCTGTTTGACAGATGCATATTATTGCAATTTTTTACAGCAAGGCCAATTTTTGCTTTCCTCAAGAGTACCTCTAGGGTTACGGTGAGGAGGCGCCACCGACACCCAAAGACCAATTTTTAAGCACCCATTACTTCTATCCAAAGTCAAAGTGACACCAGAATGTATCCCAAAAATCTCTAATCTTGTTCCCAGTGCAGTACATTGTGGCCTCATCATACACACTGGTTCCCCAGCTGTTGCTGAGCAAAATAAAGGCAGCTTGCAGGGAAAATTTAATTTTTTTTGGCTTTATAAATGCAACTATTGCTGCAGCAGATTCTAGACATGGTACAGATCTGCCACTTTACAGTTAGACTAAAGGGACCCCCCAGGTACTATATTGGAAGACAATTTTCTTTTTTATGCTTTCACTTTAAAAATAGAAAAAATCACTGCTCCTTTAAAAATGATGTTTTTCACAAACTTTTTCTATTGATACGTGTCCCCCAGGGCAGGACCCAGACCCCTAGAACCATTGTATTCCCAATTACTTGCATATAAGCCTTCAAAATAGGCACTTTTAAAGTTTCGGGTCCCATTGACTTTAATGGGGTTCGTTATTCTGGTCCGAACTTTCGCAGTGTTCGAAAGTTCTGGTGCGAACCGATCAGGGTTTGTTTCAGGCCAACCCTATAAGCCACCACAGACACATATCAGGAATATGAAATGTTGGTGTAACAAACGCTTTAACCTGAGTAGGCTTGGGTGTAATGTTAAAAAGGGGTCCAATGTTTTTCTTTCTTTTCTGTACTGATGCATACAAATATAAAAAAAAAAAAAAATTGGTATCACTAGCCACATCTCCATGTTAAATGGTTTCAAAGCAATGCTGAATATTTGACAATGTTGAGTGTTCATTCTCTATTAAATTTACATGTCATAGCCCTGTACATAATAAAAGCTAATAATGTAAAATTACATTGATGTACCGTATTTATCGGCGTATAACACGCACTTTTCCCCCCTTAAAATCGGGGGAAAGTCGTGGGTGCGTGTTATACGCCGATACCCCCAAAAAAAAGTGCCAAAAATGGCAAGCGCCGCCGAAAAATAGCGAGCGCTGCCGAAAAAGACTGAATCGCGGCCGAAAAAACCCAGAGCGGCGCCGGAATAGACCGAGCAGACTGTTCGGCTCTGCTCGTAGTCCCGCCTCCCTGCGCTCGCTCCGGAAACAGCAGGGAGGCGGGACCGCGAGTGGAGCTGAACAGTCCGCTCGGCCTTTTCCGGGGGCGCCGGTCTTTTTCGGCGGCGCACGCGACAGAGATTCTCGGCGGCGGGAAATTTAAACCCGGACCGGACTTTAAATGACGCTGGCAAGTTACAAAGAAACTGGGCATGGCTGCAATGACGCTGGGCAAGCTGCAATGACGCTGGGCAAGCTACAATGACACTGGGCAAGGCTGCAAATGACGCTGGGCAAGGCTGCAATGGCGCTGGGCAAGGCTGCAATGACGCTGGGCAAGCTGCAATGACACTGGGCAAGGCTGCAAATGACGCTGGGCAAGCTGCAAATGACGCTTAAATGTAAGTTTTTTTTTTTTCCCTAAACTTCCCTCCTAAAACTGTTTTTCCTTAAAATGCCCTCCTACTTGGTGTGCGTGTTATACGCCGGTGCGTGTTATATGCCGATAAATACGGTATGTAATAAATTATTACATACACCAATGTCATTTTACATCATTAGCTTTTAATGTATTTGCTTTGGTGTAGAGCACATTTGTGAGCAGGTTAATAATGATGCTATGGCTGCTGTTCATGTGTGCCTGACACTACACCAAGGCCATCTGAGCTATGCAATGGTTAACGCTTGTAAATATATTATGTAAGGGTATTTATTAAAGGCAAAAGTAAGGCTTCATGGTGAAAACAAGACTCAATAGTCCTGTTTTTTTTTCTCAGCACGATATACAGTATATATCAACGAGGTCATGCAGTGTCTGATGTATGTCTAATGTTGACTCATTGCATTTACAGTAGAAGACTATTGTCTTTGTATAATAAAGTTTTACTCACTAGTGCTAAATATAGATGGTCTCAGATAGTAGGCATAGCAGCCAAAGGTTAAAAGTTAAAAACTATTATATTGTTAAATGCCCATCCACACTTCAGTTGTGGAACACATACCATGTCATGTTATAGGAAAAGAAAAGCAAATACTTAATGCTGTCCAGTTGTGTTGATACTGAAGGTTCCTTACCTATATCCACATATGCAAACATGGGACTCACATTCTCAAATGCGTTATGAGGATTCATATAAACACATCCATACACAGGCAGATGCTTTAGGTTTTCAGGTGTCCAAAATGACTGGTCTACATGTTTAAAGGTATATGGCCATATGGCTGGGGGCTTAGGGAGAGCTGGTTTCCTGAACTGTCAGTGATATATGTTGATTCCCACTTCATGTTGCCTCAGACTCAGCGGGTTCTGGGTTTTGTTGCCCACTCTGACCTCTGCTCCATCAGACTGCTTTTACTTGTTTCTGTTTGGATCCAAAGCTTTAATTATGTCCTCTTGCTCTCTCTTAGCCCCTGGCCTTTCTCCAACTATCCTTCTGCACAATGTTTCTGTTACATATTGTGGCACCTGCTGTAGAATGGTTATTGTAGCTTGGCTAGTAAAGACTCTTCCGGATATTCTGTTCACTTTGCACTAATTTATTTTCAGCTCAACTAAAATAAATAGATAGGTAGAAAGTTTCCACTTGTTTTCAAAAGAGTTGAATGATGGTTGGCATAATATATATTTTTTTATTTGATCTGCAAGGACAGGAGTCTCCAAACGATCTAAACAAAGGGCCAGGCGTCAGTGAAAGTAAACCCATCATTGGTTTTAGTGGAAGAAGTAGTGCCCCATTGTTGATATCAGTGGGAGAAATAGTGCCCCATCATTAGTGTCAGTTGTGGATGAAATAGCGCCCCAAGGGCTGGATAGAAGCAAGCAAAGGGCCACAAGAGTTTACTTAATATTAAAGTAAACATGTAGAGTGACACGGTCAATTTAGAGTTGATACAGAAACCGTTGTATGTCTATGGGCACTCTACATCTTTTCCAGATTTTCCCAGTCAGCCTCAGACTCAGTCAGTCTTTTGGTAAAAGGATTGTATTGGTTTACGTGTGATAATAAAATATACACCATTTCTTTCATAGACCTAAACCTGCATGTTAAGTCAATTTAAGTACACAGGTTTATGTAAGAGATATTTTTTGTCATATTTCTACATGCTGTTGACACCTGGTTTTTGTTTTAAGCTTTCTTCTGTAAACTGAAAAGCAGTCAAATAACTAGAATATATACTGTATAATCCTACAAATAACTTTCTACCCAGGTGGCGCACAGACCCGGAACTGGTCTGGCTGTTTGGTCCTGGCTTCCATTCCCTAATAGGCACATGACAGCCAGGCATACAGCATTTTTACAGTCCCTCAAGTCAAAGATCAGGGCGTAAAAGGTTTTTTTTTGCAGATTATTTGCTGAAAGAACTGGGATAGGGGAGGGTGAGCCTTGGGATACTCCAAAAACTTTAATAAAACGGTAATGGAGGACTCTTACTCAGATCTATCCTTTCAGGGTGAGAACCACCCTCTTTAACGTGAAGGGTAACTAGATTCCAAACAAGTACTTCTTGACAAGTAGTATAATCCTGGATGTACTGTAGTAAACTCTCCCATATAGTGCAAAGACAAGTTTTTAGAACCCACATAGCAGGTACTCACTGTGCCCAGTATACTGTGTTGCCACCTGCCGTACCAGTCAGTTTCTGTACTTGTTGTCTGTGACCTGGATCCTCAAATTAGCTTTCTGAATGCTTTCAGGAGGCTAGGCTGGAGGTCCCGGAGCCCAAAAATAAATCTTTGAAGCTGCAGGTAGCCTCCCAGGGTTGCCTCAGCCCTAAGGCTGGGTCTTACTCCCTCAGGAACAAGAAGAAGCTGTTTCAGGCCCCAGCCTATTTATAACCCTCTCAGCCCCCTGCTGGTTATTCACTCTCCTGACCAGGGATTGGCTAAAGAGGCATGAATATACAGGCCAGGGTCAAAGCTTTTCCACCCACTATATCCCAGAATTCAATGGGATGTAGGGGAAAGTAGCTGAGTCATCACCAGCAGAACCTAGAACAGGCACTAAGAAATGATTACTACTCTCCCTGTTTACAGAGAGGTTGAAAACTAAATTTACCTAACACTTGTAGCCTACTGAGGGGCACTACACAGGTAACAACTTTTTACATAGCATTTCCAAGTCTGGGAAAAAGTTTAGATCGATTTTTCTTGACCTTAAAAGACATCTCTGTTCACAGGGGGATACACAAGAAACCCTACATCCCCTTTATCTCATAATCAACCCTGATCAGACCCCTAGATAAAAATGTGCAATGCCATAGTGTGGCTTTTTTTGTGGAATCTTCTTTGTATGGCTTATTGGGCTTTTACCAAAACCTAAAGAGCACAATTTATGTTGGTATTGTTATTGCTAGCAAGTGCTCAAGCGATTAAAGAGCAAAATAAATTGGATCATAGAAATGCAGTTGTTATTTATTACTAATAAATCAAGTAAAATACCATTATTTTAAAGCTGAATGTGTTAAAAATAGTGGCAAAATGCTATTATATGGTAAATTCACAATGCCTAATGGGAAGTAAATAAACTAGCAGATGTTATTTGTTTTAGGCTCTCCTGAAATGATGAAAACATGCCATTCCCACAGGGTCTATCAGTCATAGATTTCTGTTATCACCAGTTTAAGTTTCAGACACTGTTACACTGCTATCTAAGATCTTAGCAAATCTCATGAATTACAAAGACTGGGACTATCCCATGCTATACAACCAGTTTACCCAGCTGGCAGATATGTTATAGTTAGACCAGGCTCCTACAATACAAATTTCCTTGCCATAAAAGAGATAATACTATCCCTGAAGGTGTATTTAAACAGTCATCCTATTTGACCACTTGGATTTAGGAAAGAACAGTTTTTTTGAATGCCTGAAGGTGGTTGGATCATGCTTAAACATCCAACCACCCTCTTTTCTTATCTTTGTTGATAACTGAAATCAAGTATTTTGAGTATTTATTGTACAAATATTTATATTTGCACAATAACAATCTGCTAGTAGTATATTTTTTGTATATTTTTATTGATCTAATTTCCTGACATCTAATAGCCATGTAATATGTATATTTTATTTAAAGCTGACTTGAAAGCAGTACCAAAAAAGGTTGTCTAGCACCCAATGTGAAGATATCAAAGAGTGTTATCCCTGGCCACACAACAACACTGTATGCTGTATGTGATATACTAGTATTTGATACAGAGACTGGCTTAGGAGCATGGTTTTAGGGAACTTTACTGCCATTCAATACGGAAATGGCACTGATCCAGCCAGCCAGGAACTGAAGAGGAAGAGCTGTCAGAAGGAGCCATAGTATTATGCTGACTTAAACTATGGTGCGTAAAATGGTTAAAAGAAGAATTCCAGGCATCTGCATGTTATACGTGGTTACATTGGTCCAGTTAGCTAGTTAACAATGTAACTATGTATATGGCATACCTGGTTAATAGACAATGCTACTTCAGTGATCTGCACTCGCTTCTGAGTCTTGTGCCAAGTGGCTGCTCTTCTGCCTTGTGAATACAGGAGGTGGGACGCTTGAAAAAGCATTCCCTGATTGGAAATATGAGGCAGTGATGTCACACTATCCACCTTGTTCAATCAGAGAACCCTTCATTAGGAAATGCAAATCTCTCCCTGAATGGTGCCCATGCTGAGCAGCCAACCTCCTGTATGCACAATGCATCAAGCCAGCCACTAAGCACAGGAGCGGTGTCTACTTCAGTGACATCCAGCTTCCAGTGGCATTGGCCAACTATGGTATATACATAGTAACATTGGTCCAAGCTGGAACTATGGATAATATGCCAATGCCTAGAATTATTCTTTAATCATTGCCACAGGGCCTAGTGACACCACCTTCACTTACTGAACACTTAATAGTCACAGATTCCTCTGTAGGTTCATCATGGGTTCCTCCTCTCTTGTACAGACTGGCCTTATATCTTCTTTAACCCCTTCAGATCCACGCTATAGCCAGCTACAGCATGGATCTACTTTGCCGGGAGGCCGTCAATAGACGTCCTCCCCTTTGCACGCTCCCCGCACGCACTGTGATCACCGAGTCAATGAGACTCGGGTGATCACAGATCAGTCCGGCCCCTTACCACGTGATCAACTGTCAGCCAATGACAGCTGATCACGTGATGTAAACAGAAGATCGGTAATCGTTTTTTTTTTCCTCACGTGCATGAGGAGAAAAAAAGCCGATCACTGGCTTCTGTGCAAGGGACATCGGTCCCGAAAAGGAAGAGGCGAAGCCGCCCCATCTGTGCCCACCAGTACCGCCTGCCAGTGCCACCTGTCAGTGCCCACAGTGCCATGAATCAGTGCCCACCAGTGCATAAGTGCCAGCAATCAGTGCCACCTATCAATGACCATGAGTGCCACCTATCAATGCCCACCAGTGGTGCCAATCAGTGCCTCATCAGTACCACCTAGCAGTGCTGCCTATCAGTGTCACCTACCAGTGCCGATCAGTGCCCATCACTGCCACCCATCAGTGCCCATCACTGCCACCTATCAGTGCCCATCATTGCCAACTATCAGTGCCACCTATCAGTGCCACCTATTAGTGCCCTTCAGCCCTACCTATCAATGCCCTTCAGTGCCGCCCATCAGCGCCACCCATCAGTGCCACCTCTCAGTGCCCACCAGCGCTACCTCTCAGTGCTCACCAGTGCCATCTCATCAGTGCCCACCAGTTCCGCCTAGTAGTGCCCATCAACCCCTACTCCTTATGCATTTAGTGGGGACCTCCACACAGTGAGCCTAGGCTTAGCATAGACAACCAGTAAGACACCTTGGCAGTATATAGGGTGCATTAAAAATAATATGAAAGAGGAGTTTTAAAAATGTATAAAAAGGTATTTATTAAAATACATAACTTTTACACATTTATTAAAGTAGAACTATAGGCAAAACTATTTTTTTTTTTTCATTTTGAATATAGCAACAGAGGGGTTATAACCCCTGTCAAAATTTCTTTTGCCATCTGTGTACAATTGCAGAGATTTCCCTTCACTTCCTGTCCTATAGCCAAACAAGAAGTAAGAGGAAATCCCTGCAAATTGGGGCAGTTCCTTGTGGACCCCCAGGTAACCAGAACTAGTGTCCCCATTGGAAGATTTCCCCTCTATTACTTTTCTGGGGACAACCCAAATTTGGCATTTTCTTTTACTTTCACTTTCAATGATAATGGTAAACAGGGCAAATGTATAGGGTTAATCTCCTTAACCTCCCTGGCGGTATTCTTGAGTGTGACTCTGGGTGAATTTTCACTACCAAAAGCATAAGTTACTTACCTTGTCCCCAGGATCCTGCAATGTCTTCCCACTGTGTGTGCGAGCCGTGTCCTCTGCTCAATCTATCACAGTGCCCGTTTCCTTGCGAGCGGCGTGACGCATGGAGCCTGGCACCAAATTCAAAAAGTGAAAAACACAAAACACATACAGTACACTGTAATCTTACAGATTACATTACTGTATCAAATCATTTCACATCCCTTTTGTCCCTAATGCTTTGCCCTGCATGCACAGAATGTCCATAGCAACCAAAAAGTCTCCCTTCACATCAAAAGTGGTTTTAGACCAGCTAGAAAACAGTGATAATAAATTAGAATCACTTTCAGAATTGAGCGATAGTGATTTGTGGGGATATTAGTCATCAAACACTGAAAGTAACGACAGTAATTCTGCAACTGAGCACATTTCAGTGTTTTTGATTACATTATTGAATACATTTTATTATTATTTTATTATTTGTTATAATTATTTATAGTTATTTATTATATTATAATTTATGATTTTGTGTTTCAAACTTTATCATATCCGGGATGTCTACTAGACTCTTGTTTGGACAGATTTAAGTGTGTTATTACTAAGAATTACAGGCCTACAATATAAAACACCAAATTTCTATGCAAAACAATGTACCACTTTCAGCATCAAAAATCTGAAAGTTTTGCCTTTAACCAGTAAGAATAGATATATATATAAATATATAAATAATGGGGCGCTAGCATAAAAATTATAAGAATGTTAAAAAACTAATTAAAAACGTAACAAGAGTGCATTAAAATTAGTAATCGGATAAAAAATGTGGCGCTACTAAAAGTCCACCACTCCAAGGGGATCGTCCAACAAGGGTGGCTCCAGACACAGCGTCCAAAGAAATTAATGAAATATAACAAGGCGTATAGCATCAAATATTGAATAGAGCTATACAAACAGCATCAAGCGAATAAATCAAACAATATAAAATCCACATCCCATGTGTCAAAATAAATGGATAAAAATAGTGCAATAAAAATATATAAGTGGCAATAAATATTCAAGTGAAAAATAAAAAATATATAAATAATGAGTAGCAAATAACGTGTAAATTGCAATAAATAAAATGATGAGAACACTATGTGCAAAAAGGCAATCAGTGAATGAATAAAAATAAACCTGTGCATTAAAACAAAAAGCACAAATAAGCCTGTGTTCAATAAATAAATAAATTGCCGTGAGTCCAAGATATAAAGGTGTTAAAATTGAAAACAAGTCCTGTGCAATCCAACAGGTATTCCCATTTAACCACTTCAGCCCCGGACCAATTGGCAGCCAAAGGACCAGGCCCCTTTTTGCGATTCGGCACTGCGTCGCTTTAACTGACAATTGCACGGTCGTGCGACGTGGCTCCAAAACAAAATTGGCGTCCTTTTTTTCCCACAAATAGAGCTTTCTTTTGGTGGTATTTGATCGCCCCTGCGTTTTTTATTTTTTGCGCTATAAACAAAAATAGAGCGACAATTTTGAAAACAATGCAATATTTTTTGCTTTTTGCTATAATAAATATCCCCAAAAAATATATAAAAAAACATTTTTTTTCCTCAGTTTAGGCCGATACGTATTCTTCTACATATTTTTGGTAAAAAAAATCGCAATTAGCGATTATTGATTGGTTTGCGCAAAAGTTATAGCGTTTACAAAATAGGGGATAGTTTTATAGCATTTTTATTAATATTTTTTTCAGCGATTTTTATTGTGACTGCGACATTATGGCGGACACATCGGACATTTTTGACACATTTTTGGGACCATTGTTATTTATACAGCAATCAATGCTATTTAAATGCATTGTTTCCTGTATAAATGACAGTTGTAGTGAAGGGGTTAACCACTAGGGGGAGGGGAGGGGTTATGGGCTGTGACGTGTGTGTAATTTTTTACATTAGGGGGCGGGGCTGACGTCATTGATCGGCTTTCCCGATGACCGGGAACAGCCAATCAATGACAGGCAGAGTAGGAAGCGCGGGGAGAGGTTTGTTTACACATACCTCTCCCCGTTCTTCAGCTCCGCTGGTCCCGCGGCCGGGGTCACGGAGCTCCCGACCGGGTCGCGAGCGCGCCGCTGGCGGCGCGCGCGCGACCCACAGGCAGGCAAATGCACGATCACATACAGGTACGTGCTTTTGCCTGCCCGTGCCATTCTGCTGACGTATATATGCAGTGGGCGGTCGGGAAGCGGTTAAATACACATACATTTATATTTGTACTTCTGTCATATACTGCATGTTCTTTTGTCAGATTGTATATGCTTATTTCCTGAAGAAGTGGCAACTTTAAGCCATAAAATATTTTTTTTAATTTAATAAATACAATTTTTAATGTTTGATACTGGTAATAGAGTGTCAGTTTTGTTGCTAGTGTACTGTATTTACCATATTTTATTTTATAGGGCTGTTTGAACTGGAATAATCCTCTTTTCTATTTTCCTTGTAATGCTCATTTATTGTGAGACTTGGATGTTTGGTTACTCAACTCAGATTACATAGATCTGTATTGTTTGTTACAGCAATGTTTGCTTTCATGTGTTTGGGAAGTAAAGTTCAGTCTTAAGTGCTTAAATTCACTCGAAAATAGTAGGTAATATTACATTTTTACCAATATAGTCAAATAATTTTTAGGTATTCAACTGGCTAAGTTTATGAAAATAAAAAGGTAATAAGCTGTCATGTTATTGTAAAAGGGATCTTATCAAATAGTATATATTGATTAGCTTTATAAGTTATATACTGGTTTCGAGATTCAATAGCATTTATTAAAATGTATGTTATGCATTTAAAACACAGCTCACCATCCTTGTTGTATATGTTGTGGATATAACTAACTACTATATATAATGTAATCTATATCAGCATTGGTCCCATCTACATCCACTATTGCAATAACTGCCAGCCCTTACAACCTACTAACAGCTGATTAATACCTGTAGTACAGATATACAGCCCACATTAAAGTAGATGTAAATCCTAACTGAATGATAATTACTTTGATAAAGAATCATGTAATATAAATGTTTTTATAATAAAATGCTTGTTTTCAGCTTTTTTCATGCATTGTTGCACCGTTTCTCAGTATGCTGGTCACTGCAGAAAGTGATTGAACAAGGACCCATAGCAGGAGGTGCCTGAGCAAGAACCTTTGAGGCAGCTCAATTGTTTTTTTTTTTTACTTATTTTAATGAGGGCTACAGATTTAACATTTTTAACGCTTTTGGAGATTTTAATGACTGGATTTCCATATCTTTAAAGACCAACACAAAGTGACACATAATTGTGAAGTGGAAGGAAAATGATTAATGGTTTTTAAAATGTTTTACAAATAAATACAGTGGAACCTCGGATTACGAGCATAATCCGTTCCAGGAGTATGCTCGTAATCCAAAGTACTCGCATATCAAAGCGAGTTTTCCCATTAAAGTCAATGAAAACGAAAATAATTTGTTCCGCATTGACTTCAATGGGATGCAATACCGCATGCGGCCAGAGGCAGGGGGCGCAGGAGAGCCTCGGAAATGTCTGAAAAAGCCCGAGCACACTTCGGCTGACCTCGGCAAACCTCGGAAAGACTCCGTTCATGAGCCTTTCCGAGGTTTTACCGAGGTCAGCCGAACTGTCCTCGGGCCTTTACGTGCATTTCCGAACCCTGAAGATCGTCGCTGTTCGGCTCTGGTGCCCCCCACCTCAGGCCAAAAGTGGTAATGCACACAGCTTTGGCCTGAATCCTGCTCGTTTTGTGAGACAACACTTACAAACCGAGTTAGGATTTTTAGAAATACAGTGCTCGTTTTGCAAAACGCTCGTTAACCGCATTACTCGCAAACCGAGGTTCCACTGTATGTGAAAAGTGTGGGGTGTATTTGTATTCAGTCCCCCTGAGTCAATACTTTGTAGAACCACCTTTCACTGCAATTACAGCTGCAAGTCTTTTTGTGGATGTCTCTACCAGCTTTGCACATCTGGAGAGTAACATTTTTGCCCATTCTTCTTTGCAAAATAGCTCAAGCTCTGTCAGATTGGATGGAGAGCGTCTTTGAACAGCAAAGTCTCGCCAAAGATTCTCAATTGGATTTAGGTCTGGACTTTGACTGGGCCATTCCAACACAATGCTTTTATCTAAACCATTCCATTGTAGCTCTTGCTGTATGTTAAGGGTCAAACTTCTGCCCCAGTGGCAAGTCTTTTGCAGACTCTAACAGGTGAAGAGCAATAGATTTGTTTTTCTAAAGCTAGAGCTAGATACAGTATCTCACAAAAGTGAGTACACCCCTCACATTTTTGAAATATTTTATTAAATCTTTTTATGTGACAACACTGAAGAAATTACACTTTGCTACAATGTAAAGCAGTGAGTGTACAGCTTGTATAACAGTGTAAATTTGCTGTCCCCTCAAAATAACTCAACACGCAGCCATTATTGTCTAAACAGCTGGCAACAAAAGTGAGTACACCCCTAAGTAAAAATGTCCAAATTGGGCCCAAAGTGTCAATATTTTGTGTAGCCACCATTTTTTCCAGCACTGCCTTAGCCCTCTTCGGCATGGAGTTCACCAGAGCTTTACAGGTTGCCACTGGAGTCCTCTTCCACTCCTCCATGATGACATCACGGAGCTGGTGTATGTTAGAAATGTTGCGCTCCTCTACCTTCTGTTTGAGGATGCCCCACAGATGCTCAATAGGGTTTAGGTCTGGAGACATGCTTGGCCAGTCCATCACATTTACCCTCAGCTTCTTTAGCAAGGCAGTGGTCATCTTGGAGGTGTGTTTGGGGTCGTTATCATGTTGGAATACTGCCCTGTGGCCCAGTGGCATTCATGGTTCCCTCAATGAACTGTAGCTCCCCAGTGTCGGCAGCACTCATGCAGCCCCAGACCATGACACTCCCACCACCATGCTTGACTGTAGGCGAAACACACTTGTCTTTGTGCTCCTCACCTGGTTGCCGCCACACACGCTTGACACCATCTGAACCAAATAAGTTTATCTTGGTCTCATTAGACCACAGGACAGAGTTCTAGTAATCCATGTCCTTAGTCTGCTTATCTTCAGCAAACTGTTTGCGGGCTTTCTTGTGCATCATCTTTAAAAGAGGCTTCCTTCTGGGATGACAGCCATGCAGACCAATTTGATGCAGTGTGCGGCGTATGGTCTGAGCACTGACAGGCTAACCTCCCACCCCTTCAGCCACTGCAGCAATGCTGGCAGCACTCATACATCTAATTCCCAAAGACAACCTCTGTATATGACGCTGAGCATGTGCACTTAAATTCTTTGGTTGACCATGGCAAGGCCTGTTCTGAGTGGAACCTGTCCTGTTAAACCACTGTATGATCTTGGCCACCGTGCTGCAGCTCAGTTTCAGGGTCTTGGCAATCTTCTTATAGCCTAGGCCAGTGATGGCAAACCTTGGCTCCCCAGATGTTTTGGAACTACATTTCCCATGATGCTCACACACTCTGCAGTGTAGTTGAGCATCATGGGAAATGTAGTTCAAAAACATCTGGGGTGCCAAGGTTCGCCATCACTGGCCTAGGCCATCTTTATGTAGAGCATCAATTCTTTTTTTCAGATCCTCAGACCGTTCTTTGCCATGAGGAGCCATGTTTAACATCCAGTGACCAGTATGAGAGAGTGAGAGCGATAACATCAAATTTAACACACCTGCTCCCCATTCACACCTGAGACCCTGTAACACTAAAGAGTCACATGACCCCGGGGAGGGAAAAATAGCTAATTGGGCCCAATTTGAACATTTTCACTTAGGGGTGTACTCACTTTTGTTGCCAGCGGTTTAGACATTAATGGCTGTGTGTTGAGTTATTTTGAGGGGACAGCAAATTTACACTGTTATGCAAGCTGTACACTCACTACTTTACATTGTAGCAAAGTGTCATTTATTCAGTGTTGTCACATGAAAGATATAATAAAATATTTTCAAAAATGTGAGGGGTGTACTCACTTTTGTGAGATGTATATATTCCAATCTTATTGCATAAAAATTAGATGGTGACGCAACAAAAAAAAATATATACAGTACATCTATAACATGGTTTTAAAAAATGTATACTTACGGACAGTTTATGATTCTGTTGTTCTCTCCCAAACCTTTACATTTCTATATTTATTAGGGACTGTTTTAGGTAAACAGCTGTATGATGCAGGGTTATAACTAATGTCGTAAACTATTGGTCAGTCATTCTTAGAGGGCAACAGCAGTATTAAAAAATATCAAGGGTTTTACAGTCTATATAAGTCCAAATGCAATCTCTTCTACTTTGTCTGGTATTTATGTAAAATATTTATAGATATGATTGCCTTATTAGACAAAGGACAATATAATGAAACAAATAAAAAAAAACACACTTGATCCAAAAATATCATCCAAAACCTGTTATTCATTATACCCCGAGACACAGTTAATCCATCATAAAATCATTCAGATCTTTTTCAATGCTTTCCAAATCATCTTCTTTCTGACATTGGAATTCTCTAAAATGTAATAAATTGTGGAACAAACAGCCAGTTTAAGAAATATCTGTTTTGTGATGTATTGTATTCCGTGTCCTTTATTCTCAGAAACACTTGGGTTTAATGGAGAACAGCTTTATAATCCCGTGAGATATTTTGCATGGGCGCAGAATTTGAGCACATATCTAGTATTATTTGTTGAATCAAAATAATTTGTTACAAATACACCAATCACAAGCACATGTTTAACGTCCTATTAATTGCACATGTGATGAAAATAAAAGCTAGCACTAGAGTAGTTCCAGTTTCTGCTCTCACCATGTGTTATGTTTATATTTTTAGAAAATCTTTAATAGTCCTCTATAAAAAAAAAAACTGTCTCTTGAATTTTATTTCATTTAAAAATGGACAGATATCAAAGAATACCTTGCATGAGTGTTTATCATATACTTTCAGTCTTTGAATTTGTAGTGACATTAAATGGGATGGATCTTAGTTTTCATTGTAAGCATAGTGCTTTACTGAATATTGTTTGAAATGTAGAGCATTGTAGCACCATAAGCAGCCATAGTAATGTAAGGATGTCTGCAACTAAAACAAATAAAATATCCAATATCATTGTACACAGAAGTGGTTGGTATGGATAAAGGATTCAGAATGAGTAAAGATTGTTTGTTAAGATTGTGATTTAACCTGGCAAAGCTTTTCAAGTAAAAAAATAAAAAAATAAAAAAATCTGGCACTGGTCTGCTGCCATTTAACCTATAGCAATGTATGATGTAATTCACTTAAGGAAAATACAAGTTTTTACACTAAATTTGTAAATTGGTATCCTTGTGGTTGGAAAGATATGTGGGGTCAGCTCCCCCAGGACTGGATTTATCATAAGGCTGTGCCTATAGATAGCATAAATAACAAAGCAGATTTTCCTTGCATAGATAAAGGCAACACAATATTTTCTTGTCTTCAGCAGAACCACAGTCTCACAACTGTATGTCTAAAAACTAAGCTAAGTGAACTTAAAATTTGATTTAAGGTGTTCACAAGGACTGATGAAAAGGTTTATCAGAAGAGCCATTGACTTAAAAGAGTTTATCCACCCACTTTTCAAAGTTCAGAGAATAGGCAGAATTGCTTAAAAATTATTATGGGAGGGTTTGTTAAAGCTAAATGGACATAATCAACATACAAATCCACTTTACTATATAGAATTTTCTATTTTGTGTCATAAGATATTTTAGACACTAATTAATTAATATGGCAAGTAGCATACTGGCCAATGTTACTAACAATTTGCTAACTGCATCTAGATTGTAAGCTCTAACGAGCAGGGCCCTCTGATCCCTTCTGTTGGCGCTATATAAATCCTGTATAATAATAATAATAACTGCTAAAACCAACAAGCACTACTCCATACTCCTACTAGTTGGCCTCTCTGTGGCCTTTGATACTGTTGACCACCCGCTTCTTCTCAATAAACTCCATTCCCTTGGCCTCCAAGATTCTGCTCTATCCTGGTTCTCTGCCTATCAATCACAGCGCTCCTTCAGTGTCACCTACAACTCTGTCTCCTCCTCTCCATTGCCCCTTTCTGTGGGGGTCCCCCAAGGCTCTGTTCTTGGACCCCTTCTCTTCTCTATCTACACCTCCTCCCTTGGTCACTTGATAACCACCCACAGCTTCCAATACCACTTATACGTTGATGACACCCAAATCTATCTGTCTTCTCCTCACCCCACTCCTTCTCCTCTCGCATTACTAACCTACTAACTGACATATCAGAATGGATGTCACACCACTTTTTTAAACTTAATCTCTCTAAAACTGAGGTATTAATATCCCACCCCCCACATGTGCCCCCCCTCCATGACTTTTCCATCAAAATCAACAATGCAACCATCAGTCCCGCCCCTCACGCCAGGGTACTCGGTGTAATCCTAGACTCTGACTTGTCATTTCAGCCTCAAATCCAATCATTGTCAAAAGTTTGTGTAATTCACCTCAGTTACATCTCTAAAATTCGCCCCTATTTAACAAATTAAACCACCAAGCTTCTCATTCACTCCCTCGTTATCTCTCGCCTTGACTATTGCAACTCCCTTCTCATTGGCCTGCCTCTCCATAGGCTATCCCCTCTTCAGTCTATCATGAATGCTGCTGCCAGACTTATCCACCTTACCAACCAATCAGTGTCTGCCAAACCTCTCCTCCAATCCCTACACTGGCTCCCAATCGCCCAGCAAATGAAATTCAAAATACTAACTACAACATACAAAGTTAATCACAACTCTACCCGAACTATATCACCAACCTCGTCTCCAAATATCACCCAAACTGTCCGCTCCGGTCTTCTAAAGACCTCCTACTCTCAAGCTCCCTTGTCTCCTCCTCCCATGCTCGTATCCAGGATTTCTCCAAAACTTCCCCTATCCTCTGGAACACACTACCTTAACCTGTCCAGCTATCCCCTACTCTTGCTACCTTCAGGCGATCCCTGAAAACTCATCTCTTCAGGGAAGCCTATCATGTCTCCAACTAATCTTTTACCACTTCAATCAGCTCATTCCCCACAGTTACAACCCTTTGAACCACCTGCCCCACTCTATTAGATTGTAAGCTCTCCTGAGCAGGGCCCTCTTAATCCTATTGTATTTTATTGTATTATAACTGTATTGTCTTCCTTTTATATTGTAAAGAGCTGCGTAAACTGTTGGCGCTATATAAATCCTGTATAATAATAATAATGTAGAGGGGGAAACATTGTCTTGTCCCATTACTTATTCACACCTCTGATAATAAGGATAATAATTTGAGTTGGGCTGAAGGCATGCTGTATAGTGATTCAAGACTGTAAGGAACAACCTAAAAAAAAACAAGAACCTTAAAGTCTAAATAGATATGGCCACTGAAAGAAATCGAAAACGTTCACACTATATAGACTCCTGGGAGTCCTAGAAGAGTTGTCTTGATGTCTGTGCTTCCTTCAAGATTCTGGTTGTGTCTGGCATTATTTTGCCCAATGTTTTCCTACATTCACTACAGTTTATCCCAAAATCTCTAAAATATACAAAGTGTGTGGTTGTCTGTATAATAAGAGCATTACATTTTAGGTTACTTCAGGACCAAGGACTTGGTACATATGATTCTATAAAATCTGTAGTGATCTGTGCAATCTGTCAGTGTTATAGATGAGTAAAATATACAAGTTGTCTGGTCTCCACATAAATTCTAAGCAATCCTTTACCTCCCTGGCGGTATGATTATGTCAGATTTTTTAATCTCAATACGGTACATTGTTTTGCATAGAAATTTGGCATTTTATATTGTAGGCTTGTAATTCTTAGTAATAACACATGTAAATATAATAATAATATAATAACATGTAAATCTGTCCAAACAAGAGTCTAGTAGACATCTCTGGTATGATAAAGTTTAAAACACAAAATCATAAATTATAACATAATAAATAACTATAAATAATTATAAAAAATAATAATATAATTGTAGCGGGTCGTTCCCCTTTTAGGGGAGAAGACTACATTCCCCATAATTCCCCAGGCTCCCGGGAGGCTGTTTGTTTCCGCCCGAGAGGCTGCTGGGGGAGGTGATAAAAGGGAAGAGGAGAGACCGCCTCTTCCTCTTCTGACTGGGCTGGTGACGCAGAGACTTGCAAGTGAGGAGACACCTGTGCGGACCGGGACTGCTGAAGGCCTGAAGCCTGGGCCTTGCAGCAGGCGGAGAGAGACTCTCACCCCTCAGTGTCAGCAGCAGCGGAGCGGAGACTTTTCCCTGCAGACGGTCGGTCGGAGAGAGGACCGGAGCGCAGGGGCTGTGACGGAGGAGGCCGGACACCGCCAGTGGAGGTCCCGGAGCTGAGGACGGTACCCCAGGAGTGGTGAGCGAGCTGAAAGGCTCATCATACGTTATCACATTCACTTCTATGCCTATTGAACTGCCAAGGCACAATTACCTCAGAGCAGCAGATTGTTTTCTTTCATGTGGATTACAAACACACCATTTAAAGCTACATGTGCACCACCTCTACAGTTCTCTTGCCGGTGAAGAATACTGTACTTTCTCAAGGACTGAGCTCTATTGCTAGGGATCAGGCCTGGTCCGTTAGGTAGGCGCAGTTAGATTTGTTGCACCTCAGAGGTGCATAGCAGACGGTCGCTGCACGTGGCGCTCCGTTCCCCATTGCTATTCTGATACATATATGTGTACATGTTAAAGTGCATATTGCAGGGACCTGCCAATGTGTTGTAAGTCAAATGTTTAAATGCATGTTACTATTTCTTTTTCTTACTACCAAAGTAAAGCCAGTTATTCTTATCTCAGCAGTCTGCTTGTGAGTTAGAGTCCATTACACTTAGAGTATAAGTGATATTTATATGTGCCTAGATACATACCCCTTGATTAACTGTGCCAGAGCGGGTAGAGCAAATTGCCGGGGGTTGGTGGAGCTGTACTCAGGGACCCAAAACAAACCAGCGGCCCTCTTAACTGGGGGTATCGCTACACGTGGGGGCTCGTCCGGGATCCTGAGACAGCGGGAAAACCCGCCAGAAGGTACCGGCATGGACCCGATAGAAGTGGGACGGTGGTACAAACTATGGGCCACTGACCCAGCCGCAGCAGCAGTCATTGAACTGCCAGGGATATGGCAGGAAGAGGCAGTCAAGCAGCTCATAATGTCATTATCCCCAGGCCACAAGTCACGGATAATGGATATGAGAAATGATGCCGGGTATACATATGCCCTAGTAGAATGGAGAAGTGAGACCCCAGGGCAGTTCAGGAGCCAAAGCATACGAGCATTGGATGGTCAGACCTATCAATTGCTGCATGCGCTGCCGCGCAAGGGAGACTGTTCTCCAATGAAAACTATGCTATCCCCAAAGAAGGAAGAGCAGAAGGGCGCGGAAAAGTCCCGCACCCGCACAGACCACTCTTAGTGCAGAACTGTGCGCGGTCCTAGGGGAGATTGTGACTCAGTGCAGAAGAGACCCCGGGGACTACCCGATGTCGGGATACAGGAAACTCCGGATGTTTTCAGGAAGAAAACCTGTACCCTCGGGAGAAGAGGGATTCGAAGAGTGGTTAGATGGTGCCACGCAGGCCTTAGAAGAATGGGAGGTCCCAGAAGGTAGAAAGAAGCAAAGGATTGTTGAGAGCCTAAAGGGGCCTGCCTTAGAGGCCATACGCAATCTGAAGACAAGCAAGAAGGATTGCACTGCCCAGGATTACATAGACATTCTGGAAAGTGTGTTTGGTGGGACAGAAAAAGTCACAGAACTTACCTATCAACTGGAACACTGTTACCAGAAGACAGGGGAGAAGCTGTCGGAGTATATGGGACGTATAGACAAGATCCTGCATAGGATTATCCTGAAGAAGGGGATAGATCCGGGGAAGGTAGATGAAGCCCGTGCCCAGCAGGTGATGAGGAGAGCCCAACCCCTGGACCCTGTCGCACTAATACTACGCACCCGGCAGGATGGGAAGAGCCTGGACTACCCCGATCTCATTCGAATGGTCAGAGAGGAAGAGGCCATGTTGGAAGAGAAACGGGAAAAGCAAGTGATGGGGTCTACAAAACTTCCAGTGGCCACGGTCAGGTCGGCCTTAACCCCTGAAAGAGAGACAGAAATATATGCCCTGAAGTTGCAGATGTCTCAGATGATGGAGATACTGACGTCTCTGGTGGCGAAAGAGACGCCCAGTCCCAATAAAGAAACAAGCAGGAGGGAATTGTTTCCAACTGTTTCAGCACCAGCATCCCCACCTGACTATGGAGAGATGATCTGTTTTAATTGTGGAGGAATTGGCCATATTGCAGCTGTATGCTCCAGTCCCAAGAAGAAGAAAACAGATAGCCGCCAGCCGGCGGGAAACGCCAAAGGGCCCCGGTGAAGGAGTCAACCGGGTGCCCATCGCCTTCAGTGAGCTCCAAGAAGTATAACGTGAAGAGAAAGCGAGGAGATCAGACCCCTTGGAAGGAACCCAGGGATCCTCAACCAAGGTACACTCCAGAGAAAGGGGGCAAGACCCCTCCGAAGAAACACAGCACTCCCAAGCGAGAACCCTTAAAAGTGAGAGATAACAATGTCCCTCAACGGGTTCACACTCCTATAAAGAGGGAGAAAATTAATGCATACCAGGCTCAGGAAAGAATCAAGCGCAAATCAAGTGGGAAAGAAAAGAGTCCACAGAAGAAGGTAGCATTAACTCGGCCCTACCCAGAAGAGCTGGTTGGCCCATCTCCTACTGTACCTATCCAGGTGGAAGGAATATACACGAAGGCCCTCCTGGACACTGGAGCGCAAGTGACCCTATTGTACAGGGACTTCTACGACAGATACCTGAGTCATCTGCCCATACAGAAGATAGAAGAGTTGGAAATAAGGGGACTGGGAACTCAGAGTTTCCCCTATGATGGATACTTACCCATACAGTTGACCTTTGACCCATCCGTAGCTGGGAAGACTGAAGTGTTCGATACCCTGGCAGTGGTGTGCCCTCGTCCACCTGGAACCAGCAAGACTTCCCTGATTATAGGGACGAACACGGACCTAGTCAGAAGGCTTCTGACCCCCCTGGTGAAGAAAGAGAATCTTTCAGCCCCCAAGATCCATCCCATGCTGAAGGCAGCCTACCAGCGGTTGGTCCTAGAGCAGAAGACCCCAAGTGAGGGGATAGGAAGGGTATGGAGGCTTGGAAAAGAAGGAGCGGTGTTACAGCCTGGAGAGGTAACCTGCCTGAGAGCCACGTTGAAACTTAATTGGGAGCAGCCTGGCCCCTTTGTAATGTTGGAACCCGACCCAATGGAGGGTCACTCAGGTCTGGAAGTGATACCAGAAGTGATCTCATTGAAGGACCTGAAGAAGGCTAGAGGAAGAGTCCCTGTCAGTGTGAGGAACCCCACGGAGCGGCCCGTGGAGATCCCTGCCAGGATGCTTCTGGGACAGGTGAGTCCTGCTGTCCCAGTTGGCTGGTCAGAAGTGAAGGGGACGGGTGAAGGAGAAGATGTTTGGAAGAAACTCTCCATGGAAAACCCAAACCTACCTGGAACTTGGAAAGAGAGAGCCAAGGCCCAGCTGACCAGATGGGAGAAGATTTTCTCCAAAGATGAGTTTGATGTGGGGTGTGCGAGGAGTGCCACCCACCAAATCCGCATGCAAGAGGACAAGCCATTCAGAGAGAGAGTGAGGCGAGTCCCGCTAGCAGATCTGGAGGATCTGAGGGAGCAGCTTGCGGAACTGAAGAAGATGGGAGTGATTAGGGAGTCCAGAAGCCCCTATGCCTCCCCCATAGTGGTGGTCAGGAAGAATGGGTCATTGAGGCTCTGCATTGACTACAGAACTCTCAACAGGAGGACCATTCCTGACCAGTACACCACGCCAAGGATAGAAGATGCCTTACAGAGTTTATCTGGAGCTAAGTGGTTCAGTGTGATGGACCTCAAGAGTGGGTATTACCAAATCCCCATGCATCCAGAAGACAGAGAAAAGACTGCCTTCATAACCCCAGTAGGATTCTTTGAGTTCAACAGGATGCCTCAGGGCCTATCTGGAGCTCCTGCTACCCCTCAACGCCTGATGGAAAGGACTGTTGGAGACATGAACCTCATAGAAGTCCTTGTGTACCTGGACGATGTCATTGTCTTTGGAAAGACTTTGGAAGAACATGAAGCCAGATTGGAGAAAGTACTGAAGAGGCTCAGTGAAGAGGAACTCAAACTTTCCCCCGAGAAGTGTCGGTTCTATCAGTCTTCTGTGAACTATCTGGGACACATAGTGTCTGAAAAAGGAGTGGCTACAGACCCTGAGAAGTTGGAGGCAGTTACTTCGTGGCCAAGGCCCACAACAGTTACAGAACTTCGGTCTTTCTTGGGGTTCTGCTCCTACTACCGCAGGTTTGTGGATGGGTTTGCCCGCATCGCAAAACCCCTCAACGAGCTGCTCAAGACAGAAGGAGAGGAAGATGGATTGGGGCCTAGGAGGCCCGGTGAGTCGGTCCAAGACCAATGGAACTCAAGGTGTGAAGAAGCTTTCAGAACCTTGAAGAGAAGTCTCACCACAGCCCCAGTTTTGGCCTATGATGACCCCACTAGACCATATGAGCTACATGTTGATGCCAGCCATGAGGGCCTAGGTGGAGTACTCTACCAGGAGTATGAAGACCAGCTACGACCAGTGGCTTATGTGAGCCGGAGCCTGACCCCCTCCGAGAAGAACTACCCCACCCACAAGTTGGAGTTCTTAGCCCTCAAATGGGCAGTAGTTGACAAATTGAAAGACTATCTGTATGGGGCCGAGTTTACTGTAAAAACAGATAACAACCCCTTGACCTACCTATTCACCACCGCCAAGCTGGATGCAACTGGACACAGATGGTTGGCGGTGTTGTCTGGATTCAATTTCAGCCTCAAGTACAGGCCAGGGTCTGGAAATAGGGATGCAGATGCCCTGTCCCGAAGATCCCATGTCATGGTCGATGACTGGGAAGACTGGACCCAAGTGGCACCAGAAGGAGTGCGAGCCCTTTGTCAGGGGCTGAACTCCAAGCCAGAGGAGGATCCAGAGCGGAAGAGATAGGAGTTACCACAGTGGGAGTCCCAAAGTGCTACTGTGGAGTAACTCAGCTAGAAGAAGAGTGCCTACCGAAGCTGTCCAAGAAGGAGTTAAGGTGTGACCAATTGGAAGACCCCATGGGGAAATTGGTCCTGGAGGCACTGGAAGACAAGAGTCCAGAGGGACTTCGACTTTACCCTTCCAAAGAAGCTCGCCTACTGAGGAGAGAGTTGGACAAGTTACAGGTGCATCAGGGAGTGGTCTACCGAAGGGGCCCCTCTGATGGCCCAGAAGATAAGTGGCAGTTGTTTCTCCCCGAAAAGCATCGAGAGACTGTGCTGATTGCCTTACATGACCAGCATGGTCACTTGGGAGCAGAGAGAACCTTCCAACTTGTTAGAGACCGGTTTTATTCGCCTTGCATGAGGACCGAAGTGGAGGAGTATTGCCATTCCTGTGCAAGATGCATTCAGAGGAAGACTTTACCCCATCAAGCTGCCCCAATGGGCCATCTACAGAGTCAAGGCCCAATGGATCTGGTATGCATTGATTTTCTCTGCCTCGAACCCGATTTGAGTGGATTGGGAAATGTTCTGGTGGTAACCGACCATTTCACCCGTTATGCTCAGGCTTTCCCAACCAAGGACCAGAAGGCCTCTACAGTAGCCAAGGTACTTTTGGAGAAGTACTTTGTTCATTATGGACTACCACAGAGAATCCATTCAGACCAAGGAAGGGACTTTGAGAGTCGCCTGATCAGGAAGCTACTAGATTCTCTGGGAGTAGAGAAGACTAGAACTACACCATATCACCCTCAAGGTGATGCCCAGCCTGAAAGGTTCAACAGGACCCTATTGAACATGTTGGGAACTTTAGAAACAGAGAAGAAGCAACATTGGAGTCAACACATTTCAGCTCTGGTGCATGCTTACAACTGTACAACCAGTGATGTGACGGGTTTCTCCCCCTACCGGCTTATGTTTGGGAGAGAAGCAAGATTGCCCGTGGATCTGGCCTTTGGCATTTCCTTAGACCATGCCTCTGAGGCCTCCCACAAAGGATATGTGGACAGACTGAGGCACAGTTTGAAGATAGCTTATGAGAAAGCTCAGGCGGCCTCTGACCAGAGGGGGGCCCGAAACAAGCGGAACTTTGACTTGAAGGTTCGAGTACAGGATCTACAGCCAGGGGACCGTGTACTGTTACGCAATCTAGGGATCCCTGGAAAACACAAGATTGCTGATAGATGGAGATCAGAACCATATATCATCTGTAGAAAGCTACCTGGATTGCCTGTTTACAAGTTGAAGCCAGAAGGGAGAGTGGGGCCTTTGAAGACCTGGCATAGGAATCACTTGCTCCCACTCACTGAAGCAGTCAGAATACCTCCAGCAAGAGACTTACCTGAATCTGTTTCCATTCTGGATACCCCCAGGCCTAACACTCGGTCCCAGACCTCCCGAGCTAGGGGTGGACAGGACCCACAATCAGCAGAAGAAGAAAGAGGAGAACTTGAATGGCTATGGCCTTCCTCAACTCCAGGAAATTCCGCCATAGATCTTCCACTCACTGAGGATGTGGAAGATAGAACATTGAACCCAGAAGCTACAGAGTTTGTTCCATTCAGTGTTGTGCCTGAGTGCTGGGAAGATATCCCTGGTCTCTACTCAGAAGAAGAAGAAGTAGATGTTCCAGAACCAGAAATGTTGCCAGAATGTGTTCCTGAAGAAGTCCCAAGAGAACAGAGAGCTCGCAGAGTTGTGAGGCCTCCCAAGAAGTTAACTTACCCCCAAATGGGAAAAAGTTCAGAGGACTCTGTTACCACAGCAAGGAGAAGTGCTGAACGCCCTGACTCATCCACTGTTCATTTGGTGGAGGGCAACCCCAGCTCACTCTCTGGCACAGTTAGACAGGTCACCCACACTGAAGTGACCTGTAGACAGGACAGCTCCCCATCCAAAGCTAATTGGTGGGAAGCTCCTCTGTCTGAATTATGTGAACGTGTTGTTTCCAAGAAAGCTTGTAGATTGAACAATGTCTTTGGGGACCAAAGATTCAAAGTGGGGGGAGTGTGTAGCGGGGTCGTTCCCCTTTTAGGGGAGAAGACTACATTCCCCATAATTCCCCAGGCTCCCGGGAGGCTGTTTGTTTCCGCCCGAGAGGCTGCTGGGGGAGGTGATAAAAGGGAAGAGGAGAGACCACCTCTTCCTCTTCTGACTGGGCTGGTGACGCAGAGACTTGCAAGTGAGGAGACACCTGTGCAGACCGGGACTGCTGAAGGCCTGAAGCCTGGGCCTTGCAGCAGGCGGAGAGAGACTCTCACCCCTCAGTGTCAGCAGCAGCGGAGCGGAGACTTTTCCCTGCAGACGGTCGGTCGGAGAGAGGACCGGAGCGCAGGGGCTGTGACGGAGGAGGCCGGACGCCGCCAGTGGAGGTCCCGGAGCTGAGGACGGTACCCCAGGAGTGGTGAGCGAGCTGAAAGGCTCATCATACGTTATCACATTCACTTCTATGCCTATTGAACTGCCAAGGCACAATTACCTCAGAGCAGCAGATTGTTTTCTTTCATGTGGATTACAAACACACCATTTAAAGCTACATGTGCACCACCTCTACAGTTCTCTTGCCGGTGAAGAATACTGTACTTTCTCAAGGACTGAGCTCTATTGCTAGGGATCAGGCCTGGTCCGTTAGGTAGGCGCAGTTAGATTTGTTGCACCTCAGAGGTGCATAGCAGACGGTCGCTGCACGTGGCGCTCCGTTCCCCATTGCTATTCTGATACATATATGTGTACATGTTAAAGTGCATATTGCAGGGACCTGCCAATGTGTTGTAAGTCAAATGTTTAAATGCATGTTACTATTTCTTTTTCTTACTACCAAAGTAAAGCCAGTTATTCTTATCTCAGCAGTCTGCTTGTGAGTTTGAGTCCATTACACTTAGAGTATAAGTGATATTTATATGTGCCTAGATACATACCCCTTGATTAACTGTGCCAGAGCGGGTAGAGCAAATTGCCGGGGGTTGGTGGAGCTGTACTCAGGGACCCAAAACAAACCAGCGGCCCTCTTAACTGGGGGTATCGCTACATAATAATAAAATGAATTTACCCACAAATCAATATCGTTCAATTATGCAAGTGTTTTAATTTACTATCGCTGTTTTCTAGCTGGTCTAAAGCCACTTTTGACATAAAGGGACACTTTTTGGTTGCTATGGACAATCTCAAGTTTCCAGGCAGAAAGAAAAGTATATATAATATAAAACTGCATGCAGGGCACTGGACAAAGCACTAGGGACAAAAGGGAGGTGAAATGATTTGATACAGTAATGTAATCTGTAAGATTATAGTGTACTGTATGTGTTATGTTTTTTGTACTTTTTGAATTTGCCGCCAGGCTCCACCCCCATGCGTCACAACGTTCGCAGGGAACGGAGCCCGGCACACAGAGCATTGGGTGGATGATCCAGCGGAGGACACAGCGGGGGAACATCGCAGGATCCTGGTGACAAGGTAAGTACACTGGACCAGGATCCAGGATACCAGGATTCTACAATGCAATCCTGAGTGTGGCTCTGGGTTGCCGCTAATGGTACTGAGATTTAACCCCGAACCACACTCAGGAATACCGCCAGGAGGGTTAATGTGCTTTGTTGAGACTGTTTACCTTGACCACTGTCTTTCAGTGTCCCAGCCCTCATTTATCAATGGGGTTTATTTACTAAAGGAAAATAGACTGTGCACTATGCAAAGTGCAGTTGTTCCAGAGATTAGTAAATGAGGTAAAGCTTCACTTTGCAAAGAATACCAATGACGCGCAAGGAAAATAAAAATAAAATGCATTTTTGCTTGCACATGATTGGATAACGGAAGTCAGCAGAGCTTCTGCTCATTTGCTAAGCTCTGGAGCAACTGCTATTTCAGAGTGCAACTGCACTTTGTAAAGTGCACAGTCTAATTGCCTTTAGTAAATCAACCCCAATGTGTCGTAAATAGGAACTCTCTATGTTTACCGTGAGATTTGCATTGGGTTTTGGTGCAGAAAATGCTATATAGGGCGCTATAACCATCACAGTTTTTCTCACAGACATTTTGACACATGGTGCCCATATTTCACACATCATTTTCATCTGCGCTCCAGTCAGCTTCCCAAATACATTCCCATGGCACATCCATCTTAGTGCTCTCACACACATGTGTGCTGGACTGGCACTGAGAATCACTATACGATCACTTTATGAGCTAACCACAATCTTTGTTTTATGAATTCCTTTCTTACTCTGTGTTCCCCATCATGATTGGGGTAACAAAACAGTATAAAATTTAAAGTTGGCTTTTTACTTGGAATTTTAAAACAGTTTTTCTATCACAAATAAGTAATCCAGATTGCTCTGTTTTATGCCTTAGAAAGCTATGAAAATTATAATTTTTGACAGAAATAAAATCAGCTAAGTGATATTATAAAAGAACAAAAGACATTGGATAGTCCAAACACATCTTGCTGGCAAGTCTTCGGTTCTCAGATGCATTCTTGTGTGGAGAATATGTGGATGAATCCAATGTGGTTATTACTGTGTCATAAAGTGTTTCGTCTGCTATAAAGAATGGTTGCTTGATGCTATGTTATAGTTTGAAATGCAGGGAGTTTGTGCTATGTAATTCAGGATATTCTTTGTTATTTTCTATATTCCTTTCTAATGCCAGGTGTTCAGCTGACCAAGCATACAATAAATCAGGGTTTTGGTTGAGATTCTGATGTCATGCGTCATAAGAAAACGGGGTTATGAAAATCAGCAGTGAAGTATTACTGTTAACCTTTTTCTTTTTTTTTTTTTTTTTTTTAAGAGTTTTTCAGTGGGAAAAACAACATTTTGCAGTTGTAACTAACTAAAAGCCCTAAGGAAAAAGTGTAAATAGCCACAAAAACCTTGTATATGGAAAACCGCCATCAAATTTATGTCATTAAAAAAAGAAATCCAAGAAAAATAATCATTTTCTTAAACAAAAATACATAGTATATGAAAGAAGGGATTATTTTTCTATCCAGTTTAAAATGTCAGACTTTTTCCAGTTTTGATCGGGCACGTAAAATGAAGTTAAGCACTGAGGTAGTCACACATTTGGAGACATACATTGAATGACTGGAAGAAAAGGTTAGGTGTAGGACAAAATATATGCCCACCCCAAATCTGCTTAAAGCCTTCTTACACACAAATCGTTTTTTTTCAGTCAACACTGTGGGCTGAGAGGGCTAATCGGGAGTCGATCGACTCACCACAGTGTGGGTGTGTCAGCAATTTTCATGCACTTTACCAATGGTTTTTGCTGCATCCCAGACTTATTAGGTTGTGTTTTCTTGCCACAGTTTCTGAAAGTGCACCAAAGATACTGGATTTTTGATGTGCTTTCAGAGACTGAGGTGAAAAAGTGTGACCTAATAGAAAGTCTATGGAACTTCAGCTAATACGGCAGGAAAAAAGCACAACTATTGCAGATATACCAGCGCAGTGCAGTCAAACTGCAGTGCACCAGTGTGAAACTGTCCTTATATTGGGAGAGGATTCTAGGACTGGTCAGGAGTCCCCTAATATATGAGATAATAGCTCTATACACACACTGTAAGTCTGTAACTGAGGCAGATCTCTTTTAAAAATATCATGACAGGAAGTTAGGAATTTTAGTGATACCCTTTATTGGCTAACTTAAAATGAATGATATTGAGAGTGGTTGTATTATTTTTTTTTTCTTTTTTGTTTAGCCTTTTTGTCTTTTATGTGCACCTGGTGATCTGGTCAGCAGGTCTGTTATTTTTTAACTTCCTTTAAAGCAGTACTAAGCCTATGCTTTGCAGCCATGGAAGTTGCCATCTTAGCCACTGGTTGATATACAGTTGCCATGTTGCTGCACATGTGATCACTTATGATACCAGCAATTTGCTGGTTTCGTAGTTTCATACCTTCATAGTTTGGTTGAGAGCACAAGCAACTGTAATAATTATCAGACAGAACAAAAGATTACAACACACACATACAAAAATGACATTTAAATCCTGCAAGGCTATTTAAAACACCTGAACATATTCAGAAAATATGGGGATTTAGTTACACCATATGGCCATATAGTGCTAAGCCCACTACTACGTCAAAGTACCCCATTATCAATGGGCCCTACGCTATCCATAGAATGGAAGATCCTGCTTCTCTGAACCATGGGAGAAATACACTCCACTATATGGGAGAACTAAAGGACTCCTCCTATAACACAGGTGGACACTAATAAGAGGCAATGGCGGGGGGGGGGGGGTGCTCCAGCCCAAAGGGATTTGGTCAGAATCCATACAATTGGCAAACAAAAATTTAGGGGGCACACCCTAAAAGATGCAATAAAGATGGTGCAGCCATAAGACCATACAGACAGAACAAAAGATTCATCTTAGCCTCTTATTAGTGTCCACCTGTGTTATAGGAGGGGTCTTTTAGTTCTCCCATATAGCAGTGTGTATTTCTCCCATGGTTTGGAGAAGCAGGATCTTCCATTCTATGGATAGTGTGCTATTGTGTTCTGACAGTCAGAACACTACGGTCAGCGCTCTCAGCAGGTGGGCTGCTAGTTTTTCAGCATGCTTGTCCAACAGAATCCGGCCGAATGACTGGCTGCCATACACACTGGCCGAATGTTGGACAGTTTTTATTAAACGGCCGATGTCACCCGCCAATCGTCCCATGTGTACTAGACTTTAGACAGGAAGTTTTTCACTGGCCATATCGCCAGGGATAACTAAAGGGGAAAATTAAAAAAAAAAGAAAAAAGAATGCAGCCACCACATGTAAGCAGTGATAAGCTGCAATATTTTCCCCCCATTTTTTTTGGGGGGGGGGGGGGGTTCTAATATCCCTTATTGAAAATGAAAGCTTTTGGATTGCCTTAGATCCCTTCTGCAGTCTTTATACAAGTAGTATTCATATGCCTTGACATTTTCCACATTTTGTCATGTTACATCCAAAAAACGTAAATGTATTTTATTGGGATTTTATGTGATAGACCAACACAAAGTGGCACATAATTGTGAAGTGGAAGGAAAATTATAATTTTTTTTTAATATTTTTTTTACAAATAAATATCTGAAAAGTGTGGGGTGTATTTGTATTCAGCCCCCTTTACTCTGATACCCCTAACTAAAATCTAGTGAAACCAATTGCCTTCAGAAGTCACCTAATTAGTAAATAGAATCCACCTGTGTGCAATTTAATCTCAGTATAAATACAGCTGTTCTGTGAAGCCCTCAGAGGTTCGTTAGAGAACCTTAGTGAACAAACAGCATCATGAAGGCCAATGAATATACCAGACAGGCCAGGAATAAAGTTGTGGAGAAGTTTAAATCAGGGTTAGGTTATACAAAAATATCCAAAGCTTTGAACATCTCATGGAGCACTGTTCAATCCATCATCCAAAAATGGAAAGAGTATGGCACAACTGCAAACCTTCCAAGACATGGCCATGAATCTAAACTGACAGGCGGCCAAGGAGAGAATTAATCAGAGAAGCAGCCAAGAGGCCCATAGTAACTCTGGAGAAACTGCAGAGATCCACAACTCAGGTGGGAGAATCTGTTCACAGGACGACTATTAGTTGTGCACTCCACAAATCTGTCCTTTATGGAGTGGCAAGAAGAAAGCCATTGTTGAATAAAAGCCATAAGCAATTTGCGAGAAGCCATGTGGGGGACACAGCAAACATGTGGAAGAAGGTGCTCTGGTCAGATGAGACCAAAATTTTACTTTTTGGCCTAAAAACAAAATGCTATGTGTGGCAGGAAAACTAACACTGCACATCACCCTGAACACACCATCCCCACCGTGAAACATGGTGGTGGCAGCATCATGTTGTGGGGATGCTTTTCTTCACCAGGGACAGGGAAGCTGATCAGAGTTAATGGGAAGATGGATGGGGCCAAATACAGGGCAATCTTAGAAGATAGAGTCTGCAGAAGACTTGAGACTGGGGCGGAGGTTCACAAGCCTAAACATACAGCCAGAGCTACAATGGAGTGGTTTAGATCAAAATATATTCATGTGTTAGAATGGCCCAGTCAAAGTCCAGACCTAAATCCAATTGAGAATCTGTGGCAAGAAAATTGCTGTTCACAGACGCTCTCCATCCAGTCTGACAGAGCTTGAGCTTTTTTGCAGAGAAGAATGGGCAAAATGTCACTCTCTAGATGTGCAAAGCTGGTAGAGACATACCCCAAAAGACTTGCAGCTGTAATTGCAGCGAAAGGTGGTTCTACAAAGTATTGACCCAAAGGGGCTGAATACAAATGCACGCCACATGTATGTATGTATGTATGTATGTATGTATGTATGTATGTATGTGTGTGTGTGTGTATATATATATATATATATATATATATATATATATATATATATACATACAGAGTTACAAAAAGGAGTGCTGAAATATAAGTAATAAAATATACAGAAGTTTTCAGTTTATTCTTAACATACTTGTGTAGTAAAGGCGGTTGTAAAGGGTTAGGCTATAGAGATAGCTGATAGAGAGATCTGACTCAAAGGTAAATCATTTGTAAAACTGTTCATGAAATGCAACTATTTTTCTTGACAAACTTGAATATTAATGGTTATTGTAAATAGCTTGGCTGGATCTACAGTTATCAGGCTGTAGCCTGCAGCACTGATCAGTGCATTCTGACAGTGGGGGAGTCTCCCCTCTATCAGAGTATGGGGACACAGTGGGGAGGACTCCCCCATCCACACATTCAAGGTGGATGGGGAAGTCCTCCCTGCTGTGTCCTCATAAGTCAGTTTTTTGTTTAACTCGCTGGTTGAATGAAAAAATGTACTCATTTATGGCCAGCCTTAAGCTTTAAGGGTGATAACTATATCTAAATGATAAAATTCCAGCAATAGATTGCTGTTATTGTATGCCATATTACATTGTCAAAAATTCTTCTAACAATGGAGTCAACACTAGCAATTTTAATTTGAACGCTTTTACCAAGTAGTACCTAGGTTGGTGGCCAACAGTTGTATTATATATATTTTTCAAATTTTTTCCTCACAAATAAACATTTAATATAGGGTGCTCCAATAACATTCAGTTTGTAGGGATGTTGGATTTTATCCTTGACTGCCCCTATCCAGTCAGGGAAGGGAATGTGCCCTATCTCTCATACAGCTGTGTTTGTTAAAGCGGTTCTGCACACACTTTTTTTAGTAAATCTCTTTGCCTTCCAAATCTGGCAAAGAGTACTAAATGGACGTTTTTGTTTTTTTTTTTTTAAGGGGGGGGGGGGGGCATCATTTTAAGGTCACCCATGCTCCGCCGCTTTTCGACAATGTCATGAAGGGAGGGCAAGCTATATGGGCACAACAGCAGCTATATAGGCACAATAGCAGCTTTATGGGCACAACAACATCTTTATGCTATTGTGCCCATATAGCTGCTGTTGTACATCTACTGTGTATGGGCACCACAGCATCTATATAGGCACAATAGGAGCTATATGGGCACAATAGCATAAAGACGCTATTGTGTCCATATAACTCCAGTCCTATTGTGGACATACAATGCTAGTACTGTCTGTTTCCTATTGTGCCCACACTGCCCAGTCACACTGACCTGCTCTCTCTGTGGTGGTGCTGGACAGCATGGCGCTCTGTCTCTGGTGGTGCTGGACAGTGTGGCACTCTCTTTCTGGTGGTGCGGTACACTGTGGCTCTCTCTGGTGGTGAAGGTACACTGTGGCTCTCTCTGGTGGTGTGGGTACAGAATGGCTCTCTCTGGTGGTGTGCATACAGAGTGGCCCTCTCTCTGGTGGTGTGGGTACAGCGTGGCGCTCTCTCTGGTAGGGTGGGTACAGCGTGGCGCTCTCTCTGGTTGTGTGGGTACAGCGTGGCTCTATCTGGTGGTGCTGGGGCTATTAGTTCCCCCAGCACAGTCCTCTCTTTCTTCTTCCATGTCTCCTGTAGCTGCTTGTCAGAAACCATGAAATCAGACCGAGACAGAAGTACAGTTAAAGCGGTGTGTCAGCTTAAAAAAAAAAAAATTTAAAAGTCAGCAGCTAAAAAAAAAAGTCGCTGCTGACTTTTAATAAGTACACTTACCCTCCCAGGGCGCCCACGATGCTGTTCGTGGAGGGCGAGATGTCCCTCGGCGTTCCGGATCCAGCGCCGCCATCCTCCGTAAGGGAAACGGCTTTGCGCGGCCTACTGCGCATGCGCGAGTCGGCGCGCGGCCTACTGCGCATGCGCGAGTCGGTGCGCGGCCTACTGCGCATGCGCGAGTGGGATTTGTGAATGGGGAACGCAATGTGTTGTGGGACACAGTTCCCATAACACACTGCGCCCCATTCCATAGAAGACGGAAGGAGAGAAGATCACCGCGGAGCTGGAGGAGGCAGATTAGGACAATCTGCCTAGCAACAGTCATTTCTGGTAAGTTAATTTCATTTGAAATTGTTACTAACATTTTTAAAAGTTTTTGTTTTCAGGGTGTCCCACCACTTTAAATCACACTTGTTTAATAATAAAAGTAAAAAGCAAACGTAGTCAAAACATAGCCAAAGTTCAGTAACACTGAGACCACACACTTTTATGCCGATTACTGTATCAAATCATTTCACATCCCTTTTGTCCCTAATGCTTTGTCCAGTGCCCTGCATGCAGTTATATATTATATATACTGTTCTTTCTGCCTGGAAACTTAAGACTGTCCATAGCAACCAAAAAGTGTCCCTCTACATCAAAAGCGGTTTTAGACCAGCTAGAAAACAGCGATAATAAATTAGAATCACTTGCAGAATTGAGCGATAGTGATTTCTGGGGATAGTAGTCATCAAACACTGAAAGTAAATACAGCAACAATTCTGCAACTGAGCAAATTTCAGTGTTTTTGATTTGATTACATTATTGAATACATTTTATTATTATTATATTATTATTTGTTATTATTTACAGTTATTTATTATTATAATTTATGATTTCGTGTTCCAAACTTTATCATACCCGGGATGTCTACTAGACTCTTGTTTGGACAGATTTAAGTGTATTATTACTAAGAATTACAGGCCTACACTATAAAATGCCAAATTTCTATGCAAAACAATGTACCGCTTACATCATCAAAAATCTGACACAATCATACCGCCAGGGAGGTTAAAGGATAAGTATTCAGGGTGTAACATGTAACCTGTTATGAATGCACCGGCCCCGTGAACCCCCCCCCCCCCCATCGTCACAGCAAAACAGGAGAAGAAGAAGAAGAAGAAGAAGGCGGCGCCGGCGCGGAAAACGACGACCACGGCAAGAACAGAAGAGACCCCGGAAGACCTCCGAAGGCGGATCGAGACCCCCAGACGACGGCGGCGACGACGAAGAAGGTAGCCGGCCTCCTCTGCTCGGTAAAAGAGCTAGGTAAATGGCGGAGGAGTCCGGCGAGAAGACCCCCCAAGACGGAAGAAGACCCCCGGAGCAGTGCAATAAAATATTTTTTCAAAATTGTGTGTTTTTTTTCTTTACATTTTACACCTTAGGTGAATGGGTAGGGGTACATCGTACCCCATACTCATTCACATAGGGTGGGGGGCCGGGATCTGGGGGCCCCCTTATTAAAGGGGGCTCCCAGATTCCCATAAGCCCCCCGCCCGCAGACCCCGACAACCAACGGCTAGGGTTGTCGGGAAGAGGCCCTTGTCCTCATCAACATGGGGACAAGGTGCTTTGGGGTGGGGGGGGCGCACGGCCCCCCTTTCCCCAGGGCACCCCCCATGTTGAGGGCACGCGGCCTGGTATGGCTCAGGAGGGGGGGCGCTCGTTCGTCCCCACCCCTTTCCTGGCCTGCCCGGCTGCGTGCTCGGATAAGGGTCTGAGATGGATTTAGGGGGGACCCCCACGCCATTTTTTCGGCGTGGGGATTCCCTTTAAATCCATGCCAGGTGACGGGGCTAGCGCGGCGGCATTCACTGCCTTCGCTAGCCCCGTCTACCTGCAGTTACGTTCTAAATGAACGGACTGCTCTGTGTGTGGGCAAGTCCGTTAATTTTCAAAAGTCCCGCAGACTTTTTCCCGCGCATTGTCCGCCGGAGAAGTCCGGGCGTGTGTGGGCAAGTCACACGCTCGGAAGTCCGGGCGTGTGTGGGCAAGTCCCCCCTCGGAAAGTCCCCCCTAGGTCCGGCAGGCAAAGTCCGAACGTGTGTACGCGGCATTCCTCATACGAGGTACGAGCAAGCTGATACACTGACAGATCTGCAGGAGACCTGAATGGCACCAGAGATCTGCTGATCACTGGTGCAATGCTTTACAGGCTCCCAAAACAAAAATAATAAATGTACATTTTTTACCTGCAAAAAAAAAAAAAAGAATGTGCATTTAATATTTTTTGTCAAAAGATGAACTTATCTTTGAATACAGCCAATACATTTAATGATTGGTAAGCTGCAATATGTTCCATTTCTTGTTTTGGGTTTTAATACCACTTTCAATACTTAAAGTTCAATCATTTTTTTTTTTTAAATCCTATATATTTTATTTATATCTGCACAGCTTCTCTATGGACTGAGTATATATGAAATGTGCAACCACATTTTATGAATGTTCCAGACAATTAGTTCTTTGATATCCTGTCAATTTCAAGAGGCCTTTCCCCATTTCCCTGAGGTGTCAAAACAGGTGCAAACAGCTGCCCCCCCCCCCCCCCCCACAATATACATCTCAGTATGTAAACTCCCATCGGGAGGAAGCACAATTCATACGAGTATCCACCCAGAAATTCCAGCTACAGCACGCCTGCTTTGCTAAATACCTACTGCAAAACTGACAAAGAGCTATAAATACATACAGTACATACTTGTCAGCATCAGTTATAGTCCCCCTTATGCATTAACAAGTGGCCATAGCTATATGGCACATAGAAAAAAAAAGAAACAATTGTACTTAGTACTTAGAATTTTCTCTAAATCTTTAATAATGAGCACCAGGCTTCATTTGACTCACTTTTGACAAATTGATCCTGAGTATGATGAATGAATGGAGTTCATTTTCAGTAACTCTTTCACCCTTGTTTTTTCGGATTTACATTAATATAGACAGATAGGAATGAATAACACATAGTCCTAATAAAGCAGCTGTCACAAAGTTTTCATAGTTTCTTAGGTGAAAAGACACACTTTGTCAGAAAATATCTTTGAGCAACCTTATAACAATGACGCAAGTTGAAAATCAGGTAGTAAGAATCATTTACAGGAATGTTGCTCTGGTTGAAATGTGCCACCTGTTCAGGATTCAGTAGAGAGACCGTACTCATATTTTGTAAAATGTTTAAAAAAAGGTGGAGTGTTGTTGGAGCTCAATGCAGAACACTGCAGATATGCATTTACAATTAATATATATATATATATATATATATATATATATATATATATATATATTACATAGAGCTGTAAATACTGTTTTGGGTTGCTGCAAACAGTTGATAATTTAAATAAAATGGCAAATATGGTATTCATTAAATAAAACTCTATCAATAACAGTTTGTCCTAAAACATGCAATGTTTGGTTAATGTGCACCTGTGCCCAGACTGTGGACATTAAAGCGGAGTTCCACCCTAAAGTGGAACTTCCGCTCATCGGAACCCTCCCCCCCTCCGGTGCCACAGTTGGCACCTTTCAGGGGGAGGGGGGTGCAGATACCTGTCTAAGACAGGTATTTGCACCCACTTCCGGGCATAGACTCCCACAGGAGTCTATGCCTCTTCTTGTCCCGCCGCGCTGTCTGCTGGGACACACACGGGTCCCAGAGACAGCGCGGACGATTCCCATTGCGATTCCCATTGCACTGCGCAACGCTTCCCTTCCTGATTCCCTCAACGAGAATGGCGGCGGGAGCAGCCGAGAACCAAGCGATTTCTCGGCTTGGGGGGAACCCAAGCCGAGCTGCAATTCTGTGTGTCCATTCAGACACAGAGCTGTGGGTCAGCCCCGCCCCCTCTCTCCTGGTTGGCTAACTGACTTTGACAGCAGCGGGAGAACCATTGGCACTGCTGCTGTGTCTCAGCCAATCAGGAGGGAGAGTCCTGGACGGCCGAGACACTCATGGGCATCGCTGGACAGATATGGGCTCAGATAAGTATTAGGGGGCTGAGGGGGGCTGCTGCACACAGAAGACTTTTTAATCCTAATGCATAGAATGCATTGAGATAAAAAAGCAATAGACAAGCTTTAAAGTGATTGTAATTAATCACCTTGTAAAACAATCCATTCAGTTTAAAAGAGAAATGAAAGGCAAAA
Organism: Lithobates sylvaticus; assembly: GCA_028564925.1. Lineage (NCBI taxonomy): Eukaryota > Metazoa > Chordata > Amphibia > Anura > Ranidae > Lithobates > Lithobates sylvaticus. The sequence goes on from CM053026.1 coordinate 523,463,811, forward strand.
CATTTTTTTATAGGTATAAACATACATTATTGTGACGGATGCGGGTATCAGGTCCCTGCCCTCCTCACTAACTCATGACAAAGGACTGGCCATTCTCACACCACGCTGTCACTTGCGTATGCCACTCTCATCTGCACCCTGCACAAAGATTTTCCAGCTTGCAGGACCACAATCTAGGTTCCGGCAACCTGAGAGTGATTGTCACTGGGTTACGTTAATTAAACATTGAACCCTTTAGCTGCCACCACCCCCTTTGGACCATGCAGGAGGAAACTCATAATTTTAGCAATACCAATTATGATTTTAGAATAAACATCCATAACACACTGTCACCACAGACAGGTATGTTAATAGGATTTATACTATACAGTAGCACTCTTCAAGAGACAGAGATTCGTTTTTAGTTTGCATTAAAAGCTTAGGGCAGTGGTTCTCAACCTTGTCAGTGCTGTGATCCCTTGATAACATTTCCCAAGTTGTGGGGACCCCTAACAGAAAAATAATTTTCATAGCGTGGGTTGTCTGCACCCAAGGCAAGACAAGTAATTAGCACCCCTAACCCACGGACATTTAGCGCTCCCAGAGTCCCTTCCACTCGTACAGTATTAAAACCCCTTATGGTACATTTTAGGATGTACCACTCTCTTTGTTCTCCTTTTTTTGCCTTTTATCTCTCTCTATCGTAATTTCCTTTTTTTTTTTTCCCCCATCCCTCTCGCCAGCCTTCTTTCTTGTTCTCTTATTCTTTCTCTTCTTTTTTCTTTGTTCCTCCCCCTCTTTTACTCTCCCTTCCACGTATTCTCTATTTTTATTCCTTCTCTTACTCCTTGGTGGGGGGTGGGATCCGTGGCAGTGCTGACGGGGAGTTGGGATCAGTGGCAGTGCTGGGGGGAGTTCTGATCAGCCAACTTAGGTTCTCTTGATCAAGGTCATCTGCTGATCCGAGAAATGTAGTGCAGACTTTTAATGGAAATTATAATCACAGGTAGTGTTACTGTGTCTCCGACTTTGCGGTGTCTCGCAGCAGTGACACCTATGCCGAAATCAGGAGCTAGGGTCTCCTCCTCTGAAGTTGAGATATAATGTTGCACAATTCGTTTATAACAAGGGTATGTTTTTTGGACTCAGATTTTTATGAGAAAGATACATTTTTCATCTGTGTGCAGAGCTTTTGCATCTGGCTCTGTGCCTGTCCCCATGTTGAAATCGGCTGAGCAGCTGAATCCATATGCGTGTTCTTTCATTTATATTGGCTGCCTGCATGCAGATCAGGGCTAGGGCAAAAAAATAAACAAAGGGCTCTTCATGTTGTATAAGGGTGAGTGCCCATGTGAATCAGCCCTTAAAGTAATTGTAAGGGTTCTTTATTATGTTTTTTTTTTAAATAACAAGCATGTTATACTTACCTGCTCTATGCAAGGGTTTTGCACAGAGCAACCCTGTTCCTCCTTTTCTGGGGTCCTCTGGCGGCGCTCCTGGCTCCTCCTCTTCATCGAGTGCCTCCACGGATAGACGGTTTCCATGGGGCACTCGTGTGTGTGGGCGCACTCCCTGCTCCCTGAGTCCTGCTGTTGCGTACATTGACACAGACGGCAGGACTGGGCCCTGCCTCCCATCTCCCGTGTCACTGGATTTGATTGACAGCAGTGGGAGCCAATGGAAAAGAGAACCCGAGACAGTGGCTGGAGCTGCTGGGCTCGTCCTCAATGCTGGAACGCTTGGGTTCAGGTAAAAAAAAGGGGGCTCTGGGGGTCTGCTGCAGCACAGAAGAATGCATTAAGGTGAAAAACTTTGAGACTTTGCAACTCCATTAAAGTGTGTTTTTTGGTCCCTTTCAGAGGAACTGAGTGTTTTTAGGACAGCTTCTGCCAAATAGTGGTGTGGTTTTCTCTTTCCTGTTTTGCACTATAAGGTTCCTCTTATCCATAAACTTTAAAACAAATGGATTTCTCTTGGTACTTGTAATGTAAAGTTATTAACTCTCAAAGATTCTCAAAAAATCACAAGAAAGACTCTGAAGTCAGGTCTCAATGGGTTTCTAACAGCTTATAAACACTGTTGGTTGTTTACAGTAGAAGCCTGGCAGGCTACCACAAAGCTCTTCATACACATTTTTAAGATTTTATTACCCGTGTTGTAAATTTTACATTTAATTTCTCCACAATGCTTTTAAGATACAGAGAAAAATGAGGACTAATTCATGATCTGGGCACTGGTTCACTTTAAATATTTTTGGAAAGGTATTGTTCTAAATACTGCCCAAAATGTTAACTCTAATGCTGCGTACACACAATCAGATTTTCCGACAACAAAACCGTGGATCTTTGTTCGAAGAATGTTGGCTCAAACTTGTTTTGCATACACACGGTCACACAAATGTTGGCCAAAAATTCAGAGCATGAGAACACGGTGACATACAATACGTACGACGAGCCGAGAAAAAGGAAGTGCAATAGCCAGTGCGGCTCCTTCTGCTTGATTCAGAGCATGCGTGAACTTTTGTGCGACGGACTTGTGTACACATGATCAGACCTTCTGACAACAAGTTTTGTTAGCGGAAAATTTGAGAACCTGCTATCAAACATTTGTTGGTGGAAATACTGACAGCAAATGTTCGATGGAGCATACACACGGTCGAACTTTCCGACGACAAGCTCACATCGAACATTTCTCGTCGGAATATCCGACCGTGTGTACACGGCATAACTCTTTTGATCACCAAATAATAGTAGGACAATGAACAATACACATGCTTCACAGGCCATATCTTTGCTGCCTTCTTCCATGTTGGACCACCTTATTCATTATGTAAAACCATTACAGTACAAGCACTTAGTTTTAAAGTGGAAAGCAAAGCATTTTTTACTAATTTTGGATAGAGTAGGAAAGAGAGTTAGAGACTCTGGTAGGTTTGTATTAAAACATGTTTATTCACTCTCCCTTTTTGCCCTGGCCAAGGTCTAAGGAAATCTCATATATTATAGTTGTCACTGGAACAGTTTCAAATAGTGCAGGTGTTCTGATAACTTTCCAGGACAAAAAGTAAGCAGACATCTCCCATACTGGGACAGTGACAGCAATAAAACATAATACACATTCCAAAACTTTCCAAACCAAAAAATATATATATATTGGCTAGGGATTTATCTTAAGGTGTCTGATCTGGTAATACAAAATTCCTTATTTAGACCTTCAGACTACCTACTAAATTCCCTTCCCACTTTTTTTTGCCAAATAAGAACAATGCCTGGTTGAAAGTAAAACAGGGTAAGTGGGCTGTACCGACTGTAGGTATTTCAAAGCTTTATTTTCTTGTTTTACTATTATATAATAATACTTCCATCTTCATGTGCAAGCAAAAATATTGTTTTGTTTTTTTTCCTTCGAAGTTATTGGGTATTCTTTGCAAAGTGAACGTTCACTAAGCCAAGGGGAAATCTCAGAGCCAATTGAACAGCCTTTTTTTGCCTTTTATAAATCATCCCTGTTTGTGCAAAGACAAAATACTAATAAAAAAGGGGTTCTGTGGAAATTTTGCATTTCATTTGGAAATCAAGGTCCCAGAGTCTGGAGGAAGAGTAGTGATGCACAGAATCCAAGTTGCATGAGGTCCAGTGTGAAGTTTCCACAGTCCGTGATAATTTGGGGAGCCATGTTACCTGCAGATGTTGGTGCTCGTGTTTTATCAAATCCAAAGTCAGCGCAGTCCTCTACTAGGAAATTCTAGAGCACTTAATGCTTCCCTCTGCAGACCAGCTTTACAGAGATGCTTATTTCATTTTCTGGCAGGACTTGGCACCTGCCCACACTGGTATCACTGTGCTTGATTGGACAGCATACTAGTCTGACCTAAACCCCATAGAGAGTCTGTGGATTATTGTGAAGAGGAATGTGAGACCCAACAATGCAGATGAGCTGAAAGCCACTATCAACGAAACCTGGGCTTCCATAACACCTCAGCAGTGCCACAGGCTGATCACCTCCATGCCACGCTGCATTGATGCAGTAATTCATGCAAAAGGAGCCCCGACCATATATTGAGTGCATACGATACTGTACATCAGGGGTCTTCAAACTACGGCCCTCCAGTTGTTCAGGAACTACAATTCCCATCATGCCTAGTCATGTCTGTGAATGTCAGAGTTTTACAATGCCTCATGGGATGTGTAGTTCTGCAACAGCTGGAGGGCCGTAGTTTGAGGATCCCTGCTGTACATGGACATATTTTTAGTAAGCCAATATTTCTGTATTAAAAATTCTTTTTTTTTATTGGTCTAATATAATATTTTAATTTTCTGAGAAACAGAAGTTTGGGTTTTCACTAGCTGTAAGCCATAATCATCAAAATTAAAATAAAAAATGCTTGAAATATATCACTCTATGTGTAACGCATCTATATAATATATGATTTGGTCAAAGTTTGTATGGCTCAGAGCAGTGGGAAACAAAGTCATACTTTGGAAGTTTGCAGTCAGGGTGTCCAAGCTGAGGTGTCCTCCCACACACCAATAGATAAACGGTCATCGAATAAAAGAAGCAGCCGGCAACTCCATAACATCAAGCGTATTTATTTTCAAGCCTTCCCAGTGAGTACAGTCAGCAGCAGACTAGTTTCGGCGATAAGCCTTGTTCACAGCACGTGCTTATCACCGAAACTAGTCTTCTGCTGACTGTACTCACTGTGAAGACTTGAAAATAAATACGCTTGATGTTATGGAGTTGCCGGCTGCTTCTTTTGTTCGATAACCGTTTATATAATATATGAGTTTCACTTTTTGAATTGAATTACTGAAATAAATTTACTTTTTGATGATATTCTGATTTTGTGAGATGCACCTGTGGAGTGAGGTCAAAAAAAGCTAAGAAATCCATCTTGCTTAAAGCAGTCCATGATCAAGACCAGACCTAGTAATTACTGAGAAATAGACAGGGAAAAAACACACATTCATAGCAGCTGCAGGCATTGATGAAAAATTCATCCTCATAGTTTACAAAAGAAGCACTAAGGCTGGGTTCACACTAGTATGCACGACAGTGGTACAACTGTAGATCCGACTTTGCCCTGCGACTTGAACTCCGACATCCATCCGACTTCAATGAATGGGGATCCGACTTTGATCCCGACAATACCAGGCACTTTGTCATCTGGAGGCCCCACCAGTGTGATGTCACCACCCGTGGCATGTTGTGGCGGTGACGCCACAATGGGCGGGGCCTCTGGATGACATCACTCGGTGGCCCCGCCCCATATCTATATAAGTAAGGGCACATCGCGGACCTAGCATTAGAGCGGGAGAGAACGTTGAGAGAAGATCGGAGGAAGAACAGAGGGAGAAGACAGCGCAGAGAGGAGACCCGGCAGAGACAGAAGACATCAGCGGAGAGAGGAGACCCAGCAGAAGAGGCAGAAGACAACGCAGAGAGGAGAAGAGCCGTAGAGGGGAGAAGAAATCAGAATAGATGCCGGAGCTGATTTAATAAATGACTTTATCAAAAACCTTTGTACTGTTTTTATTTTTGACACTTTTTTTTAGGTGAATGGGTAGGGGTACAATGTACCCCATACTCATTCCCATAGGGTGGGGGTCTGGAATCTGGGCCCCCCTTGTTAAATGCTTCCAGATTCTGAAAAGCCTCCCTCCCACAGACCCCGACAACCAATGGCCAGGGTTGTCGGGAAGAGGCCCCTGTCCTCATCAACATGGGCAGGGCCCCCCTACCCCAAAGCACCCACACCCCCATGTTGAGGGCATGTGGCCTGGTATGGTTCAGTAGGGGGGGTGCTCGCTCGTCCCATGTCGTTTATTTAATGTGGGGGTTCCCCTTAAAATCCATACCAGACTGAATTTGGCATGTTCTCCTTCAAGATCCACAGAGCACAAGTTGCATGCCAAAGTCGGATCAGTTAGGACAATGATCCAACTTATAATGATATTCAACGATATTCAATGGGCTGAAGTAGGATCAAAGTCAGACCAAAGTAGTGCAGGAAACTTTTTTAAACAAAGAAAAAGAGGAACAAGAGGGGGTTTAGCCAACCTGACGGACTATCTCGGCACCTGAACAAACACGGATATTCCGTAATCAATATTTCATTGGTTTATTTAGAAAACATACAAAACAATATACAAATATACATCACAAAAAGTGAAGAACAAAAAAAAGAAATTATTTACAACAGTTTGGCCATCGAATATCGGATATACATTAGGACCTAAAAGATTCCATAATTATGTTTTACTTGCTGGTCAGTTGACGGTTGACGCGTTTCGCTTTTAGCTTCATCAGAACCGTAGTACAGCAATTTTTATATCTAAATATAGTTGTAAAACAAGAAAAGTTGAGAATTATTCATCAATGGGCAAATAGTTGCTCCAATATGTCCCATCAGTAACATGATCATCACCAGTCTAGCCTACGATCTAATTAGTAAGTAGATTGCCTACCTTCTAGGTATACCCTATTGATTATAAGATACTCAATTTGTGGCAATTCACATTTTCATTTTTAAAAGCAATTTTCTGGAAGGTAGAAGTGAACGTCAGTTTCGGAAGGAATTTTCTTACACCTGCAGATGGTAGAAGAGAAGCCAAGAGGGCAACAGAAAAACAAGAACAATAAGAGAAAAAAAAAAAAAAAAAAGGGGAAAAGACAGGGGAGAAGAGGAGGGGAGATTTATATCTATTTTATAATTTATCATTATTTAGAATGTTATATCCATATTATGGGAATTAAAGCTTATATTAGGAAGGTTTAATCCTACCTGGGTTCAAGAGGGTCAGAAAAAGTCCCGGTACATTATAGAGAGACCGTATCTGCGTCCCCCAATATTAGAAGAACCTAATGAACAGGGTAAGGGTAATTATAAATAATGATGACCATTTTAAAAAGCCCAATCTTCGAATTGCTACTTCTGGATAGTAAAAAATGAAAGCCTATACCTGTTAATGTCCGGTGTAGGTCGTATGGGAAGGGCGGCCTTAGAGCCCTATTGGAGGGCAGCCCCCAGGGGTTGGATAATCCAACGCTGAGTCTGGTAAAGTAGCAAGCAAAAAGTTTGGTAGGTAAATCGTTAAGAGAGTTGGGGCTGGTAATTATATAGTATCATGTCTATAGAGTCTGGGTACGCCATATAGATTAAAAACTTACCTATGAGATGGAGCTAGAGCATAAGCAGCCTTCCCAGTGCCTTCTCTGCAGACTACTGAGTGAGTACTGCTTAAATAGCCTATTTTCCCGCCGAAATCAGGGCGGAAATTAGTTTGAATGTCATTTGAATCAGCTGGAGCTGAGGGGTTGGCCCGTCTAGGCAAGTGTTGGTCAGTTTCAAAGTCTCAGCAAGTGGACATTAGTAATAGTGCACGCAAATACCAGATAGACCTGTTAAATCAGCTTCCATAAGGGCCGTGTCGCATTGCAATTGGTCGGGAGAGATTCCAAAGAGGAGAAGATAATCTAATCTATATTAGTTAAAGCGGTTCTGCACTCTGAAAAAAATTTTTTTTTTTAAGGATGTAATATAAAGTGTGCTTACCTTTATTAGGGGACTCACCTGTTCCATCTTCCATCTCGATCGCCGCCGGTTTTCGTCCGATGAAGTTCCTCGTCTTCTTCTTTAGTGCTGGGGGCCATCTTGCCTGTGGGCATGTGAAACACCCACAGGGACTTTAGATGGCCCACCATGCACTGCCGTTACTCGCGCGTGCGCAGTAACGGCTCATCTGCCGAGATCTCACGAGATTTCGGCAGATGCGGCCGAAATCTCGGGAGATTTCGGAAGATGTGGCCGAAATCTCGCGAGATTTCGGAAGATGCCCGCACTGGCTCCTGGGATCAATGACACCAGATCCCAGGAGACAGTGCGGCGTGACGACGATCGACGCAAGACCCCGCCCGCCGCCGCAGAGGGAGAAGACCGGAAGTCTTCAATTACAAGGTAAGTAAAAAAAAAAAAAAAAAAAAAAACATTTCATTTAGTACTCTTTGCCTGATTTGGAAGGCAAAGAGATTTACTAAATGAAATGGGTGTAGAACCGCTTTAACTCCATTTATGACCATCAATCCAGCAGAGTGAATTAAAATAGAATACGAGGTTGCAAAATAGGATGTAAATAAAAATAGAAATAAAAATAAAAGGAGCAAAGAAAATAAGAAAAGATAATAAAGATAAGTATGAATTAAAATAGAATATAAAATAGAAAAGTAGGATATAGATAAAAATATAAAAAATAAATAAAAAGTTAAAAAAATAAATAAATAAATAAATAAAAAAAAAAAAAATGAAGCAATCAAAATAAAATAAATGAAAAAATAAATATGAAGCAATAAAAATAAAAGATAAAAATTAGTAAAAAACAATAATAGAAAAAAAAAATATGAAATAAAAATTCAAAATAAGTATAAATAACAGTAATAAAAAAAAAAACCTACTTAGAGTGCTTATGCTGTGAACTTTGACAAAAAACTCCACAGGGTTGCAGCTATAGAGGTCAGTGAGTGCTTAAAAAAAACTCACACTGCTTGTTATTATTACATTACATTTTAAATTTGGCTTGGAATTAGTTTAATGTAAGCCCATATAATATAATTACTCTGAGAGAGGGCTAGGAATCAATTGTTATACTGACATGGAACATGCTGACAAGAGGAGAAAGCTAAGTGATAGTGGTATGAACTGCTACTGCTTTTTTAACCTGTCACATGCTGAGGGCAGGGGGGTAACCTTGCTTTATTTTATAAATGCAGAAGAGAAAAATCCAGTCATCATCTTGGTTCTACAATCTGGAAAAACTATTTACAACTTAAAGTGGTTCTAAAGGCAGAAAGTTTTTTATCCTAATGCATTCTATGCATTAAGATAAAAAGCCTTCGGTGTGCAGCAGCCCCCCTCAGCATCCCTAATACTTACCTGAGCTCCCTCTAGATCCTGCGATGTTGCACGAGTGTCTGGGCTTCCGGGACTCCCCTCCTGATTGGCTGAGCCAGCAGCGCAGCGCCATTGGATCCCGCTGCTGTCAATCAAAGTCATTCAGCCAATGAGGAGAGAAAGGGGGCGACGCTGGGCTGCAGTTCTGTGTCTGAATGGACACACAGAACTGCGGCTCGGCTCGGGTCCCCCCATAGCAAGCTGCTTGCTGTGGGGGCACTCAACAGGAGGGAGGGGCCAAAGAGGGACCCGAGAAGAGGAGGATTCGGGCTGCTCTGTGCAAAACCAACTGCACAGAGGAAGTAAGTATATCGTGTTTGTTATTTTTATACAAAAAAAATAAAAAAAATGACAATCACTTTAAAGACCTAAATATAGGTTTCAACTGTGTATTTAGCTGTTTACCTGGAGTTCAGCTTTAACTTTAGCCTGTTATATGTATGGTTTTATTTCCTTGACAGTTTCTTTCTCATGTGTTTGTTTAAAGAAAATATAAATGCTTCCCATGTGATCTTAAAAATACAGCATCCCCATATTGAATTTAGCACAATAACTAATTTAAGGGAGTTATTGTGCAAAAATTGCCAAAAATAAAGTGAACCTGATGTTGTACAGCAAAATGTTGTTTTTGACAAGGTTCATGTCATAAAAAAAGGTACTAAATGAGGTGGAAATCACTTATTTTTCAGCAATCCCTTGCTTGCTTATTTACTTAGCAAAGCATAATAAATCATACAGACTATTTTATTTGGATTCTAAATAATAGTCATCTGAATGGCCTGTATAGCTAATGAATGGTCCACTTTTCTGTGCACTGGTTTTAACAGGTGTCACATAGGTTGTGGAAATACTGTTGTAAGCAGAGCAGTATAGGAATTTCCCATGATTCGTATGAGCCAGAGGGGAATGGAGGCCGTGTGATGATTCTTGTTTCCAGATTCTTAAAGAATGGATAGACTTATTTTATGAGAGATTTAAAAAAAAACTTGAAAGCTAATAAGGAGCATGAGAAAAGTAATGGAAATTCTACAATTCTTTCTACAAAGAGAACGATTCATTCTTTCAAAATCTTTTTGCTCTGAGCAGTCTATTCTGTTTTGTGATGTCTGATTAAACAAATTTAGAGAGTTTATGACTTTTCTTGTTTGATTAATTGCAAAGAAGTATGCTATGTTCTGATCATGATTTGATTACCCTGTTATTTCAGGAATTACATACATTTTTCCCAAATATACATTTTAAACCTGTAAAAGTACATTATGCCCAGTTATACCATCCCTAATAAATATGATTAAATAAATATGATTCTCAATTCCTTCTTAACAAGCAGTAAAATAGCTGTAAATAAAAGCAATTCCTGACCTCTCTAGCTGCTTGTACTTTGAAGTTATTCATCAAAGATCCCAAGAGAGAATCTAAAGTTGAGTTTCAGCCATTTCCTAACAGCTTAGAAAGCTTAGGAACTTAGTATATATAAGAAGGCTAGTAGCCTGTTGCAAAAAATAAGTGCTTTTATTGTCTGTTCAAATGTCAAAATACTGTAGAGCATGTAATCCGAACACAGATTCCCTGCCATGTAATGTATGGCAGCACCCCATGCCATATATTTACTTTGTGTGTGTTATATATACATACATAGATGAAGGCCGATAAGATTATACCATTGTGGGTTATTGAATGCGGTAGGAATTTTTTTTACATACTTAGGCCAAAGAGCTCTATCGATGTTATTTTTATCTATATGCACATTTATTTAATTTTTTCTCCCTTGCTCAGCTATCCTGTCTTGGGGACTCCTGCACCTTCACATGGGGGGACTTGTTTTGGTGTACCCTTTGCCCTGGCCTGCGGTCCAGTTTGGATCCGGGTACATGTCCCAAGTGGATATGTTCTAATATAATGTATATGTACTGTATATGCATGTATCTTTTGTACTTCTTTACAAACATATGTTGTATATTTACATTTGCTATCTTATGCTTTATGCTAAAACTCTGTAGATTGATATTTATGATCTTTTTTTTTTTATTGCCATTAGGTATGTAAGGCACAGTGCCTTCACCCTTTTGAAGAAGCAGGCAGTAGTTCTTATGAAGCATAGAGAGACCTCCATCAAATCACAGCGATAACAATCTTTATGTTTGATGGGTCCCTGGCATAGGGGACATTTTCTACTAGTGGTGTAGGAACAGAAGGAGGTTTATCTGTTATATACACGTAAAGCTTATGTTGTATTAAAGGTGGAAACTATATCTGTATGTCACTTTTCTTTTTTTGGTGTAGATGTTTTTAATTTTTGAATGGAGAAACTTGATGGGGTCAACTCACCCTGCATTTTTAAGTCTATAACATATATGTGTATGCATGTTCCTTGGACATATACACGTGCTACTGACCCAAAAATAGATGGGAGAGAGCCCAGGGGTGGCTAGGATGACACCAAACACCAGGGGACACCAACCCTAGTGACGCCACTGACTACACCAATTCTAAGGATGGATCCCTCTCTGGTCCATTTCGCCTCTAAGTTTTCTCAAATTTTGTTTGAGTTTTACATTTTTTAATGTTTTTATTAAAAAAATTTTTTGAGATAACAAGAATAGCAGCTAATCATAGATCTACATTCGGATTATTGCTATGACACATTTCCAAATACCTAAGATATAATTAAACAAGGTATTACATGGTCCAGTAGTGTGAATGAACAAACAATATTCATGGGATGTTCTCAGATTAACCCGCTGGGCAAATAAGACCCAGTAGGTAATATCAAACAGTATTAAACATGTAGTTAACCTAGCAACATTTAGTTCTAATCAGTATTTGAAATCATAACCATATGCAGTAACATACAAAAACTTGAGTATGGTACGAAGAGGCAGGTTAAGGGAAGGGAGGGGTCGAGAAGGGATAGTGGATAAGACATAGTAGGGGACATTTGTAACATTTCCTGAGTTTATCAATGTCAAAACTTAAATAAGCATTGGGTTTAAATTACATGTAGAAGAAGGTGGAGGGAAAGAAGTAAGGCAGATATAGATTTTTTTTTTAACGTAATCCAGAGGAATAACCAGTTGTTTCCAATGCTGGGCCACTGTAATCCTTGCCGCTAACAGTATATATGTGACTAATTTAGTTGATTTCCTGAGTACCTCTTTGGGTAGTCTATGGAATAAGGCCACCTCTGGGGATCTATGTATGTTCACCTCGTCACCGTGTTTATTAAATTAAATACCCTAATCCAAAACGTAATCACCAGGGGGCACTGCCACCAAATATAATGCATTGTCCCCGACTGACCACAGCGTTGAAAACAGTTATTTGATGTGGATGGATGCATTTTAGCTACCCAAGTTGGGCCCAGGTACCAACGTAACAGTGTTTTATAGTTGGCTTCAATTAGCGTGGTCTTGATAGAGATTTTGGATAAATTATAAGCAATATCCTGCCATTCAGTCAGATCAAAATTAAGATTCAGATCTTTTCCCATTGATTCATGTAGGAGAACTTTTGAGTTTGGTTCAGTAAGGGAAGCATAGACCACAGATAGTCATCCCTTCAAAGGACCCCTTGTCTGGCACGATAACTCAAACATTGTAAGTGTAAGCGGCTCAATTATTAGATTAAGTTTGCATCTGGCAAAGGATGCAATTTGGTTATATCGGAATATTTCACTGGTAGGTATCTGCATCTTGTCTTTAAAATGTTGTAAAGAGTATACTTGGTTACCATTAAGATAGTCGCCAATTCTCAGCAATCCTTTATTAAGCCACCAATGAAATGACTGTGGTACTAACCCTTGTGGATTGCAGAAGACAGGAGCTAAAGATGTGTGTGGGGATGACAGGGAAGCCCCGTGATGTACTCTACCCCAAACCGCCAATGAATGTGATAAAAAAGGACATAGTATAGGAGGGCGTAGCCGCGTGGAAAGCCACATCAGTGATCCTATGGGGTGACAGGATAGTGCCTCAAGGGAAACCCAAAGAGGTGCCAGACCTGTATCAGTAGTATGGGCAAGTTGAGAAATCTGGGTGGCTTGAAAGTAGTTTAGTAAATTAGGGAGACCAAGACCCCCCTTTAATTTTGGGGCGTATAGGATCTGTTTGTTCATTCAAGGTCTTCTATTACCCCAAATGAAATGAAGAACCTTGGCTTGCAGACACTGCAGATCTCCTCTCGGGACTGTCACTGGTAGATTTCTAAAATAATAAAGTATCCTGGGTAGAAGTGTAATTTTGACAGAGTTGATTCTGCCAAACCATAATAGGGAATAGTCCGCCCAACTGCGAAGGTCCTCTTTAAGTTTTTTAAATAGTGGGGGATAATTAGCTTTATAAAGAGTCTCAATAGACGGTGTTAATTGGATCCCTAAATATGAATGGGAATGTGATACCCATTGAAAGTTGTAGTTATCCCGAAGAGTCCGTACCATTGAGTGGGAAAGCGAGACATTAAGTGCTGTTGTTTTGTGAGGGTTGAGGGAGAGGCCGGAAAACCAAGAGAACTGGTCCAATAAAGATAGCAAATGAGGTAGAGCGACTTGAGGGTTTGTAATATACATAATGACATCATCGGCAAATAAGGCACATTTATGTTCTTGTTGCCCACAGCTGATACCAGAAATATTAGGGTGGGACTGAATTGCCATGGACAAGGGTTCGATAGCTAATGCGAAAAGTAAGGGTGAGAGGGGACATCCCTGTCTCATACCACGTTTGATAATGAACGACAAAGTTTTGATCCCCCCGTATGGAAACCTGGGCTGACGGAGATCCATATAAAGTTTTCAATAAGGATAAAAAGCTAGGTCCAAACCCAAAAGTCTCTAAAGTACTGAATAAATAGTTCCAATTCACACTATCAAAAGCCTCATAAAGGTTTAATGATAGGAGAAGCTTCCGAGAAAGGGGGGCATCCCAATTAGCACGTACAGCTGAAATCAAGGTTATAGTTCTACGAATTTGGTCTAGTGTTTGGCGCCCAGCGATGAAGCCTGATTAATCTTTATGAATGTATTCTGCCAAGAATGTGTTAAGACGTAGGGCCATGAGTTTCGTAAGAATTTTTAGATCGCAATTGATTAGCGAGATTGGGCGACGGTAGTATCTTTATTAGGTTTAGGGATGACACTAATATAGGCCTTATTTTCATCCAGATGAACTGCACCTCCATCGGGCAAGGAATTAAAATAAAGCCATGTGTGGGACCAGCTGTTCTGAGAATTTTTTGTAATAAATGTTAGTGAGACCATACGGTTCTGGTGATTTAGGAAGTGGTATCAGTTTGATGGTATTACTGATCTCTTCACAGGTAAAGGGTTGGTCCATTAAATCTCTCTCCATTAAATCTCTATGTGCCTCCTCAATAGAGGGGACAGGTAGGCTCCCCAGAAATTCCCTGACGGACGAAGAAGCAGCCTCCCGGGGCTGTCCATATAGGTCAGCATAGAAATTGTGGAATTCTTGAAGAATTGTTTGAGGATTTTGGGAAATGTGACCTCCTGAAAGTCTAAATTTGGGCAATGCCGAGTCAGTATATCTAGGAGTGAGTGTATTGGAGAAAACAGCGCTGTCTATTAAATCCTGGACTAATATGTGCCACAATAATATTGAACTAATTTAGTGAAAAACAATATAGGTGATAAAATTGAATTAAAATATAGAAAAAATTCAACAATTAGAAAATTCTCTGCTGCAACTTAACGTGAGATACACACTGTGAAATACAAAGTAGAAAAAATAGCTGCGCTGAAAATTGAACCACGTGATGAACCAAATAAAATTAAATAGCTCCGATAACATAAGTTAAAATAGTGATCATTGAAATAAATCTCCCTTTAAGCAATATAAGTGAAAAAAACAATTCATGTGTACACTGTTGTGTATTATAGTGACTGAACACTAAGTTCAGTATAAATAATAACGTGAACATAATAATAGAAAGGCACAGCGGGATACATGTTTCTTTTACCCCTCAGAGAACGGTGGTGATATCCAGGTAGGAGGCTGTATGGCAGAAAGGAAGTGGCACCCTAGTTGTTTGCCTGTATGGTACATGTGAAGGACACGGCTCAGTGACTTGGCTATTTTAGTTGTCAAGTCTGAGAGCTGCAATATTAAACGATCATGGTCTGACCATAGAGTAGAGATTATTTTGGCTGAGCGTAATTTAGGTAAGAGTCCAGAGAGGAGAAAAACATCAATACGAAAGTAGTGGTTATGAGCTCTTGAAAAATGAGAATAATCTTTACAGGTGGGGTTAGCTTCCCTCCAAGTATCCACAAGATCATAGTGATATAGCAACTGAGCAAATTTACGACTTTGCTTAAAAGAGGATCTTAAAGAGGCCGTGTGGAATTTGTCCATTATAAGGTCCAAGGTCCAAGTTGGAGTCACACACTAATATAACACCCCCTTCAAATTCAGGGGCCAAAGTTTGTAGTAATGAGAGAAAAAATGCTGTTTGATTCGTATTAGGGGCATAATAAACCAAAAAGGTTACCACATTTTCTCCCAGGTGACCCTTAACTAGGAGGTATTGCCCTTCCCGGTCTTTGATGACTTTAGTTTCAGTGAATGAAAGCCATCTAGATAAACAGAGAGCCACCCCCCTCTTTTTTTTCAAGGCATTGGCAAAATAGCAAATAGGATAATCCTTATAAATGTAACGTGGGGTGAATGAGGGAAGAAAGGGTGTCTCCTGTAAGGCTATAATATCAGCACCCACAGATCGGTAATATGTGAGGGCCTTAATTCGTTTGGAAGGTGACCCTAAGCCCTGAACGTTGTGAGAGAGTAGTCGGATAGTGTTCGCTACCTGAGACATTAGAAGTATGCAGCCTAAATATCAACATTTGAACTTATCCCTCCATCTGAAGTTCGAAGAATCCAGGGGGATTGGTTGAGACTCTGGGTGACCCTCAGGAAGGAAAAGTAAAAGGGGTTAAAGTAAGAGCAGAAAAAAAAGAGGTAAGGGGAAAAATCTCCTTCGGGCTCTGTACAGTATGTGGTATAAATGCACGGTATTACTAGCATACAATAACCAATAAACCAATATCCCAGAACCAAAATTCTGGGTTTGGAGGAGTCTTCTCCAAAACTAAGTAATGGAAAGTGTCCTTCAGGTAGGGAGAGTGCATAAACTCCCCCCGGTACTAAAGTGTATTATAAAAGTTAAGTGCCCTGTTTGAGTTTTTTAACTGAGAAATCAAGAATACTCTTATAATAAACAGTCAAAAGACAAGTAATTGACATTTGATATACAAGAATTGTTTTATTTTTATTAAAAGTATGGCTATTCACTCTAGCATGGGGAGATTTAAAGCTGAATTCTGGATTACTGTTTCTGGCACAGAAGCACAAAGCGTATGAGTATGTGGTAAACCTGGATGGCAAAACTGCACCATTCCTACAAATATTCTCAGGAAGACAAAAGAAAGCACAAACACTAAACATCAATATCTTGTACAATCAAACCAAATTTTTATAACACATACAGTAAGTCCATAAACAAACATTTATTAAAGTCAATTAAAAACATTTCAAACAAAAAATAACCCCACTGGTAAATAATGTATCCATGCAAACCAGTGATAAAACACTTCAGGAAAAACAACCATGGTTAAGGATTTAATCCCTCTCACTCAGGGTAAGATCTGGATCTCATTTAGGAATGTATGTCATTGCTCTAAATATATAAAGTGCAAAATGTGCTAAGAAATAAATAGATAAAAAGTTCCTGTGTTCTATCTCATAAACTGATACTAATGCATCTGGTATTTATAAATGCATACCCAATTAAATAAATACATAAAAAGTGCCAAATACATCAAACATAAAGTAATAAAAATGCCATGAATAATTTATAAAGTGCAATCCTAAATGAAATAAATATATAAAAAGTGCCAAATTCATCGTTAATAAGGTGAAGGTGCCAATATAATATATCCAAGAAATGTATCCATAAGAAGAAAGAAAGAAAGAAAAGACGTAAAAAGTGCAAAGCCAAAGCAGGATTTAAAAGACACTAAGAGTATAGAAGGAAAAGAAGTAATAAAGCTGAAAAGAAAGAAGCTACTTATAGGAGCAGGGATCAAGGGAAGGGGAGCTGCAAAACTGTGCAGGCTATATACATGGTGCGGCAGGGGATCCACTTCTTTAAGAGAAGGGAGGAGGCAGGCAATTTTTTAGATTAAAGCCCCAAGTAAAAAAAGCTGTGTTCCACAGAAACCACTATTTAATCTTGGGACTTTACTCTACAAATAGATTACCCTTTCCAATTTATCCTGAAGAAGCAGCTCCATGTCACTCCACACATAGAGCTTACATAGCTCTGGAGTGACTTTCTGATCAATTCTCTGACAATCAGTATTTTTTAAAACATACCTTCAGTGATAGAGTGCTCAAAAGTGAACCTAGCTTAATTTTATTTACTAATCAAAATTTACATTCACTTTAGAAGTAAACAAATTGTACTATAGTAAATCAACCCCAATATGTTTGAAATTATACAAAAACACCAAAACTTGATCTACAGAATATTTTGTATTTGCAAAACTACCTGCTGTAGAACTTCCAATGCAAGATATACTGTATGCTATATATCATATTATATAGCATCAGCACCACTTTTCTAAATGTATTTAAAGCCAAACTCTAGACTCTGTGTTCATTCTGCCTCCAGAGATCCCCCTTCTTCATTTGAGGATCCTAGTGGTATTTTGTTTTACATTTTGTAATTCCCTTTTTGATGTCTTCTGGTCAGTCACAGAACAAGCTGGCTTCCATTCCACATCAGTCTTCTTCAAATAGTTAGTAGTTAGTAAGGTTGAATAAAGACACCAGTCCAACCAGAGTGAGTGTCTACAATTGTCCCTATCCCTGTACATTGTGTCTCATTAACCGGTTCCGGACCAGCCGCCAGCCGGTTGGTCCAGCTGCGGCAACGATCAGATTCGATCAGGAACCGATCAATCTCCAGGCCCAGGCCAATGAAATCTGGCCTGGACCTGGTGATCGGTCCTGGCGAATGAGATCCTTCCCCTGTCGTGTAACTGTAAACACTGACAGGGGAAGTGATGTCATCTCTCCTCGTGCCGGTCTTTTCCATTCCAGACCGAGGAGAGATAACATCTAAAAGTGAGTTGCACCAACACTACACTGACACCAGTTCATGTAGGCCCCCGATCACCCCCCCCAATTAACCCCTTCACCGCCTGTCACTGTGTCACCCAGTACAGCATTCATATTTTTTTTTGATCGCTGTACTGGTGTCATTAGTGACAAAAATCAGCGTTAGGGCTAATTACTAGCGTTAGCGTTAATATGTTAGTCTTAGGCCCAGATAGGTCTAGGGACCCCCCTAACCCCCCAATAAAGGTTTAACCCCTTGATTACCCACCTGTCACCAGTGATCACTGTATAAGTGTCACGGGTGATGCAGTTTAGCTAGATTTTTTTATAGCGGCAGGGCACCCGCCATATTTTACCCAATAAAGGTTTAACCCCCTGATCACTCGTTGGTGATGAAAGTTAGGTTTTAGCGTCAGATAGGGTCTGCGTCGCCCCAGGCAGCGTCAGATCAGTGCCAGTGCACTAACACCCTTGCACGCATCATACACCTCCCTTTAGTAGTATAGTGTCTGAACAGATGGATATCTGATCTGATCAGAACTATATTAGCATCCCCAGCAGTTTAGGGTTCCCAAAAATGCAGTGTTAGTGGGATCAGCCCAGATACCTGCTAGCACCTGTGTTTAGCCCCTCTGCCCAGCCCAGCTCACCCAAGTGCAGTATCAATCGATCACTGTCACTTACAAAAACACTAAACACACAACTGCAGCTTTCGCAGAGTCAGGCTTGATACCTGCGAATGCTAACAGCTTTTGTGGTAGCATTTGAATCAGTCGCTGACAGTCAGGTGCTTTTTTTCTTGTGAGTCTCACTAGTGTACCAGTAAATTTAGGGACCAAAATGTCAAATCAAAGGTACACTAGTGAAGAGGCCCACACGTTTCTGAGCATGACAGATAATGAAGAGGAAGTCACTCATCTGTCAGATTCAGGCTCAGAATACAAACCTGTAGACAGCAGCAGCACCCTGGCAGATAGCTCTGATGACGGAGTTGTGGTCCCTGCCAAGGTCAGGCGTACCAGACCCCGTTCTTCTACTGTGGTTGAGGTGCAAGAACCGCAGGGCTCTCGTATGGAGCAGAGAGCCAGTACTAGCGCCGCTCATCCTTCTGGTGAACTGACAAGCACCAGCGGTCTAGTACATCCTGGTCGTACATCCAGCACTGCAGTAACACTTGGTGACGTGGCAAGGCCCATAAGTGCAGTTCAAGCTGGCGAGGTGGCAAGCATGAGTAGTTTCCTGCTGCCACCAAGAAGACAAACACAGGCCCGTTGAGTCCATAGTGCCCTTCCTGCTGCATTTGCCAATCCTAATTGGGAACCCACCACTTCTGCAGCACCCGTACTTCCCCCATTCACTGGCCAACCCGGAATTCAGGTGGAAACATCACTTAATTTTTATTCGCTGTTTTTCACCAAAGATCTCTATAGATGGTCGATTCATCGCCGCTAATCCCCAGTCCTCCCTTGCCAGAGATTGTAAACCAATTACGGTTTCCGAATTCAAGACCTTTCTGGGCCTATCCCTCCTCATGGGCATAACTAAAAAGAGTGAGTTGCGATCATATTGGTCCACTGACCCAATTCACCATACGCCGCGTTCTCTGCCTCCATGACCAGGACACGATACGAGCAGATCTCGCGGTTCATGCATTTCAATGACAATGAACTCTGTCGCCCTCGGGTGACCCTGGATATGATCGGCTCTACAAAATTCGGCCCCTCGTAAACCACTTCAACCAATGTTTTGCAGCCTTGTTTACTCCCGATTAAGTCGTCTGCGTTGATGAGTCCCTGATTACGTTTTCTGGCTTAATTTTATTTACTAATCAAAATTTACATTCACTTTAGAAGTAAACAAATTGTACTATAGTAAATCAACCCCAATATGTTTGAAATTATACAAAAACACCAAAACTTGATCTACAGAATATTTTGTATTTGCAAAACTACCTGCTGTAGAACTTCCAATGCAAGATATACTGTATGCTATATATCATATTATATAGCATCAGCACCACTTTTCTAAATGTATTTAAAGCCAAACTCTAGACTCTGTGTTCATTCTGCCTCCAGAGATCCCCCTTCTTCATTTGAGGATCCTAGTGGTATTTTGTTTTACATTTTGTAATTCCCTTTTTGATGTCTTCTGGTCAGTCACAGAACAAGCTGGCTTCCATTCCACATCAGTCTTCTTCAAATAGTTAGTAGTTAGTAAGGTTGAATAAAGACACCAGTCCAACCTGAGTGAGTGTCTACAATTGTCCCTATCCCTGTACATTGTGTCTCATTAACCGGTTCCGGACCAGCCGCCAGCCGGTTGGTCCAGCTGCGGCAACGATCAGATTCGATCAGGAACCGATCAATCTCCAGGCCCAGGCCAATGAAATCTGGCCTGGACCTGGTGATCGGTCCTGGCGAATGAGATCCTTCCCCTGTCGTGTAACTGTAAACACTGACAGGGGAAGTGATGTCATCTCTCCTCGTGCCGGTCTTTTCCATTCCAGACCGAGGAGAGATAACATCTAAAAGTGAGTTGCACCAACACTACACTGACACCAGTTCATGTAGGCCCCCGATCACCCCCCCCAATTAACCCCTTCACCGCCTGTCACTGTGTCACCCAGTACAGCATTCATATTTTTTTTTTGATCGCTGTACTGGTGTCATTAGTGACAAAAATCAGCGTTAGGGCTAATTACTAGCGTTAGCGTTAATATGTTAGTCTTAGGCCCAGATAGGTCTAGGGACCCCCCTAACCCCCCAATAAAGGTTTAACCCCTTGATTACCCACCTGTCACCAGTGATCACTGTATAAGTGTCACGGGTGATGCAGTTTAGCTAGATTTTTTTATAGCGGCAGGGCACCCGCCATATTTTACCCAATAAAGGTTTAACCCCCTGATCACTCGTTGGTGATGAAAGTTAGGTTTTAGCGTCAGATAGGGTCTGCGTCGCCCCAGGCAGCGTCAGATCAGTGCCAGTGCACTAACACCCTTGCACGCATCATACACCTCCCTTTAGTAGTATAGTGTCTGAACAGATGGATATCTGATCTGATCAGAACTATATTAGCATCCCCAGCAGTTTAGGGTTCCCAAAAATGCAGTGTTAGTGGGATCAGCCCAGATACCTGCTAGCACCTGTGTTTAGCCCCTCTGCCCAGCCCAGCTCACCCAAGTGCAGTATCAATCGATCACTGTCACTTACAAAAACACTAAACACACAACTGCAGCTTTCGCAGAGTCAGGCTTGATACCTGCGAATGCTAACAGCTTTTGTGGTAGCATTTGAATCAGTCGCTGACAGTCAGGTGCTTTTTTTCTTGTGAGTCTCACTAGTGTACCAGTAAATTTAGGGACCAAAATGTCAAATCAAAGGTACACTAGTGAAGAGGCCCACACGTTTCTGAGCATGACAGATAATGAAGAGGAAGTCACTCATCTGTCAGATTCAGGCTCAGAATACAAACCTGTAGACAGCAGCAGCACCCTGGCAGATAGCTCTGATGACGGAGTTGTGGTCCCTGCCAAGGTCAGGCGTACCAGACCCCGTTCTTCTACTGTGGTTGAGGTGCAAGAACCGCAGGGCTCTCGTATGGAGCAGAGAGCCAGTACTAGCGCCGCTCATCCTTCTGGTGAACTGACAAGCACCAGCGGTCTAGTACATCCTGGTCGTACATCCAGCACTGCAGTAACACTTGGTGACGTGGCAAGGCCCATAAGTGCAGTTCAAGCTGGCGAGGTGGCAAGCATGAGTAGTTTCCTGCTGCCACCAAGAAGACAAACACAGGCCCGTTGAGTCCATAGTGCCCTTCCTGCTGCATTTGCCAATCCTAATTGGGAACCCACCACTTCTGCAGCACCCGTACTTCCCCCATTCACTGGCCAACCCGGAATTCAGGTGGAAACATCACTTAATTTTTATTCGCTGTTTTTCACCAAAGATCTCTATAGATGGTCGATTCATCGCCGCTAATCCCCAGTCCTCCCTTGCCAGAGATTGTAAACCAATTACGGTTTCCGAATTCAAGACCTTTCTGGGCCTATCCCTCCTCATGGGCATAACTAAAAAGAGTGAGTTGCGATCATATTGGTCCACTGACCCAATTCACCATACGCCGCGTTCTCTGCCTCCATGACCAGGACACGATACGAGCAGATCTCGCGGTTCATGCATTTCAATGACAATGAACTCTGTCGCCCTCGGGTGACCCTGGATATGATCGGCTCTACAAAATTCGGCCCCTCGTAAACCACTTCAACCAATGTTTTGCAGCCTTGTTTACTCCCGATTAAGTCGTCTGCGTTGATGAGTCCCTGATTACGTTTTCTGGCCGCTTGTCTATCAAACAGTATCTTCCCAGCAAGCGTGCCAGATAGTGGGTCAAGATGTGTAAGATCTGTGACAGGGCAACGGGCTATACATATAGTTTTATGGTTTATGAGGGAAAAGATAGTTACGTAGAGCCGGAGAACTGCCCAGACTACATAGGGAGCGCTGGTAAGATAGTGTGGGACTTAATGTCACCCTTATTCGGAAAGGTGTACCACTTGTACGTGGACAATTATTACACGAGCGTGCCAATTTTTAGTCACCTTTTTCATTGTGGAATTGGAGCATGTGACACCGTGCAATCTAATCGCCGGGGCTTCCCCCAACGGCGTGTAGAATCCCGACTTAGACAGGGGGAGAGAGCCTGGTTGAGGTATAATAATTTGTTAGCAGTTCGTTCTGTCCTTGCTTCATGCAGACACGACGATCCAAATTCCTACTATGACTGGTGTTGTGGAGAAACCCCTCTGTGTCCACGAATACAACCTTAATATGGGAGGGGTGGACCTCAACAACCAGTTGTTGGTGGCGTACCTAATTGCCCGTAAGGCCAGATGCTGGTGCAAAAAAGTGGCTGTATATTTATTTCAATTGTCTCTGCTGAACGCTTTTGTGCTATACAAAGCTTCAGGACGGCCAGGATCCTTCCTTAAATTCCAGGAAGAGATCGTCAAAGCCCTTCTGTTTCCAGACGGTGCTTTGGCCCAACTTCCCAATGCAAATGCAGTGAGCCAGCTGCATGAGAGGCATTTTCCTTATGTCCTCCCTGGTACCCCTACCCAAAGAACACCCCAAAGAAGATGTTGTGTCTGCAGAAAACGCAGATTTAGGCGTGACTTTTATTGTCCCTCCTGTCCTGACTAACCTGATCTCTGTATCGATGACTGTTTCCAACGCTACTGGAGTGTACCCACTAGTGTACCACACAGTCCTAGGCACACATACACAGAGTCTCGAAAGATGTGATGGCCATCACATTTTGAGAGACCCTAATCTGCAACGTTCAGTTTACAGTTTTTTTTATAGTTTTTATAAAAGTGAAAAAAGTGAAAAAAAAAAAAACACAAAAAAAATATAAAATAAAAAATCCAAAAATAGTTGTGGTTGTATCTTTCTTCTCTCTCTCTATTGTTCTCGTTCTTATGTTCGCTCTCTACTGTCCATTCTACTGTTCGCTCACTATTGTTCTATATCTATCGTTCTATCTATCTCTCTATGTTTTATTTTTACTGTTTTATTGTATTTGCTTTGCAGGTATGGTATGTTATACTGTAATGTTTGTTTTATTGTTAACCATCATTTGCTTAGCAGGTACGCCATTCAGCTGCAGCACAGATTTTTTTATCTTGACAACAACAGCGTTTGCTCCCACGATATATAAAGCCGTGACTCCAGTGCTGTCGGAGGTGATTTCACCACCACAGTTAAAAAAAAAAAATGGTGCATGTATGCCCATCATTAAAAGTGGGTGGATGAAGGGCGGTATTCTAATGGTGGGCATACCCACCGATCAATCTCTTTTTTTCGTTAAGCCCCCAGGCTGCATGAAAAAAAGAACATTACAATGTATGCCCAACAAGGACCATCAACGTACTGGTATATGATTTTGAGTGGTTATACCAGAATGATGCCTGCAGGTTTAGGTATCATCTTGGTATCATTCTTTTCATCCAGTGGTCCGCTTTTATGTAAAAGCAATCCTAGCGAGTAACTAGCCTCAAGTCTGCTTTTATAAGCAGTGGGAGGGAACGTCTCCCCTCCTACCGTCTTCCATGCTTTTCTCGTGCTCTCCTGTCCCAACAGGGAGCCCAAGAATGCAGCCGGTGGTTCCGCCAGCTGACCATAGAGCTGATCAGAATGGCTCCAATCATCTCTATGGCCTAAGAAACCGGAAGCTACGAGCATTTAATGACTTAGGTTTTGCCGGATATAAACAGCTTTTGGTGTGGTCAGATGCTTTGAGGGCAGAGGAGAGATCTAGGGTCTAATAGACCCCATTTTTTTCAAAAAAGAGTACCTGTCACTATCTAATGCTATCATAGGGGATATTTACATTCCCTGAGATAACAATAAAAGTGATAAAAGAAAATGAAAGGAACAGTTTAAAAACATAATAAAAAAGCAAAATAAAGAAAAAAAAAAGCATCCCTGTCCCCCGTGCTCATGCGCAGGGCCGGTCCGTCCCGTGGTGCACGGGGTGCAGTGCACCCAGGCGCCACAGAGGTGGGGGCGCTGGAGCGCCAGAGTGCTCCGCTCCCTCCTCCTCTCCTTGTCCGTAGGCGGCGCGGCTCTCTCCGCCCGTCGCGGCCGCGCAGTGACGCCACGGGGGGGGGGGGGGCGCCCCCCCGCTCAGTGGCCGAGCCCGACTTGAACAGAGCGTGTGTGATGCTGGTGCTTGTGGGCAGGAGGCGGAAGTTAAACACAGGAGGAGTCCTGTGTTTAACTTCCGCCTTCTGCCCACAAGCACAAGCATCACACACGCTCTGTTCTCCACCCGGGCGGCGCGGCTGCACACTGTCCTCTCCAGCTGCCGCCCGGGTGGTTTTTAATTAGCCTAGTGGTGGGGGGGGTGGTTTGTCTAGGGGGGGTCTATACCAATGTGGGGGGGGGGGGGTAGTTTGTCTAGGGGGGGGTCTATACTAATGTGGGGGGGGGGGGTTGTCCTGGGGGTCTATACTAATGTGGAGGGGTTGTCCTGGGGGGTCTATACTAATGTGGGGGGGTGGTTTGTCCTGGGGGGGGGTCTATACTAATGTGGGGGGGTTTGTCCTGGGGGGTCTATACTAATGTGGGGGGGGGTTTGTCCTGGGGGGTCTATATCAATGTGGGGTGGGGGGGTTTGTCCTGGGGGTCTATACTAATGTGGGGGGGTGGTTTGTCCTGGGGGGGTCTATACCAATGTGGGG
This sequence comes from Lithobates sylvaticus, assembly GCA_028564925.1. Lineage (NCBI taxonomy): Eukaryota > Metazoa > Chordata > Amphibia > Anura > Ranidae > Lithobates > Lithobates sylvaticus. The sequence goes on from CM053026.1 coordinate 523,489,111, forward strand.
GGGTGGTTTGTCCTGGGGGGGTCTATACTAATGTGGGGGGGGGTTTGTCCTGGGGGGTCTATACTAATGTGGGGGGGGGGTTGTCCTGGGGGGTCTATACTAATGTGGGGGGGGTTTGTCCTGGGGGGTCTATACTAATGTGGGGGGGGGTTGTCCTGGGGGGTCTATACTAATGTGGGGGGGGGGGTTGTCCTGGGGGGTCTATACTAATGTGGGGGGGGGGGGGTTGTCCTGGGGGGTCTATACTAATGTGGGGGGTTTGTCCTGGGGGGGTCTATACTAATGTGGGGTGGTTTGTCCTGGGGGTCTATACTAATGTGGGGGGTTTGTCCTGGGGGGTCTATACTAATGTGGGGGGGGGGGTTTGTCCCGGGGGTCTATACCAATGTGGGGTGGGGGGGTTTGTCCCGGGGGGTCTATACTAATGTGGGGTGGGGGGGGTTTGTCCTGGGGGGTCTATACTAATGTGGGGGGGGGGGTGGTTTGTCCTGGGGGGGTCTATACCAATGTGGGGGGGTGGTTTGTCCTGGGGGGTCTATACTAATATGGGGGGGGGTTTGTCCTGGGGGGTCTATACTAATGTGGGGGGGTTGTCCTGGGGGTCTATACTAATGTGGGGGGGGTTGTCCTGGGGGGTCTATACTAATGTGGGGGGGGGGGTTGTCCTGGGGGGTCTATACTAATGTGGGGGGGGGGGTTGTCCTGGGGGGTCTATACTAATGTGGGGGGTTTGTCCTGGGGGGTCTATACTAATGTGGGGGGGGGGGTTGTCCTGGGGGGTCTATACTAATGTGGGGGGGGGGGTTGTCCTGGGGGGTCTATACTAATGTGGGGGGGGGGGGGGGTTGTCCTGGGGGGTCTATACTAATGTGGGGGGTTTGTCCTGGGGGGTCTATACTAATGTGGGGGGGGTTGTCCTGGGGGGTCTATACTAATGGAGGGGGTGGTTTGTTCTGGGGGGTCTATACTAATGGAGGGGGTGGTTTGTTCTGGGGGGTTTGTACTAATGTAGGGGGGAAAGGTTTGTCCTGAGGGGGGTCTATACTGATAAAGGGGGGTGTTTTGTCCTGGGGGTCTATACTAATGGGGGGGGGTCTGTCCTGAGGGAGGTATTTATACTTAGTGAAGGGTCTGCACTGACGGAGGGGGGGGTCTATACTTAATGGAGTGGGGTCTGTACTGAGGGACGACTATAGTTGGTGGAGGGGGTGATACCATGTTTTACTGCACCAGGTGACACCAACCCTAGTGATGCCACTGCGGCTGCGGGCTCTTATTTCCCCTCTCCCTCACCTCCTCGTGCGATGCTGTACTAGTGAGCGGCGCACTATGTTTCTTCCCCCGCCTTCATAACGGCCAGGGAAGAAAAAACAAAGGAGCAAAGAAAAGGATTGTGGGACATGTGGTCCCAAGGACTGGCAGCCCCACTGTAACATGGAAACTGCAGCCCAAACAGCATGCTCAGCTGAATGGGAGAGAGAAAGCCAGGAGCCCGGGGAAGCTTTCAGGGAAGGGCACCCAGAACTCCAGAGGGAGAGGGCAGTGCTGAGAGAACACCATCAGAGAGAGAAAAAACCACACAGCCTGGCACCATCCCTGGTGGAGGAAGGAATAGAGTCATTGCAGGAATACAGGTCTGGGCTCTACCCAGCGGAGTCGCCACGGGCAATTCAGAGTGAGCTGACTCCTGATCAGAGGAACCGTTGTTGCTGTATCGCTGGGTCAGGTGAGAGGGCCGATCGGCCATTATTTACTACCATCTCTTGTAACATGTCTGCAGTCTCTGACCATCTCCTGTATTGTGTGCAGCCTGACCATCTCCTGTACTATGATTGCAGTCTCTGACCGTCTCTAGTATCATGTCTACAGTCTCTGACCATCTCCTGTACTATGTCTGGGGGCTCTTTCTAATAGACTCTCTAACAGAAGCCCCCTCTGTGTGCATCAGAGAGACTCCCCTCCAGGTCTCATTAGTGTATGCTCTTCCTGTATTTTATTTATTGGTAAAAGATCATGGGAGGATCCCAGGGTAACGAAGACTTCTTACGGGAACATCTCTGTGTTGAAGTCGTTGTCATAGAAACATTTGTAAAGGGGAGGAGTTGGTAAGATGACCACGCCCACGTGGGGGCGCCAGAAATATTTCTGCACCCAGGCGTCTGTGACCCTAGGATCGGCCCTGCTCATGCGCAAAGGCAAACGCAAGCGTCGGTCTGGTGTCATATGTAAACAGCAATTGCACCATGCATGTGAAGTATCACTGCGAAGGTCAGATCGAAGGCCGTAATTTTAGCAGTAGACCTCCTCTGTAATTCTAAAATGGTAACCTGTAAAGTCTTTTAAAGGCTTTTAAAATATTTTGTCACCGCTGCGCGTTTGTGCGCAATTTTAAAGCATGTCGTGTTTTGTATTCATGTACTCGGCATAAGATCATCTTTTTTATTTCATCAAACATTTGGACAATATAGTGTGTTTTAGAGCATTCAAATTAAAAAAAAGTGTGTTTTTTCATGTAAACAATAAGTGTCAGAAAGGGCTTTGTCTTCAAGTGGTTAGAAGAGTGGATGATGTGTGACATAAGCTTCTAAATGTTGTGCATAAAATGCCAGGACAGTTCAAAACCTCCCCAAATGACCCCTTTTTGGAAAGTAGACACCCCAAGCTATTTTCTAATAGGCATGTTGAGTCCATGGAATATTTTATATTTTGCCACAAGTTTCAGGAAAATCACACTTTTTTTTTGCACAAAGTTGTCACTAAATTATATATTGTTCAAACATGGCATGGTTATATGTGGAATTACACTCCCCAAATTACCCCATTTTGGAAAGTAGACACCCCAAGCTATCTGCTGAGAGGCATGTTGAGTATTTTGCAGATCTCACTTTTTGTCACAAAGTTTTGAAATTTGAAAAAAAAAAAAAAAAAAAGTATTTTCTTTCTTCATTTTCAAAAATAAATGAGATCTGCAAAATACTTCCATTTCTCTTAGCAAATACCTTGGGGTGTCTACTTTCCAAAATGGGGTCATTTGAGGGGGGGGGGGGGGTTCTTTTCATTTCATGGCCTCCCTAACTGTGATAGGTAGTGAGGAGTAAAATCACAATTTTACACCTTTAGCAAGCCTGAAGACGGTGCTTGGTTTTTGGGATCCTGTACATGGCTAGGCTCCCAAAAAGTCTCACACATGAGGTGTCCCTGCACACAGGAGAAGCAGCAGCAACACATCTCCACAGCGGCTCAGGCGAGAATTGCACAGAAGGTCTGTGCGTCTTTTGGTCCATTTCAGGTCCAAATGCAGCCCAAAATCCGGGCTGATATCAGACCTGAAACGGTGAATAGAGATGCACTGGACTCCTGCTGTGAGCTGCTGCGTGTTCTAGTGTGAACCCAGCCTCAGGATATTTTGTTGCAGAGAACAGGTACTGTGGGGAAGGGGGCACTCCGAATTAAATGTGAGAACAGCAATCCCAGATTTTTTTTAAACCCCTAGGGGTACATTAACCTCTTTGTGCCTAAGCGTAAAGAAGAAAATGTTAATGCCTAAGCACAATTTTGCAACTTTGACATGTCTTAGTAAAACCGTACATATCATCACAACTACTTTGTGCATCCAGGTGTATTATACCTTGTTTTTTTCAGGACAAATTGAGCTTTCATTTGGTGGTAAGTGGTAATGGATATCTCCTGATTTATTGTTATCATCAAAGGAAATTTGGCCCAAAATAGTAAAAAAAAAGAAAATTGCTACTACCATAACCTCCCATCAAAGAACAACCTAAATTCTCCTGCTCCTGACGTATATGTGTATGTTAGTTGTTGTTTTTACCTGTAGTACAGTACATTGCGCATTTTGCATTTTTTTATCCAACCTAAAACACACTAAAGCCCCATACACACGGTCGGACTTTTTCATGGATTCTGTCCGATCGGACAATGTTGTTGAAAAATCAGACCGTGTGTATGCACCATCGGACAGTGTTGGTCGGTTTGTCCGACGGACAAAGTCTTATCTCCTGCTGGAAAGATTTGCCGTCAACCCGGTCCGATCACACCAAACCCGATCGTGTGTACGGTTGTCCGACCGGACAAAGTGCTACGCATGCTCAGATCACATTACAAGACCAAAGCTATTGGCTACTAGCCTCTACGTAGTCCCGTCGTACGCAACAAACGTCACCACGTTCAGAATGATCGGATTTTCCGACAACTTTGTCCGACCATGTGTATGCAAAACCAACATCGGACAAAGTACGACGGACATGATCCGACGGACCTGGTCCGCGGATTGTCCGACCGTGTGTATGGGGCTTAACACTGACACTAACTGACACTGATATTAATAAAAAAAAAATCCTGCCCAAGAAAATACTGACCCGGACCTTTGACCCAAACACTAACCTTGGCAATTACCATTAATACCATTACCATTAATTACCTGAATCTTGAGTTCTGGGTCCCGATCATTAGTACGGGGCCTGGGGCTCTTGTGAGACCCCGGTCTCTGTGCTAGGAGCATTCTGTGTGGTGCACTCTCAGCACAAAGGGAGATACACAAATATGCGGCCCCCATGGCAAAAAGCCCAGTCCAGTGGGGCCACATATTTGCGTACGCTCAGTGCCAAGGGGTTAAAAAACATGTCTCTGTGCACTTTCCCCACCTCCACTTACGGTCAATAGACTTTCCCCTTGCAGCTATCTTGCAGCTATCTTGGTCCCTGCTCTGTCTGGTAGGAGTGATACATTATTTATGTCAGTAAGCAGGAAGCCAGAGTTCTGGTAATTATTTTGTTGAGCCTGTAATTCTGGCCCAAACGTGACAAATTCCCAGGTATGGTCATGCAACCATTGCTGGAGTGCATGCATGTACAAAGGAAGTGCCTGGGAAGAGGCTCTAGAACAGGGGTCTCCAAACTTTTTACTTCGAGGGCCACATTCTATATTTTACACACATTCGCGGGCCGGAAAAATCATTTATAAATAATCCCCTTATAATCATTTATAATAAATAAAATCATTTATAAATAAACAGAATAGAATTTTACTTACTGCTGACAGCAGGACTGGATGGTGCTCCTGTATTCTTTGCTGGCACCTAAATGCTGGAGCATCATGCAGCGGGGCTAAACTTCCAGTGTGCATGAGGCTTTACATCTGTGTCCCCATCAGTCTCCCCATCAGTCTCCCCATACATCTGTGTCCCCATCAATCTGTGTCCCCATCAGTCTCCCCATACATCTGTGTCCCCATCAATCTGTGTCCCCATACATCTGTGTCCCCATACATCTGTGTCCCCATACATCTGTGTCCCCATACATCTGTGACCCATCAGTCTCCCCATACATCTGTGTCCCCATCAGTTTCCCCATACATCTGTGTCCCCATCAGTCTCCCCATACATCTGTGTCCCCATATATCTGTGTCCCCATCAGTCTCCCCATACATCTGTGTCCCCATCAGTCTCCCCATACATCTGTGTCCCCATCAGTCTCCCCATACATCTGTGTCCCCATCCATCTGTGTCCCCATCTGTGTCCCCATACATCTGTGTCCCCATTAGTCTCCCCATACATCTGTGTCCCCATCAGTCTCCCCATACATCTGTGTCCCCATAAGTCTCCCCATACATCTGTGTCCCCATCCATCTGTGTCCCCATACATCTGTGTCCCCATCAATCTCCCCATACATCTGTGTCCCCATCAGTCTCCCCATACATCTGTGTCCCCATACATCTGTGTCCCCATCAGTCTCCCCATTTATCCGTGTCCCCATCAAACTCCCCATTTATCCGTGTCCCCATCAGTCTCCCCATTTATCCATGTCCCCATCAGTCTCCCCATTCATCTGTGTCTCCATACATCTGTGTCCCAATCACTCATCAGGGTATCCCCACAAATTGGTGTCCCCATTAGAACCCCCCCACACATTGTGTCCCCATCATTCATCAGAGTCTCCCTGCACATTTGTGCCCCCATCACAGCCCACCCCTGCCTGCATATTTGTGTCTCCATCAGAGCCATCACCTCCCCTTCCACATATTTGTGTCCTTATTAGAGCCATCAGCCCCCTACAATTTTGTGTCCCCATCAGCCCCCCCTCCTCACATGTTAGTGTCACCATAAGAGCCACCAGCCCCCTCCCACATTTCTGTCGCCATCAGACCCCCGATATTTGTGTCCCCGTCAGAGTTATCACCCCCCTCCCCAAATTTGTGTGCCCAGAGTCATCAGCCCCCCCAAGTGTGTCCCCATCAGAGTTATCACCCCCCCCCCTAAATTTGTGTCCCCAGAGTCATCACCCCCCCACATTTGTGTCACCATCAGAGTCATCAACCCCCCCACTTGTATGTCCCCATCAGAGTCATCAGCCCCCCAAATTTGTGTCCCCATCAGAGTCATCAGCCCCCCAACATGTGTCCCTATCAGAGTCATCAGCCTCCACAACATGTGTCCCCATCAGAGTCAACAGCCCCCCCCACATGTGTGTCCCCATCAGAGTCATCGCTCCCCCCCAAATTTGTGTCCCCATTAGTCATCAGCCCCCCCCTCCAATTTGTGTCCCCATCCGAGTCATTAGCCCCCCCACATTTGTGTCCCCATCAGAGCCATTCAACCCACCCCCGAACAAGTGTAACCATCTCACATCATTCCCCTCCTTGCATGTGTACTTTACCAGCACATTACACTGGCTGTGCAGACCTGCTGCACCTCCCGACTCCCGCCCCGCTGGTATTACACACTCGTTACTCATTAACAGCAAGGCGGGAGGCGGGAGCAGGGAGGTGGCAACAGGTCTGCACTAAAACATCTCATTGGCTGCTAGGATGCCCGTGGTCCCAGCAGCCAACACAGTGAGACGCCGGGAGGAATTGCGGGACCTGCGCTGCATATTGCCGGGGGAGAATATGCAGCGCAGGTTCCACAACTAACAGTTGGACTAGGGACTCCAGCTGCGGGCCGGAAGAAACAGCCTGGCGGGCTGACACAGAGTGACATGACACAGAGTGCTTTAGCAAATTAAATTCCATACATCTTTTTTAAGGAGAATGCTAACCCGGCCACTAGATTTTATCTTTATATTTCTTAATTCATCATCATCACAATTACAGCAAATGTCCTTGTCACTCTAAGCTCTGTCATGTATACCACGTGACAAGTTATGGAAATTGCATCACGCAGTATTACATTTCTCAAAAAACAATATGAAAATCACAATCTATCACCTACTTATTATTTTAGCTGTTAGATTTTTATTCCACATTCACCCTTAGCTTTGCAGTGATCTTGCTGTTAACATGGTTCCATTCACAGCCTGCTAGTCCTCTAGGGACCCATTCAGTCAACACGCAATCCTGTATAGCCCCTAGTCTGGCATGTCCTGGGGATTACATGTAAATATATGAAACGATTCAAAGTTAAATTCCGCAGCTTGTCATAGACACCTTTTATGAGTGTTACATTCAACAACTTAGGGAAAAAAAAAAGAAAGAAAAAATTTAGTAACATTTTAAAAGTCGTGCATAGGGCTAAAAATATATTCGCTGTAAACACTAGCGGTTGAACAGCTACAGAAGGCCAGACCACCATGCAAGACTGCAAAAGTAGTATATTTGTGTAGCATACAGACTGGGCTTAATGTTATTTTTTTAAAGTAAGATTATCACTTACCGTATATGAAATGCATACACATGTATAGTTTAATACATTAAACACAAACTCAACGACAACACAGTCATTGAATGAATGGCATTTACATGTTCTATATAATTATATCTACCTGTATTTTAAATATATATATATTTACTTATTTATAATAAAGCCTTTCATTTAATACATATTTGAAGAGTATCTATAGACTTTACTTTTTTTTAGAGCCTCTCTGTTGTGTTGTTAGAGAAATACCCCTTACTTTTAAGAAACTTTCCCGCAAATCCTGTTGTGTTTTTTGTGCATAGAAAGTAAAGAAATATTACCTGAACTATACCCAAATAGAAAAAGAAAAATAAGGAAAAAACTGCGCTTGGATTAAAATGACATAAAAAATATACATATAAAAAATAATAAAAAACTAAATAAAGCAGCAACTTATTGTGGGATATACACAAAACAAAACATATACAGGAGAAGCTGTGCTAAATATATACCCAAATGTAATATCTGGGCCAAAATAGATCATCATCAAGTGAAACACAAAATGCCTAAGTCAAGTGACCAATACATTTTCTTAGTGAAAAAAAAAATATATAAATACATTTTGTTATATAATCAAGTGAGAAATCATACCAAGTGAAAAAATATATAGATTATAATATAAGTGAACAGAGTCCTACAGTACAGTCCAAATTTAGTGGAAATATAATTCTGACACCAATGATGAGCAGGAAAGAATTGTTGACACATATATCACAAAGGTGGGGTTTGTGATATATAGCTGTTGCTGGAGCTTAGCCATGCCAATGGGCTGCTTTCCTCTCAGCCTGGCACTTGAGAAACTGCAGGTGAACCATCGACTTAGTAGCAATTATCTATTTTAGTGATTCCTGGAACAAAGGAGGTTCGATGTTGGAGACAGTCAGTCTAGTTATGGCATGCTCAGACTGTGGACTGGACGTTGCGTTATTCGATACATTAGGTTCAGTCATTATTCCCTCTCCCAGCTAGGCTGGGGTTGGTTCAACCAATCTAAAGAGTCCACCCTACTTTGAGTTGCCATATGTTTCAGTGTTTATACAGTGCTTTGAAAAAGTATTTATATCCCTTGAAATTATCCACATTTTGTCATGTTACAACCAAAAACGTAAATGTATTCTATTGGAATTTTACGTGATAGTCTAACAAAAAGTGGCGCACGCTTGTGAAATGGAAGAAAAATTATAAAAGGTTTTTCAATTTTTTTATAAATAAATATCTGAAAAATGTGGCGTGCATTTGTATTCAGCCCCCTTTACTCTGTTACCCCTAACTAAAATCTAATGGAACCAATTGCATTCAGAAGTCACCCAATTAGTAAATAGAATCCGCCTGTGTGTAATTTATTCTCAGTCTAAATACAGCTGTTCTGTGAAGCCCTCAGAGGTTTGTTAGAGAACCTTAGTGGACAAACAGCATCATGAGGGCCAAGGAACACACCAGACAGGTCAGGGATAAAGTTGTGGAAAAGTTTAAAGCAGGGTTAGGTTATAAAAAAATATCCCAAGCTTTGAAAATCTCACGGAGCACTGTTCAATCCATCATCCGAAAATGGAAAGAGTATGGCATAACTGCAAACCTACCAAGACATGACTGTCCACCTAAACTACAGACCGGGCAAGGAGAGCATTAATTATTATTATTATTATACAGGATTTATATAGCGCCAACAGTTTGCGCAGCGATTTACAACATGAGGGCAGACAGTACACTTACAATACAAATCAATACAGGAAGGACCAGAGGGCCCTGCTCGTTAGAGCTTACAATCTAGAAGGGAGGGTCATCTTGAAACAAAAGGTAATAACTGTGGGGGATGAGCTGATGGAGAAAATTAAAATACAGTTGTTAGGTATGGGTAGGGTAGGCTTCTCGGAAGTGAAGGGTTTTCAGGGATCGTCTAAAAGAGATAGGTGGACAGATTGGGGTAGGGCATTCCATAGGATTGGAGAGGCTTTGAAAAAGTCCTGGAGGTGAGCATGGGAGGAGGTGATGAGGAAGCTAGAGAGCAGGAGGTCTTGAGAGAAGAGAAACGAGTAGGTTGGTATTTAGAGACTAAGCTAGTGATGTAGCTGGGGGCTAAATTGTGAATGGCTTTGTAAGTAATTGTTAGTATTTTGAATGTAATTCTTTGGCCGAGCGTATTTTGAAGATGTTGCGGAGGTTGAGGCGACAGGATTTGGACAGTGATTGGATGTGGGAGAGTTCAGAGTCCAGGACTACACCTAGAACCTTGGCATGAGGGGATGGGCTTATGGTTGTGCCATCGATTTTGACAGAGAAATCAGGGGAAGGGGAAGGGGCATATGGGGGAGGAAAAATTATAAGTTCGGTTTTGGATAGATGGAGTTTGAGGAAGTGGTGTGACATCCAGACTGATATATCTGATAGTAAATTTGTGATACATGAGGAGACAGAGGGAGTGAGCTGAGGGGTAGAGAAATATATTTGGGTGTTGTCAGCGTAGAGGTGGTATTGGAAGCCATAGGAGGCTATCAGTTGACCCATGGAGGAGGTGTAGATTCAAAATAGGAGAGGTCCAAAAACAGAACCTTGGGGGACCCCAACAGAGAAAGGAAGAGGAGAGGAGGAAGTAGAGTTGTAAGAAACGCTAAAGGTGTGGTTGGATATGTAGGAAGAGAACCAGCGAAGAGTACAGTCACGGAGACCAAAGGTGTGGAGTTTTTTGAGGAGGAAGGGGTGGTCAACCGTATCAAAGGCAGCAGAGAGGTCCAGGAGTAGGAGTACAGAATAATGTTGATTGGTTTTGGTCGTTAGTAGATCGTTTGTTAGTTTTAGGAGAGCAGTTTCTGTGGAGTGTTGAGGACAAAATCCAGACTGAAGGGGATCAAGAAGGCTATTATCAGCGAGGTGGACGCTCAGTCATTTGTAGACCAGATGTTCGAGGAGTTTAGATAAGAAGGGGAGGAAGGAGATGGGCCATAGGTTGTTAAGATTGGATGGGTCCAGTGAGGGCTTTTTAAGTATGGGTCTGACAAGTGCATGTTTTAGAGAGTTGGGGAAGATGCCAGAATAGAAGGAGCGATACAAGGAGAGCATTAATCAGAGAAGCAGCCAAGAGTCTCATGGTAGAGTCTCTGGAGGAGCTGCAGAGATCCACAGCTCAGGTGGGAGAATCTGTCCACAGGACCACTATTAGTCGTGCACTCCACAAATCTGGCCATTGAAGAGTGGCAAGAAGAAAGCCATTGTTGAAAGAAAGACATTAGAAGTCCTATTTGCAGTTTGCGAGAAGCCATGTGGGGGACACAGCAAACATGTGGAAGAAGGTGCTCTGGTCAGGTGAGACCAAAATGTAACTTTTTGGCCTCCATCCAATCTGACAGAGCTTGAGCTATTTTGCAAAGAAGAATGGGCAAAAATGTCACTCTCTAGATGTGCAAAGCTGGTAGAGACATACCCAAAAAGACTTGCAGCTGTAATTGCAGTGGAAGGTGGTTCTACAAAGTATTGACTCAGGGGGGCTGAATACAAATGCATGCCACACTTTTTAGATATTTATGTGTAAAAAAAATTGAAATCCATTTATCATTTTCCTTCCACTTTACAATTATGTGCCACTTTGTGTTGGTCTATCACATAAAATCCCAATAAAATACCTTTTTGTTTTTGGTTGTAACATGACAAAATGTGTTAAGATATGGTTGAGAAAGTCCAAGCCGCTATACAGCGTAATAGTAATAAGTCCCTATTACTATATTTGTCATTAATTAACGGTTTATATTAACTGTACTTGAACAATTGACTGTGTATACCAAATGTTCCCATATTGCTCAGGTTTATTATATTGAGAGCTTATCTGCTTTGACTAACTATGGCTGATTTTTGTGGGGAGGCATGGAAGTGCCTGATGACCAAAATAAATTCCTCAAAAAATGTATCCAATATCTCAGATGCAGATTTGGACAGAGACTTTATGCGACTCCAACGCCTTTTAGAAAAAAAGGTCCGTATTTACTGGCATAAGACATACTTTGAAAAATATACCGAACATCAAATTGTTCCTTGGGGTCTACGTATACACATCTTTCCCAACACAAAAAATTAATGATCTCTTAAAGTCATTCTGGGAATACAATCTCCAGTCATGGTCCTTCAACATGATATCTATCCTGTGTAAAACAGTATGAACATGAATTAGATCAACTGGATATCTCCATCGGGGGATGGTACGCATAACATGCCCCCTGTGTCTCCTCCCCTAGGTTCTGTAAGCGGGACAAGGACCTGCGAACGCACCTAGAGAAATATACACTAGGAATTATTAACGTCAAAGAGGGTACATTTTTGAGGGATAAATTGGCACATGAAAATGGATATGCATATAAATGGGACAATAGCTCCTACCCCAAACCCTCAACTAAACCCTATCCGCACTATCCACCAAAAAGCCAATAATGAACCTTCTAATGTTTTGTCTACCTCTTTTTCCTCTAGCACCACGTACCAGGAACTCTCACAAGATCGTATCCCTAAAAAGAGGTAGGGAGACCAACCCACTTCATCCACGGATTCACTAAGACGCACGTTCGGGCCTACTTTGACTTCTAAATCTTCTATCACCCGTCCTAAACTTACTAATGCCTCCACTCCTTTCACCCGGGCACAATCTATGTCTTCATCGGCATCTACCACCACAGCACACTTGCTTCCTATTGACGGTAATCTAGCACTTCATTCTGTCTCCCCCTCCTTGGCAAGACGGGTAAGTGAACCAACCCTGTAAAAACGAAAACATTTCCCCAGTGGGGCTTTATAACAGCAGGGTAACAAAGATCAAATGGATGTACCATAGTTAAATGTCAAAATTATTTATTTGCAAAATGTCCAGTATCATAGTTTAATAAATACAGTCTATACAATTTTAAATCTGGTCTAGAGAGATACACAAGATATTTTTCATAATCCAATGATTTAATTTGATTTGATTTGATATTGGATTTGTATTGCGCCGAATGCGCTCCATTAGGAGCGCGTCTAGTCGCACAGAGACCCTAAAATCGTAAACCTAAAAGTTGAGATTTCAAATAGAATGTTAAAAGAACAGAGCCTAGGGTGCCCAATATGAAAGAGGTAAAGTAAAACAGAAAGAAACCTGGGGGGGGGGGGGCTGGGGCTGGGACTAAACCCTCCAGATGGGGGAGGAAAAAGAGCATGCAAAATCCATGTTTTTTGCACAATTCCTATTCCTCAACATATTATCCATAAGCCTGGATAAAGAGGAAGGTTTTTAAACCCTTCCTGAAACTCAGGAGGGAGGGTAAGGACCTTAGAGACGCTGGAAGGGAGTTCCACAGCTCATTGCCTATTGTAACCAGGCGTCTGTTACCAGTAAATTTTAGTCTGCTGATTGTGGGTTCTGTGAGAAGTAAGTTAGCCGATCGGAGTGGTCTTAACAGTACATAGTGAGAGGCCCATTCAGACAGATAAATTGGGCCCAGTTTCCGGTGTGCCCTATACATAAAGCACATTGCCTTGAATAGTACTCACTTGGCGATAGGAAGCCAGTGCAGTTTTTCCAGCACGGGAGAGATGTGGTCTGTTCTGGCGCATCCAGGGACCAGGCGAGCAGCTTGATTCTGAGTCACTTGCAATTTTCTTTGCCACTTCAATGGAAGTCCAAGAAAAAATATGTTAGAGCAATGAACGAACACATTTATACATATAATTATATTACATAATGTTGTATAATATTTAAGCCCGACGCGTTTCGACCTGTATGCGGTCTCTTCAGGGGGACAGTGAGATCTAAAAAATATTACATATATTCAAAATTAAACAACATGTCGCTATAAATCGCATTGAATGAACCAATAGTAGTATAATTATCGCTCACCAGTAAGGTAAATATTCCTATCGCCAAGGATTATGAATGCCGTTTAAGAAATCCGAAGGGCTCTGATGGCTGCCCCCATCTCCCTAGGAAAGAAGGGACCACCCCGAAGGGCTTGCAAGGAGCCACACTTATTCGGGCCCCTGAGGGGACAGAGGAATCTGCGCCTGCAATCAATACCCAATGATGGCCATTTAGTAATTAAGTAGAATAAATTAAATTAACTCATAGCGAATCCGCCAGAGTAACGTTTATATATAAATATTTCTGAGTATATATGTATAGACTGACGGGAGGTAGGGGTTGTCAATGTAAATATTTAGGCATAATGTTATAAATGTCCCATATGAGTAGTATCTAACCAATGTTGGATGGTAGTTTCATTAAAACAGTATGATGGTAGAGTAAAAATGCACTGGTGATGTGTTAGGTAATAATAAATAAATAATAATATGTGTAAGGGTCTGTTATGAAAGAATATTGCTGTAGGTCAATTAGCACAATCAACGCGTGCCCTGTGTAAAAAATAGTGATGTGATTTTATCCAAGAATAAGCATAATGTGTGTGAAAAATAAGGAATAATATGTGTGAAAAATAGGGAATAAAAATAAATGAATAAATAATTAAGCGAATAATAGATGAGACTCTATGGTCAAAATTTGTGAGGATATGTGTATGGTAATGTGATGGTGATAATAATATAATTTACATAGTGATGTAGTTTACCTTATGCAGAAATAAAGTTGAAGTAAGCTTGTAGGTTGTTTATGTTAGTAGCGCTTGTTCGTTGGGTAGAAGCCTCACTGCAATTTCGCAAGGGGGATGGGGACTCTGGTGCCGAAAAAAAGTTAAATTCAGTGCCGTCCATCCGGACCGGCATGGGGTCGTAAAGTACTGAAGGCGTCCAGTCTTTTATATACCTGAGTGTGGCAATTGGGGTGATCTTGCGCAGGCGCCCGTCCTCCTCCCTCCCCCCAGAACGAATGGGACATCAGGGCCGCTAGATAAGCTGCCCACGTGTGGCTCCCTCGGCGTTCCGGAAGGCTAAAAAGCCCCGACCTCTGTCGTCATCTCCGCCGCAAAACATGTGACGCCATGACGGCGCGCGCATGCCGAATCTCGCACATGCGCACGTTGTCAACAGCGGTCTGGGGATGAACACGGGATGCCGCCGGCAAGGATGGGTACGCCTCGCCGGTCGAGGAAAACACCTCAGCCGCCTATTAGAGCACAAAGAGGGGGCATGCGGACCATTCCAGCATCCCCCCACCTTGCCGTGAAGCCATGGGGGGCAAAGCCCCACCGCCAAAGGGGCAGACAGGCGCAGCCATAGGCCCACCCAGACACACAACGGCTCCAAATCTACTGGCATAGTAGCATAATTTAATTGCAATTGGACATTTAGTCATTAAATTCATAGGGTCAAAAAATGTCCCTTCAGGACTATTTATATTTATTTGGATTTTATACAAAAGCTGTATGCTTGTTTCAAAGCCCCCAACTTCATGCATAGAGAATTCCAATTACTTTTTACAACAAATACCGTTTTGGATATTTGGACATTATGCAGTACAGGGGTCTATATTAGATTCCTCCTGATGCATAGAGAAGGGGAGGATTGGATCTCAATCCGATTCCCCAAAGAAAAAGGGAGCAGTGGGTACCTCAAATTAACATAAGGTACACCTCTTACGCAGCCTTTTACAAAAATGCTTTATCAAAAATTAGAAAATAAACAAATGCAGGAGTGAACCAACCCTAACCACAATGTTCCCTTCTAATTCACAACAGACTGAGCAAAAATTTGCTCCTATTTTTTTAGTACAGACACCGGAACTGCTCCCAGTTCCCCCACAGAATCTAACTACCACCTTAACCAGCACAGAACTTACGACTTAATTAATCTATCTTCCACAATATTAACCAAAGAACAAATACAAGTTCTACAACTAGGTTTGACTTTCTGTCCCTCAGTCGACTTTGACCGTTTCCAACTTATTAAAGATATTCATCTTTTCGCTCGTAAACTGCTGTTCAAAGCTATTTATCACAATCGTACATCTATCTCAAACACGGAGATGACCACATCTAATGTGGTTCCCACTCTGGCTGAAATACAGGCACTTGATGACCCTATGGGAGGAGGGTGACATTGAGGGTGATGATGTATCCGATCTCGTTGATCTCGTCGTGTCTCCTCCCCCTCTCCAGCTTCTTTTAATCCCTAAATCGTGTTTTTTTCCTACTTTATCAACCAATCCTAACTTGTGGGCATTTGTCCAGCAGATTACTCGTGAAATACAAAATATGGATTTGGACAAATCAAGCCCCTCTAACTTGCCCATTACACATAGACAGGCCCTTAAATCACTTCAAAGTAATTCTACTATAATGATTGAACCCTGTGACAAGGGGGGTAATGTCGTTGTCATGGATGTTCCGGCATATATCACTATGTGCTGGAACATCCTTGACAACGAAGAATGGTACAGACCGATCTCGGCATCTCTAGTACAAAATTATGTTGCGGAATATCACAAGCTAATCTTTTATGCATATTAAAGCGGTTCTGCACACACTATTTTTTTTTTTCTTGTAATGTAAAAATAATTTTTATTATTTCAATACACCTCACGTTTTTGGTGTCCGTCCGTTGTCCTTGTCCGTAATTCTTAAAATTCTGAACTTTGAAAATATATGCCAGCAGCAATGTCATTTTGCTTGTGGGCATTTGAAACCCACAAGCATTTACTTCCTTGTTCCCTTTCCTTATGGGAACCAGCATGCCTCAAGTTCGCCGAAATCTCGCGAGATTTCGGTCACATTCACCGAAATCTCGCGAGATTTCGGCAGGAGCCCCGTAAATCTCGCAAGATTTCGGCAGGAGGCCCGTAAATCTCGCGAGATTTCGGCGGATGTCCGCACTGACTCCTGGGATCAATGACACCAGATCCCAGGAGACAGTGCGGCATGACGAGAATCGACGCACAGACCCCGGCCACCCCCGAAGAGACAGAGCAGCAATTACAAGGTAAGTGAAAAAAAAAAAAAAAAACACGCCATTTAGTACTCTTTGCCTGATTTGGAAGGCAAAGAGATTTACTAAATGAAGTGTGTGCAGAACCGCTTTAAAAAGGCATCATTGACAACAACACGTGGAAATTTCTCAATGTAGCTAAACCCAAAACCCCGACTTTCTATGCTTTGCCAAAGTTACATAAATCTATGTCTAACCCTCCCGGCAGACCCATAGTTTCAGGCTGTGAAGGCCTTACTGAAAATGCCAGTGAATTAGTGGACAAATACCTAGCACCACATGTAACATCACTCTCATCTTATATCAAGGATACTATCTACTTACTACGAACTCTTGATGATAAACAATTATCTGTGGGGACGTGGCTTGTGGCTTTAGATGTCGAATGTCTCTATAATGCTATCCCTCACGATCGGGGATTAGAGGTAATAGGTAGACAAATACACGAGAGAGGTTCTCTATCAGAACCCTATGGTAACTTTGTTTTGGATCTTCTTAAATTCATCTTGACCAGAAACTACTTTGTCTTTGGCACTTCCCACTTCCTCCAGATACAGGGGGTGGCTATGGGGACCAAGTGTGCCCCCTCCTATGCCAACCTGTATCTTGGGGGGGTGGGAAAGGGAACTATTTTCAGACTCAGCTTAGCATAGATACATCGATGAGGTGTTGATTTTCTGGTCGGGATGCTATCAAGAGTTCATCATGTTTATTGATTCATTGACTATGAATAACTATAACCTTAAATTTACCATGGAGTGCAGCCAAACCCACATCACCTTTTTAGATCTTGAAATCCGTATTGACTCCCAAGGTCAGCTATATTCTGCCTTATATCGTAAACCCTCATCGGGGAATACTATACTACATGCCTCTAAAGGACATCCAAAACCACTACTTAATAGCATACCTTATAGCCAATATCTGCGAATTAGACGTAACTGCAGCAATGACCTGGACTTTCACAAAGCTTCCAACGAGCTGTACACCAGGTTGAAAAAAAGAGGATACAGCCATTCCCTCTTGAAGAAACCCTTCAATAGGGTTAAAAAACTTAAAAGAAATGAACTTATTTTTCATCAAAAAACTATTGATAAAACTCAACCGGTGCGTTTAATAACACAATTTTCCAAACAATCAGGACAGATCAGGGATACCTTAAGCAAATTTTGGCCTCTTTTAACATCCCATTATTCAAAACTATATTAAACCGTATCCAGACATCGCTTACCGACGTTCTTCCTCTCTAAGTGATCGTTTAACATCTAGCCATTTTTCCCCTAAAGATTCCCAAGCTGAGACCAACACAGGTACGTTTGCTTGTGGAAACTGTGACATGTGTATGACAATCTCAAATTCCAAGGACACAGCATTACCAAATGGCAAGATCCATAAACTGAAACATAGAATTACTTGTCAAACGGTGGGAGTGGTATACTTGGCTACCTGTCGCTGTGGCAGCTACGTGGGAAAAACAAAAAGGCCCTTTTGCGTACGAATTAGGGATCATATTAAACCCTTTCTTAAACGCAAAATTAACACAGCTATCAACCGGCATCTGGGTGTATGTCATAATTTTGACCCTCATGCAATCCATTTTGCAGCGCTTGAGCGTGTCCCTGTTAATGCCCGAGGCGGTGAAATCGACAATTTACTGCTCCAACTTGAAACACGGTGGATCCATAACCTGGATGCCACCCGTGCACCTGGATTGAATGAGTACATCAGCTTCAAATCTTTTCTCTAGTTCCCACCTCTGAGTGAAGGTATTTTGACAAAATCTATTATTTCAAATATCAGATATCCCTTGTGCCATGCCCTTCCTTTACATTTCCTCTTATCTTCTTTTATAATTTCTCCTTTTCCTATTCTCACCTTTTCCCCATCCCCTCCCTCCCCAACAACCCCTCTTCTCCATTTCTTTTCCCCTTTTCCCCTCTTTATCTATTTTCTCTTCCTTCTCCAACAAAGCTTAGTCCATGCTTCTCAAAGCAAGCTCCACCATCATTCTTATTTGAAACTACTAAAAATAATAAATATGATGAGAACCTATACTCTATGTCCCAATAGTGCTATTATACTTAAATTTTAGTCACAAAAATTACTCTTGACTTTCTTCCTCAATTATCCTTTGGTAACATGTGTACTTTGATAGTTATCTGTATTCATGTGCCTGTTAGTTTTTAAAGTCTATGGGACTCGAACGTTCAAAATCAAAAGTGCTAATTTTAAAGGCTAATATGCAAGTTATTGTCATAAAAAGTGTTTGGGGACCTGGGTCCTGCCCCAGGGGACATGTATCAATGCAAAAAAAAGTTTTAAAAACTGACTTTTTTTCAGGAGCAGTGATTTTTAATAATGCTTAAAGTGAAACAATAAAAGTGTAACATTCCTTTAAATTTCGTTCCTGGGGGTGTGTATAATATGCATGTAAAGGGGCGCATGTTTCCCGTGCTTAGAACTGTCCCTGCACAAAGTGTCATTTTTGCAGGAAAAAAAGCTATTTAAAATCACTCGTGGCTATAATGAATTGCCGACTCCTGTAATACAGAGAACAGTCATTCATTGAAAGTCATTGATAAAAAAAAAAAAAAAAAAGCGTGGTAATTCAATTACCAGGCCCTTAAGGTCTGCTATGGATATTAAGGGGAACCCTGCGTCAATTTTTTTTTTAAAAATGACGTGGGGTTCCCCCTAAATATCTATACCAGACCCTTCAGACCTGGGATGGATTTTAAGGGGAACCCCACACCAAAAAAAAAAAAAATGGCGTGGGGTCCCCCTCAAAATCCATACCAGACCCTTATCCGTGCACGCAACCTGGCAGGCCGCAGGAAAAAAGGGGGGGACGAGAGCAGCCCCCCCTCCATCCTGAACCATACCAGGCCACATGCCCTCTACATTGGGAGGATGCTTTGGGGGTCTGTGATCCTCAAAGCACCATGTACCCATGTTGATGGGGACAAGGGCCTCGTCCCCACAACCCTGGCCATTGGTTGTGGGGGTCTGCCGGCGGGGGGCTTATCGGAATCTGGAAGCCCCCTTTAACAAGGGGACCCCCAGATCCCGGCCTCCCCCCCTGTGTGAAATGGTAAGGGGGTACAAAAGTACCCCTACCATTTCACCAAAAAAGTGACAAAAATGTTAAAAATGACAGGAGACGGTCTTTGACAATTCTTTTATTTAATTCTTCTTTTATCTTCTTTCTTCTGGTCTTCTTCCTTTCTTCATCCTTCGGTTTCTTCATCTTTAAAGGAATATTACACTTTTATTGTTTCACTTAGCATTATTAAAATCACTGCTCCTGAAAAAAAACTGCAGTTTTTAAAACTTTTTTTTGCATTGATACATGTCCCCTGGGGCAGGACCCAGGTCCCCAAACACTTTTTATGACAATAACTTGCATATAGGCTTTTAAAATTAGCACTTGAGAATTTGCCGCGAACACCCCAAATTGTTCGCTGTTCGCTGAACAGGCGAACAGGCAATGTTCGAGTCGAACATGAGTTCGACTCGAACTCGAAGCTCATCCCTAGTGGACACAATAATAACCCCCAATGTGTGTCAGTGAACACAGTAATAACCACCAAAATTGGTGACAGTGGACACTATAATAGGCCCTCCGCATTAGTGTCAGTGCATGTAATAATAACTCCCAGCACTGTTGCCAGTGGACTCAATAATACCTCCCAACATTGGTGTCAGTGGAAGGAATAATAACCCCCAGCTTTAGTGTCAGCTGATGCAATAACCCCCAACATCAATGTCAGTGGACTCAAGAATAACCCAGAGCATGGGTGTCAGTGGTAGTAATAATAACCCCCAGCATTGGTGCCAGTGGAAGCAATAATAACCCTCAACATTAGTGCCAGTACTATTTACCAAATTTAATTTAATCCCTCCAACAATGGCTAGTAAATCCTGGAGTAGTGACATCACCTATATGCTTCAATGACCCACCCAGGGAACAGTTTTATAGTTAGCATAGGTATAAGTTGGAATTCTACTTTAAACCCCCTCTCCCCCCTGCATTATTGGTCATGGCAGTGAAAGTTAACCCCTGTTGGGCCTCTGCTTTCAAAAAAAGATATAAGTAATTGGGGGTTGAAAGTGATTTCTAGCAAAAAAAGCAGATTTTCACATGTAAGTGAAAAAAAGAGCCCCAAAAGAAAAGTAGTTAATCATTCGAAGATTTATCCAAAATAAAATAAAAAAGTTTTAGCTTTAGATACACTTTAAAGAAGAACTAAAGCCAGAACCTAATTTTAAGTTTTAAATTGAGTGGAGAAGTATTAGAACACCTGTCAGGTTTATATTGGTAGCCGAGCAATCTGTGGAGATTCGCTCTCTCTATTTGTTCTGGTGACCACCATTACGGAAACTGAAAGTGAAAGAAAATCCAAATGTTTTGGTTGTGACCAAAATAGGAATAGTGGAGAAATCTTCTAATGGAGACAATAGTTCTAGTGGCCCTGGTGAAAATAGTTGTTTGCTTAACTTTGAAGGGATTTCCTCCCCCTTCTTGTTGCCGTGGTTGCCCCCTACAACTTTTTATACTGAGAAAGCATAGTACATTTATGGACAGATAAAAAAATTTACTGACAACCTGAAATAGGACAGAAACTTGTATTAGAAACCAAGAGAATTGATGTTTAAAGAATATAAACCATATTTAAACATTTAGTAAACAAAATATATTATCCTGTGCTCAGTATATCAAAAACACAAAACAAAGTCGAAACAAAACAGGGAACTGCTGCACTTAAACACCAGCTGGGCAAACCGTTCTAAATAATGAGACACCTATTATAAGCCCGCTGTTTCCCCAATCAATGTTAAGTGATTACCTCCCACTAAAGTGCATACATAAATTACAATATTACAAAGATAAATATAAATAAACAAATCTTTGAAAAATATTTAACTTACTGTATATACTCGAGTATAAGCCGACCCGAATATAAGCCGAGGCACCTAATTTTACCACAAAAAACTGGGAAAACGTATTGACTCGAGTATAAGCCTAGGGTGAGAAATGCGCAGCTACTGTAAGTGGAAAAGAGGGTCAAAAATGCCCATTTGCAGCCTCACTGTGCCCATTTGCATGCCTCACTGTGCCCATTTGCAGCCATAGGTCCCCTGAACTTCAAAATAGGTAGTTAAGGGTTCCTAGATGCCCCCTAGCTGCAGACAAATTGGTCCCGAAATGACATTGCTGCAGATTGACACAGTTGACCGACTTTGGGGCCCTGTATCTCGGGGTCACTTGGTGCTCGGAACCCCATTGAATATGTTGTTGTGAGTTTGGAGTCCCTAGCACCAAGTGACCCAGAGATACAGGGCCCCAAAGTCGGGTCAGAAAATGTCATTCTCTGCTGCAGAAAAGTGCTTGACTCGAGTATAAGCCGAGGGGGGCACTTTCAGCACAAAAAAATGTGCTGAAAAACTCGGCTTATACTCAAGTACATACAGTAAATAGTTCTGTCAACAGAGCAAAAAAAAGTCCCAGACATAAATATTTATGTGAATGAAAAGAAACCCCCATATAAGTGAAGAGGAGACCAGGAGTCAACCAGAGAGGAAGCCGTGCTTCAGAGCCGCACCACCACAAAGGGGCTCCTTACCAGATAGTTGGATCCCACAAAGAGATCCTCAGCAGCCTAAGGCCTCTTTTACAGGAACATTGGAATGTTTCATGTAAAAGAGGCCTTAGGCTGCTGAGGATCTCTTTGTGGGATCCAACTATCTGGTAAGGAGCCCCTTTGTGGTGGTGCGGCTCTGAAGCATGGCTTCCTCTCTGGTTGACTCCTGTTTTTTCAGGCGGACATCCGATCCTGTCTGCTAAAAACAGATGAATGGGGTTTCGTTCCCCATCTAACTGGTGGATCGAATCGGATGACAGTTGGATGGAAATGGACAAGCGGTTCCTTTCCATCCAACCACCCCATTGAGAAGAGGGGGCTGTGTCTGCTCTGCATCAGTGGAGCAGACACAGGTCTGTCTTCTGCTTGCGGAGTGATCCCTTGCTGAGCAGGCGGATCCACTGGTGGGGTCCACCCCCCATGTGGAAGGACAGGGTGCTCAATGGTGTCACATGTATAACCACGCCCAACCTGTTTCTCCATTACAAGTATCATCAGGGGATCAGAGGCCTCTCACATATTTCAGATAATTAGATATTTCACCAAAGCCCCCCCTCCCCCCCCCAACAGAGCAGCTAAAAAAAATGTAAAAACAAACTAAAATACAAATAAAAGTGAAAAAAAATTACAAAAATTAAGGACTCGCTCATATGTGCTTTGCTCTTTGAGGAGTGGTCAGCATTTGGACCACTTGAGAGAGCATTTGGCAGGCAGCGGGTAGCATATCGCCTCCTCACCATCTGATTCAACGCTGCATGTTGATGCTTTACACAGGGTTGTGGTGCACTTGCAGAGCAGTGGCAATTACTTGAGTGGGTCTTGTTTAATGGGGGTATCATTTTTGCTATGGCTGTGAAGCATAGCATCACAACTGTGGCATATGTACACCCCTAGTTCACTGTCTCTGTTGGTAAAGGACATAGCAGTTGATTGGTGGTAAAGCACCATGTGGGTGGAGTGTGTGCTGTGCAGGGGTTCCTTTTGGGTGGGGGCGCCAGGGCCGGACTGGGAATAAAAACCAGCCCTGGAAAAAATGCAACCAACCCCATAGCATTTTTTTACCAGCCTAACAGCATGACGTCACCATTTTATTGTTCATAAAAGGGAAATCCATACATTTTATCTACTTCCCACCCGGCCACTGTATATATACGGCCGGGTGGGAGCCACCTACTTCTGATCGGACGTTCCTGAACGTCCATCAGAAGTAGGGGGATAGCGCACGCGCGTGCCCGCGCAGCAGCGCGATCCCGATGCGCTCGTGTCACCCGGACACGGCGCATCTCGGATCGGCAGGAGGGCTCTGTGATTGTCATGTGATGTAAGCAAACAGCCGGTTGCTAGGCAATCAGGTCTCCTCTCCTCACACGGAAGTCGTCGCTGAGGAGAGCTGATCGCTGCAGCTGGCTGGTGATCAGTGAGTATTAGCTGTTTTTTTACTCACTGATCACCAGTCTAGTGTCACCAACACAGTAAAACACACATGTCCCCACACATGTCCCCAAACACACATGTCCCCAAATAAAAACACATGTCCCCAAATAATAAAAACACATGTCCCCCACATATGTCCCAGTAAAATCACATGTGCCAATGATCATCTGCACACATATGTCCGTGATCACCTGCACACATCTGTACATGATCATTTGCGTACATATGTTCGTGATCACGCAAACCAATTATTATACACTTAACAGAATTTTTTTTACTAAAAACATGTAGCAGAATACATTTTGGCTTAAATTTATGACAAAATTAAATTTTATTGGATTTCGTTTAAAAAAGAAAGGAGAAAATATAGTTTTTTTTCAAAATTTTCGCTACTTTTTCGCTTATATCGAAACAAATAAAAAACGGAGTCGTGAATAAATACCACCAAACTAAAGCTCTATTTGTGCGAACAAAATTAGAAAAAATTCATTTGGGTACAGCATTGCATGACCGCGCAATTGTAATTGAAAGTGCGAGAGTGCTGAAAGCTGAAAATTGGTCTGGGAAGGAAGGGGGCGAAAGTGCCCTGTATTGTAGTGGTTAAAGCACATTTGAAGAGTGAATTATATATAGATAAGACATATATGAAAGCACATAGGGCTAGGGATATACAGTGTCTCGCAAAAGTGAGTACACCCCTCACATTCTTGTAAATATTCTATTCTATTTTTTTATGTGACAACACTGAAGAAATTACACTTTGCTACAATGTAAAGTAGTGAGTGTACAGCTTGCATAACAGTGTAAATTTGCTGTCCCCTCAAAATAACTGAACACACAGCCATTAATGTCTAATCCGCTGGCAACAAAAGTGAGTACACCCCTAAGTGAAAATGTCCAAATTTGGCCCAGTTAGCCATTTTCCCTCCCCGGTGTCACGTGACTCATTAGTGTTACAAGGTCTCAGGTGTGAATGGGGAAGCAGGTGTGTTAAATTTGGTGTTATCACTCTCACTCTCTCATACTGGTCACTGGAAATTCAACATGGCACCTCATGGCAAAGAACTCTCTGGGGATTTGAAAAAAAAGAATTATAGCTCTACATAAAGATGGCCTAGGCTATAAGAAGATTGCCAAGACCCTGAAACTGAGCTGCAGCACAGTGGCCAAGACCATACAGCAGTTTAACAGGACAGGTTCCACTCAGAACAGGCCTCGCCATGGTTGACCAAAGAAGTTGAGTGCATGTGCTCAGCGTCATATCCAGAGGTTGTCTTCGGGAAATAGATGTATGAGTGGTGCCAGCATTGCTGCAGAGGATGAAGGGGTGGGGGGTCAGTCTGTCAGTGCTCAGACCATACGCCACACGCTGCATCAAATATGTCTGCATGGCTGTCATCCCAGAAGGAAGCCTCTTCTAAAGATGATGCACAAGAAAGCCCACAAACAGTTTCCTGAAGACAAGCAGACTAAGGATATGGATTACTGGAACCATGTCCTGTGGTCTGATGAAACCAAGATAAACCTAATTGGTTCAGATGGTTTCAATCGTGTGTTGCGGCAACCAGGTGAGGAGTAAAAAGACAAGTGTGTCTTGCCTACAGTCAAGCATGGTGGTTGGAGTGTCATGGTCTGGGGCTGCATGAGTGCTGTCGGCACTGGAGAGCTACAGTTCATGAATGCCAACATGTACTGTAACATACTGAAGCAGAGCATGATCCCCTTTGGAGACTGAGCCACATGGCAGTATTCCAACATAATGACCCCAAACACACCTCCAAGACGACCACTTCTCTGCTAAAGAAGCTGAGGGTAAATGTGATGGACTGGCCAAGCATGTCTCCAGACCTAAACCCTATTGAGCATCTGTGGGGCATCCTTAAAAGGGAGTGGCCCCCCAAAAAAATAAAAAAACATGTTCCTAAAAAAAAAAAAATAAACATTTGAAAATGTTTTTTTTTTTAAAACTCACCTCTTAATGGCTGTTGCTAGGGGGTCCCTCGTAGTCTACCTCCTTAAGTGCCTGGGCTGGTGACATCACTTCCCCTCGGCACAGGAAGGGCTCAGCTCTGCCCCCTCCCTCTTGTCAATTATATGGGACACGTGACAGGTCCCACTCACGGTGTGTTGCGCCGCTCGCACATAGGCTGTGAAGTCACAGCCTGGCACCCACAGTTAAAATGCCGGCCGAGTGGAGGGGGAGACGAGTGGGGCTTCAATCCCCCGCATCGCTGGACCCTGGGACAGGTAAGTGTCCGATTATTAAAAGTCAGCAGCTGCAGTATTTGTAGCTGCTGACTTAAATTTTTTTATTTTTTAATGGCAACAGCGCTTTAAATGGTTAAGGTTTGAACATGCACTACAGACACAGATTTATTTAGCCGTTGTGCTATACAAACGAAAATATTGCTTTTTGACAAGCAGAAGAGCAACTTTTAGGCCTCATACACACGGACGTTTTTACAGCGGCTTTCTTGAGCTTTTTTTGCTCAATGTTATTCAATGGGCTCTTACACACCATGGCGTTTTTGAGCTCCAAAAAAAAACAAGGACCGGCGCCTTCAGAGGCTCCAGTGCTAGAGCTGTTTTGACGCTGATGCCGAAAAAAGCTCAAAAACACACATTAACGCTATACCGACGTTATTTAGCGTCAGCGTTTTTAAGCTGTATAAATGTTTATGTGGGTAATTTCAGAGTGGAAAATAGCAGAGGGATGTTTTTTTTTTTAAAATGCGCCTTATATTTAACGCTTAAAAACGACGTTAAATGGGCATTGGCGCTAAATCAAAACGCTAATAAGAATTGTGTTTTTAACGCTGCTTTTTTTCCAGGTGTTGTTACTAGCTTTACAGCCCGTTTTTTTAAAACGTCCGTGTGTATGAGGCCTAAGATACAAAAAAATCCCCAAAGTCTGTTGGCTGTAATGCCAATGGACATATTACCTGAATATATTACCAACATTAAATATTAAAGAAAAAAAAATAAGAAAAGCCTTTTTTGTTAATTTTTTTTTCTTTCAGCAGTTTAGTAGATGCCCCCTACTTATTCTAATGTGGTAATGCAGTGTTCATTTTGACGTCAAATTTCAATTTAGTTTTAGTCCTATTTTAGTTATCTGAATTGTTTTAGTTTTAGTCGTATTTTAGTTTACTAAAATAGTGTTAATTTAGTCAATGAAAATATTATTGGAGTTGAAGAGTAGCTTTTGCTCTGTGTCTCTTTTGCGCTGCCTGTGTGTGTGACACTCAGAGGGCTGCATGTACAGTTGTAGTACACAGCGCCGGCCCAGCGCACATGTAAATGAGGTTGCTATATGACTGCTACAGGACTCCATAGGTCCTGCTATAGGACTGCTATAGGACTGCTAAAGGACTCAGGGCTGTTGCAAGGATTTTTGACACCCTAGGCGAAACCTCATTTTGCCGCCCCCCCCCCCGGCTGGCTCCGCCCCCTTTTCCCTGCCCATGTAAATCCCACCTTTTTAATAAAGCGCCCATCAAATGCAGCCTCACCAGCACCCATCAAATGCAGCCTCACCAGCACCCATCAAATGCAGCCTCCCCAGCAACCATCAAATGCAGCCTCACCAGCGCCCATCAAATGCAGCCTCACCAGCGCCCATCAAATGCAGCCTCACCAGCGCCCATCAAATGCAGCCTCACCAGCGCCCATCAAATGTAGCCTCACCAGCGCCCATCAAATGCAGCCTCACCAGCGCCCATCAAATGTAGCCTCACCAGCGCCCATCAAATGCAGCCTCACCAGCGCCCATCAAATGCAGCCTCACCAGCGCCCATCAAATGCAGCCTCACCAGCGCCCATCAAATGCAGCCTCACCAGCGCCCATCAAATGCAGCCTCACCAGCTCCCATCAAATGCAGCCTCACCAGCGCCCATCAAATGCACCCATCAAATGTAGCCTCACCAGCGCCCATCAAATGTAGCCTCACCAGCGCCCATCAAATGCAGCCTCACCAGCGCCCATCAAATGCAGCCTCACCAGCGCCCATCAAATGCAGCCTCACCAGCGCCCATCAAATGCAGCCTCACCAGCGCCCATCAAATGTAGCCTCACCAGCGCCCATCAAATGTAGCCTCACCAGCGCCCATCAAATGCAGCCTCACCAGCGCCCATCAAATGTAGCCTCACCAGCGCCCATCAAATGTAGCCTCACCAGCGCCCATCAAATGCAGCCTCACCAGCACCCTTCAATGCAGCCTACCAGTGCCCATCAATGAATGTTTGCTTGCTGCGGGAGTCGGGACACAGACACAGTCCTCCACCACTGCTATGCCTCTGACACTATGTGTGAACGGAGAGGCTGCTGCCTGCTCATGCTGAGACTTAGTTGCTTGCTGCAGAGAGAAGAGAGTAGGAAAACCAGTGGCCGGCACCCTAGCCAGCAGGGCGCCCTAGGCGGCCGCCTAGTTTGCCTAGTGGTAGCACCGGCCCTGAAAGGACTGCTATAGGACTCTAAAGGTCCTGCTATAAGACTGCTACAGGAGTTCATGGGTCCTTCTATAGGCCTGCTACAGGACTCCATGGGCCCTGCTATATGACTCTATAGGTCATGCTATAGGACTGTTACAGGACTCCATAGGACCTGCTGTAGGACTCCATAGGTCCTGCTATAGGACTGCTACAGAACTCAATGGGTCCTGCTATAGAACTGCTACAGGACTCCATAGGTCCTTCTATAGGACTGCTACAGGATTCCATGGGTCCTGTGATAGAACTGCTACAGGACTCCATAGGTCCTGCTATAGGACTTCATAGGTCCTGCTTTAGGATTGCTACAGGACTCCATAGGTCATGCTATAGGACTGCTACAGGAGTCCATGGATCCTGCTATAGGACTCCATAGGTCCTGCTATGGGACTGATACAGGAGTCCATAGGTCCTGCTATAGGACTGCTACAGGAGTACATGGGTCCTGCCATAGGACTGCTATAGGACTCTATAGGTCCTGCTATAGGATTCGATAGGTCCTGCTATATGACTGCTATAGGACTCTATAGGTCCGTCTATAGGACTCAATAGGTCCCACTACAGGACTGCTATAGGACTCCATAGGTCCTTCTGTAGGACTTCTACAGGACTCCATAGGTCCTGGAGGAACATAAAGTATACAGCGCGCTCACTGTGGCTTTCAAAAGTGAATGTACAGTATTTTTTTTTTTTTTTTTTTTAAATAGCAAAAATGTAAATAAATGATTATTATATGGAATGTCACATTGTCAGAGGAGAGACTGCCCTGCTACAGAGAGAGTGAGCTGAGGGGCCATTCCAACATGGGACCCATGGTTTCTGGAGCTCTTTATAGAGTTTGATAACACTGCTAGGATGACACAATGCAAGCAAAGGGGAGAAAATTAGCTAAGAAGTGTCGTGTATTCTGTACAGGGCGATACGAAACCCCCCTTCTCCTTACACAGGGTAGTAGGTTACATGAGCCCAGAGAGCTGTGTGTAGGAGCCGCTGTGCTGTACACGGCTGTGTGTGACTGGGAGAGGAGGAAGACAGATCCTCAATCACTAGTGGGAGCTGCAGAGGAAAGAACCAGACACGGAGACACAGCACAGGCTGGAGGACGGACAGAGGCTGGCTGGAGGTGCACGGCACGAGCGTACAACTTGCTGCTTCTACAGGTAAGTGCACGCTTCATGGATCATGGAATCTGCACAGCAGTCCTATAGTATGAGCCTGTGACCGACACCTCATTCCAATAGTATGAGTCTGTGACCGGCAACTCAGTGTGCAGTATGAGTAGGCAACCGGTACCTACACTCTATAGTATACTTGTGTGACCAGAACCTCAGTCCTATAGTATTATTCTGTGACCAGAACCTCAGTCAGTCCTATAATATACTTGTGTGACCAGAACCTCAGTCCTATAGTATTATTCTGTGACCAGAACCTCAGTCAGTCCTATAGTATACTTGTGTGACCAGAACCTCAGTCCTATAGTATTATTCTGTGACCAGAAACTCAGTTCTATAGTATTATTCTGTGACAGAACCTCAGTCCTATAGTATTATTCTGTGACCAGAACCTCAGTCCTATAGTATTATTCTGTGACCAGAACCTCAGCTCTATAGTATTTTTCTGTGACAGAACCTCAGTTCTATAGTATTATTATGTGACCAGAACCTCAGTTCTATAGTATTATTCTGTGACCAGTACCTCAGTTCTATAGTATTATTCTGTGACCAGAACCTCAGTTCTATAGTATTATTCTGTGACCAGTACCTCAGTTCTATAGTATTATTTTGTGACCAGAGCCTCGCTCCTATAGTATTATTCTGTGACCAGAACATCAGTTCTATAGTATTATTCTGTAATCAGTACCTCGATCCTATAGTATTATTTTGTGACCAGAACCTCGCTCCTATAGTATTATTCTGTGACCAGAACATCAGTTCTATAGTATTATTCTGTAATCAGTACCTCGATCCTATAGTATTATTCTGTAATCAGTACCTCAGTTCTATAGTATTATTCTGTGACCAGAACCTCAGTCCTATAGTAATATTCTGTAATCAGTACCTCAGTCCTATAGTATTATACTGTGGCCAGAACCTCAGTTCTATAGTAGTATTCTGTAACCAGAACCTCAGTCCTATAGTATTATACTGTGACCAGAACCTCAGTCCTATAGTATTATTCTGTGACCAGAACCTCGCTCCTATAGTATTATTCTGTGACCAGAACATCAGTTCTATAGTATTATTCTGTAATCAGTACCTCGATCCTATAGTATTATTCTGTAATCAGTACCTCAGTTCTATAGTATTATTCTGTGACCAGAACCTCAGTCCTATAGTAATATTCTGTAATCAGTACCTCAGTCCTATAGTATTATACTGTGGCCAGAACCTCAGTTCTATAGTAGTATTCTGTAACCAGAACCTCAGTCCTATAGTATTATACTGTGACCAGAACCTCAGTTCTATAGTATTATTCTGTGACCAGTACCTCAGTTCTATAGTATTATTCTGTGACCAGAACCTCAGTTCTATAGTATTATTCTGTGACCAGTACCTCGCTCCTATAGTATTATTCTGTGACCAGAACATCAGTTCTATAGTATTATTCTGTAATCAGTACCTCGATTCTATAGTATTATTCTGTGACCAGAACCTCAGTCCTATAGTAATATTCTGTAATCAGTACCTCAGTCCTATAGTATTATACTGTGGCCAGAACCTCAGTTCTATAGTAGTATTCTGTAACCAGAACCTCAGTCCTATAGTATTATTCTGTGACCAGAACCTCAGTTCTATTGTATTATTCTGTGACCAGAACCTCAGTTCTATTGTATTATTCTGTGACCAGAACCTCAGTTATATAGTATTATTCTGTGACCAGTACCTCAGTTCTATAGTATTATTCTGTGACCAGAACCTCAGTCCTATACAGTATCTCACAAAAGTGAGTACACCCCTCACATTTTTGTAAATATTTTATTCTATCTTTTCATATGACAACACTGAAGAAATTACACTTTGCTACAATGTAAAGTAGTGAGTGTACAACTTGTATAACAGTAACCTCAGTCCTATAGTATTAGTTTGTGACCAGTACCTCAGTTATATAATATTATTCTGTGACCAGAACCTCAGTCCTATAGTATTAGTCTCTGACCAGAACCTCAGTCCTATAGTATTATACTGTGACCAGAACCTCAGTTCTATAGTTTTATTCTGTGACCAGAACCTCAGTCCTACAGTATTATTCTGTGACCAGAACCTCAATCCTATAGTATTTTACTGTGACCAGAACCTCAGTCCTATAGTATTATTCTGTGACAAGTACCTCAGTCCTATAGTATTATCCTGTGACCAGAACCTCAGTCCTATAGTATTATTCTGTGACAAGTACCTCAGTCCTATAGTATTATCCTGTGACCAGAACCTCAGTCCTATAGTATTATTCTGTGACAAGTACCTCAGTCCTATAGTATTATACTGTGACCTAGAATCTCAGTCCTATAGTATTATTCTGTGACCAGTACCTCAGTCCTATAGTATTATTCTGTGACCAGAACCTCAGTCCTATAGTATTATTCTGTGACCAGAACCTCAGTTCTATAGTATTATTCTGTGACCAAAACCCCAGTTCTATAGTATTATTCTGTGACCAGAACCTCAATCCTATAATATTAGTCTGTGACCAGTACCTCAGTCCTATAGAATAAGTCTGTGGCCAGTACCTCGGTCTTATAGTATTTGTCTGTGACCAGTACCTTAGTGTTATAGTATTAGTCTGTGACCAGTACCCTGGTCCTATATTATTGGTCTGTGGCCAGTACCTCAGTCTTAAAGTATTATTCTGTGACCAGTACCTCAGATCTATAGTATTAGTCTGTGACCAGTACCTCAGTCCTATCATATTGGTCTGTGACCAGTACCTCAGTCTTATAGTATTATTCTGTGACCAGTACCTCAGTCTTATAGTATTAGTCGGTGACCAGTACATCAGTCCTATAGTATTATTCTGTGATGAGTACCTCAGTTTTGTAGTCTTATTCTGTGACCAGTACCTCAGTCTTGTAGCATTATTCTTTGACCAGTACCTCAGTCTGGTAGTATTATTCTGTAACCAGTACCTCAGTCTGGTAGTATTATTCTGTGACCTGTACCTCAGTCTGGTAGTCTTATTCTGTGACCAGTACCTCAGTCTGGTAGTATTATTCTGTGACCAGTACCTCAATCCTATAGTATTATTCTGTGACCAGTACCTCAGTGCTATAATATTAGTCTGTGGCCAGTCCCTTAGTCCTATAGTATTATTCTGTGATCGGTACCTCAGACTTGTAGTATTATTCTTTGACCAGTACCTCAGTCCTCTAGTATTATTCTGTAACCAGTCCCTTAGTCCTATAGTATTATTCTGTGACCTGTACCTCAGTCTGGTAGTATTATTCTGTGACCAGTACCTTAGTGTTATAGTATTAGTCTGTGACCAGTACCTTGGTCCTATATTATTGGTCTGTGGCCAGTACCTCAGTCTGGTAGTATTATTCTGTGACCAGTACCTCAGATCTATAGTATTAGTCTGTGACCAGTACCTCAGTCCTATCATATTGGTCTGTGACCAGTACCTCAGTCTTATAGTATTATTCTGTGATCAGTACCTCAGTCTTATAGTATTAGTCGGTGACCAGTACATCAGTCCTATAGTATTATTCTGTGATGAGTACCTCAGTTTTGTAGTATTATTCTGTGACCAGTACCTCAGTCTTGTAGCATTATTCTTTGACCAGTACCTCAGTCTGGTAGTATTATTCTGTAACCAGTACCTCAGTCTGGTAGTATTATTCTGTGACCTGTACCTCAGTCTGGTAGTATTATTCTGTGACCAGTACCTCAGTCTGGTGGTATTATTCTGTGACCAGTACCTCAGTCTGGTAGTATTATTCTGTGACCAGTACCTCAGTCTGGTAGTATTATTCTGTGACCAGTACCTCAGTCTGGTAGTATTATTCTGTGACCAGTACCTCAGTCCTATAGTATTATTCTGTGACCAGTACCTCAGTGCTATAATATTAGTCTGTGACCAGTCGCTTAGTCCTATAGTATTATTCTGTGATCGGTACCTCAGACTTGTAGTATTATTCTTTGACCAGTACCTCAGTCCTCTAGTATTATTCTGTAACCAGTCCCTTAGTCCTATAGTATTGTGACCAGTACCTTGGTCTTGTAGTATTATTCTGTGACCAGTACCTCAGTCCTATGGTATTAGTCTGTGACCAGTACCTCAGTCTTGTAGTATTATTCTGTGACCAGTACCTCAGTCTTGTAGTATTAGTCTGTGACCAGTACCTCAGTCTTGTAGTATTATTCTGTGACCAGTACCTCAGTCTTGTAGTATTAGTATGTAACCAGTGCCTCAGTCGTGTAGTATTATTCTGTGACCAGTCCCTCAGTCTTATAGTATTAGTCTGTGACCAGCACAACAACCTTATAGAATTAATCTGAGACCAGTACCTCAGTCCTATAGGATAAGTGGGTGACGGGCACAGCAGCCCCATACCATCATTCTGACAAGCACAATAGACTGTGTCCCTATAGCATGTGTCTATGACCAGTCCAGCCGCCCCATATGAGAGCCATTCATCCAGCAGGGAGGAATGTCAGTAACAGAGCATAGCTATGCTCTAAGGTTAGAAGACTTGCTGCATGCAGATAACTTTTCCCCGTGAGCTCTCCCTTGGCATGTCATGTTCAGAGGTTTGCTGTAAATGCTGGAACTGATTGCATTTCATGAAGTGTGACTGGATTTTTGCTGGGGTTGTAATGTGGTTAATGCTGATGTGTGGTACCATTTCATGTTGGGTACAATATGGTGTGCACATGCTTCCTTTAGCAGATAGTTATTGGTTCCCAGGCTCTGTGTCACTGAAATAGCAATTGTATTTGTGTTATGCCAGAACACTTTGACCAAAACACACGTCACATGTGGACAGGCCCTTTGGCACATGGGTATGCTTCCATACTCCAGTGCTCTAACAGGATGTGCCATCCTGTTCTACTGCTATGATTTACTGTCATTACACTTGTATTAGGCACGTCAAACTTAGCAAAAAAGTTCATTTATTAGAACTCTGCAGGGAGGTTGTAGTACATGCATTTATAAGCTAGATCAGGGGACTCTTGTTTGCAACCATGTTAACGGAAGGAATAATATATTATATATCAGATTATTTATGAACTTTAAAATGTATTGCACTAAATTGAACCCTTTTGCTGCCAGAGCCATTTTTCTGCTTTCTTTTTTTTTTTTTTGCACACGTTTAAAAATAATTTGCTAAACTGTAAAAGATGAGGTAAATTGATATCAAACATATCAAGTCAAGCCTTATAATTGAGCATACCTGTAATGGCAGGACCCCAAATTTTCTACAAGCAATGCTTTAACCACTTCAGCTCTGGAAGGATATACCCACACCTTGACCAGGCCATTTTTTGTTATACGCCACTGTGTCGTTTTAACTGACAATTGCGCGGTTGTGCGACGTTGTACCCAAACCAAATCGATGTCCTTTTTTTCCCCACCAATAGGGCTTTCTTTTGGTGGTATTTGATCACCTCTGCAGTTTTTATTTTTTGCGCTATAAACAAAAAAAGGCAACAAAATTTCTGTGGGGGGAGTGGACTGACTGGCAGTAGAAACTGGGGGTAGAGAGAGAGATCTCTGTTCCTGATCACTAGGAACAGCAGATCTCTCTCTACTTCCCTGACAGAACGGGGATCCGTCTGTTTACATTGAGAGATCCCCGTTCTGGCGCTCTGAGAAGCAGTCACAGGTCGCCGGCGGACATCGCGGCCACATGTATCGGCTCCGGCACCACTCTGTGTGCACGTCACCCCCTATAGCTCTTAAAGTGGCCAACGTACACCTACAGCGATTTGCGCAGCCGTGCCAACCTGCCGTAGTATAATGATGGCGGCTAGTCGGCAAGCAGTTATATCTGCTACAGGTCATCAGTTTACAGTTCACCACAAATAATTGCCTTAGAATTATTGCTATCACTTCAGAGTGTGGAGCAATATGTAACGTGTACCACAATCAAAGTTTTTGTATGTAGGCACACCTGATATGCGTGTTTAAGTTTATGTTTACATGAGGACAG
Organism: Lithobates sylvaticus; assembly: GCA_028564925.1. Taxonomy (NCBI): domain Eukaryota; kingdom Metazoa; phylum Chordata; class Amphibia; order Anura; family Ranidae; genus Lithobates; species Lithobates sylvaticus. The sequence goes on from CM053026.1 coordinate 523,524,404, forward strand.
GGTGGGCTCAAAATGTTTCTTTTTTTTGTGAGGAAGGGGGTCAAGTGCTTGGGTGTAACATTTTTTCACTTATCGTTATCACATAGGGGACCAAAAGTCTCCTATGTGATATCAATTTGGTTAGATATATGACATACATAGGTGTCAGCAAAAGGGTTAAAGTAAAAATAAGGGAAACTTTATTTTTTTTATTTTTATTTTGGCACTTTTCTGCATCTAAATTTCATTGGGGAGATTTCACTTCACTTCCTGTCCCATAGCCAAAACAGGAGTGTAAGGAAATCTCTCCCAAAGTCCAGGTTCAGACTGAGCTGCGGGAATGAAGCCGGGAGTTCAGAGACATCTGTGCAGAAACCTGTCAATGTAAATCGCAGCCCGAAATCCCAAAAAGTAGTATAGAAACTACTTTTTGAAATCGGTGCGGCGCCGCAAATGCAGCATCGCACCGATTAGGACGGTGCCATTACGGCAATTGTCGCCGATTTGACATGTCAAATCGCATGTCAAATCGTATCAATGTGAACCAGGGCAAAGGGAAAGTCCTGATTGTCACCAGAGCTTGTTTCTCTATTATGCCGCGTACACACGGTCGGAATTTCCGATGGAAACAGTCCAATGGGAGCTTTTCATTCTTTTTCCGACCGTGTGTAAGCCCATCGGTCTTTTTCTGTCGGCATTTCCGACGGACTTTGGATTGAGAACCTGTTCTTAATTTTTCCAACGGAAAACCTTTCTATCGGATTTTTCGATTTTTCGAGTGTGTATGCAATTCCGACACGCAAAATTCCGACACATGCTTGGAAACCATTCGACGCATGCTCGGAAGCATTAAACTTCCCTTTTATAGTGCCGTTGAACGTGTTGTAAGTCGCGGTGTTATTGACAGTCGGAATTTGGTGTGACCGTGTGTAGGCAAGACAGTTTGAGCAAAATTCCGTCGGAATTCCGACGGGAAAATCATCAGAGCTTTTTCCGACGAGAATTCCAAAGTGTGTACGCTGCATTAGAAGGTTTCCCCTCTATTCCTGTTCTTCTTTCATTTTTGGTGATAACAGTAAATAGGAGAAATAGTGAGGTTGAATCTCCGTTACAGGGACACAGACAGCAATAAAATCTTGACAGGTATTCTAATCCCGCTCAACTTTTTTCAAAAAAAGGTTTTCTGGTGTCTAAAACTCAGCTTTTAACTCCTCCTTCAGGACTAGTGAATAGAATTAAAAAGGACATGCTGGGAAACAGAAAATGCAGGGTCTGGATGAGCGCCAGAGGAGAGCTGGAATCAGCTGTCAGAGTCTGCTGAATGTTGAGACCAAGGGGGCGTACACCAGGGGGTGCTACAGCTACACAGAGAGGCGCAGGATCTGTAGGAGGATTTATGTCCTCCTCTCTGCTGAGACGGGGGACAGAGACGAGCCTGTCCGTTGCAGCACAGAGAAGCTCCTGAGACAAGGTGGGGTGGAGACGAAGGTGGTGCAAAAGCTGCAGGAGTGATGAAATGGTGTGGCGGCTCCCGTGCTTTGTGTTGGACACATGTGATCTGGTGGATACTATGCAAACGTTTGGGTGAATTATCAACTACAGCAAGAGTCAGCAGGTTTCGGCCCATCAAAGAGAAGATCCTCAAGGCATTAGCATCTCCATATCTGTCAGCATCTCATTGTCTTTTAGGGACAGCGTCTTTTGTATTCTGTTGATTTCCCAGGCAAACTGGCATCAAAGACAAGTTTTCATCTAAGACACAGTGGAAAATACTGCATCTCGGCCAGCAGATCAGGATATTTCCCTTTATGCTCAAGAGACTCTGGTGGTTGACACAAAGAAAGTCAACTATTAGGTACATTAACTTATACCATAGGTATGACAGACCCCAGCAAGAGATGATGCATTGAAAAGACACCTAAATCCAGTGGGGGTGAAAGTTTCAAGTCCAAGGCATTGTGTCCAATATCTTGGAGGTTCAGGCAGCCCCGTTAGCCCGTAAAACCTTGTTGTTCCAAATCAGGGGACAACTAGTTATGCTGCAGATTGACAACAGAGTGGCAGTCTCCTATATTCAGAAAAAGGGAGATACCCACACAACGACATACTCCTAGAGGAGGTCAAACCTGCCATGTACTAGGCTGAGGAGAGCCTGATAGATCTGCAGGCATTATACCTCCCAGGCAGGCTGAATGCAGAGGCAGATCGACTATTTTAGAACTTTCAAGACCACAATGAATGGTCTCTCCATCCTCAGGTGTTCAATTATCTGGTATGTTTATGGGGTCTCAAACAAATAGATATGTTGCAACTTAGAACAACCACAAGCTGCTAAGATTTAAGTCTTGCTTCCCACATCACCTGTCTGAGGGTGTGGATGCGCTATCCTGCCAGCAGAACTGCACATTAGCCTATGCTTTTCCTCCATTACCATCATCATAAAGTCCTCAACAAGACAACTGAAGGAGAACCTAACAGTCATAGCCATCCTGTCTTATCTGCCACGAAGTCCATGGTTTCCCCTGGCAGTTCATCTCAGTGTTTGCACTTCAGTTCTCCTCCCGTCTTTTCCACTTCTTCTAACGCAAGGGGAGATCCTACATACCTTATAATCAGAGCCCCCTTCAGAGCTTCGGAAAGACTTTTTATCATTCTAGGAGGGAAGAACAAGGGGAAGGAAGCCACTTCCAGAAACTAGGCAGTATGAAGTGGTAAACTCATACAGCGGACACACATGGCAGTGGGCTTGGAGTTGTCCTCTGTGGTGAAGGCACATTACAAAAAAGTAGTTGCTGTGTCCTGGGTGGCACATTTCAGGGTATCCATGAAGAAAATCTGCTGGACAGTCACCTGGTCTTCATACCACACCTTCTGAAAAACGTACAGAATTGATCCAGGCCTCCTAACAGTGGTGGAATTTGAAAGACAAGCTATCCAATTCTGTCTCAGCCATCCAATAAAAATCCTTTTGCAACAACACACCCTTTCAGCTGGCTATTTATTACAGGTATGCTGCAATGTAGGCACCAGGAAAATAGAAAATTGTATCAAATACTTACTGTAACTTTCCTTTCCTAATGGCTTTTCATGACAGTATACAGACCCACCTTTAGTATGTAGCTTATTACCGAAAATGCCAGGGTCCCTTATCCTTTCTTTTTTATGCTATTAACTGGTCCTGCTCTATCACTGGTATGCTGCCATAAATAGGTACCAGGTAAGGAAAATTACTGTAGTTATTTGATACAATTTTTCGTTTAATTATAATTTAAAGCTAAACTCTGGGATAAGTACATATTGTCTAAATACACAAAGCATGTATAGTCTTATTTGAATCTCAGTGTGCTTTTGTGTATTGCATATTTCTTCCAGATCTGTGTCGTAAACCAGCATGAAACTTTGCCTTCAAGCGAATGGTGTTCTTCTGCAGCCTCCATTGGAGTTTCAGGGAGACCAGCCTGATTGGACACTGTAATCCCTGGTGACATTTGGCGAACATCTAAGCTAGGGCAGTGCTAATAAAAAACAGCGCTGTGCTGGGGTTTTTCACAAATTTTGCGAGTAAACAGAGTAGGGACAGGACCTGCTTCTTAGGGACAAATATTTAGCGCCAGAGAAGTTAATTGTACAAAGATTGTATGGTCATTGTATGATTCTATTCCCTCTCAGATTTTTTTTCAGTGTATTCCTAATGCAGATTTTCCCTCACTTTATGTCAAGTGTTAAATCAGTAAATTTTTCTAACAGTAGCCAAACATGCTTTGATAAATGATCAGGCTGGTTGATCTTTCCTAATAGGATTAATTAATCGATAGTCGACAACACAGTTGGTTGATTTGCCACTCATGGGGAAGTGGAACTCATTTGATAGTTGGAAGATATAATCATAATTTATCCAACGTATGTCTGTTTACACCAAGGAAGCTCATAATCCGTTGAATCGAAAGATTGATCGAAATATGATTGAATGATCAAATCATCTCAGTGCTGCCGATTGATGCATAACTATTGATAATCTTCTGTTCTAGCCGATCAATTCAGTTTGATCAAATCTAATAGAATTTAAACAGAGTCTAAATCAATTGGAAGGGGAGTTTTGGTTATTCAATAACTTCCTGATTTGATAATTTTGACTGAATTGCAAATCGATCAAAAAAAATCAAAGAGTGTATGGCCTCTATAACAGAGCCCTGGATAGCAGTAAAAACATTACTAACCCATACCCACCTTATCTTAGACTAAAACATTTTTTCTTTTCTCAACATACACTTTAGGGATTGTTCTCACTGAACTGCACAGTGAAACACAAAACCCCTGTCAGATTTTTCTTTTCGGTGACCCTCTATAGCTGGTGGCACTGGTTGTTTGGAAAAACAACAGGGTGGTTGTACAAAAGTTGATCCATATTTCAAAATTTAGCCATTCCCTGCAGAAACCAGCCACATTTTGATCCATGTATGGCCAGTCAATAGGTGAAAGACCAGGAGTATTAATACTGTAATTCTACCACTTAACAAAGCTCTGATTCAGCCACATCATATGCCGTCCAGTTCTTGTCACCAGTTCTCAATAGGGATGTGCTGGAGCTGGAGAGAGTCCAAAGAAGGGCAACAAATCTAATAACTCGACTGGAGGACCTTAGTTATGAGGAACGACTACAAACAATAAACTTATTCTCCCTGGAGAGGAGACGCTTAGGAGGAGATATGATCACAATATGAATATCTAAATGGGATCTTAGTTTAGGGAGTAAACTATTCAATATTGGGTCTTAAGAAGACACACGGCTACTCAATGAAGTTGTGCTAGAATTGGCTTAACTTTAAACTGCGTAAGCGGTTTCTTACTGATAGAGTGGTACAGTTGAGGAACTACCTTCCACAGTTGGTGGTGTCAGCATGAAGGGTCGATAAACTCCAAAAACATTTAGGTGTGTTTTTTTAGCGAACGCATTATACAGGGATATGGGAAATGGTAGTGACGTAAATATATTTATGTATACTTACGTTGGAGATATTAGGACCTGTGTGTAAGAGGAATTAAGCATGACAGTTGTCAGGCAAGTATCCTGGTGGTAAGACTCAAAACTACGAGACTCACAGTTTTTCATTCTTGGGAGGCATCAACCTGTCAATGGCATGCTTTACTCTTCTCTGTTTGTTTGGATGGGTTGTGATTCTGATATTTGCTGAGGCAAGCACCCACCGGCTCACCACTTTGGGTAAAAAGATTGATTGGACTGATCTGAAACCCCTGTTAAGTCCTGCTTTTCCCAATGGGATAAGCGACTGCCATGGCATGTCTCCTCCCTGCTCCCTTTCATCTCTCTATATTATACATAGGCAACACTCAGTGGGCCTGTGAACGCATGTTTATACAACATTCTATACAGACCTACTCTAATGATACCTAAAAATCCAACTGTTGTTTGAGGTTTATGGTCACCTTACTGTAGACATCCCTACTACTATGTTTACCCCACCCCTGAAGCTAACATAAATATTGAAATACATACAGTTTGCTGTAGAAACCAATGTCCTGGGTCCCATGGTAGCCATTCTAAACTAAAGTTTTTTCTTCAGCATTTGACCCATTTCAGGACTTCTGTTAACTTTTAGGGAGTTGGGTAGGTGGGGTGGTAGTTGGTTTATCTGGGTAGATAGGTTCACCTTTAGGCTGAAATCTTCAAGGGTATAGATAGACTCTGTATGTTCATGATCCCTAATTGTATATACTTTTTGGAATTGTTAGGTTTCAGAAATAGAAAACTAGGCATTAAATAAAATTTTTATTTCAATAAACCCAATTTATCATGGCCCTGTGTGAAAAAGGTGATTGCCCCCTAAACCTAATAACCCTGGTTGGGCCACCCTTAGCAGCAACAACTGCAACCAAGCGTTTGCGATAACGTGCATGAGGCTTTTACAGCGTCCTGGAGGAATTTTGGCCCACTATCTTTGCAGAATTGTCCTAATTCAGTTACATTAGAGGGTTTTCGATCATGAACGGCCTTTTTAAGGTCATACCACAACATCTCAATAGGATTAGGTCTGGACTTTGGCTAGGCCACTCCAAAGTCTTCATTTTGTTTTTCTTCAGCCATTCGGTGGTGGACTTGGTGTGTTTAGGATCATTGTCCTGCTGCAGAACCCAAGTTCGTTTCAGCTTGAGTACACGAACAGATGGTCGGACATTCTCCTTCAGGATCTCTTGGTAGACAGCAGAATTCATAGTTCCTTTTATCACGGCAAGTCTTCCAGGTCCTGAAGCAGCAAAACAGCCCCAGACCATCACACTACCACCACCATATTTTACTGTTGGTATAATGTTCTTTTTCTGAAATGCAGTGTTCCTTCTACGCCAGATATACTTGGACACACACCTTCCAAAGAGTTCCACTTTTGTCTCATCGGTCCACAGAATGTTGTCCCAAAAGTCTTGGGGATCATCAAGATGTGTTGTGGAGAAATTGAGACGAGCTTTGATGTTCTTTTTGCTCAGCAGTGGTTTTCTCCTTGGAACTCTGCCATGCAGGCCATTTTTGCCCAGTCTTTTCCTGATGGTGGAGGCATGAACGCTGACCTTAACTGAGGCAAGTGAGGCCTGCAGTTCCTTGGACGTTGTTGTGGGGTCTTTTGTGACCTCTTGGATGAGTCGTCGCTGCGCTCTTGGGGCAATTTTGGGCGGCCGGCCACTCCTGGGAAGGTTCACCACTGTTCCATGTCTTCGCCATTTGTGGATAATGGCTCTCACTGTATTCCCAAAGCTTTGGAATTGGCTTTATAACCCTTTCCAGACTGATAGATCTCAATTACTTTCTTTCTCAATTGTTCCTGAATTTCTTTGGGTCTCGGCATGATGTGTAGCTTTTAAGGATCTTCTGGTGGACCTTACTGTGTCAAGCAGCTCTATTTAAGTGATGCCTTGATTGTGAACAGGTAATCAGGCCTGGGTGTGGCTAGAGAAATTGAACTCAGGTGTGGACAACCACAGTTATAGTATGTTTTAACAAGGGGGGCAATCACTTTTTCACACAGGGCCATGATGGTTTGGATTTTTTTTCACCTTTAATAATAAACACCTTCATTTACAAATTGCATTTTGTGTTTAATTGTTTAAATTGGTTTGATGTTCCGAAACACTTAAGTGTGACAAACATTCAAACACTTTTTCACACCACTGTATTTATTCCATCTGTATCTTCATATGAAAAATTTGCTTCTCTTCCTGTCCTGTAGACTCATTGGGAGATAATATATTTACCGTGAGAGGGAAATCCTTACTTTTTCACAGGAACAAGTGTCTTCATTAGATTCGCCCTCTATTTCTGTTCTGGTGGCAACACAAAAATTTGGATTTACCCTTACTTTTATTCCTTGTGACACTGGTGATCAGGACAAATGGAGAGAACTTTGCCTATACTTTAACTGAAAAGCATGGAGGTAAATTGAGATCTCTCACTAATGCAAAACTAAAAGGAACAATGCACATTTTTCATTTTCATGGAGTTGTGATTTCAATTTCTCTTTATATTGCAGTCTTCCAGCTCCTAAGTAACTATAGCATACTGTAACTATGCAATCTCTAATGCGGCGTACACACGGTCGGAATTTCCGATGTAAACAGACCGATGGGAGCTTTTCATCGGTTTTTCCGACCGTGTGTATGCCCATCGGTCTTTTTCTGTCGGAATTTCCGACGGACTTTGAATTGAGAACCTGTTCTCAATTTTTCTGACGGAAAACCTTTCTATCGGATTTTCCGATCGTGTGTATGCAATTCCAACACGCAAAATTCCGACGCATGCTCGGAAACAATTCGACGCATGCTCGGAAGCATTAAACTTCCCTTTTATAGTGCTGTGAAACGTGTTTTATGCCGCTGTGTTATTGACCGTCGGAATTTGGTGTGATCGTGTGTAGGCAACACAGCTTGAGCAGAATTCCGTTGGAAAAACCGTCAGAGTTTTTTCAACGAGAATTCCGATAGTGTGTACGCGGCATTATAGCTATAGTGCTAATTTTTAGGCCTCATGCACAGTGGACGTTAAAATAACTCCATTAGCACTAGCTGTAGCTGTAGAATGAGTTTTCCAGCGTTTTTGCAGTAGCGTTTTTCAGCGTTTTTTTAGCTGTAGCATTATTTATATACGGAAAATGTCTTATCGGACCATGTTGTCGGAAATTACGACCGTGTGTGGGCTCCATCGGACTTTTTCCGTCGTTGATCCATACTTGGATCAAAATTTGGCCAAATTTGAGATCCTGCTCTCAAATTTTCCGACAACAAAGTCCTATCGGACTTTTTCCGATCGTGTGTAGCGAATTCCGACGGACAAAGTGCCACGCATGCTCAGATCACATTGCAAGACCAAAGCTATTGGCTACTAGCCTCTACGTAGTCCCATCGTATGCAACGAACGTCACCACGTTCAGAATGATCGGATTTTCCGACGAATTTGTCCGACCGTGTGTATGCAACACCAGTGTCGGAAAAAATCTGACGGATTTTGTGGTCGGAATTTCCGACCGTGTGTACGGGGCATAAGAGCGTTTTTACAGCAGAAAAACTCCTCTCAAAACTGACTAGTTCTAGGTTTTTTTCCAGCCAGAAAATGCCCCTGCCAAAAAACTACTGATAACAGCCTATGTGTGCATGGACACATAGGTTAACATGCTGGGGAGTTTATTGGCTGCAGAAAAAAACGTCCGGAGCCAAAAAAAGCAGCTGTAAAAACGTCCAGTGTGCATGAGGTCTTATAATACAACTTTGCATACTATACTGAACGCATTATTAACATGCATGAATATAAAGTGTTAAAGGGGTTGTAAACCCTTGTGTTTTTTCACCTTAATGTATTCTATACATTAAGGTGAAAAACCTTCTGTCACTCAGCACCCCCGCGAGCCCTGTGTTTCCCACGCAAGCGCTGGGGGCGGGGCAGAGTCCTGCTTTCTGTGTCAATATACACAGAAGCAGGACACGGAAGCACGCCTGCACGGGTGTCCACGAAGAAGAGCTCTTCTCCGACGAGGCACTCGAGAAGAGGAGGAGCCAGAAGCGCCGCTGAGGGACCCCAGAAGAGGAGGCTGCACGGTGGAGGTAAGTATGACATGTTTGTTTTTGATTTTTTTAAAACCCTGAACCTTTACAACCCCTTTAAGGTTAAAGTGAATCTGTGCTTTGCACATGCATAGCTGTTGACTTCTCATTTCTAAGGCTGCCCATACATGGTTCAGTTTATTTCATTCAGCCAGGCTGCTGAACCAAACAAAACCTGAACTGACTTCCCTATTCACACATTCAGTGTAGATGTGGGAATCCTCCTTGCTGTGACTCCCTTGCCTCCCCATCGTCAGAATACACAGATCACCGCTGCAGCTTATTACCTGCAGTGCTGATTGAGCTGAAATTTTCTAGCAATCTCGTTCTTTGAGAAGTCAAATGACAGATCCACTTCTCATCAACAGAAACAGCCATACATGGATCCAGCAGGAACCGTCTTGATTTTGATCCATGCATGACCAGCTTAACTCCCAGAGCCTAAAGTGTTAAAGGTAAAGTGAAAATGTGCCCTGTCTATGCAGCTGCACTTGGTGATCTCTGCAGCTGCTTATACTTACCTAGTTGCTTTGTCTCTTTATTACTACAGGCAGTGGCTGGGAAGATAAGGGAAAATATATGGAGCTTTGCAGTCCAGCATTAAAGTGAACCTGGTGGACGAAGTACAGGTTCATTTTAATTTTAAGGTTTAGGTTAGCATATAAGTGGTAGAGGTAGGTTAAATGTTTAAGTAATTATATTATTTGTCAGTGTTCCCAGAAACAGCTGCCAGCTATAAACTATACAGCATATAAATAACTTAACAGCACATAATAAGATAACAAAAATGCTTGTTCAGTCTGTCCTCCAAGACCCAGTTATTCTCTGGTTGGCACTGAATCTTGTCTCGCACAGCATCAAGTAGTTGAAGCCAGGCTGTCAATCACATAACACACCTCAAAACCTCCTCTTCCCATCCTGTGACAGTCATATGTCACTACTTTCTGTATATATCAGCAGCCAAGAGTACTGGTTACAGATAAAGATGAGGACTTAGGCAGGCCATACATTATTCAATTTTTTCGTTTGACCAGTGGGTTGAATGAAAAAAAAATAACCAATTCCCCCCCATTCACACATTCAATGTGGATGAGGGCAGGGGTGGCCCGTCCATTAATGGCGCACGTGCACCACCCCCTCTATATCATTAATAGATTCATGCATAGCATGAATCTATCCATGGCTGCCGCGGCCACCCCCGATTCATGCATCTGGCCCCTTTCAGGATGCCAGGCTGCCAGGCGCATGAATTACAGTGGCGGGGTGTTTTTGTGAAGTACCTGATTGGAGCCATAGGCTCTAATAAGCTTCAAAATAGGGTGGACTCGTGGTGCAGAGCATTGCGCTTGGAGCCCATCCAGGTGTGTTAGAAAAGCAAATGAATATTCACTTTTCTAACACTGAATTGCCTCTCCGCCAATCAGGAAATGCAGGTCTGATACTAGTTTCCCGATTGGCTGAAAGGTCAGGGGATCCTATTGGATGTCTAGGAGGAGGGGGTGCACGGCGGAAGCTGCCGTGATCCACAACACTGGAGGAGGAACTAAGCTGCCGGACACGCTGTCCGCCCGCTTCCTAGATTGGGTCAGTGCGGGGCTTTGATGTCCGACCGGGGGGTGGCTGTTTGCCGCCCCCCCCCCCAAAAGAAAAAAAACACCAGTCACCACTGGATGAGGGAATCACCAACACTGGCGTATTATATCCTGCAGGGAGCCTTCCCTGCGAGTGCCACTGATCATTTGGGAAAAAACACACATTCTGGTTGTACACAAGTTGATGAGCTGTTTAGGTTGAATGTCTGAATGCAAATATCTTTGAAAAAACTGATGCAGCAGCTTATGAAGGTACCACTATATTTACAAAGTTGGAATATTGAAAACTGTACTTTGAGGGTCGGTTCACACCATGCCTGCACATGAATCGCACAGGAACGCACGACCATTTGCAAAATGCACTCCATTTGCAATCTGCAGCGAGTGTCAATAGAAAGATAAAGACACCCCAAACGCAGATCGCAAATGTAGTGAGTTTGCCTGTACCGGATCACATGGTACTTTTGTACCATGCAATCCGGTTACAGTACATTTTAAAAATGAGTGCATGCACAACTTTGGTGCAGTGCGGTGTGATTTTAGCCCATCAAAAATTAACGGGCTGAAATTGCACCGAACAGAACCACATGTGAATCGCACAGGAACGTACAGCTCGTTCCTGTGTGATTCATGTGTGGGCATGGTGTGAAGCAGCCCTAAGGCTCGATTCACATCTATGCATTTTGCTTTTGAGCGTTTTTGCAGTGCTTGCCGCGTTTTTGGACACACGTTTTTACCGCGATTTTGCCTTTTTTTTTTTTTTTACATTTTTTTTTTTACACTGTTTTTTACAATCGTGGCAAAACCGCGGTAAAAACGTGGTAAAAATGCGGCACTTGCGTTTTGGATGCGGGTCCATTGACTTCTATTACATGCAAAACGCTGCATTTTGCATGAAAAAAAGTCCCCGACCCTTTCCAAAAACGCAGAGGCACAAAAATGCATTGATGTGAACATGTTCTATAGGAACCCATGTTAAAAAATTTCCCTGCATTTCTGCAAAATGCAAAATGCATCAAAAAACGCGCTAGTGTGAATGGAGCCTTAGGGTGTATTTAGACGTAAGGTTAAAGTGGCTGTAAGGGTAGGAGGTTTTTTACCTAATGCATTCTATGAATTAAGGTAAAATAAACTTTTCTGTGCAGCATTCCCAGTCCCTCATTTTACTTACCTGAGCCCCATCTCAATCCAGCGCTGTGCCCAAGAAAAGTGTCTTTCTCTATCTCCTTATTGACCGGGGAGGCAGCAGGGGGAGCCATTGGCTCCTGTTGCTGTCAATCACAGCCTGTGAGGAGAGGGTAGGGGGCCGGGCCAAGCCATATTTTATGTGTCTATGGACACATGTGGCTCAGGATTGAGCCCACATGAATGGCCCCATAGCCTTGCTATGGAGGCACTTGTCAGGGGGGAGGAGACAGGAGCACTGGCAGGGGACAGCAGAAGAAGAGAATTGAGGCTGCTCTGTGCAAAACCATTTGGCCTATTGTCTCATGGTATATGTTACTTTTGACAAATACTACCCTAGTTTGATTTGTTAGAGAAATCATTTTATTGTAAACCTATACTATAAAACCGTATGGACATTGGTAAGCCAATGTAAATATATAGCTGCGAGGATTTAGGAATATTTCAAATTGTAAATTGGTCTCTCATGTGCTTTCATTTAAATTATTCATGACATACTTTTTCGGTTGCAGAAAAGACAAATACAAAAACTAGGGATTAATAATTAATGCAAAGCAGGAGCCTCACAAATGTTTGGAGGACATATATTTTTATTCTGTAATGAATGATACATATAATATTCATTTTAAAAAAGGTACATTTAAAAACATTTGACTTCACAGACATCAGGACTGCAACTTATCCTCAGAGATCAGTCTTTGAATTGGAAAAAATAAATTTGAGATTCACATCACCAGAACAAATATCAAATGCAATAGCAAAACCCCTGGTGCTTGCATTTTAATTTTAACATTAAAAAATATATGATGAAAGTACCATAACATTCTCTTCTAAAATCAGATAACTTGATACTACTTCCTATTTAAAAGATACAGCTTAGTAGGAGGGATCGATGCAGAGGCTCTAGTTGGTAATGTGATGTAGCCACATGACACTGAAGGGAGGTAGGCTCTAAAAAAACATCAATGAGAATTACATTGGGAGTTAGGAAAAGCGAGGGGTATAGTGTAACTGATGTCAGAGAAGGATCCCACCTCCAGTAAAAAGAGCCACATTAGAACCAAAAAGAGCCACATTAGAATTGGAGCGCCCTTTCCTTGTGGTACTCCCACCATAGTCCATAGGAACTGTTATCTAGATTGGCATTCAGATTTAGAACCTATATTAGGGATTTAAAATCATAAACTGTTTTAGACATTTCACAACTTTGCATGCAATTTGCAAATTTGATCCACTTGTGCGAGTTGTCTGTATGCAAACCAACTCATGCCTCATCATTATATGGAGGCATTTTCTATCACTTCCTGTTTTGGCTACGGGGGAGAGAGTGAAAGGTAACCCCTCTAATGGGACATAGATGACAAAAAAGAAAACCTGATAGGGGTTACAATCCTCCCGTATTCTATCCAAAATGAAAAAGGTCAGGGGATCCTATTGGTTTCTACTTTAAGAGCATGTTTGTTAATATGATTATTTGGACAGAATAATTGTTGGCATGTGATTGACTTGTAACATGTATGTATGCTTTTCTGTTTAAACATAGACTTGGGGGGGGGGGGGGGGGGGTCAGAGTGCGGAGTGTAGTGACAGGGAACTGCTTATGCATCAAATGGACAAAAATGAAGATTGAAATATGATCATGGAGTGAAAAAGGAAAAGCCAATGGAAGATTATGAGTAGGGATGGGCCAATGGGCCCCTGTTCGGTTCGCACCAGAACTTTCGAACACTGCGAAAGTTCGGACCTGAATAACGAACCTCATTAAAGTCAATGGGTCCCGAACGTCAAAAAAAGTGCCCATTTTGAAGGCTTATATGCAAGTAATTGGGCATACAATGGTTATAGGGGTCTGGGTCGTGCCATGAGGGACATGTATCAATTAAAAAAAAGTTTGTGAAAAACGAAATTTTTTAATGAGCAGTGATTTTTTGATTTTTAAAGTGAAAGCATAAAAATTAAAGATTCCTTCCAATATAGTGCCTGGGGGGTCCCCTTAGTCTACATGTAAAGTGGCAGATCTGTACCATGTCTAGAATCTGCTACAGCAATAATTGCATTTATAAAGCCAAAAAAAAATGAAATTTTCCCTGCAAGCTGCCTTTATTTTGCTCAACAACAGCTGGGAAGCCAGTGTGTATGATAAAGGGCCACAATGTAGTGCACTGGGAACAAGATTGGAGATTTTTTGGATACATTCTGGTGTCACTTTGACATAGATGTTATCTTGATGAAAGCAAGAATTGGCCTTGCTGTAATAAATTGCAATGATATGCACCTGTCAAACTGTTGCAGAAAAATTACTCTTTGGGTGTCGAGGGTGCCTTCCCACCGTAACCCTATAGAGGTGCTCTTGATGAAGGCAAAAAAAAAGATAGCAACAGTGCAATCTGCTGAAAAAAGCCCAGACAGCTGAGCTTTGGGGAGTGGGCCAGGAGATAACAGCTGCAGAATGTGATGGAATAGGGTGTCTGCTCTCTACTATTTCTTGATGTCAGCCTCCTTGGGGTTGTGCCGCCTCACCTTCAGTTTCCTCCTCTTCTCTATCTGGCACCCAAGTCGCATCAGTGACCTCATCATCATCATCTCCATCCTCCATCTTCATCATTACCACTGGAGACAACTTGGCAATACGCTGCGGCTTGGGGTACATGAATGCCAATTTGTCTACCAGTGTTTCTTCCTCTTTCTAGGCTCATGTTCCTGTCATCCTCAACCTCAGAACCAACATCTGAATTCAGTAATGGCAGGGCATCATTGAGGTGCAAGTGGCTGACACTGTGGTCAAATAACTCAGCTGACTCCTCAATGGCTGATGTTGGGGCTATGGCAGGAATAGATGTGGACAAGGAGGCATGTTTAACCACTCTGGCAACTGCAGGGGACTGCACACTTGTCTCTGCTTGCGTGACAGAGGATGAGGAGGATGAGGAAGGTTTAGTACAACTCCTTGTTGTCTTTACAGACATTATTGGGAGGGAGGGGGCGGTGCTTATAAGCAAATGTAAAGAAGAAGTTGAAATCTGTACGTAGATGCTCTTTAATCAATGTAAAGAGGTGTTTGGTGCACTTTCATTTGAGTACTCACACTACACAGACACACTCCACTGATAAACTATAATTCACTGAAATATAATGCGCCAAATGTACAGTGATACACAGAACTATATGGTGTTAAACTGGCAGTAATGCACACAAAAGTAAATTACGTTAAACTGGCAGTAATGCACAAATGATATGGCATTAAACTGGCAGTAATGCACACAGAACTATAAGGCGTTAAACTGGCAGTAACGCACACAAAACTGTATGGCGTTAAACTGGCAGTAACACACACAGAACTATATGGCATTAAACTGGCAGTAACGCACACAAAACTATATGGCAATTAAACTGGCAGTAACGCACACAGAAGTAAATGGCGTTAAACTAGCAGTAACGCAATCAAATAGACAGTGTTCAACCGTCACTACACGGACACTATCTGAACTGTCCCTACTCTAGCTATACACTAATGTAAAGATTACCGACACAGTCTTACTACACTACACTAAAACTATATGAGCTGTCCCTACTCTAGCTGCACACTATGCAAAGCTGAATGAGGGTCCTCCTCACTACACTCACTCTATCCCTAGACTGAAACTAAACTAATATTCTACACTGACAATTGAAGCAAAATAGCACAGTATAGCACACTAACTGATAGCACTGAACAGAGCCCTGTTCTATCTCTCTCCACTCTGAAATCACACTGAAAATGGCTGCCAATGAAAGAATAATTTTATACTGTGGGGCGGGAACGAGCCATGATTGGATAAAGTCATGATGCCAGTGTCCAATCATGACTCTGACAGTGCTCTGTGCCCTGATTGGCTCAAGCTTTCACTGCTTCAGCCAATCAGGGCTTGCAATACACTGTTGCATTGTGGTCGGTTTGGGGGGCCAACAAACGATCGAATGACCCATTTGTTTGGCTGTTCACTGAATGTCCGAACAGCGAAAGTTCACCCATCCAAAATTGTGAGAACTGGTCGAGTATATATAATTATGTATGTGTAAGTATATAATGTATGTATATAAGAGTGAAATAAGTCAGAATGTATATTATCAGGGACAGGAGAAGTGGAAAGAGGCAGACCATGAGTTGATCAAGGATGGTGGAAGTGAAAGAGTCCAGAAACAGAGAAGAAAATTGTGAATTTGAGAAAGAGAGAGATAGCAGTGGGGTCTGATCATGGACAGGGGACAAAGGAGACTGAGTGTGATGTCATCTCTGACCATTTGGAAGAATAGGCAAAGTGGTTCTGAGCATGAAACAAAGAAAGCCACTCCAGGTGAGTGAGTCTCCAGTTAATCCCCACACACACTAGTTAGGTGCTAGCCCAGCTTGCATGATGTGTATCATAAAACAAAGATGGCGGACAGCTGCACTTCCAAAAATCCTCTTTATTGAAGCCTCAGGTGATGGGTAGTTAACAGATGGAGCAAGGGACAAAGAGGTAGATGCTCTTAAGCCATGTACACACAATCAGATTTTGGGATTTGTGTGATGACAGCAGGCCCGGACTGGGACAAAAAAAAAATCGGCCTGGGCATTTTAGTCTGAGCAAAATCGGCCTGGGCATTTTAGACTGAGCAGCCCATGGGATATTTACCAGGAGGCACGGAGAGCATGGGAGGGGGGGTGGAGAACACGGGGGAGTGTGGAGAGCACTAGGGGGGCCAGAGAGCATGGAGGGGTGAAGAGCATGGGGGGTGGAGAGCCCTAGGGGGAGCTGGAGAGCACAAGGGGGCTGGAGAGCACTGGGAGGGTCGGAGAGCACTGAGAGGATGGGGACCACGGGGACTGGAGAGCACAAGCAGGGGCAGAGAACACGGGAGGTGAAGAGCACAAGGGGGCAGAGAGCACAGGGGGGTGGAGAGCACAGAGGGGCTGGAGAGCACTGGGGGGGTCAGAGAGCACTGGGGGGGCGGGGACCACGTGGGGCTGGAAAGCACAAGCAGGGTCAGAGAACACGGGAGGTGAAGAGCACGGGTGGGCGGAGAGCACAGAGGGGGCTGAGAGCATGGGGGGCTGAGAGCATGGGGGTCTAGAGAGCACTGGGAGGGTCGGAGAGCACTGAGAGGAGCTGGAGAGCACTGGGGGGCCTGAGAGCACTGGGAGGGGATGGGGTGCCGGAGAGTACAGGGGGCTGATGAGCACAGGAGGGCCAGAGAGTACAGGGGGGCTGATGAGCACTGGGGGGGCCTGAGAGCACTGGGGGCCAGAGAGTACAGAGGGGATGATGAGCACAGGGGGGCCTGAGAGCACTGGGGGGGCTGGAGAGCACGGGGAGCAGCTCAGCTGCCTTGGTCCCACAAGCACATGCAGCCCAGCAGCCCCCGGCCCAACCGGGCAAGTGCCCGGTGTGTCCTATGGCCAGTCCGGGCCTGATTTCCGGCTGTTGGCAGGAAATCCAACCGTTTGTACGCTCCATCGGACAATTGTCTGTGGACACATTTGTTGCTGGCCCCCTTACAGTGCCAAGGGAACGCCTGCCTCTCAGCACTGATTACTGTGATAATGTCACTGGTTCCCTAAAAAGTGTCAAAAGTGTCAGCTAGGTGTCCGATCTATGTCGCAATCCCGCTAAAAATCGCTGATCACAGCCATTACAAGTGAAAAAAAATGAAATAAGTAAAAATGCCATAAAAATATCCCCATTTTGTAGACGCTATAACTTTTGCGCAAACCAAATAGTATACGCCTATTGGGATTTTTTTTTTTACCAAAAATATGTAGCAGAATACATATTGGCCTAAATTGATGAAGAAATTCGATTTTTACATTTTTTTTATTGGGTATGTATTATAGCATAAATTAAAAAATATTATTTTTTTTCCAAAATTGTCGGTCTTTTTTTGTTTATAGCGCAGAAAAATAAAAATGATCAAATGAGATGATCAAATACCACGAAAATAAATCTCTATTTGTGGGAAAAAAGGACAGCAATTTTGTTTGGGTACAGTGTCACGCGACCGTCAGTTAAAGCGACGCAGTGCCGTATCGCAAAGAATGGTCTGGTCATTAAGGGGGTAAAACCTTCCGGGGCTGAAGTAATTAAGGTAGATGTTTCATTGAAAAATTACAATTACATAAATTGTGGATTTTATATGAGTTGCAAAAAAAAACAAGTAGTACCATTGGGGTTGATTTACTAAAACTGGAGAGTGCAAAATATGGTGCAGCTGTGCATGGTAGCCAATCAGCTTGTTCAATTAAGCTTTGGCAATCAAACCTGGAAGCTGATTGGTTTCTATGCAGAGCTGCACTAGATTTTGCCCTCTCCAGTTTTAGTAAATTAACCCCACTGTTACTTACATTAGTTTGCAGTTGAGGTGTGGTAAAAATAGGCATACTTTGCTTTGTGGTGCAGCTAAAATGACCACCCTCCCAGAATGGTCAATCGGGTTGCATCACAACCACAAGCCAAATTGTAGACTGGCCATACACGGGTTGAATTTCAAAAGAACTTTTGAATCTAAATCTTATCTAAGAATTTTCATACGAATTTCGCACCAATAGTGGGTTGCAGCAACGGCTGATTTTCGTGCGGCCATGGAATTTTAATAATCGGACATGTTGGAAATTTTTTATTTTTTGAAAAAACAAATGATTTTCGAATCGATGATGGGAGAATCGTGCGAGAAATGTAATCGAAAAAGAAATGCGCATGTGCAAGAAAAGAAAATTCCTGGAAAGAAAAGAAGATTCCCAGACACGAAAATTCTTTTCTGTAGGAACATGAGGTGAAATTGAAGGTTTGGCTGGTCGAATTTCGAAATCAATGGTGGCACCATCGAATCACAAAACACACAAATTTTCTGATTTGCAATAGAAAGTTCTTTCGAAATTCGCCCCGTGTATGGCCAGCATCACTGTTGTGGCACAGTATTCTCATTTAAAAAACCCAGTTCAGCTGCCAAAAAAAAAAAAACAGGCATTCAGGAGGCAGCAAGTATCACCTTCTAAATACCTGTCACACTGTTCAGAGAGTAGTGCAAGTGTACCTACCAGTGCTGGACAAAAGGGTTGTCATAAACCTACCTGAAGCTTGCTCCTTGAGGCCCCAGTCCTTCCCACCTTACCTCATTCCCTGGATGAAGTGGCTAGACTAATTACCATACTTTTATCATGAGAGATACAAGCGTGGAGTGAGTTTAAGGAGGTAAGTAACAGTTGTTTGTAGCAGTGCAGTTTTGTGGTGCTAATTAATCCAAAGGGAGTCCTGAAAGGACATCAAGTTACTGGGTCTAGCAGTGTGCTGCCTAGGGTGTGCTGGTTGTTTGTGCAGTAAAGTTTCAGGTGTAGTGGGTGCAGTGTTGAGTGTAGTGGAATACAGTGTGCTTAGTGTATTCCAACATTCAGCGTTCTGGGTGTAGTGGGGATTAATTATTGAGTAATTGTGCTGGTTGTGGCGTAATACAGTTTGGGATATCATGGTTTGCAGTGTGAGATGTGCCCGAGTATGGTGTCATACAGCTTGAGGTGATGTGTAGTATTTGATAGGTACAAAATAAATGATGGGGGTAAACTATGAGGTGTGCTGGGTGAAAAGTGTCTTCTTTAAAAAGCTTTGGTCCTTATTTTATGTTACACCCGTATTTAGAGAGTATAATGAAGCGTGGTCACAAACAACATCCACATAACTTCCTCCAACCTGAATCACTGGTTAATTTATCTGCATCATCTTGCAGCTATTTGAATGTACTTGTCTTTGCATTGCTGTATCTGCACAGCTGCATTCTGCATCACCAAAGTCCAGAATTGCTCAATGGAATTTGATACATTTTCTGTTGAACCGGCTGATATATGGCCCATGTGCACAGGGCTTTATAATATGCCTCCTCATTAAGCCTAGCACACATGATCAGAAAATCGGACGAAAAATACTGCTTTCGAATTGGTCATATGATTATCTGATCATTAGTACACAGCTTTTAAGAGCCGATCATGACAGTTCATGCAAAATGATCTGAAAGGACAAACGCGTAATCGGAAGACCAAGACCACGCATGCTTGAAAATAAAAGAATACATTACAATACAGTACAAAATATTATATCACTTCTGAAGTTGTATTCTGTCATACGAGAATTTTTGGAACTTTAGTAACCTCCTCATTTTCGATTTGGGACTAGCATGCAAAAAAATCATCATGTGTACGAGGCTTTACTCTTTGTTGTATGTTTTGACTTCTTTGCCTTGAATTTTTGGCGACTTTATCCCACCATTGCAGGTTATATTATGATTGTTTTTCTTTGCTGAACCTACCAAAAAGATAAGATTTATGTAATCGTTAGTTGAATAATACTGCCAACTGATATTGTACAGTCACAGAGTACAGATAAAGCTGCTTGTTGACTACACATTGAACTGTAAGCATACATGAGAATAGTACACAAGCAGCAAATGCCAGGGGCATCCATAGTTCTGGTTCCTACATTCACCATGAACCTAGGTAGAAATTATATTTTCATTTTGTATAATTCATAAAACCATTTTCATCATCACGAATGTCACTGGTAGGCAAAACTTACTTTTTTAAATTTGGGTATGTCCCATAGCCAGGAGTGAGAGGAATTCCCTGCAAAGAGTGAGAATAATGGGGTGTCACCAGGGTCATCAAAACTAGTGTTCTCATTGAAAAATGTCCCCTTTACTACTAGTGTCAACGCAGAATTTGGGATTTTCTTTTACTTTTGATGATAACAGTAAAAAGGACAAATAGGGACATTGAAACTCATTAACAGGGTACAGACAACAATAAGAGCCAACAAGTGTTCTAATTCCTCCTCACTCTATCCAGAAAAATAAGTTTTGTCTTTAGTTGCACTTAAATATTTAGCAGGATGTAAATTAACGACTTGCAGACCGCCCACCGTACATTTACTGCGGCAGGGCAACCGCTCTGCTCCAGATCACATACCTAGCACATGATCTGACACTTCCGGGTCTGGGACGTACACGTGCCACTGGCGACCCGCTCCAGCTTTGATCACACACAGTGGGAGCCCAGCAGCGGGTACCGCAGACTCAATGTCCGCTGGCATCCGCCGATTACAACGACAATCTGCCTATGTACACAAGATTGTCCTTCTGTCAGAAGGGAAGGTATCACAAAAGAGTGAACAAGAGCTAGACAGAGGCTCAGTCTGAAAAAGTGAAAGATCTGAAAAATGTTGACTTTATGTTATGCAGCTGCATAGCACGTCAGAGGTAGGTGGGTCACATGCATTACCTTAACTATCATTTTTTAACTAGAGACATTCCTATAAATTGATTTAATTATGTAGTTGTCTGTTTGACAAGAGTTCTCCTTTAATGATGGAGGACATGATTATATTTTTTTCAGTATAATACTGTTTTAAGAAAAAGATGAAAAAGTATTTATTTGAGTCACTGGAAATATTTTTTTCTGCTGTTTCAGTAAAATTCACTTAGGTAATAATATTTTTGAAATGTGTTTTGGCTTTCTAATTTGGCTTGTCGAGCCTCCAGAGCATGTGAGTTTTTTCCCCGTTGACTATTTTATATCCATGGATGACCTAGCCATTATGATGGACTTTTATAACCCCTGTGTCACCATAGAGGTGTGAGATGTCACAAGTGATCTTTAACTAACGAAAGATTACTCTTTAGCGCAACATTTAAGACAAATCCTTGTGTGCTTATGGATAATATCTCAAGTAAAATGAGATACACATGGATCAAATTCAATAATATGATATGTAAAATGCATTTGTAAACTATAAAGCCTATGTCAGACAAAGCTGGATGAATCATTATATGTATCTAAGCCACTTGTTCAAAAGAAAATCCTTTGGACTGGTGCTTCCAGCTTGGTATTGACACAATGAAAATAGGTGTAGCTTGTTGACAACATAGAAATCTGAATTGGCGCTGCTCAATGTGTGGAATAAAGTTGGCTCTGTTTGAAGTATGGTAATTTAGCCAATTCAACTGTGAGTTGTTCATCATGTGGACAATATATTATTATCCCATCTGTTTCATATTAGGTTTTCCAGCCTAGAAAATTAGTTGTGAGAGAATAATAACAGCAATACATATGAAACATGCATGTTACACACCAATTAAACCTCTGTCCAGTATCCAATTAAAATGGCTGCTCATTTCTGTGAGCTGAAAAGGTTAAGCCATGTCAGAATGTAAAACATCCAGACACTACTTAAGCACCTGATATTGTTGCATGGTTTGAAGAAAAACAAGCATGGAGGGCTCACAGCACGAAATGACAGGTATTGGGAGTATGCGTAACAAAAATCATGTTGACAGACATGAATGAGGAAATTAAATGTGAGACCTGCTAATTATTGGTCATCAAGAAAAGTAAACAGTAAGGAATGGCTCTGCAGCCTCTTTTCTAGGGATTTTTTCTTTCTACGGAAACTTGCCAGTTCAAAGAAGCAAATGTTCTGCCTGAGTGGCTGGCTCTGTTTGAATAACTATGGCTGTGGTGTAGATTTCATTGCATTCCAGGTTTGGTAATCTGCTTTGCACAAACTAAAATGACTTTAACAAAATCCTTCATTTCATTACATGCCAGGGTTTCCTCCCTTTTATACATATTAGCCAAATTAAAATGGAAAACAATATAATGTAGATAACGGTGTATTTGTGTTGTATGGCAGTTGCCCTTACATACAGGTCGGTTCAGGTGCATGTTCATGTGTGCTTGTTGACACTAATTTAATTTGGTTATCATCTGTGAAGTAGCCCTCATTAAGACCAATAAAAACATCTTTATAGACTTCTCTTTTGAACTTTCTAACTCCATTCCTAAGACCTGTGTCATTATAAAGCAACAACTTAAAGAGGAACTATAAGGTCGGCCATACACGGTTCGAATTTCGAAAGAATTTTCTTTCGAAAATCGTATCTAAGAATTTTCGTATGAATTTCTCACCATTAGTGGGCTGCAGTAACAGCCGATTTTCGTTCAGAAATCAAATTTGAGGAATCGGACATGTTGGAAATTTTTTGAAAAACGACCGATTTTCTAATCAATGATGGGATAATCGTGCGAGAAATGTAATAAGAAAAGAAAATTTACGGAGAGAAAAGAAGATTCCCAGAAAAGAAAATTCTTTTCTGTAGCAACATGAGGTGGAATTTCGGCCGAATTTCGAAAATCAATGGTGGCACAATCGGATCACAAAAAAAATGATCTTTCTGATTTTGAAAAGAAAATTCGTTCAAAATTCGACCATGTATGGCCTGCATAAGCGCCTGTTTTCCAGTACTGTAATCCCCTGGAGCTCCCCACCGACCACTGACCATCTTCAGGCTGCAACTTCTAGGTATCAATCCTTGGCAATTTCCATTGGCAAGGATGAAACACTCCCACACATGTGCGGCCGTTCAGTCATCTGAGCATTAACAAAAATTCTTACACCAAGCTACACATGTACATTGAATCTTATGAATGTATATGTTTTTTCACATGATCACTACATATTTACTGTGCATTTGAGTTTCCACTCCCTTATTTTATTTTTTATTTACTGGCACTTCACCATTGGTCAATATTTGTGTGTTTTTATGTTATGTATGCATTTGGTATCCAATATTGGGTGTATAGGGCATAATACCTAGCACAGCACTTTTCAATTTAATTATTTAATAATCTATTTTGATTTTAGTTGCTGTATTTTATATTGATCCAATACCTTTTATATTTATTTTATTTTTGATGAGATCATATTTATAGCGCAGCGTAGTATTTACTCATTTATGTTTGCACGATTTGTGAGATGTGTTTAACGGCAGCAGCTTTCGTTTCTCTATATGATTACTGGGCATCTGGCTAGTGGCGGCTCGCAGGATTCTTTGTGTTTTTTGGTATTTATTCACCGCTAGGTTTTAGAATTTTTGCTAAACAAATTAAAAAAAAAGACTGAAAATGTTGTAAAAAAAAAAAAAAAAAGGTTTTCTTTGTTTCTGTTATAAAATTTTGTAAACAACTAAGTTTTCTCCTTCACTGATGGGCACTGATGAGGCTGCACTGACGAGCACTAATGAGGCGGCACTGATGGGCACTGATGAGGCAGCACTGAGGTGGCACTGATGAGGCAATAATATACAGCACTAATAGGCGGCACTGATAATCAGCACTGGTGGGCACTGATATTCAGCACTGGTGGGCACTGATAGGTGGCACTGATGGGCACTGATAGGTGGCACTAATAGGCAGCACTGATGATGAGGCACTGACAGGCATTACTGATGGGCACTGATTGGCATCCCTGATGGGCACTGATTGGCATTTCTGGTGGGCACGGATTGGCACTCTAGGTGGGCACTTGTGGGCATCCTTGATGGGTCTGCACTGATAATGCACTCATGATCAATGCCACCCCCCTCCCCCTGTCAGGACAGCTACTTATCGTCTCGCCTCTACTCGCGCCTTGTCAGCTGGAATGTAGCAAAGCCGATAACTGCCACTTCCTGGTTACAATGCGATCAACTGTGATTGGACACAGCTGATCACATGGTAAAGAGCCTATGTCATAGGCTCTTTACCGAGATCAGAGATGCAGTGTGTCCGAGCAACACACCACGCTACCGATCGCCGTGAGGTTGCCCTCTGAGGCGCGCGCAAGGGGCTTATCCTGCTGGACGTCATATGGCGCCCAGTCAGGAAAATGAAACCACCACCTGGCCCTATTTTTGCTATAGGCCGGGCAGTATGTGGTTAAAGTGTATGTAAACCAGATTCATAAAATTTGAGCGGGGCACATATATCTGCAGTGTTTTCTTATCGCTCATCAAAGCACTGTGTCCTGTAGCTGTCTTCTGCTCCATTCTTCTGTTATCAGCCTGATAACTCCTGACAAGTTCTCTGTCACATATGATAAAAGCAGCCAGAGTTTTGTGTTGGGGGGATGCTATAAATAGATTCGCAGAGCCCTGAACTGTTCAACAATCAGCTCTAAATGTCTCTACCTATGAGGAAAGGGGGTGTGTGCCTTTCCTCCAATCACCGGTCTTGGCTGTATGCCCAGACTTCACTGCAGTGTTGAACAAGAAGAGAAAATCTCCTAACACGACCTTAACATTCTAAACAATATATAAAGCTGAAGACAGCAGATATAAATGTAAAACTTATGTAGGGAGATTTGTTTAATCTCTGTGTATCATCTGAGGCTGATCACTTCACTGGGTATATGTGAGGGTTTACATCCACTTTAAGTAAAGCTTCATTTCAAAAAGACCGTTGGGTCAATTCACAAAACGAACACACCGGGCTAAGGATATCTAAAGATAACCTAAACCTTCCTATCCTTACAGCCAAGGAAGCTCCCATCTCAGTCTCTATTTCAGGGATATGCAATTAGCGGACCTCCACCTGTTGCAAAACTACAAGTCCCATCATGCCTCTGCCTCTGGGTGTCATGCTTGTGGCTGTCAGAGTCTTGCTATGCCTCATAGGAATTGTAGTTCTGCAACAGCTTGAGGTCTGCTAATTGCATATCCCTGCTCTATTTGATCTGCAGCTGGCTTGGTGCTGCTCATGTGATCAATTATGACAGCAGCCATTTAATGGCTTAAAGAGGAAGTAAACCCTCTTAAAAAAAAACAGAAAAAAAAAAACCTGCAAGACAAAGGCATAATTAGCTAGTATGCATAGCATACTAGCTAATTATGTATCACTTACCTGAGATCGAAGCCCCGGCATCGGTCCTCCTCTCCCCCTCCGACCGCTGACATGTTCTCCCGGAGTGACTTCCGGGTATCGCGGCTCCGGCGCTGTGATTTGCCAGAGCCGCGATGCCGTCACGCGCTTGCGCACGAGAGCGGCATAGTACAACTGAAGCATCGGCATATAGCGCTGTTGCTTCAGTTGTCGCAAGTGCGCATGTGCCGCATGACGTCGGCACATGCAAATACAGGTATATCTCCTGAACCGTGCAGGTTTAGGAGATATCCTTGTTAGCTACAGGTAAGCCTTAATATAGGCTTACCTGTAAGCTAAAGTTGTAAACGAGGGTTTACTTCCTCTTTAACAGTGTGATTAAGGTGTCCTTTTATGAAGCAGTGAAATCTATTCACTGCTTCATTCTCCGGCATTCACAGAGGAGATCTTTCTCCTCTGTGTGCCTGTTCATGAAGCGGAGTAGATCGCTTCACCCTAGGAGGAGTGAAGAGATCTACAAACGCTTCAAACAGTGGAGAACGGCCCCTAATACTGGAATCTCGTGAGACTTTATGAGATTACAGTACCAGAAATTCACTGAAACACTGAGATGTCCATTTATTAAGCAGTGATAAATTATCACAGCTCAATACACGGACAGACACCAGTGTGATTAATGTTAATAAAATAAAGAGTCCCCCCCTACATTATATATACATGTATACACACACACACACATTATATATACATGTATATACACACACACACACATATATACATGTATATACACACATTATATATATATATACATATACACATTATATATATATATATATATATATGTATACACATATATATGACAGGGGGACATGGTTACAGTGTTGGGGGGTCTGAACGAGGCATAAGGAAGTTAATTATCTTCCTCTTTCCTCCTCAGATCCCCCGGGTTTCTCTCTTTACTCCCCGCTTCACCTCCTCTGAGATGGTGAATCGGGGAGTGTGAATTCTGACACAGATCGCCAGTGAAGCGCTCAGATCGCAGCTTCATACACTGGCCGTTACTGTGTCATTCTATGTGGATTCTCCATGTGCAGAGATAATCGGCGGGAGAACAAGTTCAAACACTTCTCCCCCCGATTATCTCTGGTTTATAAACTGTTTTTGGGCTGTGATCAGTGGTGATCCTCAGGATCTCCGCTGATCACTGCTTCATAAAAGGACACCTAAGAGCGCAAGCAAGTGTGACAATTATCATTACTGGCATGTCTTAACAGTCACATGGCTAAAATTGTGCCTTGGGCTTGTGTAAAGCTTTGAATTAAATTGATTGTAAATGATCAACTTGTAAAACAACCCATTCAGTTTAGATATATAGAAAAAACATTATAAATACATTTTTTTTCCCTTTTTTATAAGTGATCACATTCCCTCTGTTCTCAGCTGCATAAGAGCTGGGGGGAGGAGAGGCGGCAACACACTGGTCTACCCAGTGAATGGCTATGCATTGGGGGCATGTCAGAACAAGCCTGATCATTGGAGGAGATTACACTGAGTTCCCAGCATAGCTAGAGAACTGACTATGGTGTGCTCCGCTGCTTAGTGTAGTCAGTTTGTAATAGCAAAGCAAGGGGACTAGCAGGAACACCAGGGATTTCCCATAAAGGAAGCAATACAAAGAGAACAGGATACTTTCTCATTCAAGTACATGGTATAGCAGGCAAATATTAGGAATATGAAGTGTTGGGGTAACAGACGCTTGAAGCCTCTGTCTCTAGAAAAATTTTAAAACAGTGGTACCAGCACATGCCTGCAGCACCTACAAAAATCCAGCAGATAAATCTTATGCCCCATACACACGGTCGGAATTTCCGATGGAAAAAGTCAGATCGGATTATGTTGTCGGAAAATCTAGCCCGAGGGCTTTCACACTGGAGAGACAGCAGCGACTGTTTGAAGGCGCTTTGCAGGCGCTATTTTTAGAACTTTAGCACCTGCAAAGCGCATCAGTGTGAAAGGGGCCTTATGGTTACCTGCACGATTTCCTGGATTCGTTCTTCAAGTTCCTTGGATTCCCTGGATTGTCTTTGGAAGTCTGCCGATTGGGCTATTCTTGATTGACTCGTGGCTGACACTCAAGTTCACTACTTCCAGTAAGAGTGCATATCTTGGTTGGGAGACACATTATCCCTGATGCTCTACATCAGTGGTCATCAACCCTGTCTTCAGGGCCCACTAACAGGCCAGGTTTTATGTATTACCTTGGGGAGATGCAGACTTGGCTGTTAATGGACCCTGAGGACAGGGTTGATGACCACTGCTCTACATGCTTGCTAAGGACATTGTACCCCACTTCTGAGCAACAACTTTATTTGTGGTGGACTCTATATATAAGTTTACCATAGGATTGTTTCACCTTTGGGACTTTTTCACTTGTGTTTCTACCCATTATATATGTGTTTTGTCTCATATTAACTATATTTGAGATTGATTTTTATCAAAGTTTTTATTATTTGCACATAACATTTGGTATATTATCATTGTTTATTGCTATGAATTTTTAGTGCTACATTTTTCACCAATCTTTAACATTTTTCAGTACCTCTCACTACTTTTTAAAGAGTTTATTTGTTTTTAAGAGAAAATCATTCCTATTAAATCAGAAGACTTTCTATTGCAGTCCAGTTGTTGGCAATGTATGTCAGCTTTTTTACTGAATATTTTCAAGTGTTTTAAAAAGCATGTCATACAGTTGAATAGGAGGAGAAAGTGCTATAAAATGCTGCATGTAGAAATTTTATTCCAACACCCGTCTGCACAATAACTTTGTGGGAAGCATCCAATTTAAAATAATGCAATCTCTTGTGTACAGGCGTTTTTACCAGTGCTGGAAAATAGCTTTACTGTGGTGAGGCGGGTGAGCATCAAAAAATGTGCACTACAAAATATCCATGGCAGCAAAGTATGTTTGATATGCATCTCTATGCATAGCTTTATCCAGACTGTTATAAACCTTTTCCCGGAATGAATATTTTATGTCATATTTTAGTTATTGTGATGAATTGCCACAAAAACAGGGAGGATATACTGGTTAAGGAGTCAAGGAAACAATGAAAGGGGATGTTTACACCTATTGCAGCTCTGCTTTAATGTAGAACCCAAGGGGATAAGGTCTGGGAGACTGAATGTCTGAATCTTGGATAAACAGGTAATTTGTTCACAATCTGGATGCTCTTGACAGACCATTAAAAAGGTCATATATCTAAGTAGGGGTGTACATCTGGTAATCATATTTAAAACAGCTGTTTTGTAAAAAGAACACATAACCTTTCTTCTAATAAAAAAAAAAAAAAGTACCTGATCATGTAGGGTAAGCATAATGACCTAGAGCAAGTGCCCAAAGAACAAGATAACAATGGAAAATTGCAAGTAGAGACAAGCGTAGAATGAAAGATTTGCTCAGCTGGCAGTGTGCCTGATCCACTTCTGGAAGTTCTTCCAAGGCTTCTTTCATAGCAGTGTTCCATCCGTCCATTTCTGGCCTGTGATTACAAAAATGTACTGCAATGTATTCTTATGGGTGGACAGATGTGAGCGGACATGCATGCGCCTATATCCGTTCACATCTGGGTCTCTTCAGGATTGTCGAACCAAACTGTAAATGTTGTGCTCAGGTTCACTTTTACTGACTGGATAGGATTTGGGCAGATATAGTCTGACACTTACATACGGACATACATAGGCATTACATTGGTCCTTTTTCCTCCCTTATAAGATTGAAGAAAAATTAGAACAGACCCGGATGTCACATATGGAACATCTGTTTTTATTCTGATCTGGAGATCAATTTATGGTCCCCTGCTGAGACAAAACGGTTGGCACCTGTGTGCAAGGTGCCATATATAGTCAGATCCACTGATCCCAGGTTTCCTTTGGTTCACTTATAGCAGGGATCTTCAAACTACGGCCCTCCAGCTGTTGCGGAACTACCAGTCCCATGAGGCATTGTAAAACTCTGACATTCACTGACATGACTAGGCATCATGGGAACTGTAGTTCCTGAACAACTGGAGGGCCATAGTTTGAAGACCCCTGACTTATAGGCAGGTGCCTATGGTGTGTCTTTATATTGTTATGTTATGCCATTGTTATCTATGTTGATAGTGTTGCTCTAAATATTCTGACTGATTGCTGCAGGTGTCGGGTCGTGTGCGACATTGTCCTCTGGAGATGTCACATTCTGTCTTTTCTGGGATATACAGGTGCATCTCAAAAAATTTGAATATCTTTAAAAAGTGAAACTCATATATTATATAGATTCATTACACACAGAGTGATATGTTTCCAGCATTTATTTATTTTAATTTTGATGATTATGGTTTACAGCTAGTGAAAACCCCAAATTCTGTATCTTAGAAAGTTAGAATATTACATAAGACCTATAAAAAAAGGACTTTTAATACAGAAATGTTGGCTTACTGAAAAGTATGTACAGTATAGTATTCACTCAACACTCGGTCGGGGATCTTTTTGCATGAATTACTGCATCAAGTTGGCCTGGCATGGAGGCGATCAGCCTGTTGCACTGCTGAGGTTCTATGGAAGGTCAGGTTGCTTTGATAGCGGCCTTCAGCTTGTCTGCATTGTTGGGTCTGGTGTCTCTCATCTTCCTCTTAACAATACCCCACAGATTCTCCATGGTGTTTAGGTCAGGCTAGTTTGCTAATCAATCAAGTACAGTGATACCATAATCATTAAACCAGGTATTGATACTTTTGGCAGTGTAGGCAGGTGCTGGAGTGCTGCTGGAAAATTAAATCAGCATCTCCATAAAGCTGGTCAGCAGAGGGAAGCATTAAGTGCTCTAAATTTCCTGGTAGAGAGCTGTGCTGAATTTGGACTTGATAAAACACGGTGGACCATCACCAGCAGATGACATGGCTCCCCAAATCATCACTGACTGCAACTTGGATTCTGTGCCTCTCCACTTTTCCTCCAGACTCTGGGACCTTGATTTTCAAATGAAATGCAAAATTTACTTTCACCTGAAAAAAGGACCACTGAGCAACAGTCCAGTCCTTTTTCTCCTTAGCCCAGGTAAGACGTTTCTGACATTGTCTCTGGTTTAGGAGTGTCTTGACTCAAGGAACGCGACAGTTGGAGCCCATGTCCTAGATACGTCTGTGTGTGGTGGCTCATGAAGCACTGACACCAGCCGTAGTCCACTCCTTGAATGGCCTTTGCTTCACAATCCTCTGTTGCTTGTGCACCTTTTTCTACCACACTTTTTACTTCCACTCAACTTTAATATGCTTGGATACAGCTCTCTGTGAACAGCTAGCTTCTTTAGCAATGACCTTTTTGTGACTTACCCTTGTGGAGGGTGTCAATGGCTGCCTTCTGTCAAGTCAGCAATCTTGCCCAAGATTGTGTAACTTACTGAACCAGACTGAAAAATCATTTAAAGGCTACAGGTGTTTTGAGTTAATTAGCTCATTAGAGAGTGACACCATGACTGATTTTTCACAATATTCTAATTTTCTGAGATACTTAATTTTGGGTTTTCGCTAGTTGTAAGCCATAATTATCAAAATTAAAAGAAAGAAAAGCTTGAAAACATATCACACTGTGGGTAACGAATCTATATAGTATATGAGTTTTACTTTTTGAATTGAATTACTGAAATAAATTAACTTTTTGATGATATTGAAATTTTTTGAGATGAGCTTGTATATACATCTGCAGAGGACTGGCCCAGGGCTGTTGTCCAATGGGAGTTTGTGTGTCAGGACATACTGCTGTTATGTGATTCCCTCTCCGCCACCCCTCAAGTATGGGCTGCACTCTGCTCTCTATGCACCTTTTCCTATGTAAAACCACTAGGGACAGTGTTATAACAGCTCAGCCAGTTCTACCTCAACCCAATTATGTGAATCAATTGTACGTGTATTTGAAGATTGATGCGAGATGTACCTGTAGTTCTCAAGTTCATCAGTAAAAGGTACTTTAACCACTTCATTACAGGGCACTTTTACCCCCTTCCTGCCCAGGCCAATTTTCAGCTTTCATTGCTCTCACACTTTGAGTGACAATTACTCAGTCAGGCAACACTGTACCCAAACAAAATTTGAATATTTTTTTTTAGACTGATAGTGCTTTCTTTTGGTGATATTTACTCACCACTGTGTTTTTAATTTTTTTGCAATATAAGCAAAAAAAAACACAGAAAATTTCGAAAAAAAATTTTTTTTTCTTAGTTTGTATTATACAATTTGGCAAATAAGTAATATTTCTTCATAAATTTAGGCCAAAATTTATACAGGGTACACTAACAGGCTGCACTGATGGCAGCTGTGACAGGTACACTGATGGACTGCACTGATGACGGCTGTGACAGGTACACTTTAGTCCAGGGCAATCAGGGCTGTGTTGTGCACAGCAAAGAAGGGGTTGAAACAGTAACTCACTGTTCCCGGATTCTCCCCCTCACACAGGATTGGTGTGTGAGGAGAAGAAGCCAGTAACAGTGAGTTACCAGTCTTTGTTTACACTTGTGATTGTCTGTGATTGGACACAGTGATTACATGGTAAAGAGCCGCTGCCATTGGCTCTTTACCCTGATCGGTGATGCGCTGGTTCCAATGGACAATGCTCACCAGCAATCGCCACGCTGTGCGAACCTGGGGGTGTGCACGAGCTTCGAGACCGGGAGGATGTCATATGACGTCTACCCAGAAAGAGGAAAGTCTGAACTGGTTACTCAAGCAAAGATGTTGCCACAGCCAGAAATACTAGGGGGTGTTTTTCAAAGTGATTTCTCAACAGAATAAAACATGGAGACATGCATGGATGGGTAAGTGTGCTTTGAATATTAAAAATGAATCAAATATAATTTTTGGTTTGTGGGGCTCAGATAAAGTGTAGTTCCACTTGAAGTGTATCAGAAGAATATTTTACATTGGGGTAAGCCATTCACCCTCCATGTTGAGCAGCTTTGTGCTTCTGCAGGACATTTGTATCAGGGTAACCCTTTGGCACACACATTTTAACCTTTGGGGTTGGGACACCCTTTAAGAAATAGCAGTCAGACTGAATGGAAGCGAGTAACTGTGGTCCTGTTTAGTGGGAAGATAGGTGTGCTTTAAGTCCCCCACCTCATGGCTTGGTATATACATATTGGAATTTGCTGTGGTGCTGGGTCAGCTTATGGACCGGGTATGGAAAATCAGGAGAGCAAGGCCTTACAGTAAAAAAAAAGTGGTGGCTTCCTGTGATGTGAGCCAATGTGGCAAAGTGAATACATAATACAGTTTTGATCAAGTAATAGGTGTACAGGGAGGATATGGGAGTCTGGTGAGGAATGGGTCATGTTCTACATTCCCATCCTGAAAGGCTAAAGGATGTACAGAAATAGAAAGAATGCCCAAGGAGTTGGTTCCAGGCATGAGGAGGTTAAATGCTTGGAAACTGTAAGGAAATACTGGCTTGTGGTTTTAAATCTAGGGGACAAAACTCCCTGTCTCAGTGGCGCTACCCACACACTGTTACTGTTAAAATACAACAGTAAACAATAAGACTTCCACCCACACTGAACAGTACCAGCTTTTGTCACCAGGCTGCTATACTTTTCTCAAGAGGGTCGCAAGCGCGTGGGCCTCTTTGCTAAGTTATTGTCAGCCTGTATGATGTGTAATTTCTTGCTCAGGCTATTCTTTTTACCATTCTATCTAATGATAGCCATATACAGAGCAAATTTTGACGGGGTTCCTTATAAACCAGATAAAATTCAAGCCAAGGATGGTCCTGCTGGCATCTTTGATCTGAGACTTTTAGGAGCTGGACAGAAAATTGTTAGCTGAACAGTGGCTGCATCTAATCTTGTTCAGGTATTCTGACAGTTGGAAGTGCCTGATTCATGTGCCTACCATTTGTTTAAGTTTAATTCTCTGCCCTAGTCTTGTGACAGTGTATGTATCCCCGACTGCATCATTCATTTTCCATTCTTATAATACTGCGAGTCTTAGAGTTTGTGGTGATATGCTGCAATGTAAACCTTTGTCTTCATCTCCTATTCATACATACCCATGAAAGTTCCTTTTTTTTTTTTTTTGCAATGATTAAATAAAGTGTTTATGTAGGTTTATTTATTTTTTTGAGTTCAGAAGAAGGTGTTTCACTATCTGGTCGCTTGGCAAGGTATCTGAACGAATCTTGGGTGGTTTGGATGTCTTGCTCCCTTGCTGGGATGTGTGGCCCACTGCTTCTGATTGGGTTGTGCCTTTCATTTCAGCATGATTTTGCATTCCAGGTGGGTGAAAGGCATGACCAGATTCATGTGACAGTGACTGCTCCTAGGTTTGGTTTTGAAATGAGTGCCTTATGGGGCAAACATATGCCCCTCTGAAGATGCTAGTTAAATAAAATTTGTCAGATGCATTGTTATTCTCCTTCACCCAGGAGCCATGTCAATCCCCAATATCAGTAGCAGTTTACATTACCCATTCATTTGACCCACAGCAACATAGTGGATGGACTCATCTTTTGAATGATCATACTCAGGTATCTGAAGAGCTAAATATAACTGAATATACTAAACAAAATCTGTTGGAATGATATAGTGCACTGTTTTGAGCTATCTCTGCTCTGCATTTTTAACTGTGATGGTCAGGTAGTTGCCTGTATTAACAATAAGAATTTAGAATATGCAATTCAGTCCCTTGGACATCTGGACTTTGTCTTTTTGCCTAGTTTGCTTTGTATTTGAGCTCCTTCAAGTGTGGTATGTATACACATTTATGTATGAGTGTATGGTTGCTGGATTTTGTTACATAATGGAAGATGTCATGGCAAGTCTATTACATTTTGAAGGTTGAACTATTTGAACTGCCATAAAGTGAGTTCCCCCAATCATCAATTCAGTGTGCTGTAAAAACAACTAGAATTTTTTTTGTTAACACTATATGCTATAAGCTTTATGCACAAAATATTTGTTGTACAGACAAGTTTGCTCATATAACAAAAAGTGAAACTTTTTTTTGTAGCACTTACCCCCACAGAAGTCACTAGTGATGATGGGTCCCCTGTTCTGTCATGACTCTTAAAACCACTTGGTCCCCGCTGACACACCGGTCTCACACCTAAGTGTGATCAAGCCACCACAATATAATGATCCATGGAAATTAGGCCACAGACTACCAGATAGTAAGTTAAGTAACTGTATTATATCAAAGCAGGTAGACAATGTAAATCAAGCAATAAACAATTCAAAGTTACAGAACTAATAAAATTAATTCTGGCCTTAGACAGGAGGAAATACCT
Organism: Lithobates sylvaticus; assembly: GCA_028564925.1. NCBI lineage: Eukaryota > Metazoa > Chordata > Amphibia > Anura > Ranidae > Lithobates > Lithobates sylvaticus. Next base: position 523,559,273 of record CM053026.1, read on the forward strand.
AACTTGCATCAATATTAGTCCAAACCTTAACTGAGATAACCATTAATGAGCAAAATTAGACTCAAATGATGATAATGTTCTTGTGAGTACTCTATACCGATACCCCAGATGTGGGTATCTGTAATGCCCCATACACACGGTTGGACATTCCGACCACAAAATCCGTTGATTTTGGCCAAAACTTGTCTTGCATACACACGGTCACACAAAGTTGTCGGAAAATCCAATTGTTTCGAACAAGGTGACGTACAAAATGTACGATGGGACTACAAAGAGGCCAGTAACCAATAGCTTTCGTCCCCAAATTTATTCTGAGCATGCGTGGCACTTTCTGCATCGGAATTCTATACACACGATCGGAAAAAGTCAGATCGGATTTTGTTGTCGGAAAATTTTAGGTCCTGCTCTCAAACTTTTTCCGGCAAATTCCGATGGAAAAAGTCAGCTAGAGCCCACACACGATCGGATTTTCCAACAACATAATACGATCAGACTTTTTCCATCGGAATTTCCGACCGTGTGTATGGGGCATCACTGTTCCTGAGTGGAGTACCTATATACATATACATGTGAATACAGAGCACCTGGCACCTAAATGTTAATGTTGGCCAGCTTGCAGTGGGGCCCTTCTGTCAGTGATACGCAAGAGTCTGTCCCTTTAAGAGTAGGTGGATGTATAGTTTCAGGCTACTAGGTAACAGGCAGTCTATGCAGAGCAGGGTGTAGCAAGGGGTTAAATGTGTCTTCTTCTCTCACCACTCCTGGCAGGCGGCAGGTCCTGTCCCACACACTTATTGGTTCCAGACATGAGGTCCCGGAGACTGAGTCCCTCAGCTCTGGCTCACACATGTACAGTCTCTGGTAAGCTAAAGCAGCAGGACTATCCTTCCTCAGTTGTAGGCAGGCTCAGGCAGCAAGTCCGCACTGTGTATTGCATTTTCTCTTATAAAGCTGTCACATCTCCCATAGCAGGTCCTCTCAGCATGGCAAAAGACCCCTAGTATATATATTTGTAGGGAAAAGCAGCCCTGTCTCTCCTACTCTATAGAAAAGAATCCTGACTCCTGTAGTTTAGAGTCTATCTGTCCTCCACACACATGCATTGTGCCCTCCTTCTGAGGAAACTACAAATCCCAGTGTCCATAGCTCTGTCCAGCAAGTCCTCTCTCTTGCTTTCATTGGCTCTCGCTCTTGTTTCCCCTCATTGGATCTGATTATGCATTGCAGGGAGAGCGAGTGGGAAAATATGCAGAGCCAATCTTATACAGATCCCAAGGGATAGGTGAGCGGGGGATGCAGGAGGACACAGAGCCGGCATCACAGCTGCAGCTCTCTCTGTGTACCAGATCAGCACACACAGTCCTTCAGTTGATTGAGAGGAGAGCTGGAATTAGCAGCAGCCTGCATTCTCTCTCTATGCTGACAGAAAACATACTTTTTATTTTAAGTAAAGGAGGGTTATAACCTTTGTCAGGTTTTTTTTTGTCCCTTTTGGAGAGATTTTCCTTCACTTCCTGTTCCATAGCCAAAACAGTAAGTGAGAATAAATCATTCCAAACTGAGGGAATTCCTGATTGTAACCAGAGCTATAGAGAACAATTTCCTAATATTATCCATAGGTGACACTTTAAAAGCCTATACAGTTTATCACTTTCGAGTTTAAGCATGAGCTCTGGCACTATAATTATTGCTCTCACTTTGATGTTTATGGCAATATCTTACATGTGTAGTGCAAACACTGTTTACATATGTATGCTGGACCTACATTTGCGTTTGCATTTGTGCATGAGCATGGGGGAATGGAGGTCATGCAACTTTATTACTATCACAAGGGATAAACAACACCGCTTGTCATAGCCTTGAACAGTGACGGGTCCTCTTTATGGAAAAATCAGGGGTCTATTAGTCCCCGATCTCTCCTCTGCCCTCCCAGGCAGCTGATCAGAGATCACAGAAACACAGCAATGAAACCTAAAGTGATGAAATCCTTCATTCATTACAGAGGAGATAGGGGGACAGATGTTCCTCCATCCCCTCTGTGGACAGTCAACCCAGGAGCCCGGGAACGGTGGCAGAGGGAGGGGAGGCTCGTAAAACAGTTATTTGATTTTTATAATCAAATTGCTCTTCTGAAACTGTTTTTTTTATTCTTGTGACTGGCACAGCAACAACCAGGGCTTTGCAGACACAGGCACACACTGTGTGAACCATACATCAGAGAAATAGAAGCCCCTTTCCAAGGATATTTCCCTGCAGATGCCAAAGAATAGTGAAGAGGGAGCCAAAAAATACAAAAAGAGCATTTTTTTTTGAAAATAATTAAATACAGTGGCATGATATATATGATTTATGTGAATGAATTATGGCAACTAACACACCTCTGTTTAGTATCACTTCAATCACTATTGTCTTGTGTAGGTTCATTGCATTAAGAAATTAGTATCTTCCTATAATAATTTGTTTCTGAAGTTAGGGATCCAATCCCCTTGGGTAGCCATTTTTCTCTGTCTTTGATTTTAGATAAAGTCAAATCACTGTTTAACCAACAACTTCAACAAGTGTGTTTGTTCTTGGAAGGGATGTTTACCATGTGTTTCCTTATCTCCTGTGTGACAGATTACCAAATTATGAATTTAATCTGCAGTCTTCTGAAATAATCTTGGTATGTGACTTACTAAAAGTGGCAAACAAGATGTATAACTTGCTTTAAATGCTTTAAAATCAAATCAAATAACCGTAACACCTTAAGGTTTTGTTACTAGCTCCAGTGACAATAATAACATTGCAAAGGTGCTTGGTCCTTTATGAAATTGCAAAGCCAATTTACTACAGTGGTTAATTACAACAGTTCAAACGTATTGCCTTTGGTGGACATTACACAAGATTGGTCTGGAAATATCCTTTTTTTCCCAAAAATATTCCATATGCATCTATTACTCAATGGCCCTTTTTCATGACATTGTTTCTCAAATCTTTCTTTTTCCCATCACTTCTGTTTGTTTGGAACAGACATGTTAGTTTTGGTCATGTGCACTGCTCTATGCATACTACAGTTCTCATAGTCCCTACTCCATCTCAGGAGTGAGCAAGAGAGAGTGTCTACATTCCTTCATACAGTGGGATCATGGAGAATGAAAGTAGCAGCTACTTTTGAAAAGGAAGTTGGATCACAGCAGTAAATGGAATTTGAAGATTTGACAGCTGAGAGCAATAGAAAGTAATACATACTGCAATAGCAGGAGGCAGTGGTGTCGCTAGGGGGTGGCTACTGGGGCTATAGCCCCGAATCTGGGGCCCATAGCCCAGAGTCTCATATCTAGGGTTGGCTCTGGGCTCCATCTGCTCAGCTGGTGGCCGGGGGAGGCTACTGGGGCTATAGCCCCGAATCTGGGGCCCATAGCCCAGAGTCTCATATCTAGGGTTGGCTCTGGGCTCTATCTGCTCAGCTGGTGGCCGGGGGAGGAACATGACTATGTTTGTTCTATTTACTTTTATTATTAAACAGTGGCATTGCTAGGGGGTGGCTACTGGGGCTATAGCCCCGAATCTGGGGCCCTTAGCCCAGAGTCTCATACCTAGGGCTGGCTCTGGGCTCCATCTGCTCAGCTGGTGGCCGGGGGAGGAACATGACTAGTTAATGTTATCAGGCACAAGTACTTATCTATATTCAGCAGTTCCGACAATTTAACCATTGGGACCCTGAAGTAAGGGGGGACTCTCTGGGGACCCTGATGTAATGAGGGGGGGCTCTGATGTAAGTGGAGACACACTTACATTCAGATATGTAACAATATTCTATATATAATACATATTATATATATATATATATATATATATATATATATATATATTAGGGCTGTTACTAATTAAAACTTTCGTGTTCGATTAATCGTTTTTTTTTTTTAATCGATTAATCAACAAATTTTGATTAATTATAAAGCACATACAGATCCAACTACTTTTAGCTGATCTCCTTGCATTGCAACTCTGCATTAGTCAGTGGTAAATGTGGTATACACTATATACAATCACCCGACACTAGTTAGTTTGCACAATCCATGACTTAACTTCACAGTTCACACAAATAAGTTTTAAATTCAAACTGTAGCACTGACATAAGTCATTTTTTTCCCACAGTAGCGTGACAATCCCTCCACCTCCGGTCTAACTAATCACTCTCACCTTATGGCATGGACCCCTGTGCAAACAGGTGGTCATGCAAGCGGGTATCAAAAGGGTTAACACGGACCATAAACTTCTCTCACGTCTCCTTAGATCTCAGCAAGGACGCCAGGTCATGGGTAGAAAGAAAAGATCTAAGTGCTCACCGCTTAAGTATAAAGCCCCATACACACGGTCGGAAAATCCGACCACCAAATCCATCGGATTTAGTCCGACACTGGTGTTGCATACACACGGTCGGACAAAGTTGTCGGAAAATCCGATCATTCTGAACGTGGTGACGTTTGTTGCCTACGACGGGACTACGTAGAGGCTAGTAGCCAATAGCTTTGGTCTTGTGATGTGATCTGAGCATGCGTGGCACTTTGTCCGTCGGAATTCGCTACACACGATCGGAATTGGTGTGATCGGACTTTGTTGTCGGAAAATTTTTAGAGCAGGAGATACAACTTTGTCCGTCGGACAATCCGATGGAAAATGTCCGATGGTGCCTACACACGGTCGGAATTTCCGACAACATTGTCCGACAGGACAGAATCCATCGGAAAATCTGACCGTGTGTATGGGGCTTAAGATTTCATTTTTGTGTTCAAACACAAACTACTCACATAAAGATGATAAAAACACAGCGTGTAAAGCCGACAATCGCGTTAGTTCCGTAGGGCAGCAGCGGGTGACGTCATGCGTAGCTCCTCCCCCATACGCGTTACGTTCAATAAGAACTTCAATGTCACCGGACTCCACCCCCCTTCCCTTCGTTAGCAGACGGAGGCACTTGGGGAAGGGGGGAGGAGTCCGGTGACGTTGATGTTCGTGACGTCACAGGAGAGGTGAGTACCAATCAAAAGAATTTTGATCGATCAAAAAAATTAACTATTAATCGAGGAATTAATCTTTAATTTGCACAGCCCTAATATATATATATATATATATATATATATATACACATACACATGTATATTATATACATGTGTATGCCCACCCAATTATATGACTTTCTTTACTTCGCTGCTATGGGCTCTAGCCCCAAATCTTTTGTAGACCTAGCAACGCCCCTGGCAGGAGGTAAAGGACTACCCAGATTTTAGTGCTTTTTTTTCTGCATCCAAAATGCATAGAAAGTAGGTTACATGGTTTTCAATGGCATAGTTCACCCCAGTGCTTGCAGTTCCAGTGTGTTCCAGAAAAAAAGTAGAACACGCTGCATTGTTCCTGCACAGATATGTACTGAATGCGACAAAATGCACCAAAATGAATCAAAAACACACCAGACCCCAGTTCAGTGGGAAAAAAAAAAGAAGAAAAAAATGATCTGGAAAGCTTCTGGAAACGCATCAAAAACATGTTAAAAACGCACATGCAGAAAAGCATCCGGAATGGATATGAAATGCGTTTTTTGTGGTGTAAACTGTCCTTAAAGCCTGGAAGCTGATTGATCTCTGTGCAGAGCTGCACCAGATTCTGCACGCTCCAGTTGTAGTAAATGATCCCCATAGTATTTTTTGTTTTTCTTGGATTTTGGCCCATGGCTTGTATTTATGCGGTCCAGCTCTCTTAGTCTAATTTGTAATAAATGTGGTCATCCCTCCATTTGGGAGGTGAAACTTGAACCAGTATCCACTAATTCTGTTGTCACTACCCCCTATTTATGTGGTCCTTTCTTTGAATATACATACTTGTACATTTAGGCTTAGTATGATTTGCTTTTTTATTTATTTTGTATTTTTTGTATTTTTTTTTACAGAAAGTAATTTCCATCTGTAATTTTAATGTAGGTTTGTGATAAAATGGATTGTTTTTTTACAGTATTTTGTATATTTTTAAATCTCCTGCAAGGCATAATTAGAGTCCCATTTTGTATTTCTTCTAAGGTAAATCTCTTCAATGTAGCACAGAGGGCAAAGAAATAAAAAATCAGTCTCTACTCTATCCAAAACGAAAAAAGAGGTGTACATATACTTTAGTGAACCTGTATTCAGACTTTAAAAAGTAAAAGAACGGTTACCAAAGATGTCTATTATTACCTTTTTAAAGGTAATATTATTACCTTTATATTATATTATTCATAAATTATTATCTTTCCTAATAAAAGTAATAATTTGTATTTAATATTTATTGATATGTTTTTGTTTAAGGACCGGAAGGATTTGCCCCCTTAATGACCTGGCCATTTTTTGCGATACGGCACTGCGTCGCTTTAACTGACAATTACATAGTCGTGCAACGTTGTACCCAAACAAAATGTATGTCCTTTTTTCCCCACAAATAGAGCTTTCTTTTGGTGGTATTTGATCACCTCTGTGGTTTTTATTTTTTGCACTATAAACAAAAAAAAACAACAATTTAAAAAAAAAAACAATATTTTTAAAGTTTTGCTATAATAAATATACCCCAAAAAATGTAAAAATACGAATTTCTTCATCAGTTTAGGCCAATATGTATTCTACTACATATTTTTGGTTAAAAAAATCGCAATAAGCATATATTTATTGGTTTTGTGCAAAAGTTATAGCGTCTACAAAATAGGGGATATTTTATGGCATTTTTATTATTATTATTTTTACTAGTAATGGCGGTGATCAGCAATTTTTAGCAGGACTGCGACATTGTGGCGGAGAGATCAGACACTTTTGACACTTTTTTAGGACTATTGACATTTATACAATGCTATAAAAATGCACTGATTACTGTGTAAATGTCACTGGCAGGGAAGGGGTTAACCCTAGGGGGTAATCAAGGGGTTAAATGTGTTCCCTGGGAGGTGTTTCTAACTGTGGGGGGACGGGACTGACTGAAGGAGGAGAGAGATCGCTGTTCCTAACAGGGTACATTTTGGCCACTAGGGGGCGCGCGCACGCTGCGGGAGGCGCGCACGCTGCGGGAGGCGCGCGTGCCTGCCCGCCGCATCGCTGGGGACCCGATGCGCGTGCCCGGCGGCCGTGATGTCCGCCGGGCTCCCGCGATTGCCCAGTAACTGAGCAGGACGTGGATCTGTGTATGTAAACACACAGATCCACGTCCTGCCACTGGAGAGAAGACCGATTGTGTGTCCCTTGTACATAGGGACACCGATCGGTCCCCTCCCCCAGTCAGTCCCCTCCCCCCACAGTTAGAATCACTAACAAAGGGAACATATTAACCCCTGCAGCGCCCCCTAGTGTTAACCCCTTCCCTGCCAGTCACATTTATACAGTAATCAATGCATTTTTATAGCACAGATCGCTGTGTAAATGTGAATGGTCCCAAAAATGTGTCAAAAGTGTCCGATATGTCAGCTGCAATGTCGCAGTCATGATAAAAATCGCAGATCTCAGCCATTACTAGTAAAAAAAAAATAATAATAAAAATGCTATAAATCTATTCCCTATTTTGTAGACGCTATAACTTTTGCGCAAACCAATCAATATACGCTTATTGCGATTTTTTTTTACCAAAAATATGTAGAAGAATACGTATCGGCCTAAACTGAGGAAAAAATGTGTTTAAAAAAAAAAAAAAATTTGATATTTATTATAATAAAAAGTAAAAAATATTAGGTTTTTTCAAACTTGTCCCTCTTCTTTTGTTTATAGCGCAAGAAATAAAAACCGCAGAGGTGATCAAATACCACCAAAATAAAGTTCTATCTGTGGGGAAAAAATGATAAAAATGTTATTTGAGTACAGCGTTGCATGACCGCGCAATTGTCATTCAAAATGCGACAGTGCTGAAAGCTGAAAAATGGCCTGGGCAGGAAGGAGGTGTTCGTGCCTGGTAGGCAAGTGGTTAAAGAGCAACTGTCATCTCTGTGCCGCAGCGGCTCCTCTGACCCGCTGTTGACTCACTGACAGTCCCATTCACTTTAATGGGAGGGCTGGTGATACAGCAGTGACACAACAAGGAGAGGGACATGGTGGCAGCAGGTGAGTGGATGCCCGCTAACAGGAGCTGCCAAGATGGATCTGAAATGACAGGTGCTCTTTAAATGTAAGGACTTTATTCTTGCTGGTAGTTAGAATCTTTAATATTTGTAAACAAAATTAAAGTTTCCTATTTAGAATAATAAGCTGTCAGGTTAGTAAAACAGCGACATCAGAACCGATTCAATCATACCTTTTGTAGTGTACATAGATTTGAAAAACAATGGGATAAAGGAATATTCCTAAAAAATGTTTATCTCATGGTTACTGTGAAATTGTGTGAATGCAGTGCATGTTATCTCAGCTTGCAGAGTTTGGATTCATTGAGTGAATTTACCAAAAATGGAAATATTGCAGAATATACAGCCTCATGCTACATAGCTAAGCTCTATTTCATGCTTAATAAACTCAATTAATAATGTATAGAAAAAAATAATAATAATAATAATAGAAAACTATCTTTGGATCGATTTTTACTCTAAAAGCATTTTATTAACCACTTTCCGACCGGCGCACGACGATGTACGTCCTGATTTTGAAGAGGGATATCTCGGTAACGGCAGCAGCTGCTGCCACAACCGAGGTATCCATCTCTTCAGGCGCCGGTCGGCATTCCGATAATGGTGGTCATCGCGGCGTATTCGCCGCGAGATCACCGTTATCGGCGGCGGGAGAGGTGCCCCCCCCTCCCGCCGCTCTCCCGCGCCTTCCGCCGCTTACCGGAACCGTCGGCAGCGGCGGAGGTGATCGGGTCCTTTCTCCTGCTGGGCATAGAGATGAGTGATGGTAAGATGGCCGCCACTCATCTCTATACCATAGGAGGGCGGAAGCGACGTCAAAAACGTCACTTCCGCCCATACCTCTTAAAGAGGAATTTTCAAATGTCATTTTTTTAAATGACATTTTTTTTTTTTTTTTTTCATTGAAGTCCAAATATGAGATCTGAGGACTTTTTGACCCCAGATCTCATATTTAAGAGGACCTGTCATGCTTTTTTCTATTACAAGGAATGTTTACATTCCTTGTAATAGGAATAAAAGTGAGCCAATTAAATTTTTTTTTAAAAACTGTGTAAAAATATATAAAATCAAGAAAAATAAATAAGAAAAACAAAAAATTTTTTTTTTAAAGCGCCCCGTCCCGACGAGCTCGTGCGCAGAAGCGAACGCATACGTGAGTAGCGCCTGCATATGAAAATGGTGGTCAAACCACACATGTGAGGTATCGCCGCGATCAGTAGAGTGAGAGCAAATATTATAGCCGTAGATCTCCTCTGTAACGCGAAATATGCAACCTGTAGAATTTTTTAAACGTCGCCTATGGAGATTTTTGAGGGTAAAAGTTTGATGCCATTCCACGAGCGGGCGCAATTTTGAAGCGTGACATGTTAGGTATCAATTTACTTGGCGTAACATTATCTTTCACAATATATAAAAAAATTGGACTAACTTTACTGTTGTCTTATTTTTTTATTAAAAAAAGTGAATTTTTTCCAAAAAAAAGTGCGCTTGCAAGACCGCTGCGCAAATACGGTGTGAAAAAAAGTATTGCAACGACCGCCATTTTATTCTCTAGGGTGTTAGAAAAAAAACAATATATAATGTTTGGGGGTTCTAAGTTTTTTTCTAGCAAAAAAAACTGTTTTAAACATGTAAACACCTAAAATCCAAAACGAGGCTGGTCTTAAAGTGGTTAAAATAAATTTGATAAAAATCAAAAAAATGTATTTGAATCAAAACGATCAGATTTAAGTAAAAAAAAAACTGGCACACACAGAATATGGTGCAACTGTGCATAGCAACCAGTCAGCTTCTAGGTTTTATTGTCAAAGCTTATTCGAAGAAGCTGAAGTTAGAAACTTATTGGTTACTCTGCACAGCTGCACCAGATTCTGTGTGCGCCAGTTTCAGTAAATCCCTCCCAAAGATCTTCAAATGCATATTCGCCAGAGAAAAGGTAGCATTCATTTGATAAAATCAGATCTGTGTATACATGGGCAGTTGGATTTAGGAGAGAGGTGTGGGTACACAAATACATCCCCCAACAAAAACAGTATATTACCTACTTCACTGGAAGAGAATACAGTGCACTAGAAAAATAAATGAAATAGGTGTGCCACTAATGTTAGACTAACATGATACAACAAGAGCAGTAATATATTTCTCCATAGTCTCATCTACAAGTAATCCTTTAGTACTAGGCAACGGTTGTTTCCACAAGTTTACTTGTTATAGATGACACCCAATACACATGGTTGATCTCCTGCAGTTCACAATATAATCTTTATCCTGAAAAATCAACAATTACTTCAGAGAGGTAAATATTACCTGAAATTAAAATTCCATGGTCAGTAAATAAAAATCTCATAATACAAAGTCAACAAAGGTCCCAGTCGGCTGTCGCAATGTGAAGTTTTTATAGCACAGCACGTACTTATCTAAGCAATAGCGCCATATGAAAGTAAATCTGTTTGTTGAATAGAAAGGTGTGTATAAGCTTCAGAAAACTCAGTTTCATGGTGTGATGCATTTACAAAGCCATTTTTATCTAACACTGTATATGCTCAGCTGTGCCAACACAATAAGCTGTAGTTGATTTTGGCTATGGTTGCATGACTATCAAACATGTCAGTATTTTATTCCATACTCTGTCTTTTCGACATAGTTTCTTCAAGACAAAACAAAATTGACTATAATTATATTTTCCACTAATATAGAAAATAGGGAATGTGTTTAATTCAGTATTGATATTCTTCCCAATGGTGTAGTGGGAGGGTCTTGATATTGGAACATTGGAAGTGACTAATTTGAGGGGTTTAGGGAATGCTCTTGATTCTCCATCACACTTTTGTTGGCATGTTTGAACTTTTGCAATTTACTATGAGTACATCAGTGAAACCAAGAAATACAGTCAAAAGCCCTCCTATACAATTAAAACAATTTGCATGGACACTTAGCAAGCAGTGAAAGAGCTTTAAACCAAGCCCTCACTGATCTCTCTAGCTGTATGTACAGTGAAGTAACTCATTCTCAGCGATCCTCAAAGATCACAACAAAGACTCTAAAGTCCGGTTTAATTTGGTATCTAACAGCTTAGAAATATATGCTGTGTTTTTACATTAGAGGACTGATGGACTGCTAAAATTCTGGTGAAAGAGAACAATACAAAAATAAAATAAAATTTCTCTGCCTCTGTTGTGAGGTAACACTAATATCCGGTTCACGCTGGGGCAACTTGTCAGGCGACTTAGCCGCCTGACAAGTCGCGTCCCATTCTGTACTATGGGACCATTCTAATAGGAGAGACTCAAGTCGCTCCGACTTAGAAAAAGGTTCCTGTACTACTTTTGGGGCGACTTGCATTGACTTCTATACAAGCTGAAGTCGTGTGCAGGTCGCCTGAGGCAGTCGCGCTGCAAGTCGTGCTGCCCCTGTGTGAACCGGCTCTAAATGATATCCTTGTTTTACAAAAATAATCCATACACACCCACTACTTAAAGTGTTACTTAACCCCTGGACCCTGCATTTATTATATCTGGTCTCCTACAGTACACAGAACATGGAAATGCAATAGTTTTCATAAATATAAACTGCTAAATACCTTTTCTCATCAGCGGTTAGAGCAGTCGTGTGACTTATATCAGTGTCTGGTTAAAGCTTGTAGGAGGAGTATTCATTTTCCCCTAATTGTCCTATGAGGCTGCAGGACCCCTGACCCTCTGTCTAGACAGTGCTGATTGGCCCTGTGCTGATCACATGCACTGTCCCCAGAAAAAAATGCTAAACATGTCACATGTTAAACCCTAAGCACACATTTAACATGTTCAGAAAGGTGAACTTAGCCTATAAGTACAATAATGTAGACAGGAAGTGGCTGCAAAGACACTGCAGAGGATCAGCAGCACAACAAATGATAAAAAGACCAAAGTATTTAAGTAAAAAAAGTGCAATTGTTAACGATATACAGTGCTTTGTAAATCTAAATGATACTTAATTAGGGTTTACATATACTTTAACCCCCTTAGTGCTAAGCCTGCACATTACTCTATGTAAAAATGGTTAATTACAGTATTTAGTTCCGCAACAGTTGGAGGACCGTAGTTTGGTGATCCCTGGCTTAAACTTTCAGAAAGGATCCACCATACGCTTCATGATAGCATGCATATCTTTAATAAAAAATGGAACTACTGGATCTTGCCATAACTCCTCACTGATACAATTCTTCCTTGAGTAATCTACTAAAAGATCACTTTGTCGTTACTCCTAGAAAAAACATAATCTGTAACTATAATGTCACTATATGTCATTATCAATATTTAGAATGTTATCTTCCCCGATATATATTAGTAAATCCTCTACCAACAATATCATATTATATGATCAATTTCATCCCTGTACTGTATTATCCATGTACTACACTGTATTGTTATATAAAAACTTCCTTTACTGCATTGAATATGTATGTTCAAACTTTCAAATAAAAACTTTTGTAAACAAAACAAAAAAAGTCTATCTAGTTCAACCAATAAAAGGGGGATGTAAATAGTGATCTGGTAACACATACTGATTATCGCTGAGCATGTTCGATTAATTCAAGCGCCATTATTGATAGTTAACTGTTTTTGACTTCTGTGCCTATTGAGTTTGTATCCAGCGGACATGGGCAGACCCATTAGCTCTATGGGCGGCTGGATGTAAATAAACTCTGGTGTCCAATGACATCAGCCTAACTCAGATCTATCACATTTATGGACTCAGAGGTAGGCGGTTGTAAATTGACAATAGTTTGTTTCATTTCTCAGCGTATATACCCAGATGCATCCGACATATGTTGGCGGTGTCACTCTGCCAAGGGTCCACTGATACACATCTGGTTGGAATGCCCTCAAATTCATAATTTGTGGGACAGGATCATGCATTTATATACTACAGTTACAGGGAGGTTAGTCCCCAATACGCCTCAAATTACCTTGCTTTCCATTTTACCATGCTCTTATAAAAATATTAAAAAGGGTCTGCTCAGACATTGGTTGACAGCGGTGAGATTGGCGGTCAATATTGAGAGGATGGAGACCCTCTTGGCACATGATTTGCATATATATGAAAAATGCCGTCAGGTATGGGTCCCCTGGAGGATTTTCAGGGAATCAACAGAAAATTAGAAGGTTTTATGGCAATCAGAGTAGGACCTAAATGCGACTAATTAGGGTTTCAATATATGTTTATTTGTGGCCTTTTTCCCCTTTCTTTTTTTGCGCCATTGTTTAGCAATGGAGATATGGGCTGCAAATAATATGTGGATAACTACTTTTCTTGATAATGGAGTAAAGGTCTCCATACCCAAACTTAGGAGTGTCAATGCTGGAGTGATAGTGTGTGTGTGTGTGTGGAGCCTGAGATTTCAGTAATAAGGGAGAGGATGGCCTTTCAAAAAGGTCTTATTACAGTACATCCCCAAAGTGTATATAAAAGATTATCAACATAATGACACTCCCTCCAGCACAAGGGTGAGAGATTTGGATCCAGCTTGTGCAAACGCAAAGGGCATCATGTACCACCTATGCAAAATTTTCTGTGCATTGTCCCAGTGGTCCACACACGCTGAGGATTTGCTATTGAGTTTTATCGCTAAATGCCATTGCTGTAAGGAGAACTCCTGTTGTACTTCCTGATCCCATTTTAGCTGACAGTTTGCTATGTATGGGATGATAGTTACAATAACAATAAAATATGCATATACCTTTAGACGTAACCGTGGGCTCGCACTTCTATGGGGCACTCCGGGGTTGAGGCTTTATAGTGTTTTATTTGGTGTATTTTGTAAGTGTTAAGGGTGACTGGGTCCTGTAAATCAGCTAGTAAGACGTGTACCCCTTTTGCATTTTTCAATAACTAAGGTAACTCAGGACAAATAGTGAGGGTGACTCTCCTTAATGGGGGCCCAGACAGCAATAAAAACTGACAGGTGCTTTAATCCAACAAAAAAAGGTTTGCCTTTAGTTATATTTTAACTTAAACCTGCTCCAACCTCCCCTTCTAAATCTTCTAACTACCCTGTAAAAGGAAGATGCTTATACCAGGGCTTGACAAATTTGCTTTGAATATAAGAGCCAGCTAAAAAAAAAGTTAGGAGCCAGTTTTGTTTCAACTAACAAAGCTTTATTTTCAATGACAAAACCCCTTCTCTTATGTAGCCCTGATGTATATCTTTACAGATGCACAACATAGGTTTACACGTGGAGATTTGACGGAGGAACTGGTATGTGAAGAAGAAAATTAAAAACCTTAGCTCTGCTGCGGGTAAGCAGCAGAGCTAAAGTTTTTCTTTTTTTTTTTTTTTTTTAGATGTTAACCACTTGCCTACCAGACACTTTACAACCCCTTCCTACCAAGGCCAATTCACAGCTTTCAGTGCTGTCGCACTTTGAATGGCAATTGCGCGGTCATGCAACACCCATATAACATTTTTATCATTTTTTTAAGACAGATAGAGCTTTCTTTTGGTAGTGCTGTATTTAATCACCACTGGGGATTTTTTTGTTAAACAAACAAAAATAGACTGAACATTTTGAAAAAAAAAATTCCTGTTATAAAATTTAGCATATAAGTAATTTTTTTTCTTCACTGTTGTGCCCTAATGAGGCAGGACTGATGGGCATTGATAGGCTGCACTGATAGGCGGCACTGATAGACTGCACTGATGGGAACTGATAGGTGTCACTAATGAGGAGGCACTGATGGGTGGCACTGATGGACAATGTTAGGCTGCACTGATAGGCACTGATATGTAGCACTGATGGGGAGGCACTGATGGGCAGCTCTGATGAGAAGGCACTGATGGACATTGATGAGGAGGCACTGATGGGCAGCACTGATAGGCAACTCATAGGAGGCACTGAGGGCGCCACTGATAGGATGCACTGATGGGCACTGATAGGCGGCACTGAAGTGAAGATACTGATGGGTGGCACTGATAGACAGCACTGATAAGGAGGCACTAGTGGCTGGCACTGATAAACTGTGATAGGCTGCACTGATGTGCACTGATAGGTGGCACTGATGGCCTGCACTGATAATCAGGGCACTGATTATCAGTGTACATGTGACAGCCCATGATGAAAGTACTGCCGATAATCAACAAGTCTGTTTACAATGTGATCAACTGTGATTGGACACAGATGGTCACATGGTAAAGGGCCACTGTGATTGACTCCTTACCTTGATTTGTGATGAGCTGTGCCTGGATGTCGGCGCTTGCACCCGGAGTCAAGGGATGGGTCGGCTTTGGGTGAGGACATCGCGGGCTCCCTGGACAGGTAAGCGTCCTTGTATTAAAAGTCAGCAGCTGCAGTATTTGTAGCTGCTGACTTTACATTTTTTTCTCTCAGGCGGGAATTCAGCTTTAAGTTGTATTCTCTCTTTTGAAGATAACAGTTACCATGACAAATGGAGAGGGTAAATATCCCTAATGGTGGCATAGACAGCAATAATAACCACCCCAGTACTCTTATCCCTCTCTACTCTAAAACTAAAAAAAATAAAAAATGACCTATTGTTATACTTTAAGAATAGTGAAGAATAGCCTGAACTTCCACGTTAACAGTAGAAGAATTTACATATGTTGTTTTTTTGTGGCTATTGTTCTTTTTAGCAATTTTTCTCAGCTGGTATTGCATGAGGTTAAGGACTTTACTGAGTATTAATCCATTATAAGCTGTTCTTTACAAAAATTCAGCTGTGAGGTTAGTGTGAAATTGCCATGACTAATCAGTCTGAGATTGATGCAATGTATTGTGAGGTTTGCTTAGCCTGGTGTTCTTGTTTTTAATGACATAGTTGGATAAAACTTTCTGGTTTATTTAGTTTTAGTTTTCTCTGCATTTTAGGTAATCACTGTATCCAAAGGTGATAGCGCAGAGATGCTTTTCTTATATTTCACTTTGTTTACGATGCATGGTGCTTGAAATTGAATAGCATAGCTACCTAACTTTGACTAAACAATCTAAATCTTGAAGTGTATGTCAAGGCAAAATTAAAAAAAACAAAACAAAACGTTTTATTTGTGTTGATTAAAGGACACTGGGTTCAGATATATTTGGGTTATACTGTCACCTACAGGAAAAAAAACCTCCTACTCCTAGCATGTCTCAGTTTTTTCCTAGTGTCCTGGGAGTACAGATGCCATTTCTCATCTATGAAAAATGTACCTTTTTTTTACTAGCCATTTTTTCTTTTTGATCAAGATTATTTTTTTCTTTATTCATTACATCATCTCCCCGCTTCTTGAGCAGGTCTCTTATGCAGCTATCCAGATTGGCACATGCTCAGCAACAGCTTCTGGAGGCCGTACCTGGACCCTGTTTAAGTAAATGATTACAGAGCCAGCCACAAATGTGACCTTAAGGCTGGGTTCACACTGGTCTGACAAACGCTCCGACATTGGGAGCTTATGTCGCATGACGTATGAAAATCAATGTTTCCCTATGAGAGCCGTTTTAACTGGTCCGACACAAGTCTGTGCGACTTTGAAAGTGCTCCCTGTACTACTTTGGTCCGACTTTGATCCTACTTCAGCCCATTGGATATCATTGAAGTCCGATCAAAGTAGGATCCTTGTCCTAACCATCCGACTTTAGACATCAGACATGGTGATTACAGCAGCAGTAAAAGGAGTTTATCTCACACTGGGATTGTTTTGATTAGTCAAAGGACAGGTCAGACTATCACAAACTTGGATCAAAGTAGTATCCTGTTCATTCAAGTCGGATGGATGTAGGACCAATGTAGAACTGATGTAGGACTGATGTCGCAGAGCAAAGTAGGATGAAAGTCGTATGACTGTCGTGTAGTATCAGTGTAAACCCGGCCTCAGGCATTGGTCTGTGCTTGTGAAACTTTCCAGACCCATGTGTACTGCATTAACCACAGAGTCCTTTCCAGTTTCAGAGCCATGGCACAGCTTGTGGTGTGACCCAGTCTCTGAAGACTCAGTGTGGATTGTGTATGTTACATACAAGTATATTAAAACATGTCTACACAATTATATATGAAAACATATTGTTTTTTTAAAACTGTCATTTTCGGTTTCGGTTTCCTCCAAGTGCATCCTGAATTTTCGGTTTTGGCACCAAAATGTCCATTTAGTGCACCTCTAACTTTGTCATTAGTTAGGGTAGCAAATATGTTTTTTAAAGACAAATAAGGCTTTTTTTTGTGATATTGTCTTGTAACAAAACAAATTTATTTATTTTGACCAGTGTTAGTTTAAAAAAAAATTGCTTTGCTGTACACAAAAATATACATTTTATTCTATAGTTTGTGTTGTTTAAAATTACACTAATATTATGATTCTGGTACAAAGTGTTGCACAGTTCTTTACAAATGAACAAAATAGTAACTGGAGGGAAAAGGGGAAGTGGGAGTTAATTATTGCTGATTAGGGTAAATGAATAGTTAATAAGGGGTTCACTTACATTTTCTTTGTCAGGTTGCTTTAAAGTGGACCTTTCCCCCTTTCAATAAAAATCACTTCAGCATAAAGTTTTGCATGCTGATATAAAATCATCTTACATTCATTAGGTAAACAAACCTTTTTTGCTTTTACTTACAAATACTTTTTTTTCTACTTTCTGGTTGATGAGGCACTGTGACTTAATCTTGGCCTCACAGATGCATCATGGGAAGGCTTCATCATCTGTGCCTGCCCTCCCTTTCATATGATGTGCATTGTTACATGTTTCAGGAGACAGATCCAGAGATCCAGAAAGTTAGGCCTCATGTACACTGCTGCTGGTAAACGGATGTTTAGGAGCAGTTGGGCATTTTTTTTCAGCTGCCCCTGAACTCTCCTCTATGTTGTCTTATCAGTACATATACACAGGGTCATTTATAGTAGTTTCTAGGCAGTTGAGTTTAGAAGAATTTTTTGGAAAGCAAAAAAATGTGTTCAGGACAGATGATCAGAGGCATTTGAAATGCCAAACGCCTGTAACAGCTGGTAAAAGCATGTAAATGCAGTAACTCGCGTTTAGCCAAGTTTCGTTTACAGGTGTTTTTAATTTTTGACCATTTCCAAAAAATAAATAATTAAAAACGCTTCTAAAACACAAATGCAGCAAAACCAACGTTTTTAAACGTCGGTTACTATCTGTCAAGTTAAGTCGTTCAGGAGAGGTTGTAAAACGTCCTGTGTACATTAAGCCTAAAGGGAGATGGTTGGTTCTTTTTTTGACAGGGTCAACCTCTAAAACTGCTGTATTTACACAGCAAGTCCTGGCTACCATTTTAAGAGCCAAGAATGGCTGGGCAAAAGAACTGAATGTACTACACAAGTCCTGTGTATTTTGATAATGTTTTTTTGGGCATGTCACTCAGTGTCCACTACATATTAAATTAGATCCTATAGATTATTATCTGGAGACACTCTCCAAAACCCTGTTTTCCCTGGCAGGCCCCGCATTACAACCTGTTATGGCTGTAATGTTGGTTTGTCAAACATTAGGGAAATGGACAAATCTCGTGGCAGTGGATCAAGCTATACTTGACACCAATCCTTTATTTGTATAGAGTTTAGAGTTCATGTTGACAGCCCTGCCATGGACTGATGAAATCTTATTTCCTGTATGAATCCCCTATCAGTGATTATGCTGAAAACTTTGGTTGATATGCTCAGTTGCCATTTAGTTTTATAAAAAGTGTTCCTGTACATACCAGTTGAGTTGAGAGGAATCTTAATATAGTGCGGTCTTACCCCAAAGGTTCCCGACGCGCATAAGGTGAACATATATTTAAGCCTGGTACACACTAACTGATTGGGAGCCGGGGGGCTGATGGTTTTCCTGCATCCTCGTCTGACAGAAGCCGGCCAAACTTACGGCTTCTGTCAGACCACCTGGCACACACAGGCCAAATGATGGCCGGTTTTGTATTGTGAACAGATAGCCAAAACTTTGTTTTGTCTTGAATAGAGCAAAGAATGGTTAAACCTGATGGTGATTGTTTGCTCTCTGTGTCACCCTGGGGAGACACAGGCACAACAGAAAGTAAAAGAAATTCTTTATAATGTGGGGGTATTTCCCCTCTTAGACAGTTGTCACTGAAACAGGTGCCCACATTGAAGGATTTACTCTTAAAATGTTGAATTTCCCAAAACAATGTTAAAAAATTTGAATAAAAAAATTTACAATTTTTTTTACATACTGTCACCAGTAGGGATGAGCTCGGTGTTCGATTCGAACTCATGTTCGAATCGAACGTCGGTCGTTCGCCCAAGCCAGAACTTTGTGGGCCGTTCGCACCAAATTTGTGTGACACGAATGGCCCCAAAATGCACTACGCCATCGCAGTGCATTGCTGGCTCATGATTGGCCAAGCATGCACTGTGACCCCGAATGCTTGGCCAATCACAGCGCCGGCAGCGGGGAGAGTCATAATTGGCCACAGGCAGGATTCCTGTGGCAGATTATAGCTCAGGGGGGTTAAGTACGCGCCCCACACTATATAAGGCCGCCAGCGCGGCGGCCTTGTGCAGTGTGTTGGCGTGCAGGGAGAGAGCAGGATAGGCAGGGACAGTGTCAGCTTTGCTTTTCTTGTTAACCTTGCACTGTTACAGTGGGTGTAGTGTGTTGGTGTGCAGGGAAAGAGCAGGATAAGCAGGGACAGTGTCAGCTTTGCTTTGCTTCTTAACCTACCGCTGTTACAGTGGGTGTAGTGTGCCTCCTGCACAGTATACACCTGTAGCTACCTCTCATTGCTGGTGTTGTTCTGTAGTTCTGTTGTGCAACACAGGCATCTGCAGCATTGTCAGTGGGTGTAGTGTGCCTCCTGCACAGTATACACCTGAAGCTACCCCTCATTGCTGGTGTTGTTCTGTAGTTCTGTCGTGCAACACAGGCAGTTCTGTAGTTCTTTAGAGCAACTTTAGACACCCCCCAGGTACAATATTTAAAGGAATATTTCACTTTTTTTTTTCACTTTATGCATCATTAAAATGACTGCTCCAGAAAAAACGTCCGTTTTTAAAACTTCTTTTTGCATTGATACATGTCCCCTGGGGCAGGACCCGGGTCCCCAAACACTTTTTAGGACAATAACATGCATATTAGCCTTATAATTAGCACTTTCGATTTTGAACGTTCGCGTCCATTGTATTTAATAGGGTTCTAATGTTCGCGCAAACTTTCAGTCCGTTCACAGGTTCTGGTGCGAAACGGACCAGGGGGGGGGGGGGGGGTGTTTGGCTCATCCCTAGTCACCAGTCAGTATCCCTGGTCACCGCCACACCAGTCATATGATGATGCTGTACTTCACTGGTGACATTATGAAAAAACTAAACTAAATGCTAAATACCTTGGACTGTCAACTTTCCAAAAAAAGGTAATTTGGGAGATATTTTTACTGTCCTGGCTTTTTAAGGGTCTCACAAATTGAGATAGGCTATCAGTATAGCAGGACTGATCAATTTTCAAATATACATACCATAGTTTGTAAATGCTATAACTTTCACCCAAACCCATTAATGTACAGTTATTGTTTTTTTGTTTTTTTTTTTAACAAAGACATGCAGCAAAATACATTTTAGCATAAATTTCTGAAGAAATTAGATTTTATTGTATGTTTTATAACAAAGTAGAAAATATATTTTATTTTGAAAATTATCGTCTATATTACAAAGAATAAAAAACCCTGTGGTGATCAAATACCACCAAAAGAAAGCTCTACTTGTGTGGAAAAAATATATTAAAATTTCCCTGGTGTACTGTGTACCATGACCACACAATTGCCAGTTCAATTAGCACAGTGCTGAATAGCAAAAAATGCTATGGTCATGAAGGGGGTAAACCTTCCGGTCAGATGGTTAAAGGAGAAGTATGGTTTTTAAAAAAAAAATAAACATACACACTCACCTGTATGCTGCAGCATTGGTCTGATGCTGCAGCTGTCCCTCTGCTGGCTCTAAGCCTGAGAACTGAGTGATCACATGACGGCTGATCGCTCAGTTCTTGGTCTGCTCCGAGAGGAAAGCAGAGACTGTCAGTCAAGGTTCTCTACTTTTTTTTTTAGCACTGATCACTGTATTGGTGTCACTGGTCCCCAAAAAGTGCCAAAAATGTCAGTTAGGTGTCTGAAAAAAATCGCTGATCGCCGCCATTACTAGTAAAAAAAAAAAAAAGTCAATACATATATCCCATAGTTTGTCGACACTTTTTTTGCAAACCAATCAATATACGCTTATTGGGATTTTTTCTTTACCAAAAACATGTAGCAGAATACATATTGGCCTAAATTGATGAAGAAGTTTGATTTTTTTATTTTTTTTATTGGATATGTTTTATAGCAGAAAGTAAAAATAATTGTTATTTTTTCTAATTTTTTGTTTATAGCGCAAAAAATAAAAACCGCAGAGGTGATCAAATACCACCAAAAGAATGCTCCATTTGGGGGAAAAAAATTACTTTAATTTTATTTGGGTACAGTGTCGCACAACCGCACAATTGTCAGTTAAAGCAATGCAGTGCAGTATTGCAAAAAATGGCCTGGTCATGAAGGGGGTAGACTCTTCTAGAGTTGAAGTGGTTAAAATTTCTGGCTATCAAGTATCGCTGGTGTTTTACTTTTTTGCCAGGTTGCAGGAAGAAGTATGCATAATGAAAAAGGGATGAAAGTACAGTTATCTTTGTTAGCGTTTTAAGCAAGCAGTGATGATGTAAAGTTCCCTCTTCCTTCTAGTACCACAAGCAGAAAATGTAATTCAGCTACCCCTTAACACCATCTGCATGCCTTTCTGAAACACAACACAGTCAGACTTGACAGAGCAATGCTTCTTCTGTACTAGTCAGCTCACAAAACTGCCTGCACTTTAAGACTATGCTCTTTATAAAAAAAAAGTAATTGCCACTGTAAGTTTTGTGTTCTTTACCATAAAAACTGGAAACAAAGTTTATAGTACTTTTCCTCACTTATTGTATTAAATTCTCTCTTTACATTTTTACAGCTCAAATTCTTTTCTCCATGTTATTTTACTGATATTATTGAAGTAACCTTCAGCAGTTTTCATATTGCCTCCCTGAAGATTTTAACCACTGTTAAATTATGTTCAATTTGTCTAATTACCCTGCAGTCATTTAAATAACTACAAGATGTTTCCTTTTTACTTTTCTGCCCTGAAGGCTTGAGAATGTCATAGAGGGCCAACTTCCTGTCAAAGACATGTTCCAACTTCATGTAGATGGTGTTTTCCTGTATGATAGATGCATCTAATATTTTATGCTGTTTTCAAATACCTGAAAAAATTTGACTTTTGAATTCATTGAATTTAAAAAATTGCAAATGTGATAAATAGTATTTCTAGTCTGAGATGGGTGTGTGTATTGAAAGATGTGTGTTTTTCAGAGATTAAATTATTATTTTCCCTTGAGTTAGTGTAGAAAATCTTTCTTATACAGTGCCTTGAAAAAGTATTCATACCCCTTGAAATGTTCCACATTTTGTCATGTTACAACCAAAAATGTAAATGTATTTTATTGGGATTTTAGACCAACACAAAGTGGCACATAATTGTGAAGTAGAAGGAAAATAATAAATGGTTTTCAATTTTTTTTTTTACAAATAATTATGTAAAAAGTGTGGCGTGCATTTGTATTCAGCCCATTTTACTCTGATACCTCTAATTAAAATCCAGTGGAACCAATTGCCTTCAGAAGTCACCTAATTAGTAAGTAGAGTCCACCTGTGTGTAATGTAATCTCAGTATAAATACAGCTGTTCTGTGAAGGTTTGTTAGAGAACCTTAGTGAACAAACAGCTTCATGAAGGCCAAGAAAAACACCAGACAGGTCAGGGATAAAATTGTGGAGAAGTCTAAAGCAGGGTTAGGTTATATCCCAAGCTTTGAACATCTCCGGAGCACTATTCAATCCATCATGCAAAATTGGCAAGAGTATGGCACAACTGCAAACCTACCAAGACATGACCGTCCACCTAAACTGACAGGCCAGGCAAGGAGAGCATTAATCGGAGAAGCAGCCAAGATGCCCATGGTAACTCTGGAGGAGCTGCTGAGATCCACAGCTCAGGTGGGAGAATCTGTCAACGGGACAACTATCAGTCGTGCACTCCACAAATCTGGCTTTATGGAAGAGTGGCAAGAAGAAAGCAATTGTTGAAAGAAAGCCATAAGAAGCCCCGTTTGCAGTTTGCAAGAAGCCTTGTGGGAGAAGGGGCTCTGGTCAGATGAGACCAAAATTGTCCCAAAAGCAAAAGCTATGTGTAGTGGAAAACTAACACTACACCTCACCCTGAACACACCATCCCCACCGTGAAACATGGCGGTGGCAGCATCATGCTGTGGGGATGCTTTTCTTCTTCAGGGACAGGGAAGGGGAACCTGGTCAGAGTTGATGGGAAGATGGATGGAGCCAAGTACAGGGCAATCTTAGAAGAAAACCTGTTGGAGTCTGCAAAAGACTTGAGATTGGGGCAGAGGTTCACCTTCCAGCAGGACAATGACCCTAAACATACAGCCAGAGCTACAATGGAGTGGTTTAGATCAAAGCATATTCATGTGTTAGAATGGCCCAGTCAAAGTCCAGACCTAAATCCAACTGAGAATCTGTAGCAAGACTTGAAAATTGCTGTTCACGGATGCTTTCCATCCAATCTGACAGCTTGAGCTATGTTGCAAAGAAGAATGGGCAAAAATGTCACTCTCTAGATGTGCAAAGCTGGTAGAGACATACCCAAAATGACTTGCAGCTGTAATTGCAGCAAAAGGTGGTTCCACACAGTATTGACTCAGGGGGGCTGAATACAAATGCATGCCACACATATTTATTTGTAACAAATTTTGAAAACCATTTATCATTTTCCTTTCAAATCATGATTATTTTCCACTTTGTGTTAGTCTATCAGATAAAATCCCAATAAAATACATTTACATTTTTGGTTGTAATATGAAAAAAGAAATCAAGGCACTGTATAGTGGAATTTCCCTCCTATGTTTTTTCTAGAATATCAGACATGTCTCTAATAAAGTTTTCACATGAAACAACAGCAAATTCCAAGTGTATACTTCTATTGATTAACCCTTTAGATGTCTGAAATATTTGTGACAATTAGCTAAATAACAGTGGCCTACTAGCTGCTCAGTAGTTTTTGGTTGTCTCCAAAGCTGAGGTTCAGAGTTGTAGCTTTTATGTTATAGACGAGTTTAACTTCACCAAGAGTAAGTCGTAGCACTGAATTCAGTAAAAAAATCGTTTTGTCAGGTCTTCACTAACACAATATGATATATTATATATACAGTATATCTGACAGACCTTTTCTTCTTTTTCCATTTTGCCTACAAATAAATGATTTACAGTTGGGGTTCTGCTTTAAAAAAAAAATAAACTGGATTTTCAACCATTGTGTTTCTTTTAAATGTGCTAATAGTTCTTTTTACAATATATAGCAGCATAAAAATCAACAAAGCACAAGTTTGGATAGACATTTTGAACATCAAATCTCACTAGAATTAAAAAGACTTAAATGTAATTGAAAGCCATATTAAAACATACCCAACGTTGATGCATTTATAGAATCTCTAGCATTACAGTGCTCCTCTCCATGTTGACCAGATATAATAATTGGAAAACAGTAAAGTAAACTAAGAAACAAAACAAATGTGGGAAGTAGCTAGCTAATGGCATGTAGAAAGCAAAACTGTGAAGTTTTCACTGCAGCCCAGGGAATCTAACTGATTATCATTTACTCTGATAAGTAATCTGTCAACTAATGGAATTCCCCAGCTAGGCTTTTCCACCTACTTTCCAACCAGAGTTCTGCACCTCAGCACCATACGTCCATTCAGCACAAGCAGGATTGGTCTTTTGCAACTAGTCCAGAACTCTAGACCCATTGCAATGTCAGTCTTTTCCTTCCCCACAACCTTTTTCACACCAGTCTTAAGAACTCTCGCATGACTGGGACTAGAAGGAATGTATTAGGGCCCTGCTGTAACGGATCCCCGTCGCACTCCACTTGAGTGCTTCCGTCAGTACACCGGTTCCTCCAGTCTGGATCCTCAGATATCAAATATTACAGCCACATATTGTAACTAAAAAACAGGCTAGACTAGCTCATTTACACAGCTTGAACATGGAATCATTTATTGGACAAACTCACACAAATATATACACCAGGAGGACATTTTCCTGCCCCCCCTTCTGATCATATTATCCTAGCAAACTGTAACCAGAAACAGAATTACCATAGCTAATTAACTAATCATTTAAACAGCCTAGGTGACTCAGAGGCATGACCTTTCAGGACAGACTTGCCGTCTTTTAGCTCAGAAGACACAACACACATTATCATAAATATAAACACAGCACACCTTTACACAATAACAGGAGCTCCCAGAATTAGCAGACTGTCCGGCTCCAGAGGCCAAGGTGACCAGCTCTTTCAAGTCTTTGTATATTTCCTGGGAGATATTGTGGATAAATATTACTGTTCCATTTTAAGTAATCCAAGCCACATTCTTAATGTCCATTATTTTCTTGGTCACCCTGTGCCCCAATAGACACATGGTAACTTAGACATAAGAGGTGCACAGGGAGCTGAAGCAAGGGTTTCCTAACCTCTCCAAGGGATTCTGGGTTCCACCAGCCCCCCTGCCCAAAGTGACTCCCGTCATACCTTCCTACCAGATCTTAAATGGAAAGCTATGCCATTCTGCCTGACTAATACATTAGTGACACTCATCAGAGTAGGAGTTAAGTTTCACTCCTTACCTGTGTGCTGTTGAAATACCCTTCTCCACACTCCTAATTTCTTTCTTTTGCACCTTCTCTGCAATGTCGATAAGCAGGAATGATTTTCCTCTCTGAATAATATACATTATCTAAGGTTGATCCTTTACTATCCATGATTCAACACCCAAAGTCTTCAAGTGCGACCTCCCAAGGTATATACCCAAAAGTAAAACCATCACTCCTCAACTTCAGAGGACTGTACTAAGCCACCTTCCAACAGCTTCAGCCCTTGAACTTAATTCTTTAGGTTATGCTACCAAAGGTAACATGCCTTTCTCTACTATGGTCAGCAATTCTTAAAATATGTTTTATTGGTGGATAGGACTTGGAGATGGACATTCAAAGGGAACCCTTATATAACATGCCACTCTTTTGGCTATTTGGTTGTTTTTTAACTCATCTTATGATTGATATCCACCCTTATCCTATTTTTTCTGCCGATATCTCCCTGAGCACTTTTTGAGGCGCTACACTTCTGCTCGAAACCATATATGGGTCATTAAAGGGGTTGTTAAGCCACTTAGTGTTGGTGCTACAATCCCCTCTGTTATAATAAATGATTTTCCCCAGTGTATGTGTTTCGTAAAAAATATGCTGCTAAATACCTTAATTTATAGCGCCACTCGGTGCTCACGGGACCGGCCGCCTCTCTTGATCTGACAGCAAATCCGACAGTGCCGAGAATCCCCTGCTGACATCAGCCAGGTGGAGAGGAGGAGAAAGGTGGCCAGTCACGTAAGCGCCGAGTGGCGCTATAAAATAAGGTATTTAGTGGCATATTTTTTACAAAACACATACACTGGGGCAAATAATTTAGTATAACAGAGGGGATTGTAGCACCAACACTAAGTTATGATACCAACAGGAAGGGAGGGCTGGGGAGCGATCAGAGCTGACAGGCAGGGAGGGGGGAGAGGAAGTGGGAGAGGAGGACAGAGAAGAGAGTGGATGAAGGAGGCATGTAAACTGACCACCGTGTCAGGGCTCAGCAGCCATGATAAACTGTGGTCAGTTTACAGGGGGGAGGGCAGAACCAGGCAGGATCAACCAGGTATTTCAGGTGATAAAAGGAGCCAAATTATACAACACAAGCACTGTGCTGTATAACATGCTTTAAGAGAACAGGATCTATTTTTTTACGGTAACAAATGCTTTACACTCTGATTTCTAGACGTTCTTGTTCCATCCTCCACATGTCCTGGCCAGGGGCAAGCGACTTAGGCATGGTGCATCTTCTATTCTACATATTTAGCAGCAATTAATCTCAGATGACCTGAACAGGGGCCTACACCCCTCACAAATAAAAATCCTTAGTTCATATTGGCCCTGTCCTTGTCATCCTACCATAGGAACCTGGCTCATATGACTGCCCTTCCCCAATAATATACAACCTCTCAAGAAGGTCCGCACCCCCACTCACTTCACGTTCATATTATTCTTAGAGAATACCAAACTTTGAGTTCTCTTGGCTGCACTGAGATTGTCTCTGTGAGTGACCACTTCCCCTCAATTGGCCTTCCAATTTTTGCCCTAGTATTATCCAGCTCTTATGCCCCCCCATCTTTTTCTTCTCTATTTTATTGTTACCCCTATTTTGTTGCCCTTTTTCATTAATGTTTCTGTTAACATTCCCCCATTCCTTTCCTCTCTCATCCCACATTTTGACACTGCTCCTCTAGTGTAATTTTTTTATCCTTTTACCCCATAATCACCCCCCCCCCCCCCACACACACACACACTCTCAGCCTCAGTTCCATCAAAGTGGGCCTAACTTATCTATTCCCTCTACATAAGGCTAAAGTGAACGTGATCTTGTTTCAGGAAATCCATTTTCAGACTGACTGCATATCAATATATCACAACAATTACTACTCATGGGGATATGATAGCAATAATTCAGCTCAGAAAACTAAAAGGGTCACAATCACTATTCACAAATTTCTACTTTATTAGGTCAGAAGGAAGACCTTTTAGGAAGATATGTGGGGTAGAATCTTCACTATTGTTGACTTTCATGATCCAAATCCACATTCGGCCATGGCCATTTTACAATGTCTTTTGTCTCTGGCTAATATTATTACTGATGGGGATTTAAACATTACTTTAGAATCTCTTTTGGATTTTTATCTTGCTTTGCAAGGAATATATGTTTTCTTGCTTTGCAAGGAATAAAAAAAAGCAAGATAGCGCTGACTGCAAAAGCCGAAAAACAAATTCGATGGAGTAAGAATAGGTTTTATACCCAGGGGGACAAATTGGGTTCCATGTTAGCCTCCAGACTAACACCCAAGTTTCGCTCCTACGTAATGCCCAAAATCAGAATCTCTGGTCAGGACACGACTTCTAACCCCGTTAAAATTCTCAAAGTGTTTCATGACTTCTACTCCAAACTTTACGGTTCTCAAAACACAGCTGATAAGACTGCCGTCTCCAATTATCTTGACGGGATCCCTATCCCTTCCCTCTCTGTTGCACACAGGGAAATTTTGGAAGCATCTTTTTCGGAAGGAGAGGTCCAGGAAGTTATTAAAAATCTAAAGTCTAATTCGGCACCGGGCCCGGACGGCCTCCCCAACTTATATTACAAAACATTTCCTTCTGCCCTGATTCCACACCTCACTAAGTTTCTTAATTCAAAAGCGAAGGGAACCCCACTTGATCCCCATCTTAACACCGCCTTCATCGCGGTCTTACCGAAACCAGATAAGAATCCGGAGGAGGTCAGTAATTACAGACCTATCTCACTCATCAATAGTGACTTGAAAATCCTCACTAAAATACTAGCGAACCGTCTGGCTTCTTTTATTCACAGATACATACACAAGGATCAAGTGGGGTTCATCCCGGGCAGACAGGGTCCTGACCAGGTCAGGAGAGCCATAGATATAGTCTCCTTACTCCAATCGGGATGGGATGGGGGGCCTAAACAACCAGGTATGCTTCTTTCCCTGGATCTCCAAAAAGCCTTCGATTCAGTCTCCTGGCCTTACATTTTTGAAATCTTGAAACGCTGGGGCTTTGGTGAGAACTTCCTGGGTTTAATTCGAGCCCTATACTCCAACCCCACCGCCCGAATCAAACTACAGGGTCACTATTCCCAACCTATTTCCATTGCCACAGGCACCAGGCAAGGCTGTCCATTATCCCCCCTAATCTTCGCTATAGCCATTGAAACGCTAGCCATATCCATTCGACAGAATCCCAACATTCACGGAGTCCGCTGCGGATCCCAGACCCACAAGTGTGGACTCTTTGCGGACGACATACTCCTCTTCATCACTTCCCCGACAACCTCCCTACCAAACCTCTGCAACTCCCTGGACGCATTTGCCCACATATCTGGGCTTCGGGTAAATTACGACAAGTCCCACGCTCTCAATGTATCACTCCCCCCTGAAATGGTTGATTCCCTACGACAACACTTTAAGTTCCATTGGAACACATCCTCCATTAAATACCTTGGCATTGATCTCACAGCGAAAATAGAGAATCTTTACAGCACTAACTATCCTCCCATGTACCGGAAATTGGAGCTGGATCTCCAATCATGGTTTAAACATAATCTCTCTTGGCTCGGGAGGATCAATTCGGTGAAGATGACGTTACTCCCCAGAATCCTTTACCTCTTTCGTTCTCTACCAATCCCTATTAAAAGGGATCATATCAAAACATTCCAAAGCAAGATCCTTAAATTTATTTGGGGCTCAAAGGGTTATAGGATTCCGCAACACACTCTATACCTCCATAGAAAGAAGGGGGGTGTTGGATTGCCCCATTTATATAAATACTATCTTGCAGCCCGAATTGCCCAGCTCTCAGTACTATACTCTAAATACGAGAAACCGGATTGGGTCCTTATAGAAAGGCAAGCAGTACCCCATCATACCCTGGATTATCTTCTCTGGTCGAACCCGAAATTGCGACCCCCAATTCTGGCCCCTACCCTATCACATATGTTTGCCCTCTGGGACAGGGTTCGTTCCTCTATGAACCTGGTCTCAGTTTATAAACCCCTGTCTCACTTGTTCAACAATCCCGATTTTCCTCCTGGCCAAAATATAAAAGCATTTAAATGGTGGCTGGATAAGGGGCTGTACCGAATTGGTCACTTTTTTTCAACCTCGGGCCCGATTACTCTCACCTTTTGCACCCAAAAGTGGGACTTACCTGCCTCTGAACATTTCAGATTTAGTCAGATCTCTCATTTCCTACACAAACTCTGGACAAACAAGCCCCTCTCCCCTCAATTTACGGAATATGAAATTTGGTGCGGTCAGTCCATGGATCAGCGGGGGGGAGTGTCGACAGTCTACTCGTCACTCACCGCAGTGACCACTAAAACCACCTACATGCAAAACTGGGAGACAGACTTCCAGTTTCAATGGGATCTGGAGGCCTGGCAGAAAGCAGGCTTTCGTTCTTTCAAGAGCATTCTGAACACTACACTCATTGAAGCTAGTTTGAAAATCATATCCAGATGGTACTACACCCCCTCTCGTCTTGCCTCAATTTTTCCTACGGCTAGTCCACTGTGCTTCCGGGGATGC
Source organism: Lithobates sylvaticus (assembly GCA_028564925.1). Lineage (NCBI taxonomy): Eukaryota > Metazoa > Chordata > Amphibia > Anura > Ranidae > Lithobates > Lithobates sylvaticus. Next base: position 523,589,695 of record CM053026.1, read on the forward strand.
GGTCTCACTGGTACTATGTCACATATTTGGTGGGAATGTCCCAGAATACGCCCATTCTGGAGAAAAGTTTTTAACTTGATTGATAGGCTTGTGGGAACTCAGATCCCCAGATCTCCTATGGTGGCCCTTCTTAATGCTTTTACCCCATATTTATCCAAAGCCAAGCAAAGTCTTGTCAAATTCATATTGCTGGGGGCTAAACTTACGATAGCCAAGGCCTGGAAAAAACATAGGATATCATTCCCAGCGGTCATCAGAAAAGTCTCCTGGATTATGTCACAAGAGAAGCTAGCCCACATTATCTCGGACACGGTCCGTAACTTTGAAACTACCTGGGAACCCTGGGCGATTTACATTGGTGCTCCTTGGCTCACTAACTCCATAACCTCCTAAAGTGAGTCCCATAATTGCTGCTCCGAATACCCTGCCTGTTATCCCCTCTCCCCCTCCATCTTCTCTTTAACCCCCCTACCCTCTTTTTCTACCCCCCTCCAACTTTCACTTTTCCACCTTCTACTCCTAGTTTACCTCTCTTTTTACAGTTTTTGCATTAAATGGCAGGTTGACACTTATGGGTACCTTATTGACTACTGGTTACCTTGCGGAGAGGGTCATGACCGAAATTGGTCAGTCACATAGAAGGGTGGTGGGGCGTCATGGGTTTCCCCTATAGGGCACAGACAGCTCCCAAACGGGGTGCCTGGTAGTGGGGAACCCTCGCCCGTTACATAGCCCAATGGACCTTCTCCTACCACGCTTCCTACATTGGACCATTTGGTCCTGTTTTACCTTCCTGTAACCTATTCCTAGTCACTAGCTTCTTTTACCTAATGGTCATGTATTACCCGTTGTCGTAGATGCCTGAGTTTACTTTATATTTGTACCTTGTCATTTGCCGTTTGTATTTTGACAAATTTAATAAAATACTTTGAAGTTAAAAAAAGCAAGATTGCCTGTCAGTGTTCGGAGCTCTGTGTTGTTCACAAAAGAGAGCTCCCTCCCATGAATGACAAAGTCGTTCAGCGGGTGCCGGTGATCAATCATTGTCTGGGACCCACTGATCAGCTTGTGCTGTAACAAATCAGAGCACAACCAGGGCAATGGGTTTGCTTGCATGCGCCCCCTACTTAGAAGTGCTAATCACGTATCAGATATGTGATCGAGCACAGAGTGGCCACCCTGCAGCAATATATCTGTGTGGAGTGGTTGGCAAGTGGTTAAGCCAATTAAGGCCCCTTTCACATTTATGCGACTTCAAAGTCGCATGACTTTACCACGATTTCTCTGCGATTCCGCAATTTCAAGGAATGCCTGAGTAAGTGGCATCAAAATCGGACCAAAGTACTGCAGGGACTACTTTGAAGTCGGAACGACTCGAAGTCGTACTAATATGAAAATCATGGGGAACGACTTGTCATGCTACTTTGCAGTCCCAAATCGTGGGACAAGTCGTATAAGTGTGAAAGGGGCCTAAGTGAACAGCATGGTAGTCTTATTGTTTTGTAGCATTTCTAATGGGATAGGATTCTATTCCAGGAAATAGAAAAACATATTATGATATATACTGTACTGTATGTTATGTAAGTTATTTCTGCTATAGCTATATTCAATTTCTAAAATATTTCTGTTGTGGTTATTTTGGTTCCTTTATTTTAAATTCTATGGAATTCGGTTTAATAGGCTCCGGTGAATGTTTTTATACTACAGATTAAAATTGCCCCATTAATCACCTAAGGAATTGTATTTATTTTTGTACAATGCAAGGTTATTCAGTCATTTAGCTCCTACAAATTTAAATGTTTACCAGAGCCAATTTCATTAAGTCACTTGGAAGGAATATATCTCATCTGTGCCTTATTTTTTTATATTTCACTGAACTATTAAATCCTTTACTGTAATGTGAAATAAGATGTTAAGACCGATTTTCAAAATGATTGCATATTTAACTTATAAAAGTGCTAGTAAATTTTAATATAAAATGTTTGATTTAGAGCCCTTGTGTCACTGGAAATTCTGGTCAGGTCACAATGTAATGCACTTATTTAATAATGCAATGTTAAAGAGGAACTGCAGTCTGCTCACATAATTTGTAATAAGAACATCTTTGCCATTCTGAAGCTTCCCTCCAACCACTTTACATATTATTTTATATATACTGTGATTCTGTACTTGCCAAATATGCTGCAGAAATCTCCCTCCACTGAGTCTGGCTGCATTCATTTTAACTGTAGGCAGCTGAAGCTGCTTCCTGCTTCCTGGATTTACACAGTCACACAGAGACACACCTCCAGCTCTGCAGCCCTGCACCTCTTATTTGCCCTCTTATGACGCATTCCCCCTCCCTTCTTGGCAAACTCTCACGAGAGTGAGAGAGAGAGCTGTGCATGATGTCATAAGCCTAGGCCAGTGATGGCGAACCTTGGCACCCTAGATGTTTTGGAACTACATTTCCCATGATGCTCATCCACTTTGCGGTGTACATGAGCATCATAGGAAATGTAGTTCCAAAACATCTAGGGTGCCAAAGTTTGCCATCACTGGCCTAGGCTAATGACCAGACAAGAAACAGGAAGTGGGCTGCATTAGGTATTCACTGGCAGAAAAAACTGTTTTACTATCCAAAGTTAAAACACCAAGGGCAGAAGATTTAATAGATGGAAAGATGAAAAAGGTCCGCTTTAAGACAAAACCAATCAGTTACACATTCAGCAGTTTGGCAACTTTGAGTTACTGCATACCACTGAGCTGTTCAATACATAAGCCGATATACTATAAAATTAATTTGTCACTAAAATAATATATGCTTTTTTATATGTTGCCCATTGTCCCAAGTAATCAGCTGAAGCACAATGTTTCCAAAGCTATTTTCTGCCCAGGAAAAGAATATAAAATGCAGGTGGCTGAAGTCTAATCGAATCTCAAGTAGAGCAAATATAAATGAGGATTGTAAGTTTAACAAGTGACTATGGATAACAGTGTTTATATCCAACTTTGTCATTATTAAATCCTACTACATTTTAACACAATTAATCTTTTCAAGCAAAAACACATTTTGTTTTGTAGATTAGAAGGCTCTAACAGTTACTGAAATGCTAAAAATAAAAAATAAAATAAATAAATCAAAGTTACTCCCCATTCTCCTGTGAACATCACTTCAGGCACCTTTGAGTCATACAGAAACAGAGAAAATATACAGTAGTATCCCTTGCTGCGTTAGGGATGTGAACATCTGCTGGACCTACTAGATCAGGGGTAGGCAACCTTTGAAAAGTGGAGATCTACTCAGACAACATGAAAGAGATCAAAAAACCCTGGGTGCCACGCCCTTAAAAAAATAAAAAAGAGATTAACTAGCAAGCCCCCAATGAAAAGTAAAGACGGAATAAAGAAAACTTCTAAAAATCGTATAAAACTAATGTCACAGTATAAATATAAACTCAGCCTACCTTATTTAGCTTCAGTGAGAAACTCTTTAATCACTATATGTTTTCATGTCTGGGGAGTAATTGGTCCCCCCCACAAGGCTGATGCTAAAGTTCATCATGAAAACAGAACATCTGGTACTGCAGGCTGATTTATTCGACTATTTTCAGGCCTCAGTAAAATAGGGCAGAATACAGGGGTCAGTAGAATGTAGGGCAGTGTACAGAGGTCAGCAGTAGGTAGGGCAGTGTACAGAGGTCAGCAGTAGGTAGGGCAGTGTACAGAGGTCAGCAGTAGGTAGGGCAGTGTACAGAGGTCAGTAGTAGGTAAGGTAGTGTACAGATGTCAATAGTAGGTAGGGCAGTGTACAGAGGTCAGTAGTATGTAGTGCAGCGTACAGAGGTCAGTAGTAGGTAAGGCAGTGTACAGAGGTAGGTAAGGCAGTGTACAGAGGTCAGTGGTAGGTAAGGCAGTGTACAGGGGTCAGTAGTAGGTAGGGCAGTGTACAGAGGTCAGTAGTATGCAGGTTAGTGTACAGAGGTCAGTAGCATGTATGGCAGTGTACAGAGGTCAGTAGTAGGTAGGGCAGTGTACAGAGGTCAGTAGAAGGTAGGGCAGTCTAAAAGGGTCAATAGGATGAAGAGAAGTGTACAGAGGTCAGCAGTATGAAGAGCAGTGTATAGGGATCAGTAGGGCAGAGGGGTCAGGAGGGTATGGTACTGGTGGGGTCAGGAGGGCATGGTACTGGGGGGGGGGGGGGGGGGGTCAGAAGGGCATGGTACTGAGGGGTCAGGAGGGCATGGTACTGGGGGAATCAAAAGGGCATGGTACGGGGGGTCAGGAGGGAATGGTACTGGGGGGGGGGTTCCGGAGGACAGTACAGGGGGTTAGGAGGGTATGGTATTGGGGGTGCTAGGAGGGTACAGTACTGGGGGCTCAGAAGGGCAGAATACCCGGGGGTCAGGAAGGTACAGTACTAAGGGGCCAGGAGGGCACGTGCAGGGAGGTCAGGAGGGTACAGTGCAGGGAGGTCAGGAGGTCACGTGCAGGCAGGTCAGGAGGGTATGGTGCAGGGAGGTCAGGATGGTACGGTGCAGGCAGGTCAGGAGGGCACGGTGCAGGCAGGCAGGTCAGGAGGGTACAGTGCAGGGAGGTCAGGAGGGCTTGGTGCAGGCAGGTCAGGAGGGCACGGTGTAGGGAGGTCAGGAGAGTACAGTACTAAGGGGCTAGGAGGGTATGGTATTGGGGGGGTCAGAAGGACAGTACAGGGGGTCAGGAGGATAAGGTATTGGGGTGCTAGGAGGGCAGAGTACAGGAAGGTCAGGAGGACATGGTGCAGGCAGGTTAGGAGGGTATAGCATTGGGGGTCAGGAAGGCACAAAAGTTCTTTAGTTATGCAGAGTGGCGCAGGGAAGCCGCCATGGCAGTGCTGAATGTCCTGATCCCCACCGGCCCTCCTCTCACATATTACCTTCAAGTTCCTTGGATGGATCTGAGGGGGAGGGCCGGTGCAGAGGCAGGCACTGCAGTAGCAGTAAGTGCAAGAGCTCGGGCATGTTAAGTCACGAGGCTGAACCCTCCCAAGCTATTTCCAAGGCTCTCCCCACCCCACAGCTTCACGTGGGCAAGTGGTGTGGTATGTCTCTGCGGGATGGGATTAGTTGAAAATGCGTTTGCGTGCTCCACCTGTGACCTGCTACTGTTGCTGACCCAGGTACTAGATGGTACTGTGCATATATCAAATATATAAAATTGCAACAGGTTATTATTATTACAGATACTTATACAGCACCATGAATTTACGCAGTACTTTGAATATATATTGTACATTCATGCCAGTCTCTGCCATCAAGGATTTTACTATCCAAGGTCCCTAACTCACATTCAAACAATATGTCTACCAGCATGTCTTTGGAGTGTGGGAGAAAACCTACACAGGCACAGGGAGAACAAGAAAACTCAGTGCAGGTAGTGAGACAGGTGGGATTCGAACTGATTACCCTAGTACTGTTAGGCCGAAGTGCTAACCATCCAGCAGGTTAAAATAAAAACATGCCAATAAAAAAATAAAAATAAAAAATAAAAAAACATGCATTTGAAATGCTGAGATACTAGTATTCACATAACTCCCATCTTTCATGTCCCCAGACAGAAGTCATGATATGTATGGCAACAAGTTAATATTCTGATTGTTGACTGGTTTGCAGGGGTAACTTCTTTGAATATGGAGACTATAGACCAATGTTTCTCAAACTTTTTTGTCTTGCGGCGCACCAAAAAGATGCAAACATTTTCGTGGCACACCTAAAAAGATTTGCAATGCATCCTCACCAGTGTCCATAAATGCAGTCTCACCAGTTCCAATTAATGCAGCCTCACCAGTACCCATAAATGCAGCCTCACCAGTGTCCATAAATGCAGCCTTACCAGTACCCATAAATGCAGCCTCACCAGTGTCCATAAATGCAGCTTCACCAGTGTCCATAAATGCAGCCTCACCAGTGCCCATAAATGTAACCTGACCAATGCCCATAGATGCAGCCTCACCAGTGTCCATAAATGCAGCCTCACTAGTGTTCATAAATGAAGCCTCACCAGTATCCATTAATGCAGCCTCGCCAGTAAGGAACCTGTATGTTGCGGGCGGCATATCTCTCTCTCTCTCTTTATTGGCTGTTTTTAGAGAACTGTGCAGAGTATTGCACAGCAAATTTCTATATGGGCTGCTATCAGTCATCAGAGAACTGTGCAGAGTATTGCAAAAAACAGGCTATGGGGGGGGGGGGGGGGGGTTGATATCACTGATCAATGAAATCTGCAGAGTGTTGAACAGAAAACTTCCCCTATGGGCTGCTATCAGTGGTCAGAGAACTATGCAGATCATTGCACAGAACTGATCCTGAGGGGCTGGTATTAAGGAACTCACGGATAACTCTCTTTAAGGAATAGTATGACTGATGAAAGAAATCTGCAGAGTATTACACAGGACTCTTAGGGGTCTGGCATTTGGGATCTCTGCAGAGTATTGCACATTTTTATTTTTATTTCTTTCTCCCTCCATTCCCCTTTCTCTTTTTTTTCTTTTTCTTTCTCCCTCCATTCCCCTTTCTATTTTTTTTTTCTTTCTTTCTCCCTCCATTCCCATATCCCTATATATTACCACATTCTCCACTATGTAAATTATCTCACACTCTATTTAACCACACCCACACCCACTATAAGCCACGCCAGTCATTGAGCATAATTGAAACCACACCCATTTTTTGTCGGCACACTCTGCGCGCCGCATTTTTTCCACCTCATCCCGTTAAAAATATTGTTGGCAACTATGCAACATACAGTATGTAGTAAGAGGGAATATGGTGCATTCGCCTTATGCAGGCCATACATGGTCGAATTTTGAACGAATTTTCTTTCCAAAATCAGAAAGTTCGTTTTTTTTGTGATCCGATTGTGCCACCATTGATTTTCGAAATTCGGCCGACCAAGCCTTCAATTTCACCTCATGTTGCTACAGAAAAGAATTTTCTTTTCTGGGAATCTTCTTTTCTCTCCGTAAATTTTCGTTTCTTATTACATTTCTCGCACGATTCTCCCATCATTGATTAGAAAATCGGTCGTTTTTCAAAAAATTTCCAACATGTCCGATTCCTCAAATTTGATTTCCGACGAAAATCGGCTGTTACTGCAGCCCACTAATGGTGAGAAATTCATACGAAAATTCTTAGATACGATTTTCGAAAGAAAATTCTTTCGAAATTCGAACCGTGTATGGCCGGCCTTAGAGAGAAGTGGACAAATTAGGGTAATAATAATTGATTCTCCCTCTTCAAGCAGACAATTCCAACTAGCGAATCGGGCCTGGCAGCTGAAACATTTACCAAATTTGTACTGAGATCCAGATTTCCAAATAAAGAATGGGCTTAATAAAAGGCAATACAGGATATGCCAATGTGGTATTTTTCTTAGTGAAATCGCTAATTTAGGCAATTCACATGTGTGAACGTCATAGGTACTTGTAGTAAAGCATGAATAAAGAAAAGCAGCCACAATCTGAAGTTAAAAACTAGCAGGGATTGTTTTCAAATTGCTTTGGTTTGATTGATTGTGATAAGGTCTCCATATAAACAAGGCTTTCTGTGGAAAGGCCTGTTGATTGCGTTTGTTTCTCACTTCAAAAGTTTCCAGCTCTGCTGCAGAAAAGCTAAGACATACAATTTAGCTGCTGAAAGCTACCTGACTTATTGAATAACTCCTAATATTTTCTGTTTTGTTGTCCCAAAACAATAACTGTTTTTTTGGCAGACAGAACTATAAAATGCTATATAGGGAACACTGTACAGACAAATACTGAACAAGCTGGCTTAAAGTGATTGTAAAGTCTCATTTTTTTTTCTATTAAAATAACAAACAAGTTATACTTACCTTACTCTGTGCAGTGGTTTTGCGCAGGGCAGGCCGGATCTTCCTCTTCTCAGGTCCCTGGCTGGAGCTCCTGGCCCCTCCCTCCTATTGAGTGCCCCCACAGCAAGCAGCTTGGCATGGAGCTGTGGTCCGGCACTGGCCCCGCTCTCTCTTGATTGGCTAACTGAGTTTGATTAACAGCAGCAGGAGGCGATGCTGCTGTGTCTCAGCCAATCAGGAGAGAGAGTCCCAGACAGCCAATTCACTTGTAGATATCGCTGGATAGAGATGAAGCTCAGGTAAGTATTGGGGGGGCTGCTGAACACAGAAGGCTTTTTGTCTTAATGCATAGAATGCATTAAGATAAAAAACCTTCTGCCTTTATAACCCCTTTAAGGTCAGTCAGTTTTTAAACAGTGATTACACAGATCAAAAAGGAACTGCAGTGTATGCAGTGGGTGGCTAGATGTAATGGATGTGTGTCCGTTTACATCTAGAGGTCATTCAGGTTTGTCAGCTAGAACACATTACATTTCCAACCAGGTCCGCTTTTTTGACCAGATGTTTTGACGGATATAGTTGGATGCACATCTGTTTACTTCTGGCCGCCCCCATAGGGATCATTTTTATTCTCTCACAAGATGGAGGAAAACATGGACACAAATGTTCCATATGTGACAGAAAAAATGGACACAGATGTCAAATATGTATGATTCAACTTGGCAGAGGTTCAGTCTATGGACCCTCTAGTGAGACAGAACTGAGGCCCCTGTGTGCAATGACCCTATATGTAGTATACAGTTGAGAAAAGTTAGGTAAATGATAGTAAGGAATATGTGTTAATACTATCCAGTCTCAATTATTTTTCTTGTGGTGCTGTCAAGTTCTGGTGGAATGTGACCACTTGCAGTAGGTAGTATTTTTTTAGTTGGCACTGTTGTGTTCCTTCATTATCCATTAGACTTGTTCCCAGTGTTGCATTTTAGCTTAAAATATCTACACTTATCTTTAGAAGTAAATATATTGGTCACCACGAGAGTGCTGGCAAGCTTTAAAAGTGATTGACGATGAAAAGGTGTAGTTCATGACTCAGAAAACTATTAGAAAGCTCTTGTTCCTTTGTGCCTCTTGTCCCAGCAGCTAGGTTGTCCTATTGTACACTATATTTGATAAATTACTGAAAGTAGTAATCTAGAAGAATGCAAAAATACCATTGTTAAATAGACGTACACTTCAAATAATAGCAGATTAGATATTACGTGGTTATGACCTTACAAGTACTGTGATTAATCACTAAACTAGCTAAAATAAAATAAAAATATTTATAGGTAAAAGCTGCTAGGAACACAAATAGAGACCCAAACCAAAATGTATACTAAAGTCACAGCATACTGTACACTTCCATTTTTTAACATTAACATTGGCATGTATTAGCAATACAAATTATAGTTATTCTGACAATCCATTATAAACTAAGATGAAAAATCTACTCTCATGTCGTGAGTGTTGCCTGTCTGCTGACCAGCTCTTTCCACTACTTCCTGGATTCCCTGTGTGCCTTGCAGCTTCTCCTCTGCTCACTCCTTTGATTTACTTTCAATTTCTAAGGGCATGGTAATTTGCTCATGCAAGCAGTGATTCCTGTACTGACTTCTGAATATTCTCCTCTCAGCACAGCAGCTCAGACAGCAGGCTCTGTGAAATGTTTGACATAGCAGTGCATATTCACAGGGTGTGTTGAATATGTATGTGTGTCACTGTATTCAAGGAAGTAAATGTGAGGGATCCTTCAAAAACGTATGTCCCGTACACACAAGCAGAATTTCCGTCAGAAAAATCTTGGATTGTTTTTCCGACGGAATTCCGCTCAAGCTTGGCTTGCATACACACGGCCACACAAAAGTTCTCTAAACTTTCCACCATCAAGAACGCAGTGACGTACACTACGACGAGCCGAGAAAATTAAGTTCAATGCTTCCGAGCATGCGTTGAATTGTTTCCGAGCATTCTTTGGAATTTTGTACATTGGAATTGGTACAGACAATCGGAATTTCCGATCTGAACTTTTTCCGACCGAAAAATAAAGAACCTGCTCTCAATCTTTTGCTGGCGGGAATTTCGCCAGCAAAAGTCCGATGGAGCATACACACGGTCGGAATTTCCGACCAAAAGCTCACATCAGTCTTTTGCTGGCGGAATTTCCGCTCGTGTGTATGGGGCATAAGTTTACAAACTTGAAGACCATTCAGAATAATAGGAGTAGGCTATAAATAACTGAAATACAATGTGGAAATACATATATAATTTTACATTTGAACATAGATACGCTTTAAGAGGAAAAACGATTTGAAGAATATGCATAAAATCATTAAATAATTATACATATACCAGTATTTTTGGCAAAGCCGGTATTACGTCACTTCCGGTCGGTATGCTATGCTGAGGTCCCGACGCGTGTTCGTCACCGAAGAAGAAGAAGTCAAGTGATCGGTGACAAACACGCGTCGGGACCTCAGCATAGCATACCTACCGGAAGTGACGTAATACCGAGCTCGCCGCTCGTTTGTACATTGCCTTGACTCACTGTGAGAATGTGAGTACCCCCCTTTTTTAATTGTATATTGTTTTTATCTGATTTAAATAAATCCTTATTGTTGTAACATACTACACCATGAGGCTACCTCCTTCCTTTTTTATATACTGATGTGAGCGCCCCCTCCCCCCCCCCCCCCTAACTGGATGCAACCAAAGCACCAATAGGAACCAGGACACAGGTTGGAGCTCCAAAAGGAGGAAGGTCACCAGGGACCACAAAGACCCACAAACCAATGCTGTAACCTTACAGCTGTAAGGTAAGGGGCCAGCTATTACTACCCCCACCAGGATCACAGAGCGCCGCTATAACTGCACGAGATAGCCACAGCCAAAAATATCTTACACCCAACAAGAACTACTTTTCACTTCACCTTGGAAACTAATTGCTCTGGCACTCATGCGTTTTATGAACTATTTATTGATTACACCTATTCTGATGCGTTTCTAGTTTGCGACTCAATTTTATCATTTTATCTTCACCTCAGTTATTTTACTTATTTGTATCTTCCACCTCAGTCACTCTATAGACATTTTTTGTCTATCACCAGTTATCACCAGTTATTTCCACTGCAGTTTTATTTGGCTACTGCATTTTATCGCCTTCCACTGCGTTTTTTTCCACAAATATTTGATTGTATTATACCATTTGAATTTTATGAAGATTTTTGCTGATTTTAAATCACAGTCACCACTCACTTTATTCTTTTATCAAGTCAACCTTGTTTTACAATTACGTTTTGATGTATTTTATGTATTTGTGATTTTACCGTGATTTTATCTTGATAATCACTGGTACACTTCTATGTGAATTTATTTGTACTGATCCATTCACAACACGTTACTATACCTTAATTGGATCTATTCACCTGATTCCTTTTTTCTGTTTTTAGTCTAGTTTTTAACCCCTTGCGCGCCACTACCTTTCTTTTGATGGTATTTAATCACTACTGGGTTTTTAATTTTTTGCTAAACAAATAAAAAAATACCGAAAATTTTGAAAAAAGCAACAGTTTTTCTTAGTTTCTGTTAGAAAATTTTGAACAGACACAAGCAGCTTATTCATACACTATGGGTTATTACTTTTGGGTGATTGGACAGTGGCAAACTTTGAAGGACATGCCCCCGAGGACACCTCCCCTATAACTGTACCCCCCTTCATGAGTTCTCAGTTTTTTGGTAGTGTCTGGATGTAATAGACCTCTACTCCTTCCCAAAGAAACCAGCTTCCCTAGTTTATTATTTTTTTCCTTGTATTATTTTATCTTCCAATTCTGCGTTTTGTTTGTCAAACTCCTTTGCTGTATACAGTAGATGCCCTGGAACATGTCATGAGACAAATACCCAGAAGGGCTTTAATCACCATTCATATGTGCAGAATTCTTTGGCTGATAGGTTGCACAGCAGAAGCTGCCTGCAAAATATGCCTCACACATATGCCCTTTCAAGCAAGTTGTTTGTTTGGTGAGGCACTTGACCAATTCATAAAAGAGATCACAGGTGGGAAAGTTTTGCTTCCTTTAGAAGAAGGTGACAAAACCTCCCTCCTCATGAGCTCCTAGCTTCTCTAAACGCAGAGCTCCACCCAGGTATCAAGTTCAAAACTTAAGTTCAGCCTTTCCTTTTGTCACAAGACTTGGACAACAAAGGCCACGAAGCTCTCTCCAAAGCACCCTCCTGAGGGGGAGGGACATCTGTTATAATTTGCATCTCTCTGGGTCACAGGTGTCCCACATGTGAGGGTCCAAATCGGAAGTTTCAAAAGGGAGCGAGATAGAGATCCAAAATCTTCCACCTCACAGCTTTTTTCTTTGAAGTCAAACAAAAACTGTCCAAGGACAGTAATATTTGCAGAGTTCCCTAAACCACCTTTTTTCACAGGGATTCATTGTACCAGTACTACCACAGGACAGGTTCAAGTGATTCTACTCAAACCTGTTCATGGTACCAAATCCCAACTGGGATATCTGTCCTTTTCTGGACTTAAAATCCCTCAAAAAAATCCTTCACAAAATTTCCTGTGCAATCTGCTGTGTCAGTAATTGCCTCCCAGGTACAAAGGGGAGCATCTAAGATGCTTAACTTTATGTTACCCCTCTCATCAGCGATTTCTATGCTTTGTAGTGGGAGACGACCACTTCCAGTTTGTTGCACTGCATTTTGAACTGTCTTCTGCACCCAGGGTGTTCACAAAGATCTTGGCACCTTTTTCAGAGCTCAGGGAATCCAGGTGAAAGTCTTTCTAGATGGCCTTCTGAAGGATTCATCTTCCATACATCTTTCAGCAAATGTCCAAAAGACAATTCAGGTGCTTCAGGACTTTAAGTGGGTGATCAGCTTAAAAAACATCTGCTATGCAGCCATCACTGTTCTTAAAATACTTAAGTGTGATCCTAGATACATCCCAGGCAAAGCTCTGTCTTCCAGAAAACAAAGTTATCTCTCTGAGAGCTCAAGTTCGACAGCTGAGATCCAAAAGAAGTTCCACTGTGAGATTTGCCATGAGAGATATTGGCCTAATGGTGGTCTCCTTTAAAGCACTAACTTTTGCCCAATTTCTTTTCTGAACTCCCTAGCTAAACAATGAAAAAGAAGGCTCTCTCCCTGGACCTGCCCATGCTCCTATCCTCCCACACAAGGAAGTCCTTTTCCTGGTGAATCACTACTTCAACTTTAACATTGGGAAAGTCCTTCCTTTCCTACAATTAAAAGTTCTGACAACAGTAAGGCCCCTTTCACACTGGGGCGGTGAGCCGCGGTGACGGTAAAGCAGCGCTATATTTAGCGCTGCTTTACCGTCGTTTTCACCGCGGTTTTCGGCCGCTCGCGGTGCGGTTTTACCCCCCGCGAGCGGCCGAAAAAGGGTTAAACACCCCCCGCAGAGCGCCGCGGTATTGCCGCGGTTACCGCGGTATTGCCGCGGTTACCGCGGTATTGCCGCGGTTTTACCGCGGTCTCCCATTGTAATCAATGGGAAGGAGCGGTATAGGAGCGGTGAACACACCGCTCCTATCCCGCTCCAAAGATGCTGCTAGCAGGACTTTTTTTGTCATCCTGCTAGCGCACTGCTCCAGTGTGAAAGCCCGCCGGCTTTCACACTGGAGTTAAAGGGGCAGGATTTTTTCATGCGGTGAACAGGCGCTATTTTTAGCGCTGCACCGCATGAAAAACGCCCCAGTGTGAAAGGGGCCTTAGTCTGTAAGGCTGGGGAGGAGTCTTCCAGTCGTAGACAGTTATGGGGACATGGTCTATAGGAAAGTCCAAACTCCCATCAATGTCTTGGACCACAGAGCTGTCAGCATGTCCCTCCAGCACAGGACCCCCTTCTAAGAGGACACCCTATTTGGGTGCAGTCAGACAATTCTATCAGAGTGGCCTAGATCAATCGTCCAGATGTGTTCAATCTGATTTGCCATACATGGAGGACATCCTAGCCTCCAGATACAACAACAGACTTCCTCTGTTTGTATCCAAAACCAGGGATCTTCTAACTCAGTCACTCTAGTTTTCCCCTGGTCTCAATTCAGACAAAATTGTGCATCCCTCCACTGAGCATTCTACTTCGCCTACTCCATAAAATAGATCAAGAGAGGAATATGGTGATTCTTCTAGCACTGTCTTGGCCCAGCAGACCCTGGTACACGGTTATACTCAGACATCTTGCAGATGACCCCTGGCCACTTCCCAACAGGCCAGATCTGTTATCTCAAGTCCCTCTAGTGCATCCTGCCTCACATTCTCTGGCTTTAAAGGCATGGCTGTTGAAACTCAGGTCTTACAGGATAGAGGGGTTTCTGAGTCTAAAATTCCTAGCTTGCTAAAGGCAAGAAAAGGTAATTCTTGGAACATTTTTTATTGTACCTGGAAATTTTGTTTCATCTGGTGCGTGTGTAGTCAATTCAGTGCCACAAACTACTCTGTCCCTCACATTCTAGCCTACCTACAAACAGATCTTGACCGGAATCTAGCTCTCAGCACCCTGAAAGGACAGGTTTTGGTCTTATCTACCCCCTTTCAAAGGCCTTTGCCTTTGAATTCTTTTGTAAAAAAAAACTTTATTCAAGGTGTTTCTTGTATCAGGGCTCTTTCTTGACTTCCCTGGGACTTTAATTTTGTTCTCTCTGCCTTGCAGAAACCACCCTTTAAAAGAGAAGTAAAGGATTTTTTTTTCCTTTTACGGTCCGATGCTGCATCTGTCCCATGGTGCCTCTACACTGAGAACCGAGCGATCACTCGATTTTCAGAGCTCCGTGAGCAGAGAGCTGCAGACTGTCCCCGTTGTGCGACTGCTGCGACCCTTGTAGTTCCGCCACTGTAGCCAAGGCACCCCAGAGTAGCATGTCTTCAGAAGCTTGCCAGTGTCCAATCACCAGAAGATCTGAGCCATGGTGTATGAAAGTTGCCTGTGTCCTGTACTGTACTCCAAGGTATAGAATCAATTATTTCTGGTTTAAGTGAAGTAAGGCAAATATAACCAAGAGCAGGAATTGTCTGGTTTTATTATATTAAGTATTTGTATTTATTTATGTTTTCTTTTCTTTAATAGTTGGAATCAATTGATACACAGAATTTTAGAAGGTAAGACATATTTTTATTAGTAAAACTGCATATATTTAAATGGTTAAAACATTTTGGGCTGTTTTTTACTTGTCTCAGTTAAGCCATACGGTATATCTTTTGCTAAAGAATGCCATATGCAGTGCTAGTTTCAGGGCAGCTCACACTTATGCTGATATCATACACAATAGGTGCATTTATCATGCAATTTAGTGCCATGATTAGTAATAATTCAGCTGTGCCTTGTTCATTAAAGACTCTGCAACAGCTTTACAGTCCCAGGAATGCAGTGTGTGCCAGGCATACGGGGCTATTCTGCTCTCACACACTGCGCAACATGATGTGTGGTGAGCAATAATGCAGTTCTTTGTGACAGCAAAGATTTCCATCCCCTATCAAACATCCCATTTTTTAGCTCCTTATGTGTTACTATTGCAGCCTGCCTTAGCCCTGTGCGCTGCTGGCACTAGTCCTCAGCTCTGTAAGCTGTACCTTATTCCCCACAAAATGTGCAGACACCCTTTCCCACCAATACCAGGTGTCCTCCCTTCAGACATAGGGCATTTTTCCTCCCCTTGACTATTGGGGTCAGATATATTTCCTACCCCTGATTATCAATGCCAGTCATTTCTTGACCAAGGACACTGGCCATCTTTTCCTTCTGTCTATCAGCAATATAATAGGCATTATGACACATACTGTTGACTCCTGCACTCTATACATTGAGTTATAATTAACTAAATGCATACTGCTTTACTTTACATACTCCTGACCAAAGTGTTTCTTGTCTCGACAATTGCTAGTTTCTAAGTAGTTTCTGACTATTTTAATGAAGAACTTTTTTAAGGTTGGAGCAGACAAAGTGGTAATGGATTATATGTGCCTTTGAAACTCTCACTTGTGGTACAGTCGATGTGTATTTTGTGGGTACACATAATAGACAGGTACTGCAATTAGGCTTAGGCAATATTTAACTATGTTCCTTTAGGCCACATCCATGCTCAGGTTTATCTACATCCACTTTTAATAGTGTAGCCTATTCCACATTGCCTCATTCTGTACAATGCACTGTACATTTTCTATTCTGCACTGACTCAAAACATTTAAAGAACCATCCAATCAGTGAGCAAGAATAAACCTCAGCCCCACCCCCTGTTATAAAAGTTTGCAAATAAGTCATCTTTCTTCATAAATTTTGGCCAAAATGTATTTTGCCATATTTCCTCGGTGAAAAAAAAAAAACAAATAGGTGTATGTTACTTTGTCTGTGTGAAAGTTAGTACAGTCTACCATGATATATATATACGGTATTTAAAAATTGTGCTGATGTACCGACTGCCAATCTGGTTTCTTGAGGCCCTAAAATGCCAGGACAGTACAAATCCCCCAAAATGACTTCTTTGGGCTTTCAAGGAGCATAAATTGCGTATCTAATTTTCTGACTACCTGTCATATTTATTGAGTCCCATACATTCCAGGACAGGAGAAACATTCACAAAATGACCACATTTTTAAAAGCAAGGTATTTTCTAAAAGCCATAGTGAATTTTTTTTAAATGTCATTTTTTGCCACAGGTTTTTGGAAAATGCAGGAAAGAAAATAATATTTTTTTTTTATTTTTTTTACACAAAGTTGTCAATAAGATATTCCTAACACACAGCATAGGCATACTTAGAATTACACCCCAAAACACTTTCTGCTACTCATCCCGAGTATGGCGATACCAAAAGTACAAGACTTTTTCAATGTTTGGACTGATTATGTACCAGACATTGTATCTTGTGCATCACACAAATCAACCATTTAAGTGACAGGCAAAGACATGCTCAGCAAAAGAGGCAAAGGATTGATGCAGGCAGAAACATGGTCAATAAACAGGCCAGCGTCAGTACAGGAAGCAGGCAGAGGCAACACTCCACTGATGTGGCGGTGATCAGGAGCACTGTTGTTGGCTACGCTGGTCTGTTGACACTGGGACATGTGTAGAAGCGATCAAGAACACAGTTACTGATCGCTTCTACACTGCTCTGGTGACACTGAGACTGGTGTGGCAGTGATCAGGAACACTGGCTTAATCTGGTCTAATGACACTGGGACTGATGTGATAGTGATCCAGAACACTATCATTGGCTTACCCTGGTCTGGTGACACTGGGACTCGTGCGGCAGTGATCAGGAATACTATTTTCTGGCACACACTGGTCTGGCGACGCTGCCCTTGTTCAGTGTTCAAAACTGTTCCTGGCTTCATTAGTCTGGTGTGGTGGCCACATCAGGTTTAGGAACACTATTTATAACTACACTGATCTGGCAACACTGTGACTGGTATGAAGGTGAATGAAGACACTATTGACTGGCTGCATTATTGGGCTTGCTCACATGTTCGGTTGGGGGATGGTAAAACCTTGTGGTCGTGTTGCCCCCCCAGCTGCTACCTCTTTACATGCAAATACGTATGTAGCCATACCGTGGCTGCGATGCTGCGCATCACAGCCATGACAGGAATTATACCCCCTGGACGCCTGCCAGTTGTGACCTAATTAAGTTAATGAGGGTGAATATCCTCTCCCTCAAGTAAAACCCCTGGACCTGACGGGTTCACCATTTTATATTATAAAACATTTAGCAACATTTTAATCCACCGTCTCACAGCTTACGCCAATTCAATCTCCCACTTCTCAGGTTTATGTCCAGAATCCCGCTCAGCCCACAAAACTGTTATCCCAAAACCTGGCAAGGACCCCACCCTTTGTAGCAACTACAAGCGAATTTTACTATTAAATATAGATGTTAAACTATATGCCAAAAGTAATGGCAAATCGGCTACGCCCCCTACTACCCAGTTGGATTTCAGCAGACCAAACTGGTTTTATACCCAATAGAGAAGCTAAAGATAATTCCCTACGAACCATATCTCTAATTCAATACGTACGGAGATGCGCCCAACCCACCCTACTCCTTTCCACCAATGCTGAAAAAGCTTTTGATAGGGTGGATTGGGACGACCCTACGTCACTTTGGATTAGGTCCTAGGATGTATCATCGTATTTCCTGCCTCTACTCCAACCCCACTGCACAAATTTGCATAAATGGCACACTGAGTGTCCACTTTACCCTACACAATGGTACTAGGCAGGGCTGCCACCTATCCCCCCTCCTCTTTGCCATTACCTTGGAACCCTTCTTGGCCACAATCAGACGTAATGTTAATATAAATGGCATCCATGTAGGCAATAGAATTCACAAATACGCAGCTTATGCTGATGACATCCTATTCTTTATCCAACAACCACGCATCTCACTCCCAAACTTAATGTCAGCATTCTCTACCTTCCAAACAATATCCATCTTCAAAATAAACCTCTCCAAATCTGAAATCTCGAACATCAATCTTCTCAGATCAGAGGCGGATTCTTTGAAACCTCTCTTTTCCTTTAGATGGGAACAAAAAATATGAAATACCTAGGCATATATCTTACTCCTAATCTCCACTCCCTTTTTAAACATAACTACATTCCCCTATTAAACAGTGTCAGAGAAGATCTAAGGAAATGGTCTAGCCTATCACATTCCTGGTTAGGCAAAGTAAATATGAACATAAAATGAATTGCCCCGTATTCTCTTTATTTTTCAAATGATCCCACTGGGTTTTCCTATAGGGCACTTTACCATTCTGCAAACCATGATCCCCCGCTTTATTTGGAAGAACAGCCACCCCAGAGTATCCAGGGAGGTGTTATTTCGCTCCAAGTGCTCCGGGGGACTGGCCCTTCCAAATTTTAAGACCTACTACCACGCTGTTGTATTGTCAAGATTGGCAGACTGGAAATATGCCAATGGCTCTAAACTATGGGTACAACTAAAACACTTCTTAAGTGGCATAGACCTTTCAGTTGCCCCCTGGATACCTACAGGAATCTTGCTCAAACGGCTTCATCACTCACCACATCCTCCCTAGATATATGGGATGCTCTACACAAGAAATTCTCCTGGGCATATGACTCCCCCCTGATGCTTCTCCTCAACCATAATCACTTTTTACCAGGCTTATTGGATCCGGGATTTAAATCCTGGGCATCAGAAGAACCCCTCTTGCTGCATCATGTTCTCTGCTCCAATACTCTTAAGCCACTATCTGAGATTCTTCGCTCTAAACCAATCACATTTATTGACAACCAATTACAACGCTTCCTCCAGACTCTCCCTCAACCTCTAAGAGGATTACAAGACCTAAATAGCATCAAAGAAGTGTTCAACCAAAAGGACCCACCTTTGCACTGTATCTCGCTGTTCTACAAAGCCCTTATCGAACTTTAAAACCCCTCACACCCGACCTTCCTGGCTAAATGGGAAACCAATCTGGATTCTTCCCTCACAAGCAACCAAAAAGATAAAGTCTTACAACTAGCTCATGTCTCCTCTCTTGCTTCGAAAATGGTGGAAGTCAACTACAAGTTACTCACCAGGTGGCATTACACCCCATCTGAACTACATCCCCCTCTGTTCCTTACTCCTCACTCTTTTTTATTGAAACCTAGTTGGACAGCTTCCTAGTTGGACAAGTTTTTTTTAACTTACCGTATATACTCGAGTATAAGCCAAGTTTTTCAGCACATTTTTTTGTGAAAGTGCCCCCCTCGGCTTATACTCGAGTCAAGCACTTTTCTGCAGCAAAAAATTAAATTTTCCGACCCGACTTTGCGGCCCCGTACCAAGTGGCCACTTGGTGCTAGGAACAATTTGGATATGTTGTAATGTTGGTTCCACTGGGTTTGCACACCAAATTTGGGGTTCCTAGCACCAAGTGGCCCCGAGATACGGGGCCGCAAAGTCAGGTTGGAAAATGTAATTTTTTGCTGCAGAAAAGTGCTTGACATTTTCCGACCCGACTTTGGGGCCTCGTATCTCGGGGTCACTTGGTGCTAGGAACGCCAAATTTGGTGTGCAAACCCACACCCAACATATCCAAATTTGGGGTTCCTATCACCAAGTGGCCCCGAGATACAGGGCCCCAAAGTCGGTTAACTGTGTCCATCTGCAGCAATGTCATTTCGGGACCAAATTTTGGCTGCAGCTAGGGGGCATCTAGGAACCCTTAACTACCAAGTTTGAAGTTCACGGGACCTATGGCTGCAAATGTACACAGTGAGGCATGCAAATGGGCACAGTGAGGCTGCAAATGGGCATTGTTGACCCTCTTTTCCACTTACAGTAGCTGCACATTTATCCCCCTAGGCTTATACTCGAGTCAATAAGTTTTCCCATTTTTTTGTGGTAAAATTAGGTGCCTCGGCTTATATTCGGGTCGGCTTATACTCGAGTATATACGGTCATTGGTTCAAATGTTCGCATAGTTTTATGCCTCTGCTTGGCCAATTGTTATATATGTTTGTTCCAACTCCTCCATACTTTCAGAGGTCATTGCCTGTTACCTGATCTTAGACAAGACTGCACGTACATAAGAACCAGTGTACTTTGTTTTCAAGACTGTATAATTATTGTATGTCTATCCCTCCTCTATTTTATTTTAATAAACAATTATTAACCAAAAAACAAATAAAAAATGTGGGTGCCTATCCGGGATTAAAGCAGATGGAGAAAAGGTGATACAGTGCCTCCTCATAGCCTGTAAAATGCTCTCAGAAGAGCGATCTGAGCACAGCCACCACACCACATGGTAATGGGGCTTTATGGTGACACCCTGACTGGTGTGGGGGTGATTAGGGACACTGTGACTGACTGCACTGGTCTAGCTACATTGTATTGCCGTGGCAGTGATCAGAGACAATGGCTGGCGACATACAGTGGTAACTACCACAACAGTACAATGTCACTATAGTGACAATGCACTTGCTCTAGGTGACAGTATATAAAATCGATGGTCGGAATTCTCGTCAGAAAAAGCTCTGATTATACCTTGGTGGATTATACCTTGTTTTTTTAGAACAAATTGGGCTTTCATTTGAGGATAAATAGTTTTGGATATCTCCAGATTTTTTTATTATCTAAGGAAAACTGGCCCAAAATAGTAAAAAAAAAATATATTTTTTTTTAAATGTAACTGTATATTTCTTGCTATTACCATAACCTACCACCAAAGAACAACCGAGCGATACCACATATGTGTATGTTAGTTTTTGTTTGTACCTGTAGTACAGCCCAGAAAAAATAGTGCACATTTTGCTTTTTTTTTATTCTACCTAAAACACACTGATACTAACTGACACTAACTGACACTGATACTAATTAGGAAAAAAAAATCCTGTCCACAAAATATTGACCCTGACTTTTGACCTTGACCTTTGGCCCTGACCTTGATCCAAACACCAGCCCTGGGGCTGACCTAGATCAAACCTTGATCTAGGAATTTTTTATTAATAGTTTTTTTTTTTTTCTACACACAGTTTTTTTTTTTTTTATCTCTGCAAGGACGGAGAAAGATACCATGTATCTGTCTTGTCTATTCCCAGATGCCAGCTGCTGCTGTTTAAAACCCTCTGTGTTTTAAATTAAATATTCTCAATTGACAGCACTTTAAAAATCAAAATAAATAAAGTGTATTTTTAAAATACAACATTAGTATAAATGGCCATTAAAGTGCAACATCAATAGTGTCCATTTTAAGTTCAACTTTCAATATCCTCTTGCATATACTGTGATCAACACTGTGTAAAGTGCTCCATGCAAAGTTAAGACATTCCAGTTAAATAATGCTTCCGTGCTTCACTCCACCTCTGTGTGCTACTACCCCACTTAAGAACTCACCAGACAGATATGACCCCCCCACAGTGGAGTAGGTCTGTGTGCGCTTTTTCGCACAAGGGGTTAAACATCCAGGACTACACCACTTCTTCACAATACCATCAGAAAGACTCCAATATACATCCAATAAAACCACTAGCTATTATGCTCACATTTACATGTACATTCTGTTTCTATAGTATTACAAGCCGGCTCCCCTATAGCAAGCGCAGGCTCAGCTTGTTCTCCAGATCAGCACGATCAGGTGTCCTCAGTGGAACAACGTTACTTCCTTTAGCTCTGCCTCAACATACATTTCCTCGTAATGACTTCTTCAGGAGGCGTTACAGGACTTTCTGACATTACTCCTCTTATGTGCAGCAGATTACCATTTCCATAGCATTTTGTTACACCACAACTTCAAAAACTTTAAAACTTTATCGTATGCTCTGATTTATTGCAGAGGCCACCATTCTTTATATATACACGATATTGCACAAAAAAAAATGTGGTTACTCGCATTGGCCAATTTATGGTATCCTTCATTTTGTCGTTACAATTTTTTTATATTTAAATTTCATTGGCCACACATTAGTATTAAGTAAGTGTCACTCCAATTAAAAAAATATTAAAAGTAAAAAAAAATACTCTAATAAAAATAACACTAAAATAAAATAAAAATAAAATAAAAAGATCATTAAAAATTTGCAATACAGCAGTTTAGATTATTGATGTTGCACTTCAAAAGATATTTATACTAATGTTACACTTTAAAGGACACTTATATCATGTTATATAAAATACACTTTATTTATTTAGATATTTGATTTATAAAAGCACTTTAAATTGATAATATATAATTGTATTCCATAGCTTGGATTAAAATAATGCCATTGATCCCGCATGAACGTCTTTGTTATAGTGACGATTGTTACAGGGTGAACTTCTTGTTATCGGGTGATGATGATTTGTCTAAAATTGTTCTCCCTCCTTATACCCTGTCGGTTTTAAAACACATTACACAGGCATTGTCCACCATTGTCATCATCAGGAAACCCACCCTGGGAAATGCCATGCTGCCATTACAGGAGAGCATAACTGTAGACATGAAGTGGCTGCAGAGGCGATGAGATGCAACAAAGGATTGAAAAAACGCCCAAACCGATTTATTAAAATATGATGTAAGCTATACAGAGTGCTTTAGCAAATTAAATGTCATCTAATTAGGGTTTACATGTACTTTATAAATAAGTACAAAAATTGTATTAAAACACACACCTTTAGTGATATGTATTTTTATTATTAGAATAGGTATGCTAAAATGCATAATTATTACATTTAAAATAATATAAGTATATCAGAGAATATATTAGGACAGTTAACATACATGCGCTAACAGTTACTCAATCAGGTGATGAGCCTATGTACTGTATATGGCCATCAGAACCCATCCATGGTTGTACAATTTATGGGTGATAGACTAATCAGACAGGCTTGAAAATCCAACTCTTCTTTTTCCTGTGATTAGCTGGGAGTTTCCAGTCACCATTCCATTTTCCTTGTTTATAGATGTGCATATGTACAGTATATAAGTATGCTGAGCTAAGCTACACTGCTGGGGTAGAGTTGGCGATACACTGCCCAAACTTTGCCAATTCCTGCTAAATTAGCTGAAATTTGAGCTATGGGTGGCCTTGTTACCACTACATGGCTACTTTCCAGTCAACTTTTGTTGAAGGAGCTGGATTGACAACAGTCGGAAAAGATTGCAGCCACTGTTTTGCTATTCAGTAGCCACAGGTCCTGCTGGCTGCAGAATACGATATCCAACAGGGAAGATTCCTCTCTTTCAGCCCGCAGAGATGAATGAGAAAAATCTAAAGGTGCATGGCTAGCTTTGGTAACAGCTGGTCCAGAGGCAAGTCTCTTGGTGGTCAGATCATGCCTGTATATTCAGCCATCCTTTCAGGTTAATGGTTATTTTTTTGCCAGCTGGCACTAACTATTCGGGTTTGATAAAATGTGATTGAAGTTTTTTCCTTTTTTTTTTTTTTTTAATCTTACACTCTCTATCTTTCTAGGGTAATGTAGTTTGCATGTCAGCTGTGTATATTAATGGATTGTATGAAGTAATAGAAAGTGCATGTAATGTAACTAGATAAATGTTTTGTGTTTTGTGAATGTTATCTGTCAGCCTTTAATCGCACTTTCCAGACTAATGTGTATACTATACATAAATGTTTACTTATTAAGTGGTTATAGATCACAGAGTACTGAATATGTGAATCAGTCACTTCATTTCAATAATTATATCAGGACCTGGACACATATATTAAAGTGTCATTAATTTAACAGCACAACTGACCTCCTTGAAATGCCAAGCCTTTTATACAACACCTGCCCTCCCTTTTCTTACTCACCTTACTTATCCTCCTATTGCAGTGGCCAGTATTCTGTTAATGATTTAAAACATGAGAAGCAAAAAAAATCTTTAAACTCCAGCCAAAATAGTTTTTAGTTTTGATATGATGTGAACCTCAGATTTTTATTGATGTCTGGTTCACCTTACTTCCTATTCCCTTGTGAGAGGAAATCTCTGGAACTAAGGCATAAGCAGCTATAAAAACACCTTTTAATAGATCCTAGAAAGGTTAGAGCCTTCATCAGGTTCTTATTGCTAAAGGTGTCACCGCTGAAGACATTTCCCCTCACTTTATGCCTCGGTAGACGTCATATGTGTCAGGTTGTCTCTGGAACAAGGAGAGGGAGAAAAACTACTTAGCAATCGAAGCAGGGCATACTGTAAATTCTATCTCTTCTTTAGTCCATCCAAAAAAAGAAACCCACATAGCAAGCAATTGTGCTGCAAGCTTGAAAATGATTTGCTAAACTATTGCTAAACTTGTAAACCAATAATACACACTCTTGCCCTACCCTCTGTGTATCCCCACTGCGCTTATGTGTGAATCTCAAACAAAATAAATAAAGTAATTAGCTGCCACTCTTAAATAAATGAATAATGTGCAATATTCCTAGTATATAGTGTGGCGCCGCTCATTCCACACTATATACTAGGAATATTGCACATTATTGCTAAACTTGCCAGGCTTCACAAGTTTGTTGCAGCAAGTCCGCATTGCATGACTCCAGATCAACTTTCTTTGCAAACATTCTGCAAGTCTACCGTAAGTTCTGGTTCAGTTATGGTGTGCAATAGTCATCCCACCACAGGGGTCAGTGTGGCTGAATTTTCATTCTGTAGACTTGCAGAGCTCTTGCTGTAGTCTCACCACCCCAACTTTTCTCTTGCTAGAGACTTGCCATGCAAATTTGCTGCAAATTGTAAAAGTGGCAACGAGAACTTGCATGCTTCAAGTGTACAACTGCCACGAATTTGTGGAAAGCTATTCTTGTTATCTGGGAAGACAACATTTTGGCTGGTGCTAAGCTTTGCATTTTTGTGAGTAGAAACTGGAGGAACTTTTTTTTCTATGTGGTACGTTAAAATATACCAAAGTGCTTACTTTGGAAAAATGGTCATGCATGAGGTGGCATTGAATTCTGCAGTAATAAGGAATAAAGGGGGTAGTTGTGTATGTTACTTGATGTAATTATCAACTGGAATATAAGCATTTTAATTTTAATTACAAAACAAGCACCTCCCAGCAACAGTAATTAAATAATTATAGCAATAGTAACTTTTTTTAGATTGCTCAGTTCACCCACAAAACTCAAAAAGATGTATCTACAAAGACAATTGCTCCGAAATAGGATTTCTTGAAAAAAGTGGGCTTACAATATTGAAAAATATTAGATGCCTGGCCCACTATTGAGATGAGTTCAGGTGACATGCAGAAATTAGGGTTGGACTTTTTTCTCTAATATGGCACCATCACTGAGATTTTGGGCTATATATTTCTCATTTTTTTCGATATTAGTACTGTTTAGCTGGTGACCAGTGTACTACACAAATTCTGTTTGTTTCACCTAGTTATCCCCACTTTGATAAGCAAAAGAGATGCTTTTTGCTTGTCCTTACTTTTTAAATCATGACCTATTTGGGTAAATGTGTATTTAGGGAACATGTGGACGTGTTAGACATGCGGTATCGAAGATAACACAGTAACCCTGCGTGAAATGCATAGAGTATATATTTTTACAGTGACACAGCATACATTGTATCCAAATGCTGAGTGCATCTGAACTTACAGTTTAATATTAGTCCCACTGATTCTAAATTCAGACCAGAGCTG
The DNA here is from genome assembly GCA_028564925.1 of Lithobates sylvaticus. Lineage (NCBI taxonomy): Eukaryota > Metazoa > Chordata > Amphibia > Anura > Ranidae > Lithobates > Lithobates sylvaticus. The sequence goes on from CM053026.1 coordinate 523,615,665, forward strand.
ACACTGCCATGTAGGCTGTGCCTGATTGCACTACACTGGGATGAATACATGCTGCAGCAGATGTGACTATCAAAATTTTCATTACCTACCCACTGCTTTCTGGATTGGCAACACTACCAACTGTATGTTGCTGAAATGCTCCCACTGTGAGCTGCAGCATCTGGGAGGGGAGTGAGTGCAATGATTTGGCTCAGTCAGGAAAGGTAAAAAAAAGTTTTCCATTTTTTTTTTTATAAGATTTCTGCTAGTAAAAGTAATAATTGTTTTTTGATCTGTCTACTGTAGATTGTCATACAAGAGCCTATAGATGCACTTTAACGATACTACAATGAGACAAAATAACATTTCCTTATTATATGCAATGGAATAGGTAATTGTGACCTAGAAATATTTGTTATATAATTGAAAAGTGTTGCATAATGTCTCTTTAATAGCCATGATCAATATTTTACATTTTTTTTGTTAGCAGTTCTGTTATGCCCTGTACACACGATCGGACATTCCGACAACAAAATCCATTGGATTTTTTCCCGACGGATGTTGGCTCAAACTTGTCTTGCATACACATGGTCGCACAAAGTTGTCGGAAATTCATATTGTCAAGAACGCGGCGACGTACAACACGTATGGCGGGACTATAAAGAGGAAGTTCAATAGCCAGTAGCCAATAATCGTAATTTATTCTGAGCATGCGTTGCACTTTGTGCATCGGAATTGTCTACACACGTTCGGAATTTACGCGTTTGGATTTTGTTGTTGGAAAATATTAGATCCAGATCTCAAACTTTGTGTGTCGGAAAAAGTCCGGTGGAGCCTACACATGGTCGGAATTTCCAACAAAACTCTCCGATCGCACATTTTCCGTCGGAAAGTCAGACCGCGTGTACAGGGCATTACTGTTTTGCCAATTTGGATATCCACTATTCTAGATTTGTTTTCCAGAAAACGGATTGTTTTTATCTGCTGAGCCACTGCCTCATCCAGCTTGTGCATGTTAGGGTTAGCATTGGGCTCCCACTATCCCCAATAACTAGGCTTGTTTGCGGGGGGGGGGGGGGGTGAAAGGGTACTTCTATAAGAATACCCAAAAAAGGGACAGTCCTTCATAGCAGTGGGAGGTTAGGCTGTATGTGCAACTTTGAAGGACATACACAAGCTGCTGTCTCTGCTATATCTTCAGTTTCAACCTTTAACTAGTTCACCACATGGCAGGTAAAGACAAAAACTGTAAAAATGTAAGCCATGAGCTTTTCTTTCCTCATGATTTTCCTACCAGGTTTCTCTTATCCTAAAGCAACTCCATTTTGGGATTACTTTTGGGTCTTTTTCAGTTAGCCAAGCCAATGGGATCTCTTGCTGTTACAATATGTTATGTGTGTGGAAGACCATCCCCCAGTCCCATTTTGAGACATGACAGTTTGGGTGATTCAGTGAAATTCAAGTTCATTGAAAAAAAGTCAAATCTTAATGAATAGTAGTAATTGTATATAAATAGTAATAGTATATAAAACAGTACTTAATAATTTAAAAGGATTATACTTGAGGTGATTGTAGCTGTATTAGTACACATGAGCAGTTGAGAAAACTTTTGTCCGAAGGCGTGTGCCTGGATTTTGTCTTGCATACAAACGGCAAGGAATTGTCACCAACAAACACGAACGTACTGAAGTACTACACGGTTTTTCGGCTCTTTAGCGCCACCCTTTGCGCTCCTTCTGCTAATTTCATGTTAGTAGAAGTTTGGTTGATTTGCACTTTTCATTTTGCACTTTTCACTTCGCTCTTTTCATTTTGTGCTTTTTAGTTTGTTTCTGAATGGCCGTTCGTCAAACAGACATGTTGCAAAATCGGAGGAGATAACGCGTTATTTATTATTGGCCTTGGAGTTATTGCTTTGACCCAAGTCCAGTCCAGGGACAGGAGGAGGAGGATTTCTTGGACCAAAAATTGGTTGCTTTATTAATCGTGACCAATTATGTCATATGCCTTTGCTGCGGGAGCTCCAGGAGAATAATCCAGATGATTTTTTGAATTATCACCGGATGACGGACCCCTGCTTTCACCAACACTTGGCATTGTTGACTTCTTATATTAAGAAGCAGGACACATGCATGCGGCTTTTATTTTATTTTTTGGTTGAATAATAATGATTTTATTTGGTATATTTTCTATATTTTTGGATGCATAGAATGAACTTTTTGGTTAAGGTCTATTGACAGATAGTATGTCTAATTTTATTTGTTTTCTTTTTTTCAATGCACAATAAAATAATTGTGGAGAATAATACTTGGCTATGTGTTTTACTTCAAATGACAGTTAGGGAGTAGGCAGTTACATTTAAAAAAATACAATGTAAAATTGACAAGGGACACCAACATAGCTGTATCTTTGATCTTAAAAACTACGGGATAATGGTGTTGTGGTAACTTGCCCAACAAAAAAAAAAGCATAATAATATTATTTTTGATCACTAGAATAAAAAATCTGTTGAAAATTTGTTTGCAATAACCCCATCAGTATCACCAGCAAAGCAGCTTCATTATTATCCCATTAAAGAAGAGAATGTGCGCTGCATTTCGAGATTTCATAATTTGCCACGTCACCAATGTTAATTCTCCATTATGAACGCAAGTTTACAAGACCGCTTCTGACTCGTCCTTGCTTCTGAGCATGCGTGTTTGTACTTTGGACTTTTGTGCGATGGACTTGTGTACACACGCTCAGGAAATCCAACAAAAGACATTTGGGCGCAGAAAATTTTAAAACCTGCTATCCAACATTTGTCTGCGGAAAATCCGACAGCAATTGTCCGATGGAGCATACAATTGGTCAGATTTTCCACCAACATTCTGTCATCACACAATTCCCATCGGAAAATCTGATCATGTGTACGAGGCTTAACAGTCACTGAGGTGAGTATGGTCATATAATTGTTGGATAGTGATTTAGAAAACCGAGGTCCAAATTTAGTCCATTATCTTTTGTGGCAAACAGAATTATCATTCATAGTTCAAAAGTTTTCCTTTCCTGAGTAGTTTTGAAGTTCCCTTTAAAAAAAAATATTCAAGTCTTCCATGATGTGGTCTGGTTGTGAGAAATGATGTTTCACAGGAGTGCAGACATCATCTTCCTTATGTTTCGTAATGGTGTGGCTGTGTAATTTCATCCTTGTTTGCGATCTCTGTCCTGTTTCACCAACGTAAGTTCCTTTGCTGAATTTTTTGCATTGGATGACATTACTGGAGGTACAGCTATATGATTCTGTGATACCGAAGGTCCCTTTTGTGTGTGGGACACTTTATGATGGATTGATTTTGCTGAATAATTTGCAGCATTTTTTGTTGCAGGGTTTGTTTCCTTTATTTGTGATTTCATAATAAGAATGAAGTTTCCTGCTGATTAGTTTATGTCTGAGCTTGGGTGGTTGCCGGAACGCTAGTATTGGGAGTTGTTGAAATATTTCTTTCAGAGTTTTATCCTATGTTATGATGGGTTTCAAATGTTTATCTTTCTTATACCTTCTAGTGTTGAATTGTATGTAGTCACTAGAGGTACACAGGTATTAATTTTATTTGACACAAAAGATACCGTAATAGACTAAACATAGACCTGGTTTTTCGAAATCACTATCCAACAATTTTAGGACCATCCTTACTTCTTTTACTGTTACTTCCCCTCCTATTCTATACCTCTCTTCCTGCCTTATTTGACTAACTATCATAGTTTATTTACTATTGCTGTTTGTATTTGTTTGTGCTTTTTTCTCTCTTTTTTTCCTCAGTGATTGTCTTAAAGTGCATGTAAACCCATTTTTTTAATTAAGGCTTGCACCTTGTACAGTATAGGATTTCAAGTCATCTGTGCCCAGTCTTGTCAAGAAGATCCAGCTCTGAGCAGTCCTCTTATCTTTTTTCAGTGAGATAAAAACGGACAGACAGAGAAATAGGAGTCCGTTTCTCCCCCTTGCTGTGAGTGACAAGTGATTTACATATCTCATGCACGAGCCTGTGGGAAACATTCAGTGTACTTCAGATCTCCTCCTTTCTTCTCCAGCTCTCCCAGGATTGGCTGCTCCACACCTCAGCATGATTGGGCATGCTGAAGACATGTTGTGACTTTTCTGGGTTTTGACGGGATGTTAGTGATCATAGCAGTATCAAGTTCAGTGTAAGAAATACACAGGAGAAAATACATGTTGACAAGGGGAGTGTAGAGGTGGGCGGGAAGTCTACAGACATCATACCCACCGAGCTACGGACAAGAGACCCACCCACAGAATCTACAGTTTTTTGGGTCTCATAACAGACAGAGGGGAGACATTTGACAGGTAAGGATACATACAGGAGGCATGTCTATCCTTGTAGATAACCACTATGCAGTAGTTTAGAAAAAAATTATAGTCTACTGTAGATCGGGATCAATGTATCCATTACAGACACAGGTCAGCATCACTTGTGCCCGACGCGTTTCGTGTAGAGACACTCTTCAGGGGCGGATGCTCAGATATGTCTACAGAGTGTAAAGAAATAATAACATTAGTCTAATTTTAAGTAGTAATATGAAGGAAAGGCAACTTGGCCCATCCTAGATACTCACAAAAGGGGTCCAATATGGTAAAATGCCGTGGCTGTGCAATCAATGTCCCAAAATAGTCTTCCCCGGGAGCTGAGGTAACTGCAGCCACGTGCAGCAGGGCGCATACAACAAACCTCCCGATGACCCATGACACAAGTTGCTGGTACGGGGGTGAAGAAACCCGGGTAGCCCAAGATGGCAAACTGAAGTGATCTGAAAAAGTGTAGTATAGGATGGTGTGTAAATGAAAGAAGAATGTGTAAAAGGTGTGTATGCTAAATGGGTATATATTGGATCAATATGTGAACTATGTGGTCATGGCTGTTAGGGATGGAGCCTAAACACAGGCATCCAACACAAGTGAACAGATCGATGGGCTGCACTAAAGGAATCAGGCTCCAAAAGGTAGTGATAAAGATATATTTATTAATAATAAAGACACACATAAACACAGCAACCACAAACAAGCAAGAACACAAATAACACTGCAAACCCCCAAGCCCTAATCTAACTAACTAACTATACACTTCAAGGAAATGGAACATATATATATACACAAGGCAGGGAGGAGAGACCAAGGGGGAAACAGGAAGCAAGGGAACATCAAGGCAGGAGACAGGGGACGGGTCTCAGGAACCAGGTAAGGGGGACAACATCCAGGACAGGGCAGGAAGCAGATAACGGGTCAGGTTACGGGTCAGGTTACAGGTACAGGTACAGGTACAGGTTTCAGGTCCAGGATCAGGTTTCAGACAGGCAAGACAGGGCTACAGAGAGGAATACTGAAGCACTGAACCTCAGTGAAGGACAGGCTTATATACCCAGCAAATCCACAACAGGTGTAGCCTGATTCCTGGCATGTCCATCTGCTGGGAGACCCCCGCTGGTGGCCACCAGAACTGCACCCTTTGATGTTGAAGGAAGTAGTGACACCACCAGGCGATCCAGGTAATAACACCATTCCTGACAATGTCCATCGGCTGGGAGACCCCTGCTGGTGGCCACCAGAACTGCACCCTTTGATGCCAAAGGAAACAGTGACACCAGCAGGCGATCCAGGTAATAGCACCGTTCCTGACAATGGCTATAGTAATGTGTGAAAAGTGAAAAAAGATTGAATGATGGGTGGTGGAGCAAAGAAATATATATATATATATATATGTAAAAAATAAATAAAAAACAAAAGTGAAAAAGTAATAATGTCAAAAGAAAAAAATGGAGATAACATAATACATATATGTGGACCTAGTGAATAACTCACATATTGGAACATGGCTTGAAAACGAAGTGGAGTGCTGTACTGCAGTGTGATGTCTGGAGTATATGAAAGCAATTTTGTGTCAGGGGAGGCTGTTTATAAAGGCCCTGCACACGTGCACGCTGGTTGCTACCATCGTCACGCTAGCATGGCAAGGGCTCCGGCGGTGGCGGTAATCCCCGCCCTCCGCAGAAGCCTGTGTTCCCCGCCGACGCAACTGGGATGGAAATCACGTGCGCTGCGCGTTGGCGTCAAGCCTGACGTCACCCGCAAGGCAGGATGCGTGCCCCCGATGCTCTGTAAGTGCCCGCCCACTACCCTATACATCCGCCTGCCCCTGATGGGTGGGAAGAAGAGGGGGAGGAGGGGGCACGTAGAGAGCATCGCAACTCCCGAGTACAGACCAGAGAGGGAACCCCAAATCGCTATGGCCACCGCCTACCCCCAATAGATTAGCGCAATGGTGCTGTCAGATTTCAATGGTACAGTGTAATGTATCCTGAATGTGCAAAAACACGGGTATGGTGACATTACCACCCGAGATCTGTGTGCCTCACACCTGGGTGGCAGGGGGACACTGCCAAACCAGTCATCAAATCTCCATCCCTATTGTGTATCAAGTGGAGGGTTTTTTTTTGGGGACTTTAACCGCTTCCCGACCGCCTCATGTAGATATACGTCTACAGAATGGCACGGGCAGGCAAAACCACGTACCTGTATGTGGCCCTTTAAATGCCTGCCCGTGGGTTGTGCGCGTGCCGCCAGCGGCGCGCTCGCGACCCGGTTGGGAGCTCCGTGACCCCGGCCGCGGGACCAGCGGACCCGATCGCCGCTGGTGTCCCGCGATCGGGTTACGGACCTGAAGAACGGGGAGAGGTTTGTGTAATTTGCCTGTCATTGATTGGCTGTTCCCGGTCATCGGGAAAGCCGATCAATGACGTCAGACGTCAGCCCCGCCCCCTAATGTAAAAAAACACACACACGTCAGAGCCCATAACCCCTCCCCTCCCCCTAGTGGTTAACTCTTTCACTACAACTGTCATTTATACAGGAATCAATGCATTTAAATAGCATTGATTGCTGTATAAATGACAATGGTCCCAAAAATGTGTCAAAAATGTCCGATGTGTCCGCCATAATGTCGCAGTCACAATAAAAATCGCTGATCGCCGCCATTACTAGTAAAAAAAAAATATTAATAAAAATGCTATAAAACTATCCCTTATTTTGTAAACGCTATAAATTTTGCGCAAACCAATCAATAATCGCTAATTGCGATTTTTTTTACCAAAAATATGTAGAAGAATACGTATCGGCCTAAACTGAGGAAAAAAAATGTTTTTTTATATATTTTTGGGGATATTTATTATAGCAAAAAGCAAAAAATATTGCATTTTTTTCAAAAATTGTCGCTCTATTTTTGTTTATAGCGCAAAAAATAAAAACCGCAGGGGCGATCAAATACCACCAAAAGAAAGCTCTATTTATGGTAAAAAAAGGACGCCAATTTTGTTTTGGAGCCACGTCGCACGACCGCGCAATTGTCAGTTAAAGCGATGCAGTGCCAAATCGCAAAAAGGGGCCTGGTCCTTTGGCTGCCAATTGGTCCGGGGCTGAAGTGGATAAATGAGGCACATATGCCATGTGCCTCCATCCCTAGTACTGTTTAGAAAGAAGAGGGAAAAGTGGGACTTTAAATGAGAAAGATTACTTTGTGGAGGCAAATTGAAAGAATTGCGGATTTTATTAATGAAAATATCATATGAAATATGGCAAAGTTAAAAACCACATGTTCAGTAAGTATGCTGATTCGTATTAGCTCCACTCACACGCAACATACAAGTGTGGGATGGGTATGAAAGTTACCATACATATAATACTTCTGAAACAGTTAGTTGTAATCTTATATAAAGACGGACAGACAGAGAAATAGGAGTCCGTTTCTCCCCCTTGCTGTGAGTGACAGGTGATTTACATATCTCATGCACGAGCCTGAGAGAAACATTCAGTGTACTTCAGATCTCCTCCTCCTTTCTTCTCCAGCTCTCCTAGAATTGGCTGCGCCACACCTCAGCATGATTGGGCATGCTGAAGACATGTGGTGACTTTTCTGGGTTTTGACGGGATGTTAGTGATCATAGCAGTATCACGTTCAGTGTAAGAAATACACAGGAGAAAATGCATGTTGACAAGGGCAGTGTAGAGGTGGGCGGGAAGTCTACAGACATCATACCCACCGAGCTACGGACAAGAGTCCCACCCACAGAATCTACAGTTTTTCGGGTCTCATAACAGACAGAGGGGAGACATTTGACAGGTAAGGATACATGCAGGAGGCATGTCTATCCTTGTAGATAACCACTATGCAGTAGTTTAGAAAGTATGAGAGTGGGTTTACATCCACTTTAACTAACATTCTTCTAAAACTTTGTGTATAGGTACTGCTTGACCTTGAAGAAGGGGACACACCCTGAAAGCTTGTGCTGAAAATGTTGTATATACAAATAGAAATTGAATCAAGAGTAATGTTAAATACATTGTTATGTTTCATTTTTTTGGTAATAGATTGCACATATTCAATGACAAGAAGAAAGCAGCAATTAGCCTATATTCCATTTTTACTTTTTTCCTTGGGTGATATGAGCTATCATGACTCATTTTATAAGATTGTTTTATTTCCCTGGTGAATTGTAAAGTCAAAGTCTTTTTCCCCTTAAAAATTCTTTGTGATATTAAGGGAAATGAAGTGTATCTGGATAGTGAGAATATATCATAAAAATACTTTAAAGGGTTTCTTTCCTTTAAAGTGCCGTAATTGTGCCATACAATAATTTTATAAATCTGTATGGGCAAGCTGCCACAAGGAAGAACGCATACAGCTTTTTCCTTCAAGCAGGCTACAAAGGGATGATAAAAGCACCTTGTTAACCTTGTGATCCAAAGGGGCATTTGCTGTAACTATTGTGCAGTTAGGGCAAGAGATTTCTATGTATACTAATTATTCAAGAATGACTGTGCTAACTCAGACCACAGACACAGTGATATAACTGGGTAAACCAGGGCTTGACAAATTTGCTTTGAATCTAGGATCCAGCTAAAAAAGTTAGGAGCCAGTTTTTTTTTTTAACTAACAAAGCTTACGGGTAACATGTCCCCGAAGGTGAACTTATCCTTTAACCCTTTCGCTGTCAGGGCCATTTTTGCATTTTTTTGCACACAGGTTAAAAAATAATTTAGGCCTGAAGATTACATAAATAGCCCAAAACATTATATATTTTCTGAAAGCAGACACCCTAGAGAATAAAATAGTGGTAATTCCAATTTTTAATGTCACACAATATTACCACAAAATTTCAGTAAAAAAAACATTAAAGTAAATTTTAGGGGGCACAAAATCGCAATAAATTACCAAAAACATATAATACAATACATAGATACCAAGATGCCAAACCTTAAATTTGCATGTACAAGTGAAATGGCGACAAACTTCAGTACTCTATATTTTCCACAGGCGACGCTTTAACCACTTCAGCCCCGGAAGGATTTATCCTCTTCCTGACTGGGCCATTTTTTCTGATACGGCACTGCGTCGCTTTAACTGAAAATTGCGTGGTCGTGCGACGTTGTACCCAAATAAAATTGATGTCCTTTTTTCCCCACAAATAGAGCTTTCTTTTGGTGGTATTTGATCTCCTCTGCAGTTTTTATTTTTTTGCGTTATAAACAAAAAAAGACTGTCAATTTTGGGAAAAAATATATATATTTTTTACTTTTTGCTATAATAAATATAAATGAAAAAAATAAAAAAAACATTTCTTCATTAGTTTAGGCCGATATGTATTCTTCTACATATTTTTGGTAAAAAAAATTGCAATAAGTGTATATTGATTAGTTTTCGCAAAAATTATAGCGTCTACATAATAGGGGATAGATTTATGGCATTGTTATTATTTTTTTTTTTTTTACTAGTAATGGCGGCGATCAGCGATTTTTATCAGGACTCCGACATTGCAGCGGACAAATCTGAGACTTTTGACACTTTTTTGGGACCATTGATAAAAATGCACTGATTGCTGTGTAAATGTCACTGGCAGGGGAGGGGTTAAATGTGTTTGCATCCGCCGGCCATGCGCAGCGGATCCCCCGGTGTGCAGCACGCAGGCGAGCGGGCCTCCGGCGATGCGCGCGCCTGCTACAACTCTTAAAGGAGCCGCCATACGGGTATGGCGGTTCGCCCATCGTTGCCATTCTGCCGATGCATATCGGTGTGAGCCAGTCGGCAAGCGGTTAAAATTTTGTTTTTACTTAACTTTTTTTTTTTTTCATCACATAGGGGACATAAAGTCCTGGTATACCCTAATGTTAAATCTTACATTTGTGTATCTTCAACTTTGTCTTTCAAAGATTTGTATAAAAAAAAGGATGTAGTGCCCATTCTCCCTTTTGTTACCAAATGGCATATTGCTAAATTATACATATTCCCTGACCACTGGTATAGAGGTGACCATTACGGTACATTGCATTTGATACAATTGGTTGGTTTGTGTGATACACAAGATGCAATGGGGTTGATTTATTAAGGCAAATAGACTGTGCACTTTGCTCCAGAGCTTAGTAATTGAGCAGAAGCTCCACTGACTTCTATCATCCAATCATGTACAAGTAAAAATGCATTTTGTTTCCTTGCATTTGATTGGGTATTCTTTGCAAAGTCGAGATTTACCTCATTTGATTTGCCTTTAGTAAATCAACCCCCATGTCAGGTACATAATCAGTCCAAACAGTGAAAAAGTCTTACAGATGTGGTATACCCATACTCAGAAGGAGTAGAGGAATGTGTTTTGCAGTGTAATTCTATGTATGTCCATGTTGTGGGTGAGCAATATCCTATTAAATAGGTAACTTTGTGTAAAAAGAATAATTTCCATTTTCTTTCTGCATTTTCCAAAAACGTTTGGCAAAACAATGAAGCCTTCAAAAGACTCACCATGCCTCCTAAAAAATACCTTGTGGAGTTCACTTTCCAAAATGTGGTAATTTTGTGGGTGTTTCTACTGTCCTGGTGCTCCGGGGCCTCCTAAAATTTGATAGGTAGTCAAGAAATTAGATGCGTAATTTATGCTGCTTGAAAGCCCAAAAGTGGATTTTGGGCCCCTCTATGCACCTGGGCTGTGAAAAAGTCACATATCAGAATGTGTTTTGGGGTGTAATTATATGTATGCATTTGCTATGTGTGAGAAATAACTTGTTAAAATGACAAAACATTTAAAAAAAAAAAATTTAATTTCTTAATTTTCCCTGCAAAAAACTCACCATACCTCGTACTAAATACCCCGGGCTGTCTACTTTCCAAAAAGGGGTCATTTGTGTGTGGGGGAGGGGAGGTGTATTTGTACTGTTCTACATTTTAGGGACTCAAGAAGTGAGATCACACCTATGCATTTTTAGTGTGTTTTGCAGTTTGCAGAAATGTACTACAGTCCATTTAACATGGTTTCCTATAGTACACATTCACATATATGCACTTCCCCCCCCCCCCCCCCCAATCCATACCAGGCACTTCAGGTCTGGTATCGATTTTGAGGGGAACCTCACACCAAAATTAAAAAAAAAAAATGGCACGGAGTCCCCTCCCCCAAAGTCCATACCAGGTCCTTATCCGAGCATGCAGCCCGGCAGTTCAGGTAAGGGAGGGGCAAGTGAGCACCCTCCTCCTTTATTATACCAGGCCACATGCCCTTAACATGGGGGGGTGCTTTGTGGCAGATCCCGCCCCACCATGGGAATGAGTAGGGGTACCCCTACTCAGTACCCCTACTTATTCACCAAAAAAGAAGTGTAGTCTTAAAGAAGACAGTAGGCAGTTTTTGACAAGTCTTTTATTTAAAACAAAACAAAAAAACAATGTCCCTGATATAGATCCATCGTCAATCATGCCGCCACAGCCAACCCCAAAAATCTCCACTCACGCTGAAGGCTCCTGCCATCTGCCTGGTCCACCATCTCACAGTTATTAAATAGCTAAGGGGCGGAGCCAACCAGTGACGTACCCTGGTGGCACCACCCCCTGTGACGACAGGTGATGTCACAAGGGGGCGGGGTCACATGGGGTTGTCGCCAGGTGGCCCCGCCCCTTGGCTATTTACATCACCTGTCGTCACAGGGGGTGGTGCCACCAGGGTACGTCACTGGTTGGCTCCGATTGATGATGGATCTACGCTGGGGGACGTTTTTAAAAAGTTTTAAATAAATTGTCAAAAACTCATGTTGTGTCTTTACTCGCTTTTCTCCTATGTTGAGGGCATGTGGCCTGGTATGGTTCAGGAGGGTGAGGTTGGTCGCTTGCCCCCCTCTCTTACTTGACCCGTTGGACTGCCTTCTCAGATAAGGGTCTGGTATAGATTTTGGGAGTGATCCCATGCCATTTTTTTTTTTACATTTTGGTGTGAGGTTCCCCTCAAAATCCATACTAGACCTGAAGGGCCTGGTATGGATTGGGGAGAATCCCATGCCGTTTTTTTCCCCGATTTTATTGTTGGCAAATCTTTTTTTTTTTTTACATTTAGTTGTGACAGCTGATGATTCATGTGCTGTTAAGAATGCAGCGGCCGGCTTTCTGGCCCACTCCTTAACAACCAGCTATACACAGTTTGTTAAAAAACAATTCTTGCTTTTACTTTTAGCTGTCAGCAGGGAACCCCGCTGACAGCTGATGACTCATCTGATGTTAAGGATGAGGCATCTGGCTTCTGCCTGCTCCTTAAAGTGGGAGTGCACCTAAAAAAAAAATATTAAAAGCCAGCAGCTACATATACTGCAGCTGCTGACATTTAATATGTAAACCTGTAATATCTCTATTTCTGATTTATTAATCACAAAATATGATATGGGTTAAATAAGAGTTCTATTGAGAAGATTTGGAAGCTTGAAACATAATACCATTTATTAGAGTAAAGTTTAACAGGTCTAGGTAACACACAGAAAATACAATTTATAGTTTTAAGCAAGGGAGTAAAGGTTAGGTTAAAACACAAGATTACATAGAAAATATTTATAGCAAACAGACATTAATTATAGTAGGTATACCTATAAGTGCTGGGAGATGATCTGATAAATTACCTATCTTATGATTCCAGGGCCCATGGTCAGTGTTCATCTGCCTATCATTGTGTGTGTCTTGCTAATAAAGTGCCACCTCTCATTGACTTGCACAGGGCCACCCTGATTGGTTAGCCCTCTCCTCCCTCCGGGCGTATCTCTTCCCTGATTGGTCAATTTCCTTATAACTTAATTTCCCATCAATAGCACATTTAACAAGCTAGCGTTAATTAGTTTGAAGGGAACTTAATTAAAGAGAAGATCTTTTCGTGAATGGAGCACTTAACTATGCGCAATCATAGCTGGGTTATCCTGAACAAGTCAATAAGAAATATGCTCAGCACATAAGACACCTTTTGAGATGGATAAATAGTTGATTAGCACAGAAGAGTACAAAAGACCTTTATCAGCTAATGAATTCGGTGTCGTCCCGACTACACACAGGGCCTGGGCCTTTGAATATTAGATAGAAGACAGGGCATCGTCCCAGCCCACACTTAGCATACCTAGACACAAAAGGAACTGTTAATTGGATTACATGTTCCCACAGACAAAGTCCTCCAGCCAAGTTTAACCCTTAACAGAGAAACCTACTAGAAGCTAAAAATCATATTATATATACATCTATATACAAATATTCCCAGTTGCTAATGGAGATTACTCATAAACCCCTCATAAAGGCAACAAATAAATGGACACTTACCTTTCCTGGAGTCCAGCGATGTTGCCCTGCATGTCCTAAATGGTCCCCACTATCTCCTGGGACTCATCGAGGGGGGGGGGGGGGGTGCGGGAATGGGTGTGACTCAGGACCGCAGGAGTCTATTCCCGGAAGTGGGTGCAGATACCTGTATGTCCCAGGAGACAGCAGGGGGGGGGGTGCGGAAAGGGGCGTGACTCAGGACCGCAGGAGTCTATTCCCGGAAGTGGGTGCAGATACCTGTATTAGACTGCACCTCCTCCCCCTGGAAAGGTACCAATTGTGGCTTCGCTTTAACAACCAGCTATTTACAGTTTGTTATGGAGAGAAAAAAAATGCTTGCAGAAACGCATTAAAATCGCATGTTCAAAAACGCACCACAAAATGCTCCTGAAAACCACATCAACTGTAACCGCATACATGTGAACCTAGGGTACATCAGGATAGTTTGGTTTTCATATATATATATATATATATATATATATATATATATATATTTATTTATATACCATAGTTTGGAGACTTTATAACTTTCACACAGACTAAATAATATACACCAATTCGAGATAGTAACATTTTCATGTGGGTACAGTGTTGCATGACTAATTGTCGTTCAAAATATGAGAGCACTAAAAGCTGAAAATTGGCCTGGGCAGGAAGAAGGTGAAAGTGTCTGGTATCGAGGAGGTTAATATGCTGCTGCTTTATGCTCACATTTATTCATTTTAAATGTGGTATTTGATCATGTTTAGTGATCAGAAATAAGCAATCAATTGGTCCTACAGAACAGCGTGCTGAAATATATACACAATCAAAAATAAAGTAAAAATAAACTACAGTTTAGACATCCCCTAGTTGTATCCAAAATTCTGCCATACCATTTGCCAGTGTAAACAGAAAATAATGAAATACATACATTTACATATGTAACACTAATTGTTTGCAGCAGTGCGGCAAGTGGACTACTGAGTCTGCAGAATCACAAAAGTTTTGAATGGACAGTTTTTTTCTTTATCTGGAATTCTGACCATTGATTCAAATATTGTTTGACATTCTTCAATTTAAACACTGAAGAAAGGCGTTGTATTTTACATGATGTTGAAAGCTCTCACAGAATAGACCCAATATATTAGAAATCCCAGCAGACTCTTTTGCAATCATACCAAACTGTTTATATGCTGAAGATATCATTATTCAAAGATTTACAAAGACTTTGTGGAGTACAGATGCTGAATGTTCTAAGTGAGGCATTATTTATACATAAGTTGGAAACTGTGATGGTTTCCTGGTATGGCTCATATCACAAAAAATCTATTTAATTATATATATATTATTTTCTTTCAAATCTTTGCATACATTAATAAATCATATTTTTTTTTATATAATTTTTATTGAGCATTTATAACAAACAATCTACAGAATTATATATCATCCTGAGAGGAAACTTTAGGCCATATAGACCAGTATTTATCAAATTGTACACATTTGGAATTCTTAAGTGCCATCAAGCGTTCAAAAGTATAGTTTCTACGTACTGCAGAAATAACATCTGATAAATTGATAGTAGTGTTAGACTTCCAATTGCACAAAATCAGCAATCTGGTTTCTAACAGAATATGAGTTATAACTGATCTAAATGATTTAGGAAATTTGTCGATATTTATATGAAGAATACCTAAGACAGGGTCTGGTTTAGTGAGTATACCAGTAATGGTAGATATATGTTGAAAAACACTATTCCATAAGCTTTTAACCGTAGGGCAATACCAAAGCATATGTAATAGATTACCCAAGTGGCCACACTCCCTCCAACAATTCGGAGAAAAACCTGTAAAGAAAGATGCCAATCGACAAGGAGTGTAATGCCATCTATTGGAGAGTTTAATAGTAAGTTCCCAGTGTTTAGCACAATGAGATGCAGAATGAATTTCAGAGAAGGCGTGGCGCCACTGAACCTCCGAAAAGTCAGAGCCGAGTTCTGCTTCCCATTTGAGCATGGCAGGTGTTTTGATAAATTGTAATTTATCATGTAGAAGATTGTAAAAATAAGAAATTCCTTTCACTTCTTTACTACTTGGATAATAAAACTGCCATAGTCTGCGTGGAATGGTAATTAAAGGAGAAGGTAAGGTTTGAAGTAACTCTAATATCCGAAATGCGTAAGGAGCCATATCAGTAGTAAGGTTATACTGCGAGGTCAATTGTGTTACAGATTTGAGCTTATTGACATCGAAGAAGTCAGATAGCATCGTAATTCCTATATTAATGAAGTCATTTATAGGGAAGTCAGGAAGTTTCGTCCTAAGAATAGAAAGAGGTATATTGTATGGTAAGTCTATAACGTCATCTTGATTAGTAGTTAGTGCATGTCTCCATGCTTTTAAGGAAATTTGGATTGTAGGGGATAATTTACGTAGGTCCCAAGTAGCCCAGCTATCAGTCAGTAAAAGATTGCATACGTTGGATATGGATAGTGGGATTAATGAATTTTCAATGTCTACCCAAACTGGTGGGTCTTTAGTCGGGAACCAATGTTTAAGTTGGTCCAGTCTAACTGCCCAGTAGTAGTCTTGAATATCGGGAAGCCCTGCCCCACCGAATCTCTTATGTGAGATAAGATTGTTCCTGGAGCATCTGGCTTTTTTACCATTCCACACATACTTCCAGCACATAGTAGTAAGTTTTTTAATAAAATGTTGTGGGATATGAAGTGGTAGAGAGCGAAAAACATACAGTATTTGAGGCAATATCAACATTTTAAATGCAGCAATCCTACCAAACCATGAAACCTCTTTCATTGAAAAGTCTTTGAGTTGAGTTCCCAGTTTGGCAATGAGTGGTTTCAAATTTGATTTGACGAGTTCAGAAACTTTGGCTTTCAAGACAATCCCCAGATATGGAACACCTTCAGTACTCCATGTATATGGAAATTGTGATTGGAGATCAAGTTTAAGTTTGGGTGGAATTTTGAGGGCGAGGATCAAAGACTTAGAAAAATTCACTTTATAGTATGAGATCTTACCAAATTCTTGCAGGACCTCATGAGCATGTGGTAAAGAAATTTTTGGATTAGTCAATAGCAGAATGACATCATCAGCAAAAAGATTAATGGAGTGTTTAGTGTTGCCGAACTGGAAACCCGAAATCAGCGGGTGAGACCTTATAGTTTCTGCAAGAGGTTCCATCATAAGGTTAAAAATGGAAGGAGACAGGGGGCATCCCTGCCTAGTTCCATTTCTAATATCAAAGGGTGAAGATAAAGCATTTGTGGAGTATACCTGTGCAGTGGGGCAAGAGTACAATGCCAAAACAGCTTGAAGTATACGACCCCGGAATCCGAACTTACTAAGCGTCATCTCCATGTATGTCCAGTGGACTCTATCGAACGCCTTCTCTGCGTCAATAGATAACAGCAGAGAAGGCGTTCGGTGCAATTTAGCATGATACAAAACATTTATAATTCTCCTGGTTGCGTCAGAAGTTTGTCTCCCCTTCACGAATCCCATCTGATCATTTTTGACTAGTAAAGGAATAATATTTGATAAACGATTGGCTAATAATTTGGCATATACTTTGGTATCAGAGTTAAGCAGTGATATCGGTCTATAATTGGCCGGAGTGTCTGGTTCCTTACCAGGTTTAGGTAATGTAATTATATATGCTTTAAGCATATCTGGGGGCATACTAGCACTATCGGCAGTGTCATTAAATAAATGTGTGAGATAAGGTGTTATGACATGTTTAAATGCTTTAAGATATTCATTTGAGAAGCCATCAGGGCCAGGGGATTTACCGTTAGGAAGAGAAGAAATAACTTTCTCAACTTCAGAAGTGGTAAAGGGGGTATTAAGATATTCTAATTGTTCAGTAGATAGCGAGGGTAAATGAATGCGTTGTAGGAAATCATTTATGTTTTCCTTAGATGGTTGGTTCGTAGCGGTATCCTTATGTATATTATAAAGTGAACTATAGTATTCTGCAAATTGGTCAGCTATATCTTTAGGATGAATAATTTTGTGGTGTAATGTGGGGTGTTTTAAGTATGCTATCCTTGTCTTAGTGCGTTTTGCTTTCAATCTGTTGGCTAATTGTTTACCTGTTTTGTTAGCATTATGGTAGAAATTCAATTTTAAGCTTCTGATATGTCTGTCATATTGTTGAGATAAAATTTCTCTAAGTTTTTCCCTAAGGATAGAAAGCTTGTGAGTTATTACTGAGGTAGGGGATGTTTTATTTTGTGTTTCAAATTTTCTAAGATCATGGAGTATAGTTTGAATTTGTTGAGACCTCTGGTGTTTGGCTCTAGCCCCCATTTGTATTAGAATACCTCTCATGTATGCCTTATGGGCGTTCCATAAAACATGTGTTTTTGTAACTGAACCATAGTTATCTAAGAAAAAATTGGTGATGTGTTGTGTCAGTAGTTTGTTAGATGAAGGCTCTTGTACTAGTCTATTATTACACCGCCAGATGGGAGGTGAAGAAGAGACACCCTTCTCCATAATGGATAAGGAAATCGCTGCGTGGTCAGACCACGTAATCTCGTGAATGGCAGCTGTGGTTATATCTTGTAACAACCATTTATCAGTTAGAAACATGTCAATACGGGAGTATGAGCGATGTCTGTTGGAAAAAAAAGTGAAGTCCTTTTCACCAGCATGGAGACATCTCCACGCATCGAACAGTTCCTCTTTGTGAAGAATGGTTTGTAGAGCTGGTGTTGAGCGGATTTTGGCCGAAGATGTGTCCACTTGGGGGTCTACAGTAGCATTAAAGTCTCCGCATATCAGGACTTTACCATACTGCATAGACTTGAGTTTGCGAAGGACCTTATTGAAGAAGCGAATTTGATGTGTATTTGGTGAATATAGGTTAACCAGAGTGAATGGTTGAGAGTTTATGTCGCCTGAGACAATGATAAATCTGCCAGCTTCATCCGTAAACGAATCTCTGTGTTGAAATGAAAGTGAGTTCTTCAGGGCTATTAGAACGCCTCCAGTTTTTTTTTGAATCATTCAATTTTTATTGAGTATTTTCATGAAATCATACAGAAAATAAATAAACATTAAAGAAATAAATAATAGGATATGCATAACGTGGGATATGTGTCAGTATCCATCGACTATTTAACATATGAAAGATAAGACATATTCAAAGAACGTATATAGAGCATTTATAACAAACAATCTACAGAATTATATATCATCCTGAGAGGAAACTTTAGGCCATATAGACCAGTATTTATCAAATTGTACACATTTGGAATTCTTAAGTGCCATCAAGCGTTCAAAAGTATAGTTTCTACGTACTGCAGAAATAACATCTGATAAATTGATAGTAGTGTTAGACTTCCAATTGCACAAAATCAGCAATCTGGTTTCTAACAGAATATGAGTTATAACTGATCTAAATGATTTAGGAAATTTGTCGATATTTATATGAAGAATACCTAAGACAGGGTCTGGTTTAGTGAGTATACCAGTAATGGTAGATATATGTTGAAAAACACTATTCCATAAGCTTTTAACCGTAGGGCAATACCAAAGCATATGTAATAGATTACCCAAGTGGCCACACTCCCTCCAACAATTCGGAGAAAAACCTGTAAAGAAAGATGCCAATCGACAAGGAGTGTAATGCCATCTATTGGAGAGTTTAATAGTAAGTTCCCAGTGTTTAGCACAATGAGATGCAGAATGAATTTCAGAGAAGGCGTGGCGCCACTGAACCTCCGAAAAGTCAGAGCCGAGTTCTGCTTCCCATTTGAGCATGGCAGGTGTTTTGATAAATTGTAATTTATCATGTAGAAGATTGTAAAAATAAGAAATTCCTTTCACTTCTTTACTACTTGGATAATAAAACTGCCATAGTCTACGTGGAATGGTAATTAAAGGAGAAGGTAAGGTTTGAAGTAACTCTAATATCCGAAATGCGTAAGGAGCCATATCAGTAGTAAGGTTATACTGCGAGGTCAATTGTGTTACAGATTTGAGCTTATTGACATCGAAGAAGTCAGATAGCATCGTAATTCCTATATTAATGAAGTCATTTATAGGGAAGTCAGGAAGTTTCGTCCTAAGAATAGAAAGAGGTATATTGTATGGTAAGTCTATAACGTCATCTTGATTAGTAGTTAGTGCATGTCTCCATGCTTTTAAGGAAATTTGGATTGTAGGGGATAATTTACGTAGGTCCCAAGTAGCCCAGCTATCAGTCAGTAAAAGATTGCATACGTTGGATATGGATAGTGGGATTAATGAATTTTCAATGTCTACCCAAACTGGTGGGTCTTTAGTCGGGAACCAATGTTTAAGTTGGTCCAGTCTAACTGCCCAGTAGTAGTCTTGAATATCGGGAAGCCCTGCCCCACCGAATCTCTTATGTGAGATAAGATTGTTCCTGGAGCATCTGGCTTTTTTACCATTCCACACATACTTCCAGCACATAGTAGTAAGTTTTTTAATAAAATGTTGTGGGATATGAAGTGGTAGAGAGCGAAAAACATACAGTATTTGAGGCAATATCAACATTTTAAATGCAGCAATTCTACCAAACCATGAAACCTCTTTCATTGAAAAGTCTTTGAGTTGAGTTCCCAGTTTGGCAATGAGTGGTTTCAAATTAGATTTGACGAGTTCAGAAACTTTGGCTTTCAAGACAATCCCCAGATATGGAACACCTTCAGTACTCCATGTATATGGAAATTGTGATTGGAGATCAAGTTTAAGTTTGGGTGGAATTTTGAGGGCGAGGATCAAAGACTTAGAAAAATTCACTTTATAGTATGAGATCTTACCAAATTCTTGCAGGACCTCATGAGCATGTGGTAAAGAAATTTTTGGATTAGTCAATAGCAGAATGACATCATCAGCAAAAAGATTAATGGAGTGTTTAGTGTTGCCGAACTGGAAACCCGAAATCAGCGGGTGAGACCTTATAGTTTCTGCAAGAGGTTCCATCATAAGGTTAAAAATGGAAGGAGACAGGGGGCATCCCTGCCTAGTTCCATTTCTAATATCAAAGGGTGAAGATAAAGCATTTGTGGAGTATACCTGTGCAGTGGGGCAAGAGTACAATGCCAAAACAGCTTGAAGTATACGACCCCGGAATCCGAACTTACTAAGCGTCATCTCCATGTATGTCCAGTGGACTCTATCGAACGCCTTCTCTGCGTCAATAGATAACAGCAGAGAAGGCGTTCGGTGCAATTTAGCATGATACAAAACATTTATAATTCTCCTGGTTGCGTCAGAAGTTTGTCTCCCCTTCACGAATCCCATCTGATCATTTTTGACTAGTAAAGGAATAATATTTGATAAACGATTGGCTAATAATTTGGCATATACTTTGGTATCAGAGTTAAGCAGTGATATCGGTCTATAATTGGCCGGAGTGTCTGGTTCCTTACCAGGTTTAGGTAATGTAATTATATATGCTTTAAGCATATCTGGGGGCATACTAGCACTATCGGCAGTGTCATTAAATAAATGTGTGAGATAAGGTGTTATGACATGTTTAAATGCTTTAAGATATTCATTTGAGAAGCCATCAGGGCCAGGGGATTTACCGTTAGGAAGAGAAGAAATAACTTTCTCAACTTCAGAAGTGGTAAAGGGGGTATTAAGATATTCTAATTGTTCAGTAGATAGCGAGGGTAAATGAATGCGTTGTAGGAAATCATTTATGTTTTCCTTAGATAGTTGGTTCGTAGCGGTATCCTTATGTATATTATAAAGTGAACTATAGTATTCTGCAAATTGGTCAGCTATATCTTTAGGATGAATAATTTTGTGGTGTAATGTGGGGTGTTTTAAGTATGCTATCCTTGTCTTAGTGCGTTTTGCTTTCAATCTGTTGGCTAATTGTTTACCTGTTTTGTTAGCATTATGGTAGAAATTCAATTTTAAGCTTCTGATATGTCTGTCATATTGTTGAGATAAAATTTCTCTAAGTTTTTCCCTAAGGATAGAAAGCTTGTGAGTTATTACTGAGGTAGGGGATGTTTTATTTTGTGTTTCAAATTTTCTAAGATCATGGAGTATAGTTTGAATTTGTTGAGACCTCTGGTGTTTGGCTCTAGCCCCCATTTGTATTAGAATACCTCTCATGTATGCCTTATGGGCGTTCCATAAAACATGTGTTTTTGTAACTGAACCATAGTTATCTAAGAAAAAATTGGTGATGTGTTGTGTCAGTAGTTTGTTAGATGAAGGCTCTTGTACTAGTCTATTATTACACCGCCAGATGGGAGGTGAAGAAGAGACACCCTTCTCCATAATGGATAAGGAAATCGCTGCGTGGTCAGACCACGTAATCTCGTGAATGGCAGCTGTGGTTATATCTTGTAACAACCATTTATCAGTTAAAAACATGTCAATACGGGAGTATGAGCGATGTCTGTTGGAAAAAAAAGTGAAGTCCTTTTCACCAGCATGGAGACATCTCCACGCATCGAACAGTTCCTCTTTGTGAAGAATGGTTTGTAGAGCTGGTGTTGAGCGGATTTTGGCCGAAGATGTGTCCACTTGGGGGTCTACAGTAGCATTAAAGTCTCCGCATATCAGGACTTTACCATACTGCATAGACTTGAGTTTGCGAAGGACCTTATTGAAGAAGCGAATTTGATGTGTATTTGGTGAATATAGGTTAACCAGAGTGAATGGTTGAGAGTTTATGTCGCCTGAGACAATGATAAATCTGCCAGCTTCATCCGTAAACGAATCTCTGTGTTGAAATGAAAGTGAGTTCTTCAGGGCTATTAGAACGCCTCCAGTTTTTTTGAGAGGATTACATGCTAAGTAGATGTGTGGGAAGTCTTTGTGGGTACACTGTGGGGTGTTGTCTAGTTGGAAGTGTGTTTCTTGTACACATACAATATCTGCCTTGTGTTTATGAACCTCTTTCCATAAGGAAAATCGTTTGGCCGGGTGGTTCAAACCATGTGCGTTGATTGATAAGCAAGAGATCGTCATTGGTCCATTGTATAAAGGATATGGAGGATAGACATTAAAGTACTCACTTCAGTTGGTGTGAATTTTCCTGGTTGTTGACAGCCGTCATATGGATTTCTGGAGTAGATGTAGGACGATAAATTGCTCTTGAGAGATCTGTGCATATCAAGGAAAAAGAAATAAAAAAAGAAATATAGATAAAAAAAGGATCCATAAAGCGATCCAAGAGCAGGTGGAACTGCTAATGGTAACCTGAGGGTAACAAGGAACAGAGTATAAGGCACTCTTCCTAGGAGACATTCAAGTAATCTGTTGAAATTCTGTGCTTGGTATACCAGCGGATTTTTTAAGAGATTTTTTATGAGTCACTGTTTGCCATTCATTAGGGATATGTGATGGGCCTGCTATGGCGGGAAAGTTGGTGCTTGCATCAGGTAGTATTTTCCATCTACGTAGTAAATTTAGACCTTCATCCAGCGAGGAGATCATGGTGGTGGTGCCATTGTGAACAATGGATAGAGTGGCAGGGTATTTCCATTTGTGAATGATGTTATGATTCCTTAGGGCTTTTGTAATAGTTATAAGATTGCGTCTGCGTTGTAAAGTATGTCTAGATAGGTCAGGGAGCAATTTAACATTAGCAAATTGTGGGGGTAAATTTTCTTGTTTTCTAGAAATTTGCAAAATTTGATCCTTAATGTGGAAATAGTGGACTCTTAGAAGAACATCTCTGGGAATTTCTGCAGGCAGAAATGACGGTTTAGGAATTCTATGAATTCTGTCCACAATGAGGTCTTGTGCTGTAGCCTGAGGTAAAAAAGTTGAAAATAAAGCTTGGGCAAATGGTAGTAACTGATTCGGGGGTACCTCTTCAGGGATACCCCTCAATTTGAGGTTGTTCCTCCTGGAGCGGTCCTCTAGACTTGCTAGTTTGTCTTTAATCCATCCTATTTCTTCCCCTGAGCTGCATTTGAGTCAACCATTACATTATAAGCTGAGGTAAATTCCTCCATTTTGTGCTCTGTTCTGTCCATTCTTAGGCCTAGTGAGTGCACTTCTCTTTTACATTGATTAATCCCCCTGACCATATCAGCCTGTAGTGATGATCTCAGTGAAATCAACATGTCTTTTATTATAGTGTCAGACACGGGCCCATCTGTTGTAGGAAAGTCCATAATTGATTCTCCTTTCATGGTATGCTGGCTAGCTTGGTATGAGTGTGGTTCGCTTACCTCCATGGCCGGAGCGTTTTGCGGCCTAAATGGGGATTCTCTCCTCGGCCTGGATTTCACTGGGCTCCGTGTGGTAGGCGTTGCGGGACCGGAGGATGAGTCGCTGGGAGTCTGTAGTGTGTGGCCATCGGTGCGGTAGGTTCCGGACACGTTCTCTCCCAGACTCTGAGGTAAGGTATGAGTGTCAGCATTCCCGCCGTCATCGCCATCTTGTGAGGCGCCGTTCGTGGCGCAGTAGCTCGCTATATTTTTAAAGTATGTCTTTAAACAGTTCTGAAAAGCAGACCATGTCCATTGTACTCATCAAGATTAGATATTTAAACTGGGGCTCCACAACAGAAAAGATTGCTTTCCTTTTTGTTATTTGGAAGCCAGAACAGAGGAATGTTCTTATTACTAGAGACAGTAATATAGATTGGCTTTCCATCCATAGCTCCACATCATGTGGAATCTTTATCAGATTCTGCAGAAGTAAAATTGATTCTAGAGACTGGCAGAATAATACTTTTCATTTTGTTAAACTGTTCCTCCAATTTACCACTGCCAATTACTTCTACACTTTTAGGGTTTGTTTCTCTGCTGCCTGTCTCTCTGGTATTTTTGACCACTGTTAACTCTGACCTGAACTGCACATGGACACACTCTAAATTATAGACAGACTCTAGCTTATACACTGATGAATAGTCATGCAGGGAATAAAATACAAATCCAGCTCTTATGCCTTGTACACACGGCCGGACATTCCGACCACAAAATCCGTCTGATATTTTCCGACGGATTTTGGCCGAAACTTGTCTTGCATACACACGGTCGCACAAAGTTGTCGGAAAATCCGATCGTTCTGAACGAGGTGATGTACAGCACGTACGACGGGACTACGTAGAGGCCAGTAGCCAATAGCTTTCGTCTCCAAATTTCTTCTGAGCATGCGTGGCCCTTTGTGCGTCGGAATTCTCTACACACGATCAGAAAAAGTCCGATCGGATTTTGTTGTCGGAAAATTTTAGATCCTGCTCTCAAATTTTTTCCGTCGGAGATTCCGATGGAAAAAGTCTGCTAGAACCCACATGCGATCGGATTTTCCGACAACATAATGGAAAAAAGTTTTGTCTTTAGTTCTACTTTAAAACCACTTCAGCCCCGGACCAATTGGCAGCCAAAGGACCAGGCCCCTTTTTGCGATTCGGCACTGTGTCACTTTAACTGACAATTGCGCGGTCGTGCAACGTGGCTCCCAAACAAAATTGGTGTCCTTTTTTTTCCCACAAATAGAGCTTTCTTTTGGTGGTATTTGATCGCCCCTGCGGTTTTTATTTTTTGAGCTATAAACAAAAATAGAGCGACAATTTAGAAAAAAATTCAATATTTTTTACTTTTTGCTATAATAAATATCCCCAAAAAATATATAAAAAAAACATTTTTTTCCTCAGTTTAGGCCTATACGTATTCTTCTACATATTTTTGGTAAAAAAAAAATAGCGATTATTGATTGGTTTGCGCAAAAGTTATAGCGTTTACAAAATAGGGGATAGTTTTATAGCATTTTTATTAATATTTTCTTTTTACTAGTAATTAATTTACTAGTAATTGCGGCGATCAGCGATTTTTATTGTGACTGCGACATTATGGCGGACATATCGGACATTTTTGACACATTTTTGGGACCATTGTCATTTATACAGAAATCAGTGCTATTTAAATAGCACTGATTCCTATGTAAATGACAGTGGCAGTGAAGGAGTTAACCACTAGGGGCGGGGAGGAGTTAGTGTGACGTGTGTTTTTTTTACAGTAGGGGGGCATGGCTGACATCTGATGTCACTGATCGGCTGTTCCCGATGACAGGGAACAGCAGATCACTGACAGTCAGTGTAGGAAGCGCGGGGAGAGGTTTGTTTACACAGACCTCTCCCCGTTCTTCAGCTCTGTGACCCGATCGCGGGACACCAGCGGCGATCGGGTCCGCTGGTCCCGCGGCCGTGGTCACGGAGCTCCCGACCGGGTCGCGAGCGCGCCGCCGGCGGTGTGCGTGCGACCCCACGGCTAGGCAATTAAAGGGGATGTATATACACGTCCTTTTGCCTAGCCGTGCCCTTCTGAGGACGTAAATATACAGTGGGCGGTCGGGAAGCGGTTAAGTAATTATACACACTGAAAATTGTGGATATATGTGAAAGCTTTTGTGGTAACTAGAAAATGTTCCATCTTTATCATTTTAAACCATCTTTATCATTTTCATTTTATGTGACTCCTAATGCTTCATGAAACAGAGTGCAAGTAACTAGAGAATATTTCCATCTTCGCCTCATTAATGATTAGAAGCAGCAGTACACATCTGTAAATAATATGCATTCTTCTTAGAATATTTTTCCATTTCTTCCAAAGTAAACTATTTTTATATTTCAACAAACAGATGTGAATAGCCAAACAGAAAATAAACAAATTCTGTTAGCTATACTTTTATCAAAGTTCCCATTGTCCTGTTAGAATTGGTTTGAAGCCGCGAGTAATTAGTCCTTGGCCATTGGCATAGCACTACTGTACTTTCTACTGTGTTTCTTATTGTTTTATTTCATTTCCAAGCTCATTATAAGGTCTGCCTGGCATTGCAAAAAAAATAAATAGGAATTGATTGCGTTTGTTTCTTTTTAAACAGCTTTGCTTTGTTATATACATGAAAACCTTGTCAGCGTCCTTTAAACACAGGTTGATCTGGTATTTAAAGCTGAACTCCAGATGGATTTAAAAGGCACAAATTACAGGAGCTCTGTATTCATTAACACATCACTAAATATATTTTTTAACTGCAAGCAGCACAAACGGCCAGTCAACTATGCTTCAGTGCTCATAGGCTAACAGGAAATATGATGATAGTAGGGGAGAATATATTCTTTCACTGTCCAGTAATGTAGTGGGGGTGGGAAGAGACCTGTAAATGTTACTCAACTGCAGCTAATGCCACGTACACACGACTAGACTTTTTGACAGCAAAGGTCCGACGGACTTTAGAAATAAAATATTTAATAATAAGAAATAATATATATAAAATAAATTTTCCAGCGGGAACTCTGCCGGACCCAGTTCCTATCGGGAAACCAGGATCGGACCGAATACGACGCAAGGGCAGCTAAAGCACCTGCCAGCGAGAATGTTTCCAGCGTGATCATGCTGGCTTTCGGCTGCAGGGTACTGTACATCTCGTGCTCGCTGCAATAGGAAAAACAAATTTTACTATTGCAGCGAGTGTGAGAGAGAGACAAAAATGGCCCTTAGGTCTGGTATGAATTTAAATGGGTACCCCCTACGCCAAAAAAAACGTCGTGGGGGTCCCCCCAAAGTCCATACCCGCCCCTTATGATGGCACAGTCCCAGCATGCCCCGAGCAGTGACCTCATAAGGGGCGGGTTCACCCCACCCCATGCCTATATAAGTCGTTGTGCACCGTGTACACAGCATTACAGCGGGAGAGAGCGTTATGTCAACATCGGAAAAAGAGGGAAGAAGAAGAAGACGACGAAGGACAAAGGAGAAGACCGGGCCAACGCTAGTAAAAGAGCTGGAAGAAGATAGCGGAGGAGCCCGGCAGAAGATACTGGAGAGCGCGGAGAAGAACCGTAAGCGCAAAGAAGAGGCCGGAGAGCAGGAGAAGAACCGGAAAGCTCAGAGAAGTGGGAAGAGACCCCCGAAGTCGGAAGAAGACCCCTGGAGCTGCCAAATAAATTACTTTAAAAACCTGTCTAGTGTGTTTTTTTTTATTGACGCTTTTTCCTCACAGGTGAATGGGTAGGGGTACGATGTACCCCATACTTATTCACATAGGGTGGTGGGCCAGGATCTGGGGGGCCCCTTATTAAATGGGGCTCCCAGATTCCCATAAGCCCCCCGCTCGCAGACCCCGACAACCAATGGCCAGGGTTGTCGGGAAGAGGCCCTTGTCCTCATCAACATGGGGACAAGGTGCTTTGGGGTGGGGGGCCACAGGGCGCCCCCTTCCCCAAAGCACCCACCCCCCCATGTTGAGGGCATGCAGCCTGGTACGGTTCAGGAGGGGGGGGGCGCTCGTCCTCACCCCCTTTCCTGACCGGCCGGGCTGCGTGCTCGGATAAGGGTCTGGACTTTGGGGGGACCCCCACGCCATTTTTCCATACCATACCATTTTTCCATACCAAAAGCCGCTCCCGCAACGGGGCTCACAAGGTGTCAATCTTGCCGATAAAAGTGGCGAGATTGACTGTCTTTTCTAGTCCCGTCGTACCTGGAGTCACATTCAAAATGAACGGACTTTAGTCCGTGTGTGGGCAAGTCCGTTCATTCGAAAGTCCATCTGTCAGAGGCTTCATACAACGATTAGAGTTGCGGTGTGTCAGACTGACACACAGCACCTCCGATCGCCGCGCTGCACACCCCTGCAGGCGTGCGCCTGCTCTGTTATCCTGATCATGTCATATGATGCCCAGTCAGGATAACACAACCACTTTGCTACCGTCATTTTGCTATACGGCGGGCGGCAAGTGGTTAAAATTAGCTGCACAACATTTAGACAAGCCTGTGAAATACTGGGAGAATATAGTCTGGTCAGATGACACCAAAATTGACCTCTCTGTATGCCATAATACACACCATATTTGTAAGTCAAATGGCACTACACATCACCCCAAAACACCATACCAACAGTGAAGTTTGGAGGTGGGAATATCATGGTGTGGGGCTGTTTTTCAGCATACAATACTGGCTTCATATAGTTGAAGGAAGGAGGAATGGAAAAATGTACCAAGACATTTTTGAAACAAAATCTGCTGCCATCTACCAGGATGATGAAGATGAAATGAGGGTGGACGTTTTAGCAAGTCCGTGATCCCAAACATAAAGCCAAGGAAACTCTCAATTGGTTTCAAAGAAAGAAAATAAAGCTGATAGAATCACCTGACTTGAATCCAATAGAAAATCTATGGAAGGAACTAAAGATCAGAGTTCATAAAAGAGGCCAACGAAACCTTCAAGATTTGAAAGCTGTTTGTGTGAAAGAATGTGCCAAAATCACACCTGCATGCGACTAGTTTCTCTACTAGAGGTATCTTGAAGCTGTCATTACAAACAAAGGATTTTGTATGAAGTATTAAATACATTTCAGTTAATGTGTTCAATTTCATTCCATTTTATTACACATAACCTAATTTCTGAATTCATTTGTTTTGGTTTCTTTGTATGCATGGATTACATGGTTGTTATCGATGTGTTGTGAACATTTGATGTCAATA
The DNA here is from genome assembly GCA_028564925.1 of Lithobates sylvaticus. NCBI lineage: Eukaryota > Metazoa > Chordata > Amphibia > Anura > Ranidae > Lithobates > Lithobates sylvaticus. The sequence continues at coordinate 523,644,737 of CM053026.1, forward strand.
GCACCTTTAGACCCCTTTCACACTGAAGCATCGCTAAAACAGAGCTAAAGTGCCAGTCGTTTTTTTCAGGACTTTAGCTGGGTTTTAGCAGCGCTTTTCGGGCGCTAGCGGAGGGTTTTCTTATTTTATTTTTATAGATGCTGCTTGCAGGACTGTTTCTAACGTCCTGCAAGTGCACCTCCTGAGTGTGAAAGCACACATTGCAATTAATGGGAAGCAGTTTTCAGGTGCTTTTCAGAGGCTATTTCTAGCACTAAAACGCCTGAAAACTGCGTCAATGTGAAAGGCGTCTTAGAAATATTTTTACATAGAAAAATTGTGACATGTTCAATACTTATTTTACCCGCTGTATGTACAGTATTTCATTTGTCTTTTTAGCTTATTGGCTAGAGTTCAACTTTAAAAATAGCAATCTGGATAGCTTTAGATTTGTCATGAATATTGTTAATGTGATGTAGCTTTTGGCCAACACTGTTTTCTGTGTATGAGGTTGTCTAATCACATTAAAGGGAATAGAAATCCTAACACCAAATATTCTTAAAAACTTTTCCTCCCCTCTCCTCCTACCTGTCCTACTTACCATCTGTACAAATGATCTGTGTATTCACTTCTTTTTAATACAGTTCTGCTACTTCAGCTCCCCTGTGTCAGTGAGCTGATGCTCTAGGGGAGCTGAGTCAGTGCCACAACTGGTGTCAAGTATAATGTTACACTGGGGAACCTGAGCTGAACTGGATAGGTAGTAGGATTGGAGGAGGAATATTTTTAAGAATAGTTAGTGTCAGGCTTTTTTCCACTTAAATTCACAAAGAAATGGGCAATGACCTTAAGAACAAGGTTTTAAGTGCCAGCTCCTAAATTAGGCAGCTTTGCAAAGAAGCAGAGCTTACTCTTTTGTTATGGTAGATCAATGTTTTAGCAGTTTTCGAAACATAATTTCCACTCATATATGCTGAAAATTCCCAGTAGATGTAGAATATCTTATGTTGATACCTCCTGGGGTGAAATTCAAGTTGGGACTGTTTCAGACACATCAAAGACTCCGAATATAGTTGATATGTTTTATTTCCCAGTGAGCCTGGAAGCAATTAGAATTATCTAGAATGTTGGTCAGAGTCCTCAATATTGGTAAAGTAAACATGGGTCCTAGCATTTTTAAAGCAGATTTTTATTGTACCGCTAATAAATCATATGGACACTTTGGGGGGATTTACTAAAACTGGTGCATACAAAATCTGGTTCAGCTGTGCATATTAACCAATCAGCTTCTAGGTTTTATTTTCAAAGCTTGATTGAACAAGCTGAAGTTAAAAGCTGATTGGATACTATGAACAGTTGCACTGGATTTTATGTGCACCAGTTTTAGTAAATCTCCACCAAAGTATCCATAGTTTTTATTAGCTGCACAATAAAAATTGAATTTAAAAACTCTATAGCCCATGTTTATGTTGCCATTATTGAGGACTCTGACCAACATGCCTAGCAATGAAACCCCTTTTAGAGAATTGCTTCCAGGCTAACTGGGAAATAAAATATATCAACTACATTCCGAGTCTTCTGTGTGCATCATTTTAATAAATCCCCCCCTGTTTGTATCTGGACAATACAATAAATAATTATTGAAGCTGTTTTACAAAGGCCTTCCTTGTTATCAGTACCATCACTTACTGACATGATTCATACCACACCATGATCACTTAGCAAAATTAGTACAGGCATACCCCACTTTTAAGTACACAATGGGTTTTATTTACTAGCTAGAAAGTGTGAATTCAGGCTCACTTCTGCATAGAAACCAGCTTCCAGGTTTTATTACCAAAGCTTAATTGAACAAGCTGGGGTTAGAAGCTCATTGGTTTCTATACAGAAGTGAGCCTGATTTTGCACTTTCCAGCTTTAGTAAATAAACCCCACTGTGTACTTAAAAGTGGGGTATGCCTGTAGTTGCTTTTGAGGGTGGACTGTGTACCATAGTGTATAAGAGCCGGTTCACACAGGGGCAACACGACTTCCAGCGCGACTTTGGAAGGCAACTTGGACACGACTTGAGTATGAATCACATACTGGGGAGACTTCAACACGACTTGGAGCGACTTACAACACAACTTTAAGTGGCCCCCAGACCAGGCGACTTTGGCTGTGGCCAATCACAGAATAATCATCTCTCGAGGGGGAACTCCACGCCAAATTTTAAATAAAAAACCGGCATGGGTTCCCCTTCAAGAGTATACCAGGCCCTTAGGCCTGGTATGGATTTTAAGGGGAACCCCCTACGCTGAAAAAACAACGTGGGGGTCCCCCCAAAATCCATACCAGACCCTTATCTGAGCATGCAGCCCGGCCGGTCAGGAAAGGGGGTGGGGACGAGCGAGCGCCCCCCCGAACCATACCAGGCTGCATGCCCTCAACATGGGGGGTGGGTGCTTTGGGGAAGAGGGCGCCCTGCAGCCCCCCACCCCAAAGCACCTTGTCCCCATGTTGATGAGGACAAGGGCCTCTTCCCAAAAACCCTGGCCGCTGGTTGTCAGGGTCTGCGGGCGGGGGGCTTATCGGAATCCGGGACCCCCCTTTCATAGGGGGGCCCCCAGATTCCGGCCCCCCACCCTATGTGAATGAGTATGGGGTACATTGTACCCCTACCCATTCACCTGGGTAAAAAAAGTGTCAATAAAAAAACACACTACAGGTTTTTAAAGTAATTTATTAGTCAGCTCTAGGGGTCTTCTTCCGACTTCGGGGGTCTATTCCGACTCCACCGTTTTCTCCAGCCTCTTCTCCCCGGTCTCCGGCCTCTTCTCCCGCTCCCCGGTTCTTCTGCCGGGCTCCTCCGCTATCTTCTTCCAGCTCTTTTACTAACGGTGACCCCGCCCCCTATGACGTCCATTCCCGAGGCATGCTGGGACTGTGACGTCATAAGGGGCGGGGTCACCATGTGACATCACCCGGTGACCACGCCCCATGCCTATATAAGTCATTGTGCACCTCACACACGGCATTTCAGCAGGAGAAAGCACCTTGTCAACATCGGAAGAAGATAAGAGGGAAGAAGGACGGAGAAGACCGGGACACTGCTAGTAAAAGAGCTGGAAGAAGATAGCGGAGGAGCCCGGCAGAAGAACCGGAGAGCAGGAGAAGAGGCTGGAGACCGGGAGAAGAGGCCGGAGAGAGCGGTGGAGTCGGAAGAGAACACCGAAGTTGGAAGAAGACACACGGAGCTGACTAATAAATTACTTTAAAAATCTGTCTAGTGTGTTTTTTTATTGACACTTTTTCCCTCAGGTGAATGGGTAGGGGTACAATGTACCCCATACTCATTCACATAGGGTGGGGGGGGCCGGGATCTGGGGGCCCTCTTAATAAAGGGGGGCTCCTGGATTTCCGATAAGCCCCCCCGCCCGCAGACCCTGACAACCAACGGCCAAGGTTGTCAGGAAGAGGCCCTTGTCCTCATCAACATGGGGACAAGGTGCTTTGGGGTGGGGGGCCATAGGGCGCCCCTTCCCCAAAGCACCCACCCCCCATGTTGAGGGCATGCGGCCTGGTACGGTTCAGGAGGGTGGGTGCTCGCTTGTCCCTAGCCCCTTTCCTGACCGGCCAGGCTGCGTGCTCGGATAAGGGTCTGGTATGGATTTTGGGGGGACCCCCATGGCGTTTTTTCGGCGTAGGGGTTCCCCTTAAAATCCATACCAGACCTAAGGGCCTGGTTTGCCCTTGGAGGGGAACCCATGCCGGTTTTTATTATTAGAGAGGTGACATTGTCGCTTCAATATAGATGGAGATCTGACTTAGAGGCGATTTCCATTGAAATCAATGGGTAAAAGTCACCTAGAAGTCAGTTTGAAGTCGTACAGGAACCTTTTCTGAAGTTTTCAGTAGTGTACATTAAAACGGCTCCATTCACTTCCATTGATTTAATCAACCACGCGACTTGGGGTGACTTGGGGCGACTTGAAGTCGGATCCCAGGTTTCCCCTGTGTGAACCGGCTCTAAAGGTTTCTGACTTTATGTACAACTAAAGGCTCCGATATGATGTTCTAAACAAGTACCAAATCGAGTTACTATATGATACAGAAACCTCATAAAGTACACAAAGCCCTTCCTTTACCACCGCGGACTGAGCCAAATCTACCTTCATTTGTGTTTCACATGCTTCCCCTCCTAACACTGCAACTCACAGTGAAAGGGCTTCAGCAACAAAGGCAACATTTTCTGTCTATTCAGAAAGCAATGGGTGAAATTGGGTATGGCCAGGGGCTGATTGACAAGCTACCGGCTTGTGAATCAGCAGTGACAATGTAGATTGCCACACCCACTGCAACATGTTCTTTTCCCTCTGTAGTGCAAGCAGGCATAGCCTACATGAGAGTGGCAACTCTGCTCTGAAATTAGGAGCAGTGCAGCATCATTGCCACAACATCAGAGGAAGTTGAATTAGGTAGACTTTGTTGGCAGGCTCAACATGTAAATGTCGGGCTTTGCAGGGGCACAAAGAGCAAAATATAAATGTAGATAAACTTATATTAGGTGCTACTGCACATGTTTATTATTTTTGTTTTTTGTTTTTTAATAAGTGGTAACTGGTTCACTTTAAAACTCATAATATAGTTGTGAATTATTTCTACTAGAAGCAGGGAACAGCTGCAGGTGTGGCAGTAGTTATCTGTGTGCAATCTGTCTTGGCTAATTTTATTTACATATAAAATAAATGCTTGATAAATGTGTTCTGCCTCTAATATGCCTTCTCACTAGGAGCACAGTTTGAATTTATGCTTAGCCACTGCGTCTGGTGTTTTCATAGCTTCTTATTGACTAGAAAAATTGTACTCAGCAGAGTGAAAGAATTAGAACACAGTTTCAAAGTGCACCCTTTGTTTGGTTATTTAAAAAAGAGGATTAACCACTTAAGGACCGAGCCTCTTTCTGAGATTTAGTGTTTACAAGTTTATTTATTCTAACACCCTAGAGAACAAAATGGAAATACTTTCTGTCACACCGTATTTGCGCAGCGGTCTTACAAGCGCAAATTTTTTTGGAAAAAAAAAACGTTTTTACATTTTTTTATTAAAAAATAAGACAACAGTAAAGCTAGCCCTTTTTTTTTTTTTTATATTGTGAAAGATAATGTTACTCCAAGTAAACTGATACTAAAAATCTCCATAGACAACGTTTAAAAAATTCTACAGGTTGCATGTTTTGAGTTACAGAGGAGGTATAGGGCTAGCATTATTGCTCTCACTCTAATGATCGTGGCTATACCTCACATGTGTGGTTTGAACACCGTTTTCATAGGCGGGCGCTGCTCACATATGCGTTTGCTTCTGCACACAAGCTCGGTGGGACAGGGCGCATTTAAAACATGTTTTTCTCCTTTTTTTTCCTTTATTTTTTTTACACTTTTTTTTTTATAAAAATGGTGTCACTTTTATTCCTGTTACAAGGAATGTAATCATCCCTTGTAATAGAAAAAAAGCATGACAGGACCTCTTAAATATGAGATCTGGGGTCAAAAAGACCTCAGATCTCGTATTTACACAAAAATGCAATAAAAAAAAATTTAATACAAAAAAAAAAATTCACTTTAAGAGCTTTTGACGTCGCTTCCGCCCTCCAATGGTATGGAAATGGGTGGGGGCCATCTTACCTTCACTCATCTCCATACCACACACGGAAGAGGACCCACTATCGACAGCTCTGGTAATCGGTGGAGAGCATCGGAGCGCGGCGGGGGGGGGGGGGGGCCTAGCGCAGAGACCACTTTTGTCTGAAAGCTGACCATCCGCTAAAGAAGAAGATACTGGGGTTATGGTAGCTAGCTGCGGCCATAACAACGATGTCCCTCTTTAAAGTACCGATGTATAATGATGGCGGGCAGTCCGTAAGTGGTTAACTACATAGCAAAACTGATATATTTTTTCTGTCATAAAGTGTGGAGGAGTTTGTTGGAGGTCCAATGCTTTAATGCTTCAGTTGTATCATTATCACTTATGTGATGTATAGTTGAAGACACATTTCAAGTGTATTTGCAGAAGTATTCATTATTCGTGACATTAGTCATTTTTGTGCATCTTATGGTAAATGGATTGTTGACTCCTTTTTTATTTAACATCCAGCCTAAAGACTTAAAAGACTCAAGTGTTAAGATGGATACCCACTATACAATTTTCTTTAGATTTTTTCCTTTAGATTTACCGAAACCATATAATATGATGTCAAACCTAAACACTTTCAATGTTTATGCAATCAGGCCAGCCCGTACACTAGTTGAAGGTAAATCTAAAGGAAATCTAACAACCAAAGTTGTATAGTGATAACCTACTGGCCTGTGTTTATATCAATCTCTGTTTATTATGGTTCGCTGTTTATGTCTGTTCACTGATTTCCTTGATATGAACAATGTCAATAGGAACAAAAGTTGCTAAGCAAAAAATATTTTCTTGGAAATGTATGAATACATGGCTCCCGATACTTAAAGAAGGATTTATTTTATCCAAAAGGCTGCTTTCACACTGGGGCTTTGGCGCTTTACCGTCGTTTTTGCAGAGGTTTTTTTAAACCGCTCTTGCCCATTGAAATGAATGGACCACCGGCAAAGCGTTGCTGCAGCAGCGCTTTGTTTGTGGGTCATTTTAACCCTTTTTTGGTCGCTTGTGGGGCTTAAAAGCGCCCTGCGGACCAAAAAGGGTTAAAACGATCCGCAAAGTGCCGATGCAGCTGCGCTTTGCCGGCGCTGCCCATTCATTTCAATGGGCAGGACCGGTTAATACACTGCTCCTTCACCGCTCCAAAGTTGCTGCTTGTAGGAGTTTTATTTAACGTCCTGCCAGCGCATCGCTTCAGTGTGAAAGCCCTCCGGCTTTCATACTGAGACTTCAGGGGAGCCATTTTCAGGCGCTTTACAGGCGCTATTTTTAGCCCAAAAGTGCCTGAAAAACTCCTCAGTGTGAAAGGGGTCAAACAGGGATATATATGTTTATGCCTTAACCATTAAACCCCTTGCAATTCTTGTATTGGACAGCTGTCCAATATTGTGGCTCTTAGATGAAGCAATAGCTCAGAAAAGGTAGCAATGTGTGTCGATGACATCCTGTTCTTTATATCAGACACAAACACTCACGCACATTATTTGTTTCCTTGATCTATGTTCTCTGTCGGTGGTTGACAGTATCAGTTTAGACAAATATGGATACCACAATGGTTTGAAATTTTACGGTACCCAAATGATCAGAGAGAACTAACTGCATCTAACACATGGACCTACTATTTAGAGGCACAATTGCAACATCTGTGCTATCAGTTAGGAGATAAAAGGCTACTTTTCACATTAGAAGCAGAAAATAATGTATATTTCCGTTCAGGCTAAGCAGCATATATACCAAACATTTCGAGAATAAAGGAGACATGGAGAAGAAAACAGATGAAAAGGATCCTAAAACTCTACCTGCTAACTGGAAGATCAGAACTAGAATACCAAACAGTATATGCAATATTTCAAATATACCTGACATAAATATATATTTGCATTTATATAATTCAATTTTTATTGGATTTTTCAAGAAATCACAAAAGGAACAGAAGTACAGAATAATATCAAGAGCATGGAAATGTAATCATATGTATGCAATGGGGTTTATTTACTAAAGCTGGAGAGTGCAAAATGAAGCTCACTTCTGCAAAGAAACCCATCAGCTTCCAGGTTTGATTGCCAAAGCTTAATTGAACAAGCTGAGGTTAGAAACTGATTGATTTTTATGCAGAAATTAACCAGATTTTTCACGCTCCAGCTTTAGTAAATAAACAGCAAAGTTTCCATATACACAAATCTGGATTCTACAATCTTTATAGAACAATTACAGAGTGTACATATAAAAGATAGAGCTACTGGGCAAAAGCCATAGACTGGGTAAAACAATAAGAAGCTTGGAAAACACACCAGTGGGGAATATTGGAAGACACACCAGTGTAGAATGGCACACAGAATGGCATACACAGGAAGGAATATTGGCATTTTTATTTTGTAGTCATGATCATATTAAATAAAGACAATATATGAACATACATCCATTAAATGTTCCACTATCGACCCCGTTATCTGTAATCTAGAAGATGTATTCTCAACATCTATTGTAAATCTCGTAAGCTATCCATACACGGTTAGACAGTGTCAAATGTTTGTATGGAAATTGTGAAAAACCTTTTGTCAGAACATTCCTTCTTGACTGAAGACAAATGCTGATTCGACCCCACTAACCATTAGAAAATTGAAAGAACATTCTGAAAATTAACATTTTCTAATGGAACTCTACTGGTGTATGGTCAGCTTTACTGTCTCTTCCATGCAGAAATTATTATGTAACCAAATGTCTTTAGTAAGAGGTTTGTCACAGCCACATACAACACGCGCTCAGGGTTAACACACGCATATATATTATATATATAGCCTAATTAAAGGCCAGTCCATAAAGTTCTTTCAAATAGAAAGTTCTAGTAAAGGATCCATAGAAAGTCTATAATCATGGAAATGGAAGGCCAGTGATGAAGTTTAAAATGCTTGGATACTTAGGGCAAAAGCCCTTCACAGGAGTGGAAGCTGACTCTGTAAAGCTGATGTATAAGGAAACAGAAAAATTGTACACTTAGAGGCACTTTTCTGTTTCCTTATAATGTAATTTTCAGTATGTGAGCTATGAACAGCCAGTACTATTTGTATGTGTAGCACTACCATCACAGGGGCTGCTAATGGTAAACCCTCACCTTGTAAAACACCCCATTTCGTTTAAAATAGAAATGAAAGGCAAAACATTGTGTATGGATATACAAAAACATTATAAATATATTTTTATAGGTGTGTCAGGACAAGTCTGATCATTGGTCTGATCATTAGTCTGATCATTGGAGGAGAGCAGGCTGATTTCCCAGCACCGCTAGAGAACTCACAATGGGGTGTTCTCCTGCTTAGTGTGGTCAGATTTTAATAGGAAATCATAGGGACTGGCAGAAACACCAGGGATTTCACACAAAGGAAGCAAGAGAACAGGATACATTTTCATATAAGTGCATGGTACAGCAAGCACATTTCAGGAACATAAAATGTTGGGTTTACATATTATTTACCTGGTTCTTTCTCAGGCACTACAGAGGCTGGCAGTTGCCCAAGCAACAGTCCAATTACTCCGGCTCCAATAAACAGTCTAGGAGATGTATTTTAAAAGTTTAATGATCACAGAACTTTAGCTTGGGAGGGGAACTTGGCACCAGATCCCTTGGGGCGTGTTTTTGCAATCAGTCTATTTAAGTCCTTCTTCCTAGCAATGTTAAGGCCTCAGGATCAGTTATACCTCAGGAGCATTTATACAGTCCATAGGCTGCCTGAAAGCAGCAGCCCCTGTATCTCTAAAACCTTCCTGGGGAGAAGAAAGCCTGCTCTCTAGTGTCTCACACTGTTTATCTACTATCCAGCCCCTTTCTGGACAGTTCCCATCCAAGGATTGGCTGGTCCAATAAATATTCAGGCTGGTCGATTTGAATCTCCCACAATCAAACTCTAATGCTGCGTACACACGATCGGAATTCTCGTCGGAAAAAGCTCTGATGGTTTTCCCGTTGGAATTCCGACGTAATTCCGCTTAAACTGCCTTGCCTACACATGGTCACACCAAATTCAGACGGTCAATAACATCGCGACATAAAACACGTTCGACGGCACTATAAAAGGGAAGTTTAATGCTTCCGAGCATGCGTCGAATTGTTTCCGAGCATGCGTCGGAATTTTGCGCGTTGGAATCTTGCGTGTCGGAATTGCATACACACGATCGGAATTTCCGATAGGAAGTTTTTCCGTCTGAAAAATTAAGAACAGTCTCTCAATCTAAAGTCCGTCGGAAATGCCGACAGAAAAAGACCGATAGGCATACACACGGTCGGAAAATCAGATGAAAAGCTCCCATCGGACTGTTTCCATCGGAAATTCCAGCCGTCTGTACGCGCCATTAGCCTGTGAGACCATGAAAAGGTGGCCAGAACAAACATACACAAAATAATTCAAGTTATAGCTGACTAAATATATTTCTTTTAGATGAATATACTAGTTAGGAATATATTAGTATTATTAGCACATTTATTTTTAACTCAGAATGTATTTAGATTTTTGCCCAGACAAATAAAATCAACAAAGAAGAATAGAAGCTTCTGATAAAAAATAATCCACCCAATACTATCCTGCTGTTAAAGTGTTAATAAAGGCCACGTTGCTAAATGCACAGCTGAAAAACATACATATTTATTGTCTTTATCTACTACAGTGGATGGCTAGAAAAATACATTTACAACTTTATTGGTCCATGTACCCACCTGTTACTCATTGGACAAAGATGATGATGATTACACATTGTTCAGCAAGCAGGCTAGTAGCAGTGCTAGAATGCTGCATTGCTGAATCATGAAATAGTTGTATTACCTTTCTGGCTGTACAGCTTGATATGTGTAAATCACAAGATTGTCTATACATAATCTTAAATCATTTGAAAGGCAAAACACTTTGCATACATTTATTTTAACTATGTATTTATTTTTGTGTCTGAGGTTGCAAGAACAATAAATACAACTTTTGTGCTGTAGGTTTAGGTTCAGAAAACAAATACCCACTTAAGGTCAACTTTGTATGATATTTACATTGGGGGGGTCCATGTACACAGCTTAATGTACAATGCTCGCAACGCTCCACACACACACCGCACACTCCCATCGGTCCCCACCCTCAAGGAACCCACAATCCAAGGTCCCCAACTCACATTACTACACTAAGGCCAAACTTCATAAAATTTGTATACGATCTCCTGTATCCTGCCTCCACTAGTGCTAGTATTAGAGCACTGAGATAATGAGCAGGTTCCTAATTCAAAGGGAGTGGACTCAGATTGTTCCTGCATAGCATGTTAAAGCTGTATCCCATGAAGCTGCACATCAATGCAGAACCACTGGTATTGGAATAAATGGCAGTCTCAGCCTGGGCTTCCGCCAGGTCATGCCCCCAACACATTTCACTCCACCTCTCAGAGCTTAATAATGGGGATCCCATGTTGGGGGCATGGCTTGGTGGGAGCCTAGGCTGAGACTGCCATTCATTCCAGTACCAGTGGGTCTGCATTGATGTGCAGCGTCATGGGATATATCCTTTGCTCAACAGATGCTTGGAGCTAAGACAAACTCCTTCCCTGGACTGCACTCACAGCGCTGGACACAGGATTGCTTTCTCTTGTAGCCTGAGTGGCACACATTCTCCATTACTGGTTCACATGTTAAAGCTGTAGTTTTAGATACAATTTTCCATTTTAAAGTCTAAATCTCATCTGTAGCTGCTGAAGTGACTTAAAAGGATTGCTATTATTCAGCTGACACATCACTTCTATATCCATTTGCTTCCGACCTTCACACCCTTCATAAATTCTAGAAAGGATGCATAATCCCAAATAGGGGTTGGGAAAAGTTTTGCCTGAAGCTGGACTTTAACCAGGAGCAACATACAAAATTACTTTATGGAATTGCTAGTCTTCTTTCCTAAACTGATTAGAGATGCAATAAACCCTATAGAAGTTTTATTGACTAAGGACGTCAGTGTCATGCACTAGTCTGAACAAGCCAGTTTAAACAAGCAATTCAACCTTTCCAGAAGGCTGATTTGTTAGTACCGTGTATGTCTAATTTTATTGTACTTGGCACCAATTTTTAGTGCTGCGATATTTAATAACTCATTAAAATAATTTCACACATAGCTGTCCAACTGTTCAAGCTGTTTACATTTGACAAATGTATCTGCTGCATCACTTTTTCTCACAACATGTACTAACTGGTAAAACACATATGTATTTTGCAATGCTGTGTAACTACATTAGGATTCTAGACTAAATCATAAAGTATATTTATGTTTCTATGTGTTTGTTTATTTGTTTTTCTCTACTCTCTGTAATGAGATCATGATTACTTTCCCATATGTACTGTATGTGTACTATCTGCAAAATACATTCTACGCAAATTACATTTTCATCTTCCCCAATATCATAAAGCATCAAAATTACATTTACTGTAATTTTTCGTACTTGAGTGGAAAAACACATTTTATTATTAAATCATTAAAATTTTTCAGTTTCTCGTTTTGTGGCATTTCAAAAAAGTTTAACAAAAACAAAAAAAAAAAGGGCCAGTCTGCAGTGTCCACGTCACTTTTTGTTAGCCCTCTTTTCATGCCTCATTGGCTTTTTTGTGGCATTGGCGCAGTAAAGGCTTCCTTCTGGCAGCTCAACAATGCAGCTCTTTTTTGTTCAAGTATCATTAAATTGTGCTCCTTAAAATCAACCACACCGTCTTTTTGGAGAGCAGCCTGTATTTCTCCTGTGGTTAACCTGTGGGTTTTTATTTGTATCCTGAGCAATTCTTCCGCCAGTCGTGGCTACAATCTTTCTTGGTCTACCTGACCTTGGCTTGGTATCAAAAGAGCCCCTAATTTTCCACTTATTAATAAGTGATTAAACAGTACTGACTGGCATATTCAAGGCTATATCTTTTTATATCCTTTTCCATCTTTGTAAAGTGTCATTATCTTGTTATGCAGGTCTTTTGACTGTTCTTTTCTACCTCCTCATGGCTCAGTGTCTAGCCTGCTTAGTGCTTCCATGTGAGAGCTAACAAACTAATTGACTATTTATAGACAGACACTAACTGTGATTTAAAAAGCCACAAATGTGGGAAATTAACCTTACATTGCCATTTTAAGCCGTGTGTGCCACCTTCTGTGTCTTTTTATCAGGGCCATTTGGGTGATTTCTATTATCATTATTATTTTAAAAGAATCCAAAAAAACTATGTGATAATAAATGGCTTCATGTCATCACTATCCTTAAATAAAAGACAGTTTTTTGGCATGACCAGTCATATTTTCAATGTTAATGCCAACATTTCATAAAATCTATATAAATACAGTATGTATATGCAAACAACTAATTGTACAATTCATACAATGTAAATATAATTCGTTTTTGTCCTCAAAAAAGTATTTTCCCCTTGAAATTGTCCACATTTTGTCATGTTACAACCAAAAACTTACATGTATTTTATTGGGATTTTATGTGGTAGATTAACACAAAGTGGCACATAATTGTGAAGTGAAAGGAAAATGATGAATGGTTTTCAACATTTTTATACAAATAAATATCTGAAAAGTATGGCGTGCATTTGTGTTCAGCCCCCTTTACTCTGATACCCCTAACTAAAATCTAGTGGAACCAATTGCCTTCAGAAGTCACCTAATTGGTGACTAGAGTCCACCTGTATGTAATTTAATCGCAGTATAAATACAGATGTTCTGTGAAGCCCTCATAGGTTTGTTAATGAATCTTAGCAAACAAACAGCATCATGAAGGCCAAGGAACACATCAGACAGGTCAAGGATAAAGTTGTGGAGAAGTTTAAAATAGCGTTAGGTTATAAAAAAATATCCCAAGCTTTGGACATCTCATGGAGCACTGTTCAATCCATCATCCGAAAATGGAAAGAGTAGGGCTCAACAGCAAACCTACCAAAAGATGGCAATCCACCCAAACTGATGGGCCAGGCAAGGAGAGCATTAATCAAAGAAGCAGCCAAGAGGTAACTCTGGAGGAGCTGCAGAGATCCAGAGCTCAGGGGGGAGAATCTGTCCACAGGACAACTATTAGCTGTGCACTCCAAAAATCTGGCCTTTATGGAAGAGGGTCAAGAAGAAAGCCATTTTTGAATGAAAGCCATAAGAAGTCCCGTTTGCAGTTTGCGAGAAGCCATTGTGCGGGACACAGCAAACATGTGGAAGAAGGTGCTCTGGTCAGGTGAGACCAAAATTGAACTTTTTGGCCTAAGAGCAAAATGCTATGTGTGGCGGAAAACTAAAACTGTACATCACCCTGAACACACCATCCCCTCCGTGAAACATGATGGTGGCGGCATCATGTTGTGGGGATGCTTTTCTACAGCAGGGACAAAGAAGCTGGTCAGAGTCGATGGGAAAATGAATGGTGCCAAATACAGGGCAATCTTAGAAGAAAACCAGCAGGACAACAACCCTAATCATACAGCCAGAGCTACAATAGAATGGTTTATATCAAAGCATATTCATGTGTTAGAATGGCCCAGTCAAAGTCCAGACCTAAATCCAATTGAGAATATGTGGCAAGACTTGAAAATTTATGTATTCAGATGCTCTCCATTCAATCTGACAGAGCTATTTTGCAAAGAAGAATAGGCACAATTTTCACTCTCCAGATGTGCAAAGTTGGTAGAGACATACCCAAAAATACTTGCAGCTGTAATTTAAGCGAAAGGTGGTTTTACTAATTTTTGAAGCAGCAGGGATGAATACAAATGCACGCCACACTTTTCACATATTTATTTGTGAAAATGTTTGAAAACCATTTTCCTTCCACTTCACAATTATGTGCCTATTTGTGTTGGTCTATCACATAAAATCCCAATAAAATACATTTACGTTTTTGGTTGTAACATGACAAAATGTGGAAAATTTAAAGGGGTACGAACCATTTTATTAGGTACACCTTGCTAGTACAGGGTTGGACCCCCTTTTACCTTCAGAACTGCCTAAATTCTTTATGGCATAGATTCAACAAGGTGTTGGAAACATGCCTCAGAGATTTTGGTCCATATTGACAGGATAGCATCACGCAGTTGCTGCAGATTTGTCGGTGGCACATCCATAATGCAAATCTCCCTTTCCACCACATCCCAAAGTTGCTCTATTGGATTGAGATCTGGTGACTGTGGAGGTCATTGGAGTTCAATTGTAGCCTTAAGCTGGCCATACACCATACAATTTTCTTATGCAATTTAGATTTAACTATGTAGTGCAAAGGCCTGCCTGATTGTATACGTGTTGAACGTGTTTAGGTTTGATTATATGGGTTTGGTAAATCAAAAGGAAAGTTGTACAAGAAAATTGTATAATGTATGGCCAGCCTTAGTTTCCTGTTCTTACCTGACAGGAGTTGCACCCGGTGTGGTCTTCTTCTGATGTAGCCCATCTGCTTCAAGGTTTGATGTGTTGTGCGTTCAGAGATAGTATTCTGCATACCTTGGTGGTAACAAGTGGTTAGTTGAATTACTGTTGCTTTTCTATCATCTCAAACCTGTCTGCCCATTCTCCTCTAACATCAACAAGGCATTTTCGCCCACACAACTGCCGCTCACTGGATATTTTATATATCCTCTTTTTCAGACCATTCTCTGCAAGCACTAGAGATGGTTGTGTATGAAAATCCCAGTAGATCAGGTGTTTTTGAAATACTCAGACCAGCCTGTCTGGCACCAACAACCATGGCACATTCAAAGTCACTTAAATCCCGATTCTGATGCTCGGTTTAAACTTCAGCAAGTTGCCCTTACCACGTCTAGATGCCTAAATGCATTGAGTTACTGCCATAAGATTGGCTGATTAACAATTCGTGTTACCAAGCACCAGTGAGTGTGTATGTGTATATATATATATATATATATATATATATATATATATATATATATATATCTATATCTATATATATATATCTATATATATATATATAGATATATATATATATTATCAATTTCATGAGTGAATTATGTGCCCTAAATTATAACCATCTTGTACCGTATATGTTTTGATAAAAATACTTGTGGCATCCATTATTGGTATTATGGTATGAGCGTAAAAGCAGCTGTTGGAGAGTAAAGAAGAACCTTTACTCAGGTTAGCTTACAAATACTGCTGCACTAAAATAGTTTTGTGTTAGTCTAATATCTGGTTGAATAGCTCATAAAATACCTTATTATATGGTCACCCTTGTTAACTAAAGATTAGCAGATACTGAGAGTCTCTTTTTTTACTGTTATTTCTTTAAAGCAGAATTTGTTTGTTTAGATGTCGTAACGTCTACTAAATTAGTCTTAAGCAGTGATTTTGACTTCTCCTGCATTAATGGCTTCGTTTTTTAAAACTAAGCAAGTATATAAACAACTAGCAGATTAACACTGTGCTATTTTACTACAGGTACAGCGCTTTGGCTATATTAAGGTTTTTATACCATGCTGCCCTGCCAGAGAAGACTTGTAAAGTGTTTACATGAAGTGTATAAATTATTCTACCAACAGTGCAGCACAGTTGACATAGGCTTAAGTACAGTATATGAGTTTTATGTTGGTCATTATACTTAAAAGAGTAGTATGGCCAAAGCTTTTCTGGCCATACAGGAGTGCACTTACAGTCACCGTTCTCTGCTCAGAGCTGACCAAGAACTGAGTGATCAGTGGTCTAGTGATCACACAGTACTCGGGCTTAGAGCCAGTGTGGGACAGCTGCAGCATCAGCTTGATGCTGCAGCATGGAGGTCAATACTGTATAGATGTTTGTATTTTAAAAAAAACTCCAAACTTCTCCTTTAACTGATAATTCTCACATTCAGTAACCAATTACAGTCAATCGGAATCCACAGTCCAAAATTCAGACCAGAAGATGACTGGTAGCAGCCAGCACAACCCTTCATCACCAGAGGTCATTGATGCTATCAAATTTGGCAGTATCAGTTTGGTTCAGTAAACTTTACAGAAAAATCTATAGTTAATTTGCATACCTATATTATTTTAATTAGTTTTATAGGACATATAAGACTTTTATTTGGTACACTGTTTAATAAATATACTGCTTGAGTTTCCTATTAAAAGATAAAAAATGGCAATAAGGTTTGTAAAAATTGCAGTTTATGAACAGTTTTTTCTTCAAATCTTTTTATTTACTTAATTTGTCTTTTTTTTTTTACTTATTGTATTGCACTGAGATAGCTGAGGGCTGTCAGCTTTAGGCTCTTTCAATCTGTCAGCTGATCCCCCGCTAAGCAGGCAGATAACAGGACACAGCGCACTTTCCTCTGTGGGTGGTTGGATGGAAGCGGACAGGCAGTATCATCTTATTCAATCTGACAGATGGATAGGGAACAGATCCCCCACCCATCTTTTTAGTAGGTAGGATCTGATGCCGGCGGGTGTCAATGGACACGACCCATGACACGATCCATAGAGGGCAGTGGACGGTTCGATCAGATCCGCCTAAAGAAGCTGCCACTGTGCTTCTTTCTGTGAAAGTTAGGCCCCTTTCACACAGGAGGACCGATTGGATACAGTTGGATGGAAACAGACAGGTAGTCCGTTTCCATCTGACTGCCCATAGAGGAAACGGGCTGTGTCCATGTCTGCTTTTTATAAACATAGTAGACACAGACCTGTCACCTGCCTGCTCAGTGAGGATCAGCATGCAGATTACCCGCTGAGCAGGCGGATCCACTGGTGGAGTCCGTCCATCTGAAAGGGGAGGTACAGTGAAAACTGAATTTGGCAGGTTTGTTTTTAAACAAACCCTAATGATAACCATGAAGCCAGGCTAATTGTTTAGCGACAGTAAGGTCCTTGAACTAGGAACACACAAAGCTGTGCGCTCCTCTATTTGCAGTAAAATAAAGGTTACATTCTCTCACACAGGGATCTGTGCTGAGGAACGTTAATCTACATATCACTGTTAGGAGTGGGTTAAGGAGCTGATGTCCAGACAGCTATCAAAAAAGTTATCAATCTGTTTTGATAACTTGTTCTTTTATATACACGTGAAGTGCAGTAGCCATAATAAGCAATTCAAATTCATCTTTCACTAGTCAGTAAACAGTAATCCAAGTGTGGGATGTTACAGTTGGCAACCATCATTGCTCTGTTCACTGCCTCATTTAATAAGTTGCAAGTGTACCTTTATTTAGCATCCGTCCTAATAGATTGTGTGCATCTATATTTGGGATTTATTTTCTAATTGCTCTTGTGATGTAAAAAACACATCTGTAATGCAGTAGCTAAATATTTAATAATTTTCTATGTGAAGCTTAAAAGGTAATATCCATAACCTTTCTTTGTTATACTGTATATAATCATAATTTTACATAAATAATAGAGATGGGCTGAACACCCCCCCAGTTAAGATCGAGCCAAAACTCTCGAACATCACAAATGTTCAGACCCAAACCTGAAAAATCTAAAGTCCCAATTTTGAGGGCTTATATGCAAGTTATTGGCCATAAAAAAGGATATGGGGGACATGTACCAATGCAAACATTTTTAAAAAATATATATTTTTTAAAGGAGCAGTGATTTTAATGATGCTTAAAGGGGTTGTAAAGTCAGAAGGTTTTTAAACTTAATGCATTCTATGCATTGAGATAAAAAGCCTTCTGAGCCCCCCAATACTTACCTGAGCCCCATCTCTATCCAGTGATGTCCACAAGTGAATTGGCTGTCCTGGACTCTCCCTCTTGAATGGCTGAGACACAGCAGTTGTACCATTGGCTCCTGCTGCTGTCAATTAAACTCAGCTAGCCAATCAGGTGAGAGAGGGGGCAGGGCCAAACCACAGCTCTGTGTCTGAATGGATAGACAGAACTGCAACTTGAATCGGGTGCTCCCATAGCAAGTGTCTCCCAGTGTTAGTTCTCTCGCTGCTGCTCTAAAGAGCTGACTGGGGCAGACTGACGCTGGTTGAGAGGTGTTTGCAGAGTGGGGATATGTCCGCCAGTGAAGGGCCCCAGTGCAATGCACAGAACGATCACCTGGAGGGGATGTGTTCGCTCTGCAAACACATTATTGGTTTAGCGGATGTGCGCTCCTGTCATCCCTGTATGCCTAATCATCGTATTTTTTTTTGAACAATAGGTTTTTATTGAAGTTTTACAGGTGGTACAGAACAAAACAAAAGGAGACAAAAAAAAATCAACAACAAGATAAAGGAAAAGAAAAATATGCCAGAATCTGGCCAACCATAGAAACCGCGAGTAGCAATTATGGTAAACATCATGGTAAACATATGTTCAGGACTTTGATGTAACATCACATAGACAGGAGGAGTCCAGTTGAATACATTTCAAGTATGAAGACCTTTTCTGGTGTAAAGACTTGTACTGTCTTTGGAGAAAAGAGGATGAGTGGGCTCCCAACCTGACCACCCCTAACGGGATCATTCTGTGGCCAGGACTGGGGCCCACCCAGTCAGCGGGTCAAAATTAGGTTGTTAAATCCAGTAATTAGCAACTATAAAACCATATACGTAGGTTGTGACGGTACTCTATCGTCTTTACTCAGGTCAGTGGGTTGTGCATGTCATCTTGGTAAGTACTGTATTGTGTAGTGGAGCTACTCAGTCAATGGCATTTGAGTATTATTCTTGATCCACGTGGACCATGGGAGCCACAATTGAGCAACGCGATCCCTATTGCCATTCCTGAGTGCTATATTTTGTTCATAGATGTAGTGTAGATGGGTTGTTCTCACCACATCACCTAGAGTGGGTGGTTTGGGATTTTTCCACTCTCTTGTGATGGACAGCCTAGTGGAGAGTAGAACGTGAGATATAATATGTCTCATCTGTGTCGGGTACGTGTCTATGCCTAAAGATAAGAGTGCAAGGTCAGGTCGTGGAGTAATATTGTGGGGTAATATGTCTGATAGGAGTTGAAATGTGGATGTCCATAGGGGTGTCAGTGCAGGGCAATTCCAGAATGTATGGAGCATATCTCCATTCTGTCCACATAGACGCCAACATTGGGCGCTGGTGGAGTTAGAGAATTTGGCTGTTCTCGTTGGGGTCAAGTACCAACGTTGAGCTATTTTTATGGCCAGTTCCCACAGGTTGGAGCAACTAGTGACTTTGTAAACTGATTTGCACGCTGTGGTCCATTGGCCAATGGAGTATACTTGTCCAAGGTCTGATTCCCATTTGAGTAAGTGGTTAGATTTGGTGAATATATTTTTCTGTTGGAGTAGATTGTAAAACAGAGATATGCCCTTATGCTTGCAATTCGGGTTATGCAGGAATAGCCAAGCTGGTTGGGGGATTTCGCATGTCCAAGAGGTAGATGTAAGTAGGTAGTGTTTGGCTCTGAGGTACAGGTAGTATTCAGAGTCAGCGAGGAGAAATTCAGTCTGCAGGTCATGGAAAGATTTGAGATGAGTGTCAGTGAAGAGGTCGTTGATGTAAGATATACCTTTCTTGCACCAGTGTTTAAAGGATACTTGTTCCATTTTGTGGTGTAGTGTCAGGAGTGGGATTTTCAAGGAGGTTCTTGTGGGGTGGGTCAAGGTGAGATCAATGAATTTTTTCCAGGTATGTATTGAGGCCACCATTGTGGGGGGAAACTGAGACGTAGAGGTGGTAATACGAGGGTTAGAGAGCAGCCATGGGAGTATGTTTTTCTCTGGGGTCAGAGAGGATTCTAGTTGTCCCCATATGGTGTGTTGGACGGGAGAGAACCATTCTTTTATTTGTGTGAGGATTGCGGCTAGGTAGTAATCGCGGAAGTCGACGTAACCTGATCCCCCTGCAAAGCGTGTTTTAATTAGTTGTTTATGTGCGCTCCTGGCCCTTTTGCCCTGCCATGTGTAAGAGGATAGGATAGTCTGGAGAGACCTGAAGTAGGCATTTGGTATGGGTATTGGTAGGGTTCTAAATAGGTACAGGATTTGGGGAAGATGAAGCATTTTGAATGCCGCCAGGCGGCCCATCCAGGACAGCTCAAAGGACGCTAGTTTACGTAGGCTATCTTGGAGTTTGTTGCGAAAGGGGATATAGTTATGAAAGAAAAGTTCCGCAGTGGTTTTGGTTAGTTGGACTCCAAGGTAGGTTATACTTTTGTCCGCCCAGGTAAACGGATATTGTTGTTGTAACAACAAGCTGGTCGTGGCATCTATTCCTAGGTTCAGGATGTTGGATTTGCTATCATTTACTTTATAATAAGATATCTTGCTGAACCTGGCTAGCGTCTCCTGAACTGCCGGGAGGGAGGATGTAGGGTTGGATATCATAAGTATGACGTCGTCTGCGAATAGGCTTATTTTATGTTCCTGTTTTCCTATGTTTATACCTGTGATTTGTTTGTTCGTGCGGATGGATTGGGCAAGGGGTTCCATAACTAAATTGAATATTAAGGGGGAAAGGGGGCAGCCTTGTCTTGTGCCATTTGTTATGTTGAACGGACTAGATAGTGATTCCGCTGAGTACACTCGGGCTGAGGGAGAAGAATATAGGGCCATGATTGCTTTATAAATTTGTCCCGTGAGTCCGAATTTTTTCAAGACTGACGACAGGTACCCCCAGTGTACTCTATCGAATGCTTTTTCAGCGTCTAAGGAGAGGAGTACAGAGGGGGTACCTGTGAGTTTCGCCTGGTGTATGATGTCTATCATCCTTCTGGTGGCGTCTGACGATTGTCTGCCCTTTGTGAATCCTGACTGGTCTTTATGGATAAGTTGTGGGAGGATGTTGATTAATCTATTGGCAATTAGTTTCGCATAAATTTTAGCGTCTACATTGAGCAGGGATATGGGCCGGAAGTTTTGGGGAGAAGTGGGTTCTTTACCTGGCTTGGGGAGTGTGACTACTATGGCACTAAGCATATCTGAGGAGAAGGAGGATGAGGAGGCCGCGGCATTGTAAACTGCGCTAAGTTTGGGGGCTAGAATCTGAGTAAATGTCTTATAGTATTCCCCGGTGAACCCGTCGGGTCCAGGGGATTTGGCTGTCGGGAGATTAGAGATAGCGTATTCTATCTCTGGGATCGTGAAAGGGTCATTGAGTTTGGATAATTGAGCTGAGGAGACGGAGGGAAGATCAATGTTATCTAAGAATTTGTTGATATCATCCTTGGAGGGCTGAATAGTGGCTGTGTCGTCTTTTAAGTTGTAAAGGTCTTTGTAATATGTACTGAATGCGTTCGCTATTTCGTGAGGTTTAAGCAGTTTTTCCTTAGTGTGTGGGTGTTGGATGTATGGTATTTTAGATTTGGCTTTATGCCCTTTGAGTCTCAGTGCCATCAGCTTGCCTGCTTTATTACCTGTGGAGTATGTGTTAGCTCTTAATTTGGTGTATGTTTTTTCAAATGCCTGGAGGAGTAAGGCTCGCAGGTCGTGTCTTAGTTTAAAGAGTTTAGTTTGGAGTGTAGGAGATGGGTCGGTTTTGTTTTGGGCGTCAGTGGTTTCTATGTCAGCTGTCAGTTGGTCGAGTTTTTGTGATCTCAATCTTTTATTTCTGGCACTCTGTTGTATGAGGACACCCCTAATTACAGCCTTGTGGGCGTTCCACACCACCTCTGGGTCAGACACCGAACTGGAATTTATGGAGAAATACTCCTCAAGTTGTTGTTGTATTTTCTGCCTTATGGGCTTGCTGTGGAGAAGGTAGTTGTCGAGTCTCCATAAGTAGGAATTAGGGTGGTGGTGTTTAACATTGATAGTGATACTGACGGGGGCATGATCTGACCAGGTGGTGGTGTGGATCACTGATGCTGAAATTTTTTGTAGCAAACATTTGTCAGCGAGAAACAAGTCTATGCGCGAGTAGGTGTTGTGACGCGGTGATAAGAATGTATAGTCGCGTTCACTGGCGTGACAACACCTCCACACGTCGTACATATCATTTGAGTTGATAAAACTTTTCAGAGGTGAGGCGTGTCTTTTTTTACCCGCTGTGGAGTCCATATGGACATCAGGTACCAAATTGAAATCGCCACACCACAATACATGTCCTTTTTGAATCTTGTGGACCTTTGTTATGAGTTTGTTGAGGAAGGACATCTGACGTTGGTTCGGTGCATACAGGGATACTAAGGTGTAGAGGACGTTGTTGAGTTTGCAGATAAGGATAATGTACCGACCTTCAGTATCCGTGATGCATTGGAGAAGATCAAATGAGACTGTGTTGCGAATGGCGATTAGTACGCCTCTTTGTTTCTTAATGAAGGATGACTTAAAGATGTGGGGGTATAGCCTGTGTTGGCACATAGGGGCCGAGTCTCGGGTAAGATGAGTTTCTTGGACACATAGTACATCGCATTTGAGCGATAAGGCTGTCCTCCATAGGGAAGAGCGCTTGGCAGGGTGGTTTAGTCCCTTTGCATTTAGGGACACAACTGTCACGGACATTGTAGTGTTCTGTATAGTAGTGGTGCGTGCGTTCAACTTACAGTTGTGAGGGGTGGAACTTGTTCTCTTCTGGTTGCGTGTCAGGTGAGGTTGCGGAAGTGACTTTAGAAGATGCTCGATGGGTAGAGATGATGCTGTGCGACACCAGATACTGGAGGTTGGCTGTGAAGACTTCCCTGTCTTGACACTGGAGTTTGTCGCAGGTGGGTATCAAAGTCCTGGAACTGTCAGGTGTATCTGAAACAAAAAAGGAAAGACAAAAAAAAAAAAAAAAAAAAAAAAAAAAAGGGGGACCAACGAAGGAAAAAAAAAAGGGAGAACAGATGTGGGTTCAGTAGGTGGTAGCCGATGGTGTTTGTTCTGAGACAGGTCAGCAGTTATCAACCAAACGTGGATGCCGACAATATTAGGGGGGAGAAAGTTCAGAGTAGTGGACTGAGACAGCGGTCGGCCGGACCGGATTCAGTGTGGTAGCTTTAAGGAGAGCTCGGGCAGAAGCTGTCAGTTCATGTTCGGGTGATAGTTTCTTCGCTGGGTGTTCTGAGGAGGGGAGTTGAATTTCTGTGGCGGTGCGGAGGAGTTATTCGGCGGATCAGGTATGATGCCCCATGCATGTAGTAGTTTCATGCCTCCTTCCATTGTAGAGATCGTGTGGGGAATGCCATTGTATGTGACCAGAATGGTGGCTGGATGGCGCCACTTGTAGATTACCTTGTGGTTTGTGAGGGCTTTTGTTATTGATTTCAATTGCCTGCGCATTTGCAGCGTATACTGCGAGAGGTCTGCAAACAGTTGGATGTCTGAGTAAGGAGCTGGTAGTACATTCATCGCCCTTGCTTTTGCTAGTATTTGTTCTTTTGCCTGGTAGAAGTGGATCCTCAACAGTACGTCTCTCGGGACCGTGTCTGCTAGGTGCTTGGGTTTAGGGATCCTATGGATGCGGTCAATTGTCAGCTCAATGGGGGTTAATTCAGGCAGCATAGCGGCAAACATGGAGCCGGCGTATGCATGTAATTCAGCAGGAGGTACCGATTCTGGAATGCCGCGGATTTTTATATTGTTGCGACGAGAGCGGTCCTCGAGGTCTGCGATTTTAGATTTGATCCAGTCAGTGTCATCTCTTTGGGCCATACATGTATCAACCAGATTATTGACAGTCTCAGTGCATTCCTCCATTTTGTCTTCTAGATAGTGTACCCTGTTTCCCATTTGCCTCATGTCAGTGGTGAATTTTTGCATCAGGGAAGACAGATTGGTCATGAGGGATGATTGAAGGGACATTAGCATGTCCTTCATTGTAGTGTCCAGAACTGGTTGCCCTGATGTGGGGAAGGCTGCAATAGACGATTGCAGTGAGGATATGGCATGTGCATTGTGCAGTGCTGTACTCACTGTGGGTCCGGTTTGGAGATTGCCATCCAAGCGCATCCGCGCTTTAGCTGGGCTCTGGGAGTTGGGGGTGAGCGGAGGAGATCCATCTCGAGCTGGGGGTATGAAATCCCCTTCCATTTCGCCCGGATCGTCGTTCTGGTGGTCTGTGTGGGCCGCGGCCTGTTTGTTCGATGCTCCGGCGGCGCCATCTTGCTTGAGGCCTCCGCGCTGAAAGGAGAGGGCCGTGAGCCGTTGGAGGTTTCGTTCCTCCTTTCTCTTGCGGGATGTCATTCCGGAGGGGTCCCCAAGTCTTTCTGAGGCGATGTGGGGGTTCGATGGGTCCGCTATCTGCCCGTAGATCGCTCGTTTTCCGGCCGGCCTGGGAGAGCTGCAGACTCAGGCTTCCATCCGGATAGCGCGCAAGCCACGCCCCCCTAATCATCGTATTTGAGGTGCCATGACGTAGACCTGCAGATAAGCTCCCATCAGCAGGAATTGTAATCATTGTTCATTGGTTATTGTATAAATTCATTTATCCTGTGTTGACATTTACATCCTGTGTTGTTACATCCTTATTTGGTCATATCCTGTGAGGTCACATCCTGTGTAGGAGGCGATTGGCTGTTGGAACCAGGACCTCCTCTTTGTAATTTCTTTTGTTGTCTTTGAATAAAAGAGCCAGTCAACTGCTCAGCGGGAGTCATGCTGATGAAGCTGAAAATGTAAGCTATGGTGATGTCTGTTTACTGGGGAAAGGGGGAGACATGGGTTATTTAAGGCTGCATTATACCATTATGGTGGAGGGGCGCTTATTAGCGCAAGAGTATAGTGGAATATCCACGACAGTCTGCCTGTAAAGTGGCCCATCTGTTCTGTGTATAGAACCTGCTGCAGCAAAACTGATATTTATAAAGAAAAAAAATGACATTTAAATAGATCTTCCCTGCAAGCTTTCTTTATTTTGTAAATCTTAACTTGGGGAGCCAGTTTGTATGATGAAGCCACAATTTAGTGCACTCAGAACTAGATTAGAGATTTTTGGGATAAATTCCAAAGGCGCTCTGGATGCAAGGCAGCCCAGCAGCTCAGTTGCATACTGGGCAAGTTCTGGCCAGTGGTCTATTTTCATGACCCAGAAACCCAGTGGATCGTCTACTGGAAAGATCTCCATGTCTGTTTTTTGCCCCTAGATAATCTTCCACCATATAATGCAGATGCTGCCAATGGGATATTGAAGCTGACAGCCCTGGGCGCCGAGGACTACATTTTTTTTTAAATGCATCACTGAGGTGACCCTTTTCTCCACCACTCCTTCTTTGACCAACAGAAGCCTCAAAATTAGCTAATGTCTATGAAACTGTAACCTACCAGAGTCTGGAAAGGTGTTACATAAACTCCTCTTTAACCGCTTCCCGACCGCCTCACGCAGATATACACGTACGGGTACGTGGCCCTTTAATTGCCTGCCCGTGGGTCGTGCGCGCGCCGCCAGCGGCGCGCTTGCGACCCGGTCGGGAGCTCCGTGACCCCGGCCGCGGGACCAGCGGACCCGATCGCCGCTGGTGTCCCGCGATCGGGTCACAGAGCGAAGAACGGGGAGAGGTCTGTGTAAACAAACCACTCCCCGCGCTTCCTACTCTGCCTGTCATTGATCGGCTGTTCCCGGTCATCGGGAAAGCCAATCAAAGACGTCAGACGTCAGCCCCCCCCAATGTAAAAAAACACACACACGTCACAGCCCATAACCCCTCCCCACCCCCTAGTGGTTAACTCTTTCACTACATGTGTCATATATACAGGAATCAATGCATTTAAATAGCATTGATTGCTGTATAAATGACAATGGTCCCAAAAATGTGTCAAAAATGTCCGATGTGTCCGCCATAATGTCTCAGTCACAATAAAAATTGCTGATCGCCGCCATTACTAGTTAAAAAAAAAATATTAATAAAAATGCTCTATCCCCTATTTTGTAAACTATAACTTTTGCGCAAACCAATCAATAATCGCTAATTGCGATTTTTTTTACCAAAAATATGTAAAGAATACGTATCGGCCTAAACAAAAAAAATAATTTTTTATATATTTTTTGGGGATATTTATTATCAAAAAGCAAAAAATATTGCATTGTTTTCAAAATTGTCGCTCTATTTTTGTTTATAGCGCAAAAAATAAAAACCGCAGGGGCGATCAAATACCACCAAAAGAAAGTTCTATTTGTGGGAAAAGAAGGACGCCAATTTTGTTTGGGAGCCACGTCCACGACCGTGCAATTGTCAGTTAAAGCGAAGCAGTGCCGAATCGCAAAAAGGGGCCTGGTCCTTTGGCCAATTGGTCCGGGGCTGAAGTGGTTAAGGTGTCAAGATATTTCATCATGTGCTCCCTTTGCAAGGGCAGGATGAGTTTTGAGACTTCCCCCCTGTAACGATGGTCAAGGAGGGTTGCCAACCAATGAGGATCCTTGTCCATGATGCCACAAATTATCGGTCCTTTCGCAGGGTTTGAAGAATAAGGGAACCCCTGCACTGCAAGTTTGCGGAGGCATGAGAAGCAGAGTCCTCTGGGTCACTGAGGATTACAGTATCTGAAACTGCCTCCTCCCAGCCACATTCCACTCCCAAGGTTTCTGGGGACTGAAAACCATATCCTAAGGTTTGACTTATGTCTTCCTCTGCTTCTATGTCTCCAAAACTACCAGAATCTGCCTCCTCCCTCTCCTCTTGTGCGTTTTGTGGTGTCACAAAAATTATGTCTGCATAAAGCGGGCCTTGAGAGGAAAGTAAGACCTCCTCTTCCTCCCAGTGCTCTGCCTCGAGTGCCCTGTCCATAATGCCATGCAGCGTATGCTCCAGCAGGAACTCAAGAGGAATTGTGTTACTATTGCATGCATTGTCACGGCTCACCATCCGTGTCGCTTCCTCAAATGGTGACAGTACAGTACATGCATCCTGGCATGGGGGAAAAAAGCAGAGTTGTCCTAAGCCTTTCCTTGTGTCATACTCACACAGGTACCCATTGATGGCCCTCTGCTGCATGTGCAGCCAGTGCAGCATTGCCAAAATTTAGTTCTACCTGGTGGGCATGTCACAAATCAGGCGGTTTATGGGCAGGTGGAATTGAACACTAGCTGTGTATGACCGCTTGAAATGGCTACACTCTCTTCTGGCCTGCCTTAGATGATCTTGAAAACCTGAGTAACTGTTTAAGAAATGCTGCACAACCAAATTCAGGATATGTGTCAGGCATGGCACATGTATCAACTTTCCCTGTGAAAGGGCGCATAGAAGGTTAGTGCCATTATCGCACACCATCATTCCTGGTTCAAATTCTGTGGCGTGAAGTACCTCTGGGCCTGCCCCTGCAGAGCTGCAAGATGCGCCGCTCCGGTGTGGCTCCTGTCCCCTAGACAGACCAGCTGAAACACTGCATGGCATCTTTTGGCCTGACTTGTTGAATGGCCCCTTGAATGCTTAGGGGGTACTGGTGGTTCATAGGACAATCCAGCCGAGGAGGGCATAGAGGAGGAGGAGGAGAGGTGGAGCTCATAGATCCTGCATCATCACCACTAGCTGTATGGAGATGTGGCAGCAAAACAAGCTCCAGCACTGAGCCCTGTCCCGCATCTTTTCTAGTTGCAAGCAGAGTTACCCAATGTACTGTGAACAAAATATATCGTCCTTGACCATGCTTGCTAGACCACGTGTCCGCAGTAATGTGGACCTTGCAGCTGACTGCCTTGCCCAACGATTCCTAAATATTGCCTTCCATGTGATAGTACAGAGCTGGAATGGCCTTATGTGCAAAGAAATGGTGACTGGGAACCTGCCATTGTGGTACAGCACATTCTGCAAATTCACAGAAGGGGCAGAATCCACCAGACGGAAAGGTAGGAGTTGTAAAGCCTGTGATATCCTTTGCTAAACCATCATCCCTGTCAGTGGAGTCTGCTGAGAGGTCATAAGATGTAGCGGGAGCAGACAGGAAAGGTGAGGAGGAGAAGAGGTGTGTACATTGTTTGTGGCTTTTAGGTGCTCTTTCCAAGGAGCTGAGTGGTGGGAGGTTTAATGCTTTGTCAAGCATGTGGTACCCAAATGGCTGGTGTTTTTGCCATGCTTGATCTGCTTGTGGCAGAGATTGCAAATTGTAACAGTGCGATTGGCTGCACATGTGTTAAAAAAGCTGTGGACAAGGATGCAGAATAAGCCGCTCTGGCAGCTGCGGTGCACTGCGCACTAGTGTTAGCTTGGGTCATGGAGGATGAGAAGGATGATGATGGTTTAGTAAGCCAGTCCACCACCTCCTCTGCATGCTGTGGCTGGATAGCACAGGCAACATCTCTAAACAGAGACAAATGTGCCCTGCCCGAGGACGGACCACATCCCCTTTGCCTGTGGACACAGATGCTGCTAGTCCCCTCATAGTGGCATGGGAACATCGTCCTCTTCTTGTTGGCCTCCCAGACATGAAGGGGGGGGGGCTTATAACCCAAATTTAATAGAAACTGGGAAATGTGTGATTGGATGAAAAATGGTGTTTGGTGCACTTTAAATTGAGGACTGATGCTGACAAAAATGTATACACTATAAAAAATAAAAAAGGAGAAACACCAGAGTCGCACTCAGAAAAACTATGACTGACAATTTTACAAAAAAGAGGCAGGCAGGGGACAAAAAAAAAGAAAAAAAAAAACCATAAAAATAAAAATAACCTGCAGCAACCAAAAAATAATAAAGGAGCATACAACACTGTATACAGTACTAAATGTTATGCAATGCTGTGTTAAGCACTGCAGTACACTAACACACTACACTGACACTACTCTATACTCTATAGAGTGCGTTGTGGGGCACTCGGCGGGCCAAGCACCCTGCAAATTCAGGTGTTTGCAGAATGGGCAAACAGGCGATGTTCGGGTCGGACCGTTCGCCCAACACTAAAAAAAAAGTTTCGTTTATTTTCTAGCTGCTTCTGCATATAGTATATACATCACCCATCATTCATAAAGCTGTTTTTCATTACACAGTAAAATATTGAAGCATAATTGTATTTGTGAATTAAATACGTGTACAGTATATGATGCATATACTGTAGCTAGTCAACCCATGCTAGTGGAATGTTTAAAATATTTTAGAAAATGACTCACAGATTTTGCAAGGCTTTGTGGTTTAAAATATACAGTCTGTAATACATATGCTAGCAACTCTATGGCAAATGCACGTAAGAGGGTTAACACTGCAAGGTCATATAAAAGTTTAAAAATGTTTAGAAAATCTCATATCAGACAGCTGGAGAACATCAGACAGACACTCCAGATTGGACTAATTTAGTACTTTTTTAAGTCTTGAGAACACAACAACAAAGACTGAAGGATAGGATTCATCTTTAGTTGTTTTTCACAAGCTCTCTAGAAGACAAAAGCAACAGACAGCTGTACTCAATGGACCTCTACATAGAGTGACCTCATTTAATGTAACCTGCCTTCTGGCACTCATGATTATCAAATAAATTTATAAGGATATAGTTTGATTATTAAAATTATTCTAATTTAAAAGTGAATACTAGGTAAGATGTTTCATGGCAAAAAAAAAATTGTTGTACTAGCTTCTTCTGTAGGTGTTTTCTGATGGTAATTGTTATTAATTCTCCTTAGGAAGTGTCATAAAATTCAGACTATAAAAAAACAAAACATATCTCAATAAATGCTATATAACAGAGTGTTCATACTCATAAAGCCACTAAAGCATGTATTTTGCAGATTGAAATATACCTGGTTGATCCTGCCTTCAGCTGTCCCTCTCATCTTCTCTGTGGCCCCACTGCAGCCTGAGTTTGGGTAGCCCAGCTGGTGTCCTCTACTGAACATACTAAATTTCAGTTTTCGTCTAAGCTCTTTATTGCCTCCTTTTTCTTATCTGTGCAGCCCACCTGAGTATAGAGTCACACATGTAGATGTATATACAGTGGTAAATAACACTCCCCTTCCTAACTCCTCCTCCATGTCCTATTGCTAAACACTATGAGGGTAGGATATAGTATGAGAATTGATTACATTCACTAATAAACTAAAAAAAAAAATCTGTATTATATTTATCTATTGTAATTGCTAATACCTCTAAAGTAAAAAGGGAGCCTTGAATGCAGATGCTGTGTGAATAAAATGAAAGCTAGTGTCAATCATATTTGACTTTGGCTACATCATATAAATTCACAACAAAATACACATTTGGTGTTCAATAAAGATTTAGAGGGAGCTTTAACACAGTTATTTATATTTATAATTATATATAGGCAAGGGTGGAGCCACCGGGTGATGTAACCGAGTGACCCGCTCCCTTTTGACCCTATGTGACGTCATGTGAATGGGTATGGGTATTTATTTATTTTTTAAAAAGTGTCCCGCAATGTCTATCCATTTTCAATCACTGCACCGACGGACCCGAAAAATAGGAAAAAACAGCTGTCTTTTTGTGGTGACAGCTGCTATAGGCAAGGGCGGGGCCATCCGGTGATGTAACCGAGTGACCCTCACCCCTTCTGACCTCATGTGACATAATGGGACGTCAGAGGGGGTGGGGTCACCCGTTTACATTACTGGGTGGCCTCTACCTTGCCTATATAACAGCTGTCATCATGAAAAGACAGCAATCGGCGGGGCGGCTCCCATCGAGGCAGGTCTTTTTTTCTATTTTTTAGGTCCATCAGCGCTGTGATTGAAGATGGATGGACATTGCGGGACACTTTTTTTTTTAAATTGAGGAATTGTCAAAAAACTGTCTCCTGTCCTTTTTATTTTTTATTTTTTTTACAGCCTTTAGAAATTTTCTTTTGCTGCGGTACTGTTATAAACATGGGAAAGATGTGCTACTTTACAGGCAGACTAATGCCGCGTACACACGAAGGGACAATCCCGCGGGATTATCCTCTGGACAAGTCCGTTCATTTAGCACGTGACTTCAAGTTACGTAGCTAGCGTAGGCAGTAAATGCCGCTGCGCTAGCTCCGTAAGCTGGCATGGATTTAAAGAGACTCCCCACGCCGAAAAACGACGTGGGGTTCCCCCCAAATCCATGTCAGACCCTTATCCGAGCACGCAGCCTGGCAGGCCAGGAAAGGGGTGGGGACGAACGAGCGCCCCCCTCTCCTGAGCCGTACCAGGCCGCGTGCCCTCAACATGGGGGGTGCCCTGGGGAAAGGGGGGCCGTGCGGCCCCCCCACCCCAAAGCACCTTGTCCCCATGTTGATGAGGACAAGGGCCTCTTCCCGACAACCCTGGCCGTTGGTTGTCGGGGTCTGCGGGCGGGGGCTTATCGGAATCTGGGAGCCCCCTTTAATAAGGGGGCCCCCAGATCCCGGCCCCCCACCCTATGTGAATGAGTATGGGGTACGATGTACCCCTACCCATTCACCTAAGGTGTAAAATGTAAAGTACAAAAACACACACACTTTTGAAAAAATATTTTATTGCACTGCTCCGGGGTCTTCTTCCGTCTTGGGGGTCTTCTCGCCGGACTCCTCCGCCATTTACCAAGCTCTTTTACCGAGCGGAGAAGTCCGGCTACCTTCTTCGTCGTCGCCGCCGTCGTCTGGGGGTCTCGATCCGCCTTCGGGGGTCTTCTGGGGTCTCTTCTGTTCTTGCGGCGGTCGTCGTCTTCCACGCCGCCAGCGCCTTCTTCTTCTTGTTCTTCTTCTTCTTCTTCCGATGTTGACCCGTCGCTGTCTCTGCCCGGAATGCCAGAGCCGCGCTGTGCTGGGACTTATATAGGGACAAGGGGACAGGGTCACATGCTCATGTCACATGGTGACCCCGCCCCCCTGTGATGTCACAGTCCCGGAGGATGCTGGGACTGTGACATCACAAGGGGGCGGGGTCACCATGTGACATGAGCATGTGACCCTGTCCCCATGTCCCTATATAAGTCCCAGCACAGCGCGGCTCTGGCATTCCGCGCAGAGACAGCGACGGGTCAACATCGGAAGAAGAAGAACAAGAAGAAGAACAAGAAGAAGAAGGCGCCGGCGGCGCGGAAGACGACGACCGCCGCAAGAACAGAAGAGACCCCCGGAAGACCCCCGAAGGCGGATCGAGACCCCCAGACGACGGCGGCGATGACGAAGAAGGTAGCCGGACTTCTCCGCTCGGTAAAAGAGCTTGGTAAATGGCGGAGGAGTCCGGCGAGAAGACCCCCAAGACGGAAGAAGACCCCCGGAGCAGTGCAATAAAATATTTTTTCAAAAGTGTGTGTGTTTTTGTACTTTACATTTTACACCTTAGGTGAATGGGTAGGGGTACATCGTACCCCATACTCATTCACATAGGGTGGGGGCCGGGATCTGGGGGCCCCCTTATTAAAGGGGGCTCCCAGATTCCGATAAGCCCCCGCCCGCAGACCCCGACAACCAACGGCCAGGGTTGTCGGGAAGAGGCCCTTGTCCTCATCAACATGGGGACAAGGTGCTTTGGGGTGGGGGGGCCGCACGGCCCCCCTTTCCCCAGGGCACCCCCCATGTTGAGGGCACGCGGCCTGGTACGGCTCAGGAGGGGGGGGGGCGCTCGTTCGTCCCCACCCCTTTCCTGGCCTGCCAGGCTGCGTGCTCGGATAAGGGTCTGACATGGATTTGGGGGGAACCCCCACGCCGTTTTTCGGCGTGGGGAGTCCCTTTAAATCCATGCCAGCTTACGGAGCTAGCGCGGCGGCATTTACTGCCTACGCTAGCTACGTAACCTGAAGTTACGTTCTAAATGAACGGACTGCTCCGTGTGTGGGCAAGTCCGTTCATTTTCAAAAGTCCCGCGGACTTTGGCCAGCGGATAGTCCGCCGGAGAAGTCCGTGCGTGTGGTCAAGTCACACGCTCGGAAAGTCCGGCGAAGCCCCGCTGGAAAGTCCGGCGGATGTCCGCTGGACTAGGTCCGCCGCAAAAGTCCGCACGTGTGTACGCGGCATTAGGGGATCTAAGGGGATCACAGGCATGATGAATTATGGCAATTACCACTTCTCTGTTTAGTATCACTGTAATACATGGGCAAAGTTTTCTATGTTGCAAGTAGTAGATAAATCTCCAATGTCATTGTTTAGTAAGTTTCCCCAAAAAATAAATATATATATATATATATATATATATATATATATATATATATATATATATATAAATAGTTCTGCACAAACCTGAGTCAAGGGCTGAACATCATCCAACAAAACCCTGCCTTGATTAACAAAACCCCGCCTTGATCAACAATGAGCCAGACAGATGCATTCTAACAGCTATGGCAGTAAAACAACAGTATAAATACACATCCAATACACCAAAAATACAAAAACCCCACTAATACAAGTGAATGAGTGAAAACGATATGCAAACTGCCAAAACCAAACTCGTGTCTTCAGTATCAGAGCCAGGGTCATGCACGAAAGATCAAGCTGAAGGAGCAGGGAACAAGTCGGGACAGGGAGAGCGTAAATACCCTCCTAACTGGCTGCTGAGAGACACCTGTTGGTGGGCACCGGAACTACCACTTAAGGATCTGGGAGCCACAGTGCCATCAGCAGATGATCCAATTCCCGACAGGCAACTTTAAAGCTTAACTCCAGACACACCTTGATTATTTACACCTTCCTGCTACCACAGCACAGGAAAGAATATGACACCAAATTCCTGATTTGACAATGGATCTTCCAATGTAATTTTTTTGCCTACAGCTTCCAGTGGACAATAATGAGAATAAGGGAGGTAATCCAGGAAACAGTAAGATTTAACCAAGAAATGGCAGTTCAGAGTAGTAGAGGTGTGCAAATCACAAAAGTGATCATACAATTATTATTATATACAGTATCTCACAAAAGTGAGTACACCCCTCACATTTTTGTAAATATTTTATTATATTTTTTCATGTGACAACATTGAAGAAAAAAGAAGTAGTGAATGTACAGCTTGTATAACAGTGTAAATTTGCTGTCCCCTCAAAATAACTCAACACACAGCCATTAATGTCTAAACCACTGGCAACAAAAGTGAGTACACCCTAAGTGAAAATGTCTAAATTGGGCCCAATTAGCCATTTCCCTCTCTGGTGTCATGTGACTCATTAGTGTTACAAGGTCTCAG
Organism: Lithobates sylvaticus; assembly: GCA_028564925.1. Taxonomy (NCBI): domain Eukaryota; kingdom Metazoa; phylum Chordata; class Amphibia; order Anura; family Ranidae; genus Lithobates; species Lithobates sylvaticus. Next base: position 523,679,224 of record CM053026.1, read on the forward strand.
GTGTGAATGGGGAGCAGGTGTGTGTTAAATTTGGTGTTATCGCTCTCACTCTCTCATACTAGCCAATGGAAGTTCAACATGGCACCTCATGGCATAGAACTCTCTGAGGATCTGAAAAAAAGAATTGTTTTGTTGTGTCCAAATTGGGCCCAAAGTGTATTTTCCAGCACTGCCTTAACCCTCTTGGGCTTGGAGTTCACCAGAGTCCTCTTCCACTCCTGCATGGCAACATCACGGAGCTAGTGGACGTTAGAGACATTGCGCTCTATTCCACCTTCCATTTGAGGATGCCCCACAGATGCTCAATAGGGTTTAGGTCTGGAGACATGCTTGGCCAGTTCATCGCCTTTACCCTCAGCTTCTTTAGCAAGGCAGTGGTCGTCTTGGAGGTGTGTTTGGGGTCGTTATCATGCTGGAATACTGCCCTGCGGCTCAGTCTCCGAAGGGAGGGGATCATGCTCTGCTTCAGTATGTCACAGGACATGTTGTAATTTATGGTTCCCTCAAAGAGCTGTAGCTCTCCAGTGCCGGCAGTACTCATGCAGCCCCAGACCATGACAATCCCACCACCATGCTTGACTGTAGGCAAGACACACTAGTCTTTGTACTCCGCACCTAGTTGCTGCCACTCACGCTTGACACCATCTGAACCAAATAAGTTTATTTTGGTCTCATCAGACCAGAGGAGATGGTTCCAGTAATCCATGCCTTTAGTCTTTTTGTCTTCAGCAAACTTTTTGTGGGCTTTCTTGTGCATCATATTTAGAAGAGGCTTCCTTCTGGGACGACAGCCATGCAGACCAATTTGATGCAGTGTGCGGCGTATGGTCTGAGCACTGACAGGCTGGCCCCCATCCCTTCAACCTCTGCAGCAATGATGGTAGCACTCATATGTCTATTTTCCAAAGACAATCTCTGGATATGACACTGAGCTCATACACTCAACTTCTTTGGTCGACCATGGCGAGGCCTGTTCTGAGTGGAACCTGTCCTGTAAAACTGCTGTATGGTCTTGGCCACCGTGCTGCAACTCAGTTTCAGGGTCGTGGCAATCTTCTTATAACCTAGGCCATCTTTATGTAGCGCAACAATTCTTTTTTTCAGATCCTCAGAGAGTTCTATGCCATGAGGTGCCATGTTGAACTTCCATTGGCTAGTATGAGAGAGTGAGAGCGATAACACCAAATTTAACACACCTGCTCCCCATTCACACCTGAGACCTTGTAACACTAATGAGTCACATGACACCGGAGAGGGAAAATGGCTAATTGGGCCCAATTTAGACATTTTCACTTAGGGGTGTACTCACTTTTGTTGCCAGCGGTTTAGACATTAATGGCTGTGTGTTGAGTTATTTTGAGGGGGACAGCAAATTTACACTGTTATTCAAGCTGTACACTCACTACTTTACATTGTAGCAAAGTGTAATTTATTCAGTGTTGTCACATGAAATATATAATAAAATATTCACAAAAATGTGAGGGGTGTACTCACTTTTGTGAGATACTGTATGTATATATATATATATCAGCTGTGTATCTTGAATTGTAATATAGAAGGTCACCAGCTTCTTTTCATAATCAGGAAGAACTATAATAACTGTTTGCATTGTAGTGAGGAGCAGAATCACAAGGTAATTTACATGTCAGAAACAAAAGCTCTGAAAAAGAGACCCAGAATTTTGACTACTAACTCCATAAATCACTGTAATCCCACACCTGTGAGAAAATTCTGGATACCACCAAAGCTCCTGCTATAAAACTTTTCAGTTCTTAGTCTGTGAATTCCTTTTTCAAATATTTTCTCATCCAAGACCCTGCAGCAAAAATATTTTTGTATCCATGTGTTTGCCATACAGGACTAATTGTTAGTTGACTAGACTAGTTGTGATATGATTTTATTAGCAGTGGTTAGAAAACTAGCAGCGATATGCAGATTTTTTGTTTTTTTTGCAATGTTATATACCATAGATCTTAGCATAATTTGTGTAGCACTAATTTGTCTAGCCAATGATTTTGACTGGTTCTTCCCCAAACAGTGCCGAGGCAACCAATCCCAAAGGCAACAGTCCATTTACTCTGGCTCCATTAAACAGTCTAGGGGATGTCTTTTTAAGATTACTTGCTAGTAGGGATGAGCCGAACACCCCCCCCCCCCCCCTTCGGCTCGCACCAGAACCCCCGCAAACGGACCTAAACTCTGTGCGAGCATTAGAACCCTATTAGTTACAATGGATGCGAACGTTCAAAATCAAAAGTGATCATTTTAAAGGCTAATATGCATGTTATTGTCATAAAAAGTGTTTGGGGGCCTGGGTCCTGCCCCAGGGGACAAGTATCAATGCAAATTTTTTTTTAAAAACGGCCGTTTTTTCAGGAGCAGTGATTTTAATAATGCTTAAATTGAAACAATAAAAGTGTAATATTCCTTTAAATTTCGTACCTGGGGGGTGTCTATAGTATGCCTGTGAGGGGGCGCATGTTTCCTGTGCTTAGAACTGTCCCTGCAAAAAGTGTCATTTTTGCAGGAAAAAAAGCTATTTAAAATCACTCGCGGCTAATGTATTGACGGCTCTCCAGATCAGAACTGAATAGAGATGGGCTGAACACCCCCCTGTTCTTTTCAGTTCACAGCAGAACTCCCAAACAGGGGAAAAGTTCTGCCCCGAACTGCAAACTCCATTGAAGTCTATGGGAGCCGAATATGAGAAATCAAAAGTCCCCATTTTGAAGGCTTATATGCAAGTAATTGGCAATTAACCACTTAAGGACCGCCTCACGCCTATGTACGTTGGAAGAATGGCACGGCTGGGCACAATAACGCATAGGTACGTTGCCCTTTAAGAGCCCGGCCGTGGGTTGTGCGCCGCCGGTGTCCCGCGATCAGGTCACAGAGCTAAAGAACAGGGAGAGGTAACTCTAAACAAACCTCTCCCCGTGCTTCCTAGTGAGGCTGTCACTGATCGTCTGTTCCCTGTCGTCATAGGGAAAGACGATCAGTGATATCACACGCCAAGCCACGCCCCCTACAGTAAAAAAAAACACATAGGTCACACTTAACCCCTACACTGTCCCCTAGTGGTTAACCCCTTCACTGCCAGTGACATTTTTACATTAATCAATGCATTTTTAACCGCTTCCCGACCGCCTCACGCCGTTATACGTCGGCAGAATGGCACGGCTAGGCAAAACCACGTACAGGTACGTGGCCCTTTAAAAGCCTAGCGGCCGCGCGCGCTGCCCGGTCGGGAGCTCCGTGACCACGGCCACAGGACCAGCGGACCTGGTGTCCCGCGATCGGGTCACAGAGCTGAAGAACGGGGAGAGGTCTGTGTAAACAAACCTTTCCCCGCGCTTCCTACTCTGCCTGTCATTGATTGGCTGTTCCCTGTCATCGGGAAAGCCGATCAATGATGTCAGCCCCGCCCCCTAATGTAAAAAAAAAAACACACGTCACACACCATAACCCCTCCCCGCCCCTAGTGGTTAACTCTTTCACTGCCAGTGTCATTTATACAGGAATCAATGCATTTAAATAGCATTGATTGCTGTATAAATGACAATGGTCCCAAAAATCTGTCAAAAATGTCCGATGTGTCCGCCATAATGTCGCAGTCACAATAAAAATCGCTGCTCGCCGCCATTACTAGTAAAAAAAAAAATATTAATAAAAATGCTATAAAACTATCCCCTATTTTGTAAACGCTATAACTTTTGCGCAAACCAATCAATAATCGCTAATTGCGATTTTTTTTACCAAAAATATGTAGAAGAATACGTATCGGCCTAAACTGAGGAAAAAAAAAGTTTTTTTTTATATATATTTTTTGGGGATATTTATTATAGCAAAAAGTAAAAAATATTGCTTTTTTTTCAAAATTGGCGCTATATTTTTGTTTATAGCGCAAAAAATGAAAACCGCAGGGGCGATCAAATACCACCAAAAGAAAGCTCTATTTGTGGGAAAAAAAGGACGCCAATATTGTTTGGGAGCCACGTCGCACGACCGCGCAATTGTCAGTTAAAGCGACGCAGTGCGAATCGCAAAAAGGGGCCCGGTCCTTCGGCTGCAATATGGTCCAGGGCTGAAGTGGTTAATCAAATTTATTTCTGTATTAATGCCAACGGTCCCAAAAATGTCCGACGTGTCCGCCATAATGTCGCAGTCACAATAAAAATTGCTGATGGCCGCCATTACTAGTAAAAAAAAAAAAATGCCATAAAACTATCCCCTATTTTGTAGACGCTATAACTTTTGCGCAAACCAATCAATAAATGTTTGTTGCAATTTTTTTTACCAAAAATATGTAGAAGAATACGTATTGGCCTAAACTGAGGAAAAAATATGTTTTTTATATATTTTTGGGGGATATTTATTATAGCAAAAATTTTAATATATTGAATTTTTTTCAAAAATGTCGCTATATTTTTGTTTATAGCGCAAAAAATAAAAAAACGCAGAGGTGATCAAATACCACCAAAAGAAAGCTCTATTTATGGGAAAAAAAGGACAACAATTTTGTTTGGGAGCCAAGTCGCACGACCGCACAATTGTCAGTTAAAGAGAAGCAGTGCCGAATCGCAAAAAGGGGCCTGGTCCTTTAGCTGCAAATTGGTCCGGGGCTTAAGTGGTTAAAAGTGTATGGGGGTCCGGGTACTGCCCTGGGCGACATGTATCAATGCAAAAACTATTTTAAAAAATTATTGTTTTTTAACCACTTGCTGCCCACCGTAAAGCAAAATGACGTGATCAGGATAACAGTGCCACCCATTGGGGCGCACAGCACGGCGATCGGAGGTGCTGTGTGTCAGTCTGACACACCACAACTCCGATCATGGTATGAAGCCTGTGACCAATCACAGCTGATCATCGCGTGAACCATCACCGGTAACCGGCTTTCCTCGGTTCATGCTGACAGGGAGAGCTGATCGAGGCTCTCCCTGTCGGGGGGGGGGGGTCTGTGCTGATAATCAACACATTGATTATAAGCACAGCCCCCATCAAAAGGTGCCCATCAGCTGCCAATCAGTGCCCATCACCTGCCAGCCTGCCCCTTCTATAAACGCCTGTCAGTGCCCACAACAGTGCCGATCAATGCCCAAAAAAGTGCCAATCAGTGCCCTATCAGTAATGCCTGTCAGTGCCCCATCAAAGTGCCAATCATTGCCACTCAGTAATGCCTGTCAGTAGCTCCTCATTAGTGTTGCCTATCCAGTGCTGCCTATCAGTGCCCATCAGTGCCGCCTATCAGTGCCCATCAGTGCAGCCTATTAGTGCCATCAGTGCTGTCAGTGCCGCCTATCAGTGCCCATCAGTTTTTTCTTTCAAAATTGTTGGTCTTTTTTTCATTTATAGCGCAAAAATTAAAAACCGCAGAGGTGATCAAATACCTCCAAAAGAAAGCTCTGTTTGTCGGAAGAAATTTATAAAAATTTAGTTTGGGTACAGTGTTGCATGACCGCGCAATTGTCATTCGAAGTGCAACAGTGATGAAAGCTAAAAATTGTCCTGGGCAGGAAGGGGGACAGTGCCTGGTATTGAAGTGGTTAAAAGAACAATTATTTTAATGATGTTTAAAGTGACACAATAAAAATTAAACATTCCTTTAAATATAGTGACGGGGGGGGGGGGGGGGGGGGGGGGGGGGGGGGGGGGGGGGGTCCCTTAGTTTGCCTGTAAAGTGGTGCATCTGTAGCATGTAAAGAACATGCTGCAGCAAAAATGACATTTATAAAGAAAAAACAAACATGTCAAATCACATTTAAATTTATTTGCGGTTGCAATTGCCGGCACCCGGCTATTTAAAAAAAAATTATGCCAGGCTCTTCGGGTTTGGTATGGAATTTAAGGGGAACCGCATGCCAAAATTAAAAGAAAAAACAGCATGGGGTCCCCCAAAATCCATATCATATCCTTATCCAAGCATCATGTTGATGGCGACAAGGGTCTCTTTCCCACAACCCTGAACTGTGGTTGTGGGGGTCCGGGGGCAGGGGGCTTATCAGAATCTGGAAGCCCCCTTTAACAAGCAATTAATATAACCCCTTTATGGACCTGTACACGTATGTTTAACATACTGTATTTGTTGTGGTTCTTGTTTGCTTTGTTCATAAAATAATTCTGCTTTTATGTACTCTGATAAAGTAAGCCAAGGAATGCATATGTAAACATTCTACCTTGAAATAAAAAAAAAACAAAAAAAACGACAGTGTGAGAAGCAGCACCATTGCTCACTAAGCTCACTAAGGGACTTGTGCCAAACAGAATAAAACTGCAAAGGACGTGTGTGCCATGATGCCAGAACAAATAACATATATATGTACAAGTATATATTGGAATCTAAATTCACAAACAGCTGATAATATGTATCAATGTACCATATCAGGCATAAAAGCCTGTCATGGATTTTAACTTGCATTACTTTTTTAGCACTATTTTTTACAGTCAGCTTTAATGATATCAGTGATTTTAGTCAAAGCTAATAATAAGCTTCCATACCATTATATCTAAGGCAATCCCTTCTTCACTGCAACATGTTTCAGAGGATGCCCCTTGCATGACCATGGCCATTTATGGTGGGATTGACCAGTTTTTCAAACTTTTTGGAGCCGTGTGTATCAGACAATACAACAAACATTGGTTTACCAACTTCAAATTAATCCATCAGAAACTCTACTTTGTAAAATACCTGATTGATGTTGTAATAGCTTATTCTGGCTGTTAACCAATATCTTTACAACATCTAAATGAACAATCACTAATGTATGGAAACCAACATTGTCCCATGCAGAATTCCAGAATAAAGTATTTTTAAACTACTGTATGTTCTTTGAAAAGCTTACTGCTCTTTAGTATGAAACAATTTTTTGAATCTGGACTAGATCATTTCTTGTCCCCTTCTAATTCACTACCTATTTAAGATTAACACTTTCCTTTTCCCTCCACCTTTCAACCCTACCCTACTTTTCCCCTTGTCTGGTATCTTTAACGCTCCCCCTTCCCCTGTTTTCCCCTTTCACTACATCTGCTCTTTTTTTTTCTACTTCCTCCCCTTGTTACAAGACCTTTTACATAGTCTTCTACATTGCATTTTTTCTATTGGCACCTTTTTCTTTCTCAAATAATTTTTATTGATCACATTCAAGACATTCAAGGTTATAAGCTCTATGTTCATGACAAATAAAGATCATTAATAATGCAGTAAAGACATTTTGAGACAGCCATAGCAGTGGCAGCCACAATACACAAATATACAAAAATCTAAAAAAAAAAACTGTTTAGCCCCATACACACGATCAGATTTTCCGACGGGAAATGTTGGATGTCAGGCTGTTTGCGGAAATTGACATAGTTACTTATGTGTTTCCATGATTTAATGTTTACATGACCTACATTCATTATTACTATTATATTATATTACTATTACTATTACTACTATTATACAGGATTTATATAGCGCTAACAGTTTACACAGCTCTTTACTACATGAGGGTAGACAGTACAATTACAATACAATTTAATACAGTAGGAATCCGAGAGCCCTGCTTGTAAGAGCTCCATGCAATAGGTCACTTTACTTTTGTACACTGAGGGTCCACATTATAGTAATTACCCCTCAGAGTTTATTATTACTTGTTTTACAGCAGCTAAAAAACTTAATATTATAATATTATACAACATGATTGTCCCCTATTCAGGGAACATGCTTGTTATGTGTATTCCTGTTGATGTTAACCATTTGCCTCTTCTTTATCTACTGCAATGGTTTTATGACAAATGCCACATAATACTGAATTAAAAAAATAATAATAATAAAATAAATGTGCATGCAGATGGCACATGTATAGATGGCACATGTTGGGGCAATTGACACATGCACACTAAAACAGAAGTTCAAGTGGACTACTCCTTTAGAGCATTATATTTAAAAATCAAGCCTAGAAAGTATGGAAGCTAAAGCATGAGCAAGATGCAAATATAATTTTCAAAACAGGTCAGCAGTGGCATCCTCCATATTTATGTTATGATATGGAGTAATTTAAATCCCATTTTTATTTTTTATTTTTAAATACCTGCCCAGTCGTAGGGGAAAAAAAAACCTCTTGCTGCAATGCTCACCTCCTCTCCAACACTTGCACAGTGATGCAATCCCCTTTTCTTTTTCATACATCTTATTCATTACCTGCTGGGTTATACTTCATCATTAGGTGAATGGACATTGGTAGACCAAAGGTCTTCAGACAGGAAGTGATCCCCTATATAACCCCTCCCATACAGGAAGTACTTTGGTTTTTAGTGTCTGCAAGGTGGATGGCACGGTTTGTTTGAGCTCTCTGAGCTCCAGGTCTCTAGTCCCACAAACGGTTCCAAAAATGAATCAAGGGATTGACCGATCGGATCCATTTGACACAGACTTTTATGCTTAGATAGATGGTACCCGAGCCCCATAAAGAATACTCAAGATCCTGCAAGGTTTTGCCTGTAATGTGGCCTCCGGGGGCTCGACCCTGCAGAGTGGAAATCCTGGACACTGCAGCGCTAAGGCATTTCCTGCAGGGTGCTGTACAGGTCCAAGGGTGTGGACCCTAAACATGAAAGGGTACCCAGTCCTTGAAGGTCCAAGTGACAGGAACCAGTCGTGAAGAGTGAAGATTGAGCCCTTAGTTCCTAAGTGGCTCTGTGCCTGGACCGGTAAGTGAAACCCCTTTATTTTATTATTGTGGGGTGACCCAGTGATTGTAACAATCAGTCAAGCTAGCTAAAGGCTGGACACCTGTGTGCGGTGACCATACAGGGGAGTTCTGGGCTAGCTGTGGGTGTTTGCAAAGTGTAAATTTTTTGCTTGTGTCTGGCTGTTTTTTGCCTGTATGATGGTGCACTATGGTGCGCCATTTCGCCTTGGTTGGTCATGGCGCACATTCGTTCACAGACCACCGCTGGGCTCAGCAGTTTGTTTGTTTGGCGACCATGTCGCATGCGGATTCACCGCACATGTGCCATAGCCTTTATCTGGGCAAACGAAGATTTGCATCATATGCGAATACAGTCACGCTCACTCGCCGGGAATGCTCAAATGCGTGCGCATGCACGCTCAGAACGTTCTGGTGCACACCCAGCTTATTTAAGCTGTATATGCCAAGCATGTGGTGCTTCCAGAAGGCAGCTGTGGGACACAGAACAGGCTCTGAACAGACACTTGTAGTGGTTAATTTCTCCTTACCCGGGTCACGTGAGTCAACAAGTGTTGCTTGGCAGGCTAAAGGTGCTTAGCAGGATTGTTGCATAGGGGCTTGGTGAGCCCTATTAAAGGGTCTCCCTTTTGAGGTGTTTTAACCACTTTCAGACCGGACCAATTTGCAGCCAAAGGACCAGGCCCCTTTTTGCGATTCGGCACTGCGTCGCTTTAACTGACAATTGCACGGTCATGCGACATGGCTCCCAAACAAAATTGACGTCCTTTTTTTTTCCACAAATAGAGCTTTCTTTTGGTGGTATTTGATCGCCCCTGCGTTTTTATTTTTTGCGCTATAAAAAAAAAAGAGCGACAATTTTGAAAAAAAAAGGAATTTTTTTATTTTTTAAAAAAATATTAAAAAAAAAATTTTTTTTTTCGTCAGTTTAGGCCGATACGTATTCTTCTACATATTTTTGGTAAAAAAAAAAATCGCAATAAGCGATTTTTGGTTTGCGCAGAAGTTATAGCGTACAAGATAGGGGATAGTTTTAAAGCATTTTTATTAATAATTTTTTTTTATTAGTAATGGCGGCGATCAGCGATTTTTATTGTGACTGCGACATTATGGCAGACACATCGGACATTTTTGACACATTTTTGGGACCATTGTCATTTATACAGCAATCAATGCTATTTAAATGCATTGATTCCTGTATAAATGACACTGGCAGTGAAGGGGTTAACCACAAGGGGGCAGTGTAGGGGTTAAGTATGCCTAGGGGTGTGTTTCTTACTGTGGGGGGGCGTGGCTGTCAGCTAGTGAATGCTGATCTCTGCTCCAATCACAGGGAGCAGAGATCTGCGTCACTAGTTGCTAGGCAGAACGGGGAGATGCTGTTTATCTCAGCATCTCCCCCCGTTCAGCCTTCCTGTGAGACGATCGTGGGTGTCCCCGCGGCAATCGAGTCTGCGGGGCCCGCAACCGGACTCACGGGGGTCCCGACCGGCGCGGGAGCGCGCAGCTCCCGGCGCGCGCCCGATGGAGGGACTGATATATACGCCCTCCTGCCTGTACGTGCCATTCTGCCGACGTATATCTGTGTGCGCCGGTCGGGAAGTGGTTAACTACACCCAAGTACTCTTTGTTTGCGGCACTGAATGTCTTCCAAAAAGAGGAGTGGGACTAACACCACAGGGAAGGGCACACCTACGTCATCAGTAGTTCCTAATGAACCTAGTCATATCCCTAGTGTTGTATCCCCTGAAAGACCAGCGGCTCCCGGGCAATCTGCGCCTATCTGGTATTGTGCCTACAGTCAACGCTGCTGCTTTACCCTTTATTGCTAAGGATGAACTGTCCTCAGCCCTAGCCGGGTTAGAGCACAGGGTTGATGGCATGATTGCTTCTATCCCGCAGGGTGACAGGAAGCATGACAGATCCCCCTCCCTGGAGTCTCCTCATCTGGAGCAGGAATGGGTTGAGGATGGGGAAGAGCTGAAAGCTCAGGATTCGGTGAAGTGCCTGGCAGATGAGTTTGCTTCCGAGCAATCTGGACAAGATGATATCCACTCAATGTCTGCCTCTCAGTTGCAGAGGATTTTGATCCTGACTCTGACTGAAATGGTTCGTTCTGCCTTTAAGTTGCCTCTTGCAGAGGTGACTGAGCCCCCCTGGTCCTCTTTGGAATCTCTGAGACCTTTTCAGGTCGCACAGACTTTCCCGCTACACCCCCTATTGGAACAGGCGGTGTATGCTGATTGGGAACATCCTGACAGGACTTTTTTGCCTCCTTTTATATCCCATGGATGAAAAGTTCATTAAAAAATGGATCAAGCCAGCCGTAGATGCAGCAGTCTCTTCCTTAAACAAGAACTTAACTTGTCCGTAGATAATGCACAGGGCTTGAAAGACCCTGTTGACAAGAAGTTGGAGTTATTATTAAAGGCTTTCTTTTCTTTGGCCAGTTCAGCCATTCAGCCAGATGTTGCAGCAATTGGTATTTGCCAGTCCATAAAGGATCAAGTCAAATGGCAGGATAGGCCTTAACAGGAGGATGATCTGCCTGAAAAGAAGACAGATATTCCTTGAGTGCTGTGTTTTGCTGTTGATGTTTTAAAGGATTCAATACAGCAGGTTTCTCGTCTGGCTCTCTTGTCTGTACATATGCACAGACTTTTTTGGCTTAAGAACTGGCCAGCCGAGCTTCCTTGTAAAAAGTAGAGAAGAGTTCTCTATTTCCTGTGAAGAAAAGCACCAAACGTTCCTCGTTTAAAAACCCAGGGACTGCTTCCTCAAATGTCTCAGTGTCAGGGCAGTTCCGCCGCCAACAGGGCACTAGGGCCAGGGGCAAGCCACAAGGCCAGGTCCAAAAAATTATTATAAATCCAGCATCAAACCCTCCTTTTGAGGGGATGCCCCCATGCCATCAGGTGGGGGGAAGGCTGCTGCACTTTGCGGACATTTGGAAAAAAACAGTTCAGGACGAGTGGGTCACCTCAATTATATCTCGCGGTTACAAGCTGGAGTTACCGGGGGTGCCCCTCAGAGGTTTCTAAGATCCAGCGTTCCCTCGGATCCTCCAAAAAGAAACGTATTGCTTCAGGCACTACATCATCTAGTGCATCAAGGAGTGATTGTAGAGGTTCCGGTATCCGAAAGGGGCACAGGGTTTTACTCAATCCTGTTTACGGTTCAGAAACCAAATGGGGACACAAGGCCCATTTTGGACCTAGAACAAGTATCTATTGATACAATCCTTTCAGATTAAGTCTGTCTGTTTAGTAGTAACCTCGTTCCAGAGGGGAGACTTTTTAGCTTCCATCGATATAAAGGAGGCATACTTACACATACCTATCTTTCAGCCTCATCACAGCTTCCTACGTTTCACAGTAAAAGAACGTAAATTTCAGTTTGTGGCTCTACCCTTCGGGCTTGCTACAGCTTCCCGGGTGTTCCCAAAAGTCCTAGCACCAGTACTGGGTCTTTAAGGGCCTAATGGATCCTGGTGCTTGGGTATCTGGATGACCTCCTGCTCAGAGATCACTCAGTACAGGCTCTAGAACAGAGCATAACATACACAGTGAGGAATTTGAGAAGCTTAGGCTGGATCATAAATACTGAAAAGTCAGCCTTGAGACCTGCTCAAAGTCTAAAATATTTACGTCTGATTCTAAACACGGTCCAAGCAAGAGTATTCTTGCCACCCGTAAGGATCTATGCCCTGAAGGATCAGGTGTGTAAGATAAGGGGCACCAGACAACCCTCCATTCGGCTCTGTTTAAGTCTTCTAGGGAAGATGGTATCCTCCTTCGAGGCAGTGCCCTATGCCCAGTTCCATTCCAGGCCTTTACAACAAGACATCTTGTTGGCTTGGAACAGAGGAAAAAAAAAACCTGGATTATCCAATGTGCTTATCGCCTCAGGCATGCTTAAGCCTAAACTGGTGGTTGCAGGATCAGAACCTGCGAAAGGGAAAATCCTTTCTCCCGGTAACTTGGAGAGTACTGACTACAGATGCCAGTCTCTTAATCTGGGGAGCGACCTCACAGCCCAGGGGAAATGGTCAGGGACAGAGCAGACCCTGCCCATCAATTTCCTAGAATTACGGACAGTATGTCTGGTCCTACGATCCTGGGCGGTGGAGCTTCAGGACTGAACCATCAGGGTTCAGTCCGACAATGCCACAGCAGTGGCCTATATTAACCACCAAGGTGGGACCATGAGTCGTTAAGCTCTGATGGAGGTGAACTACCTACTAGCGTGGGCAGAGGGACATGTGCCAATAATATCGGCAGTCAATATCTCAGCCACCAGCAGATCTGCCCAGGGGAATGGTCCCTACAGCCAGAGGTGTTCCAGGAAATTTGCCAATGTTGGGGATGGCCAGAGGTTGACCTACTGGCATCCAGGTTCAACAACAAGCTACAACAGTTTCTTGAACAAGAGATGCTCTGGCAATTGGAGCAGATGCTCTGATAGTTCCATGGAGCCAGTACTCCCTGGTTTATGCTTTCCCTCCGATCTCTCTCCTTCCACATTTGTTGCGCAGGATTCGGTGAGAGGGGATTCCAGTCATTCTGGCGGCACCAGCCTGACCCAGAGGGCCCTGGTTCCCGGAGATTGTGAGACTGACAATAGACGGGCCATGGACACTTCCACGTCGCCCCGATCTACTGTCTCAAGGTCCTATATTTCACCCCAATTTACAGTCTCTAAATTTGATGGCATGGCTATTGAAGCCAAGGTGTTAAAGGACCGTGGCATCTCAGGACCTACTGTCTACTCTAGTGAATGCTAGAAAAGCTATCACTAGGAAAATTTATCATAAGGTCTGAAAGACTTATATTGCTTGGTGTGAAGTCAGAAAATGGCATCCTCGGAAATATGTGATTGGGAGAATTATCTCTTTTCTACAGTCAACTGTGGAAATCAAATTGGCTTTGAGTACAATCAGAGGTCACGTTTCGGCACTATCAGTATTCTTTACTTTAGCCTCCCATTCACTGATCCGGACGTTTATGCAAGGGGCAACTCGCTTGCTTCCCCCCATTAGGTCAACTATGTGTCCTTGGGACTTGAACTTGGTGCTGTCTGTGTTATAGAAACAACAATTTGAACCTATTAAGGAAATTCCATTAGACTTTCTGTCACGCAAGCTAGCCTTCCTGATGGCTATCACCTTGGCTAGAAGGGTGTTGGAGTTGGTGGCCCTTTCATGCAGCGTACTTAATCCTCCACCATTACGGCCTGTTCCATCCTTTTTGCCAAAAGTGGTGTTGGCCTTTTAATTTAAATCAGGACATTATTTTGCCTTCTTTTTTCTCTCAGCCTCCTTCGGCGGAAGAGAGACGACTGCATTCTTTGAATGTTGTCAGGGCAGTCAAGGTTTATTTGTCTAGATCTGCGGAGATCTGAGGATCAGACTCTTTTTTTGTTTTACCAAAAGGACCCAAGAAGGGGCAGGCAGCTTCCAAAGCTTCCATTGCCAATTGGGTCCATCAATTGGTCATTCAGGCCTACGGTCTGAAACATAAAGCTCCTCCCTTTAGGGGGAGAGCTCATTCTACCAGGGGTGTAGGAACCTCCTGGGCTTTTCGCCATCAGGTATCTGAGGCTCAAATTTGTGAGGCTGCTACCTGGTCTTCAGTGCATACGTTCACAAAATTTTATCAAGTGGATAATCGAGCAGCCAAGGATTCCGTTTTCGGCCGCAGTGTACTGCGGGCTGCCGTATAAGTTCTGATGGCTATTGTTTGGCAGGGTGTCTCCCTCCCCTTAAGGCTAGGGATGAGCCGAACACCCCCCTGTTCGGTTCGCACCAGAACCCGCGAACGGACCTAAAGTCCGTGCGAGCTTTAGAACCCTATTAGTTATAATGGATGCGAACGTTCGAAATCAAAAGTGCTCATTTTAAAGGCTAATATGCATGTTATTGTCATAAAAAGTGTTTGGGGACCTGGGTCCTGCCCCAGGGGACATGTATCAATGCAAAAAAATTTTTTTTTAAACGGCCGTTTTTTCAGGAGCAGTGATTTTAATAATGCTTAAATTGAAACAATAAAAGTGTAATATTCCTTTAAATTTCGTACCTGGGGGATGTCTATAGTATGCATGTAAAGGGGCGCATGTTTCCCGTGCTTAGAACTGTTTCTGCAAAAAGTGTCACTTTTGCAGGAAAGAAAGCTATTTAAAATCACTCGCGGCTAATGTTAATTGACGTCTCCCGTAACACAGAGAACAGTCATTCATTGAAAGTCATTCATAAAAAAAAAAGTCATTGATAAAAAATAAAAAATTAAAAAAAAAAAAGTGTGGGGGTCCCCCAAAATTCAATAACCAGGCGCTTCAGGTCTGGGATGGATATTAAGGGGGACCCCAGCCAAAAAGAAAAAAAAATGGCGTAGGGTCCCCCTCAAAATCCATACCAGATCCCTGAGGTCTGGGATGGATTTTAAGGGGAACCCCAGCCCAAAAAAATGGCGTGGGGTCCCCCTCAAAATCCATACCAGACCCTTATCCGAGCACGCAACCTGGCAGGCCGCAGGAAAAGAGGGGGGACGAGAGCGGCCCCCCCTCCCGCCTGAACCGTACCAGGCCACATGCCCTCAACATTGGGAGGATGCTTTGGGGGTCTAAGACCCCCAAAGCACCTTGTCCCCATGTTGATGACAAGGGCCTCATCCCCACAACCGTGCCCGGTGGTTGTGGGGGTCTGCGGGCGGGGGGCTTATCGGAATCTGGAAGCCCCCTTTAACAAGGGGACCCCCATATCCCGGCCCCCCCTGTGTGAAATGGTAAGGGGGTACAAAAGTACCCCTACCATTTCACCAAAAAAGTGTCAAAAATTGTAAAAATGACAGGAGACGGTCTTTGACAATTCCTTTATTAAAATCTTCTTTCTTCATCCTTCGGTTTCTTCATCTTCTCCTTCCGTCATCATCTTCCATCTTCTTCCATTTTCTTCTTCCTCCGATCCGCTTCTTCTTGCGCTGGTCTTCTCGTCCGGCATCTTCTTCCATGCGTCGGCATCTGTTCTTCTGTCGGGCCGCTCCTCGCAATGGGAGGCTTCGCTCCGTCTGACAGGTCTTTTATACCGGAGGGCACCTGGTGACCCCGCCCCCTCTGACGTCATGGGGAAAGCCATAGGGAATTCCCCATGACGTCCCCGTGCGTCAGAGGGGGCGGGGTCACCAGGTGCCCTCCATTATAAAAGACCTGTCAGAGGCAGTGAAGCCTCACATAGCGGGAGCCTCCCATTGCGAGGAGTGGCCCAAGAAGAGACACCGATGCCGACGCCATGGAAGAAGATGCCGGACGAGAAAGACGAGAAGACTAGCGCAAGAAGAAGCGGATCGGAGGAAGAAGAAAATGGAAGAAGATGGAAGAAGATGACGGAAGGAGAAGATGAAGAAACCGAAGTATGAAGAAAGAAGAAAGAAGATTTTAACCGCTTCCCGACCGCCTAACGCAGATATACTGCGGCAAAATGGCACGGGCAGGCAAAATCACGTGCCTGTATGTGATCCTATAAATGCCTGCCCGTGGGTTGCGCGCGCGCCACGCTCGCGACCCGGTCGGGAGCTCCGTGACCCCGGCCGCGGGACCAGCGGACCCGATCGCCGCTGGTGTCCCGCGATCGGGTTACGGAGCTGAAGAACGGGGAGAGGTATGTGTAAACAAACCTCTCCCCGCGCTTCCTACTCTGCCTGTCATTGATTGGCTGTTCCCGGTCATCGGGAAAGCCGATCAATGACATCAGACGTCAGCCCCATCCCCTAATGTAAAAAAAAAACACACACGTCACAGCCCATAACCCCTCCCCTCCCCCTAGTGGTTACCCCTTCACTACAACTGTCATTTATACAGGAATCAATGCATTTAAATAGCATTGATTGCTGTATAAATGACAATGGTCCCAAAAATGTGTCAAAAATGTCCGATGTGTCCGCCATAATGTCGCAGTCACAATAAAAATCGCTGATCGCCGCCATTACTAGTAAAAATAAAATATTAATAAAAATGCTATAAAACTATCCCCTATTTTGTAAACGCTATAACTTTTGCGCAAACCGATCAATAATCGCTAATTGCGATTTTTTTTACCAAAAATATGTAGAAGAATACGTATCGGCCTAAACTGAGGAAAAAAAATGTTTTTTTAGATATTTTTTTGGGGATATTTATTATAGCAAAAAGCAAAAAATATTGCATTTTTTTTCAAAATTGTCGCTCTATTTTTGTTTATAGCGCAAAAAATAAAAACCGCAGGGGCGATCAAATACCACCAAAAGAAAGCTCTATTTGTGGAAAAAAAAGGACGCCAATTTTCTTTTGGAGCCACGTCGCACGACCGCGCAATTGTCAGTTAAAGCAACCCAGTGCCGAATCGCAAAAAGGGGCCCGGTCCTTTGGCTGCCAATTGGTCCGGGGCTGAAGTGGTTAATAAAGGAATTGTCAAAGACCGTCTCCTGTCATTTTTACAATTTTGACACTTTTTTGGTGAAATGGTAACCCCCTTACCATTTCACAGGGGGGGGCGGGATCTGGCGGTCCCCTTGTTAAAGGGGGCTTCCAGATTCCGATAAGCCCCCCGCCCGCAGACCCCCACAACCACTGGGCACGGTTGTGGGGATGAGGCCCTTGTCCTCAAAATGGGGACAAGGTGCTTTTCTCAGACCCCCAAAGCATCCTCCCAATGTTGAGGGCATGTGGCCTGATACGGTTCAGGTGGGAGGGGGGCCGCTCTCGTCCCCCCTCTTTCCTGCGGCCTGCCAGGTTGCGTGCTCGGATAAGGGTCTGGTATGGATTTTGAGGGGGACCCCACGCCATTTTTTTTGGCTGGGGTTCCCCTTAAAATCCATCCCAGACCTCAAGGGTCTGGTATTGAATTTGGGGGACCCCCCCTTTTTTTTTTTTTTTTTTTTTGTTTTTTATCAATGAATGACAGTTCTCTGTGTTACAGGAGCCATCAATTCATTAGCCGCGAGTGTTTTTAAATAGCTTTCTTTCCTGCAAAAATTACACTTTTTGCAGGGACAGTTCTAAGTACAGGAAACCTGCCCCCCCTTCACAGGCAACCTATAGACACCCCCCCAGATGCGATACTGCAATGCTGTACTAACAGCACGCACACACAAATCCCCAGAAATAGAGCACATATTGTCTGCAGCACACTGACACTGACTATGCGAGGCCGCCGCCGCCGCGGCCTCTTATACCGTAGGGCGTGTACTAAAGCCCCTGAGCTATAATTGGCCAATCCTGCCTGTAGCCAATTATGGCTCTCCTCGCTGATTGGCCAAGCATGCACAGTGCATGCTTGGCCACATCAGCCAGCATTGCACTGCGACTGGCGCAATGCATTGCGGGCCGCTCGCATCACACGAATTTGAGGCGAGCGGCCCAAATAGTTCTGGGCTCGCCGAACGGCGAACGCCCGATGTTCGAAACATGGGTTCAAATCGAACACCGGGCCCATCCCTACCAGTGCTGGAATAGAGATGAAAAGGGAAGAGGACCCTGCACACCACCAATCATGTGACTTGACTACACACTGTACAATTTTGCAGCACTGACATTCTCACATCAGCAACACTAAGAGGATCACCCAGTGCTGGAATAGAGATGAAAAGGGAAGAGGACCCTGCACACCATGTGACTTTAAATAAGGTGAGTCTGAACTAGGGGGCAGCAGTATGGAGGATAGTATTGAGCTTTAAAGCTGTTCGTTTTAACTTACCTGTATTGTGTTTTGTTGCAGTGTTCTACTTATTCTTGCAACTTATTTATTATATTGAAAGCCCAGATGAGTCTTAGAGTAATGTCTGAGTTAGCTATTAATACTTTGATGGCTTAATAATCATTTCCCTAAAGTCCCAAAACCACCCATCTTGAACTCCAATATTTGCTACCTCTGTGGTTAATAGTTATTGGAATTCAAGAGCAGCAGCTGGAAAAGGCTGAGCATTTAGTGTGGACCTTGTACTATGTTGTATCCAAATGATATGGCTGCTACGTCTTTTGTAACTTTTATATGTGTTGTAGAGGGGAACCTCCACAGTCCAAAGACATATTATTGTGCAAAGAAGCAGGGAAACCTGAGAACGAGACACAGCTTTCCTGCAAGTAACAGATGGTTACTGTTTAAGTGCAGGCATAACCCTGTCCCAACACCACATGTAATGATGGGGGAGGAGGACTCAGAAAAAGGAAAACACTGATTGGACCAATCTCATATCCTACTTAATCATAGTCATATGGGAGGCTTTTTCAAGCATAGAGAGAGATGGCTGTTGAAATTTCTAGCGTGCTGGAATCTTGCAAGGAAGCAGTGCAGTGTGGTAAGTTTCTGTGGTGTGTCCTGTGATTTAATGAATAGAACCTTTCCATTTCTGCCAACCCTGCAGAAAATGTGGTCAAGGGATTTATTATGGAACGTACCAAAGGCTGGCACACAACTAATTACACATAACATGAAGTGGAATAGAAACTCATAGCCCAAAGGTGACAAACAGAGAAAGTGTTTTAGTTTTCTTTCTTCCATTTAGTTGTATGAGGTCGTTCTTGGAAAATTCAGCTCATTTATTTTGTAATTTCTTTGCAGATAAGACAGGTGATTGTTATTTCTGTCATTCAATATCTCATTGGCAATTGTTCTGAATTGTTGTCGGTTTAGTCTTATGAGAATCACTTTCTTTACATCACACAGTAATTGTATGATAAATTGAGAAATTGTCTGTCCAGAAAACAGATAGAACTAGGGTCAACTGTCTTTGATATACTAAAATTATACTTTAGTAACTAATGACATGTATAGCTCCTGTGCTGCCTTGAATGAATAATTACAAGTTGTTAATTTCTTTTTCCTTTATATACATGGTATTGCCATTTTATTGTAATGCTGCTGGTATATCACGCTTTTCAAAACCTAGGAACATAGTGTTTGTCTTTTCTGATTTACTACAAAATAATTTGCTGATTTGTAGAAAGTGTTTGTTATTTTAAATAATTATGACTTTTACATATTTTGCTGTGAAGGAAATTGTAACACAGCCTGTCAGTCTTTGATATTGTCTATTTTGTAAGTCCAAGATGTAAAAATAAACAGGTTAGGAATATTTTCAAATACACCTTGATGATCATATTTATAAAAAAAAAAAAATACAAGTAACAGTGTTGACTTCTATCCTTGAAATGCTTAAAAAATCAGGCTTTGTACAGGGAATAGAACAGAATATTTTTAGATCCTAACTAATGTATTCAGGACATTTCTAGGGTAAAATTACTTTTGTGTAGCTTGCTTAACTGATAAATGTAAAAATGTGGCAGTGGTTTGTATAGGTTCTTTCTTTTTCATGATGTGGGTGATCTGTGCAGTCGTATTTATGGCACCCTGCTGAAACTGTTTAATGTATTATCCAATTACAGAAGCACAAACAAGCCATCGGGAGGCCCCTATCAGTGATTACACCTTGTTTCTCCAGCGTATACAGCGAAAGCTAAGGAAAAATAAGACTGGAGCTAGGATAGTCTTCTGAGACTTTGCTTTGGATCTTAAAGTCAGCATAAATTACTCAGATCAATTTCCTGCTGTTTATAACACTGTTCAATTACACGAGGGGTGCCTTTTTGGGAAGATTTCCTGCTGTTTGCAGTATTTCAGGTTACATTTTTTTAAGGTTTGAACCGAGAGAATAACTGCTGTACTTTATGTCATCTCTGTTTAAACCTGACATTTCTATAGGTAGTTTTCTGAAATATGGGAACTTTAAGTAAACAGGCAATATACCTATGATGTATTCCAGGTTATGATAGCTTGTTGATGTTCCTCTAATGTGGGAGGTGGAGCTAGCTGCATGAATGTTTCAATAATTCAGTGGTATTAAAGAACTCATTTTGAAAAGTTTTACTACCTCTAAGAGAGTTTAGTGTATTGATCCACATATTGTATCATTTTACTAAGATAATACTCTGTTTATGTTGACTGTGCTTTCAGTGTGAGTTTTATATTTGTCAGGCAAGCCAACATTTTAAACAAATGTAAAGTAGAGTTCTGCCTAGTAACAAAGATGTTTGTTTAAAATGATGGAGGAATTTCACATTTTGAAATGAATGATTATACACTCAGACAATCCTCCCTTCACCACATACGATACCAGTTGAGTGATCTCATAGAAACATAGGAGAATGAAGGCAGAAAAAGACCAACTTGTTATTGTTGACTGACTCACTGTATTTGCTGGAAGTCTGTTCCAAGCACTACCTACTCTTTTAGTAAAGCAGTATTTTCTAAGATTAGTTTTGAACTTTCCTCCTGATAGTTTGAATTCATGTGGCCGTGTTCTTGATCTTTGCTTGATATTAAACATGCTGTCAACCTAAACCTTATTTACACTGTTATTTAGCTCCAAGTTACTGTCTATGGGGCACTAACACGCAATTATTGTGTTTTTTTAATAATATCTACTGCCAGTCAGAAAAGTATAGACTATTCTACAATGAGTTTAAACTCACCAAAAAAAAAGCACCACTGGCTTCCCACCATCCGCTACAATGTCTGCATGTGCCATGCATTGGGATATAATCATATAACTGTGCTGAAAAAGTGTGTATTATGAAAGTATTTACACCCATGTACACCCATGTATGGATGGTAACATGCACTAGGAATACTACATCTGGAATTAAATTAAAGTATAGCCCAACCAAAATGTTTTTTTTAGTTTACCCCCCCTCCCCCTATCCGTTAGGGAGATCTAACCTCAATGTTTGACTGTTGTCATTAGAATAGAAAATGAGGGGGAATCCAAAATATTATGGTTGTAACAGGAACAGGAGTAGATGAGATAATTTCCAATGGAGACACTTGTTATGGTGACAACTCTTAAGAGAAGGGATTTCACCTTAAATTTGGAAAAATTTTCACTTTTTTGTGTTCCCCTTCTTTTTGTGTCTCTGCTAACAGGCTATCTGGGAAAAAAAACTTGAGGTATCCATTCCCTGCATTATCAAAAAAAAAAAAAAAAAAAGTTTTGGCTAGAATTACATTTTAAACACGTGGGTACCAGTCTGTAATATACTTCTTTTGGACCATTTTCTAGGTTTTGAGTGCTGTGATAGTTTTACTGACAATTACCTGGTCACACAACACGGTACCCAAATTAATTCTATAGGGTTTGAAGTTAAGAAAGAAAGCCCTTTCTTTGGTAGCATTTAATAACAACTGGATTTTTTAAAGAAGGAAAGGAAGGCCAACAATGAAAAATATTACTTGCTGTTATTAAAAAGGGTCTGTCCAAGCACCCCCAAAATTATCCCTTTTTTGGCAAGTGGGCACCCCAAGGTGATCTCATTTTTTGCCACAATATTTTTGGAGCAGCATCATAGGTCATACACAGAAGGAAGATGACTAGAAGGGATTAATGTATAGGTCACATACAGTGGGAAGGTGGAGATTAAGGTGTTACTATACAGATGTACATTATAAAGGAGGTTAAGGAGGTTAATATATATGTCACATACAGAGACAGGATAGAGCTGAGGTGTAGAGGAGAGGAGGATGGTGAGAGGGTTAAATATGGTACACAATCCCATGAAGACCTTGAATCTGCTGCTGCCTATGATCTTCTACTAATGAATGATTCATTAACTCATTACTTTTTCTCTTTCCTCCGTTGTGACAAATGGGAGGTCTCAAGTGTGTTTACTAGGCATGAGCCGAACACCCCCCCTGTTCGGTTCACAGTAGAACTCCTGAACAGGGGAAATGTTATAACCCAAACAGCGAACCCCATTGAAGTCTATGGGAAAAATCAAAAGTGCCCATTTTGAAGGCTTATATGCAACTAATTGGCCATAAAAGGGGTATGGGGGTCTCGGTACTGCCCTGGAGGACATGCACCAATGCGATGTTTTTTTTTTAAAGTAGTGATTTTACTTATGCTTAAAGTGCATTAATAAAAATTTAAAATTTCTTTAACCAGTTTCCGACCAGCCGCCACAGTTATACTGCGGCAAGGTGGCTCGGCTGGGCGAAACGACATACTGGTACGTCGGTTCATGCCCTGGCTTTTTTACACTGGCTTTTGCGGGGAGCTCGCCCGTGGGTCCCGCACATTTGATGTCGTGGGAAAGAGAGGCAGAACGGGGATCTGCCTTTGTAAACAAAGCGTATCCCCGTTCTGACAGGGGAGGAGAGAGAGATCAGCTCTTCCTAGTGATCAGGAACAGTGATTTCTCTCTACTACCAGTGAGCCCATTCCCCTGACAGTAAGAAAACACCTCCCTAGGAAACACTTAACCATTTGATCATCACTAGTGTTAACCCCTTCTCTGCCAGTGCCATTTATACAGTGATCAGTGCATTTTTATAGCACTGATCACTGTATTGGTGTCACTGGTCACCAAAAAGTGTCACTTAGGGTCAGATTTGTCTGCCGCAATGTCGTAGTCCTGCTAAAAATCGCAGATCGCTGTAAAAACAATAATAAAAAAGAAAGGACCTAAATCTTTCCCCTATTTTTTGCGCAAACAAATCAATATACTCTTATTATGATTTCCAAAAATATGTAGCAGAATACATATTGGCCTAAACTAGTGAATACATATATTTTTTTTGGATATGTATTATAGCGGAACGTAAAAAGTATTGTTTTTTTTCCAAAATTGACAGTCTTTTTTGTTAATAGCACAAAAAATAAAAATCACAGAGGTGATCAAATACCACCAAAAGAAAGCTCTATTTGTGGAAAAAAAGGACATCAATTTTGTTTGGTACAACATCACACGAGAGCGCAATTGTCAGTTAAACTAATACAGTGCCATATTGCAAAAAATGGCCTGGTCAGGAAGTGGGTAAATCCTTCCGGGGCTGAAGTGATTAAATATAGTGTCTGGGGGTCCCCTTAATGTACCTGTAAAGTGGCACATCTGTAGCATGCAGAAAACATGCTGCAGCAAAAATGACATTTCTAAAGAAAAAAAGTCAAATCCCGTCGGAAATGACCCGTGGTTACAATTTACGGCAACGGCTCTTGAAAAAATAAAGCAAAAAAACAGCTTAGGGTCCCCTTTGGGTCTGGTATGAATTTTAAGGGAAACCCCATGCCAAAATTAAAAAAAAAAATGGCGTGGGCCCCCCCCCCCAAATCCTTATCCGTGCATGCAGCCTGGCAGGTCAGGAAGGGGGGGGGGGGTATGAGCGAGTATGAGATACAGTGCATTCTGCACCCTGATTGGGCAAAGCTTTGTCTCCTTGTCTCCTGTTTTTAGTTTTTTGGTGACTAGGTGGGGGTACTATGTACCTCATGGTACATAGCTTGGTACATTGGTACATAGCTTGATTTTCCCAATCAGGGCGCAGAATGCACTGTGCAGCGCTCAATACATTGCAGGGTGTTCGTCGAACGGCCGAACATGCAAATGTTCATCCTGAACTCATGCTCGGGCCGAACCGTTCACCCATCCCTAGTGTTTACATTTGTGGTCCCTGTGATTTGTCAGATGGCTCAGATCACAGTCATTCACAGGCAAACTGGCTGCCAATGTGTATTTTCTAGAGGGATGTACTGTATATAAACAGCACTTTAGAAATACACATCCACCACCTACAATACGGCAGTAGGGAAGTGATAAATATACAGTTTAACCTGATTCATGAAATCTATATCAAGTAAAAACTTAGAGTATATGGAGATGTTGTCCATAACATATAAATAACATCATAATAGTGAGATGTCAGTTAGGAAAAACCTTGATTAAAATATGCACCAGTTTTCATAAATCACCCCTATGGCATACTGGATGCACAGTTAATAGGTCTGCTAAAGTTCCACTTGCTGTGTTTTGCTAATCCTCCTCTATCACCACTTGGCATTTGTTGACCACAGATAATAATTGGACTTCCTATTCACTTGAATAGGAAAGGAGTCATGAACAGGCACTTTTCAAACTGAGTAGTACAAATATAGAGGAACTGAAATGCCACTTCTTCTTGTTAGTAGGTATCATCATGACATAAACAACATATCATGGATAAATAATATCTGAAGTTTAATTGGCACTTAGCAAGAGTTATTTATACTTCTAGGCTTTTTTTTAAGTTGCATATTGGTTGTTCACTAGCTACTAAGCTGTCCAGCACCCTTCTAAAGAGAGCAGCTAATAAGTTGGTGTCAGCAGGCTTTCTTGGTGAATAAGTACTAAAGCATCCTTGAGATTGGATGCTGCAGTTCATATTCAATTTTGTGTGAAACAAAGCCAGATTTCACAATATTCACACTTTTCTAATTGCAAATTTAACAGTGAATGTGAAAGCTGTAATTGCTTCAAGTTCTAGTTGGACTAAGTTAGCAAAGAATACCATTAGATATTCGTATTAGGTATACATAGCTGTATTCGTGTCATAAAGTGCAGAGCAGCTGATGAGATGACATACAGATATGTGATAAAGACTGTGAATTGAAAGAAGAAATCTTCTTTTGTTTATAAGCTTTAGATTTGCTTCGCTTGAGAATCTGACAGCATTCAATTAACTGTGTGATGTGGAATTACAGGAGAACGACCCATTGAAAAAGAATATAGCAATTTGTTATGGATTGAGCAATCTGGCTTATTTCTGTGTAGACAAAACATGTATTAAAGTTTGTACATCTCATTTAGTCAATATAGGAGGGAATGAAAAACTATGCGGTTGATTTAGTAAAGGAATAGAGGTGGTTCAGTTTAGTGAATAAGATAAAGCTGTGTTCACTTGAATTATTCAATTCCTTGCAAGCAAGGATACAGTTCTTTTTTGTTGTTTTTTAATTTCTATCACAGATGATTAGGTATATAAAAGTAAACACAGCTTCACTTTATTCACCAAACTAAGTGAACGTTTACTTTTTAACCACTTCAGCCCCGGAATATTTTACCCCCTTCCTGACCAGAGCATTTTTTGTGATTCGGCACTGCATCGCTTTAGCTGACAATCGTGCGACGTTGTACCCAAACAAAATTGACGTCCTTTTTTTCACACAAATAGAGCTTTCTTTTGATGGTATTTGATCACCTCTGCGTTTTTTGCGCTATAAACAAAAAAAAAATAAACTTTTGAAAAAAAATTTACTTTTTGCTATAATAAATATCCCCCAAAAATATATAAAAAAACGAATTTCTTTCTCAGTTTAGGCTGATATGTATTCTTCTACATATTTTTGGTAAAAAAAATCGCAATAAACGTATATTGATTGGTTTGTGCAAAAGTTATAGCGTCTACAAAATAGGGGATAGATGTATGGCATTTTTATTATTAATTTTTTTTATTAGTAATGGCGGCGGTCTGCAATTTTTATCATGACTGCGACATTATGGCGGACACATCGGACACTTTTGACACTATTTTGGGACCATTGTCACTTAAACAGCGATCAGTGCTATAAAAATGCACTGATTACTGTGTAAATGACACTGGCAGGGAAGAGGTTAAACACTAGGAGGCGATCAAGGGGTTAAGTGTGTCCTAGGGAGGTGTTCTAACTGTGGGGGATGGGCTTCCACTGACATGATAGCGGTCACTGATCCCGATGACAGGGAGCAGTAGATCCCTGTCATGTCACTAGGCTGAACGGGGAAATGCCTTGTTTACATAGGCTTTACCCCGTTCTACCTCTCCACACCGCAATCGCAGGCCGCAGGCGAACATCGAGTTCCCGGGACCCATGGGCACGCTCCCACAGCGTGCGGTGGGCGCGCATGCGCCTGATAGGTGGCAACTTTAAATGGACATACAGGTACGCCCATTTGCCTGCCTGTGCCAGTCTCCCGACATACATCTGTGTGCGGCGGTCGGCAAGCGGTTAAAGCGCGCATATACTTACCAAAGTGATCATTTACTTTGCTAAGTGAACATCCTCTGTTCCTTTAATAAATCAACACCAAATCAATTTGTTGGCCATAGTAACCAGTAAGCCATCTGTTTTTATTTTTTATGCTGAAATATCCTGTAAGCACGTCTATATCGCCAAGTGTTTTTGTATATCCTCAGTACAGACAACCTATTGGTAAATAGTGATGAAAAATGAATAGCCTTTACCACAATGGCTAGTGATAGCACACCTCATTTCTTACCTTTGAGCAATGGTCAAAGTCACATAACACCACCTGTGCCACTCTTCTAAACTGAGAAAATGGAGCAGAAATTGATTCTTATGAACAAAGGGGGCGCAAACTCTTTTGTTAATTAAGAGTGATCTGGTCTGTGTTCCATGCCTACACCAGACATAATAGGGAGAGCCGTACATACTCCGGCTCCCTGTTCCCTTTGCTAAATAGGAGTAGAACCAACGCCAGTTTCTATTATTTTTCTCTGAAATAGAAACTGGCCCAGGTAGGGAAGCTAACCTGAAACAGATCTCTCTGCTTTGTTAATATGGCACATTTTTATGTTGCAAGAAACTTTCCCCTTTTGTGCTTATTACTTGTAACAACTATGCATATAATAATACACTCGTTATGACGTTACAGATATATGCATACTAACTCTGGGTCAGTTGGCCAAACCTTACTGAACCTGGATGGCCATTGTATTAGCCAGACAATTAGCATTTTTAGAAGGTGATTAGTAGCAGCTCCCATGCTACTTTTAGGAAAGTCTGGTTACACCTCCTAACCAGACAGATGTGCCAAGCTCCAACCTGGAGTTGGGAAGGACCAAAAAGTCTCTGCTGATATCACCCACAACTCTGTCTGATAGCTGCTTTTTTAATTCATGTATTTATCTTTGTGCATAGGTGTGTGTGTGTATATATATATATATATATATATATATATATATATATATATATATATATATATATGATGTTGTAATTATTTCCACACTTTTAATAGTAAAGGGAAGACACAGACCCGAAGGTCAAAAAAGATGCTGCTCACCCCTAAAGGATAGCAAAAAGGAACAATTTGGGGTTTTTAGGCAGCGTACAATTGGAAGAGTCAGAGTTGGCTTATAATAAAGTAAGAAATTTATTTGTAAAAAGTAATAAATAACATTGAGTTAGAACATGAGCTCCAGTGGGGATGGGTAATACATCAATATTTGTATATAAAAGAAGAAAAAACATGAATATACATATAAGCAGATTGGTATTCACATAACAACAGTTGTGTAGCTAATCTGTCGTAAGGTGAAAAAATGTTCCCTGACGCGTTTCAACCCGATACACGGGTCTTCCTCAGAGGGAAAAAGGAATCTGCTAAACAAAGGAAGAATATCAATGTTAGTGGAAATATTATAGGTTACAGGGTGAAGAAGCTCCAAAATTGAGGAGCAAAGGGTCAAGACACCGTGAGGTTTAAGGAGAGCACCATCCACTATTCCTGGGGTGTTCCAGATGGTTAAGCTGAACGTTCACCCGGGCCCCCGAGTGCCACGGAGCCTTGCGGGACGTCACACGTGCAAATTTCCTTACCCTCTTCTCCCACTGCCGAGGCGGTGGTGTCCGGAGAGGGGGGAATATGACCTGGGGGAGGGAACACAGGGTGCACATATGTCACCTAAAGGGTAGTACTAAAGGTTAACGTAGGGGAATTATAATAAGTAGTCTTGTGGCGGTCTGGAGAAGGGCCTTTATTGATTTTGATATAGGTTTTATAGTCATTAGTGTCATAAACAGGTGGCCAAGACGTCGAGAATTGCAATGTATGGGTGACTATCAGGAAGCAAAAATTTCAAGAAAAATATTGTAAATGCACGGCAACAAAAGGGAAAAAGCAAAACACAGAATGCCACATGTGGTGCATGAAGGAAGAAGTGTGGATGCGTGAAGTGCATGTGTTGGGGGGGGGGGGGGGGGGAGGGGTTTTTGGAGGGGAGAAGGTTTCTCCAGTAGGGGAGGGAGGGGAAAGAGGGAGGGAAGAGGGAAGAAAGGAGAGGGAAGATTAGGGGGCAGAGAAGGGAAAGGAAGGATGGGGGGGGGCAGGGAAAAAGGGAAGGGAAAAGGGAGGGTGAAAGAAGGCAGAGGTGAGGAAGAGGGGGGGGGAGGGAGGGGTGGGAACAAGGGGGAAAGAAAAGGAGGGATAGCAAAAAGAAGAGCAACAAATGGAGGGAAGGAGAAGAGAGGAAGTGGGAAAGCAGGGGAGGAAAAAGAGGGGAAAAGGGAAGGGACAGAGAAAAGAAAAGGAGAGTAAAGGGGAGAAGGTGATGAAAGTGGGGAGTGGAAGCAGAAAATTAGTGTGAAGGTGAAAAAATAATGGTGATGTGAAGTGAGAAGGGTGTGAGTATGGAAAACTGAGAGTAAGATACTGTATGTGTGTCTGTGTGTATGTGTGAGAGTGAATATCAAGAAGCTTGGGTCATACCTGCAGACGTAGGGCACCAGGGTATTGCCACAGTTTGCAGGTGCCAGGATAGTGCCAAACAAGACAAAAATGTCCTGAAAGAGAACCTCTGATCCAGATCACTAGCGTGGTGCTTGGTTGGGATGAGGGTCTGGGTGGATACAGGACGCCCAATCTAGAAGCACAATTCGGCATGTTCATGAATGTGAACATTTGGTTGTTAGCTAGAGTAGCGGTGTTGTCCCATAGGGACATTGCCAATTGAGGGTATACTATAAGTAGTAAATACGGCATTGGGTTTTTTATCCAGTCTTACCGTGTCTCAGTCCTGATGAACAAAAGTCCTGTGCGGATGGTGGCAGTGCTGTTTACTAGCTAATGCTGCTTATATGTAGCTGGGTGATCAACGGTGATACCCGGAAGTGGATAACCGGATATGGCTGACAGAGGAGTAGACCTATTGGTCAGCACTTGTGCACCTGTGTATGGTTCCCGTATAGGTCAAAAAGGCCGCCAAGGTTGGCGGGCCACGTGTGGCGTCCCCGGCGTTCCTGGAAGCCGTGTAAGGGCTCGTGCCTACGTCACCCCTGCCGCAAAAGACGTGACGTACGCCCGTCATGCGCACTAGCGGCGTCCCGCGCGTGCGCATTGAGGGGCGGCGTCCAGGGGTGTCCAGGGACGCCGCCGGCGAGGGTTCTCACCAGTGACCGATCACATGGGACCAGCCCGGATGTGTCGATCATGGGAAAGGGAGGAGCCTAATCAGATGGAATTGTGTGGCTCCTTACCCTCGTCGGGAAGGCCTAGTGGCATCGGCCCCCTACCGATGCCACTAGGCCCCCTACCGATGCCACTAGGCCTTCCCGACGAGGGTAAGGAGCCACACAATTCCATCTGATTAGGCTCCTCCCTTTCCCATGATCGACACATCCGGGCTGGTCCCATGTGATCGGTCACTGGTGAGAACCCTCGCCGGCGGCGTCCCTGGACACCCCTGGACGCCGCCCCTCAATGCGCACGCGCGGGACGCCGCTAGTGCGCATGACGGGCGTACGTCACGTCTTTTGCGGCAGGGGTGACGTAGGCACGAGCCCTTACACGGCTTCCAGGAACGCCGGGGACGCCACACGTGGCCCGCCAACCTTGGCGGCCTTTTTGACCTATACGGGAACCATACACAGGTGCACAAGTGCTGACCAATAGGTCTACTCCTCTGTCAGCCATATCCGGTTATCCACTTCCGGGTATCACCGTTGATCACCCAGCTACATATAAGCAGCATTAGCTAGTAAACAGCACTGCCACCATCCGCACAGGACTTTTGTTCAACAACCAAATATTGTGCTTCTAGATTGGGCGTCCTGTATCCACCCAGACCCTCATCCCAACCAAGCACCACGCTAGTGATCTGGATCAGAGGTTCTCTTTCAGGACATTTTTGTCTTGTTTGGCACTATCCTGGCACCTGCAAACTGTGGCAACACCCTGGTGCCCTACGTCTGCAGGTATGACCCAAGCTTCTTGATATTCACTCTCTTCTCCTTCCCTCCATTTGTTGCTCTTCTTTTTGCTATCCCTCCTTTTCTTTCCCCCTTGTTCCCACCCCTCCCTCCCCCCCTCTTCTCCTCATCCCTTTTCCTTTTTTTCCCTGCCCCCCCCCCATCCTTCCTTTCCCTTCTCTGCCCCCTAATCTTCCCTCTCCTTTCTTCCCTCTTCCCTCCCTCTTTCCCCTCCCTCCCCTACTGGAGAAACCTTCTCCCCTCCAAAAACCCCTCCCCCCCCCCCAACACATGCACTTCACGCATCCACACTTCTTCCTTCATGCACCACATGTGGCATTCTGTGTTTTGCTTTTTCCCTTTTGTTGCCGTGCATTTACAATATTTTTCTTGAAATTTTTGCTTCCTGATAGTCACCCATACATTGCAATTCTCGACGTCTTGGCCACCTGTTTATGACACTAATGACTATAAAACCTATATCAAAATCAATAAAGGCCCTTCTCCAGACCGCCACAAGACTACTTATTATAATTCCCCTACGTTAACCTTTAGTAACCCTTTATATTTTCCACATTTTTAATAGTATACAAGGATATTAACCATTGCGTGGGTTCATTACACAACTTTTATTCTCAGGATATATACTCTGTGGTAAATATAAACCTCACGGTGTCTTGACCCTTTGCTCCTCAATTTTGGAGCTTCTTCACCCTGTAACCTATAATATTTCCACTAACATTGATATTCTTCCTTTGTTTAGCAGATTCCTTTTTCCCTCTGAGGAAGACCCGTGTATCGGGTTGAAACGCGTCAGGGAACATTTTTTCACCTTACGACAGATTAGCTACACAACTGTTGTTATGTGAATACCAATCTGCTTATATGATAGTTTTTTCTTCTTTTATATACAAATATTGATGTATTACCCATCCCCACTGGAGCTCATGTTCTAACTCAATGTTATTTATTACTTTTTACAAATAAATTTCTTACTTTATTATAAGCACACTCTGACTCTTCCAATTGTACGCTGCCTAAAAACCCCAACGTGGGGGATTGTTCCTTTTTGCACTTTTAGCTAAATTTTTTTTTACTTTTCAATAGAATAGGTTTAGGACTATGTCCAACAATGGTTGACCAAGAAAATTGTGACTGCTGCTTTAAAGCTGAACTCCAGGCTCACTTTCGCCAACTGCAGATCCCTCTCCCTAAGCCTTGTCACCCTGTCGATACAGTTTAAATCACAGTGCCTTACTTTTCCTGTAATGCTATTTTTTTTTTTGCCCCAGTGATGTCATGATATCCCCTGGAAAGCTATGCTCCTATCTGGAGCCAGGAGGAGGACTTTCTCTCCTGCTGCAGTCACCTCCATGCAGGGAAAGAAGAATACATTTCTCATGAGGCAAGGGGTAATGCAGCAAGTGACAGGCAGCGATCTTGATGAGGAGAAGAGGGGGAGCGGGCACTGAGGGCTGTATCTCGAACATGTCGTCATAGCCAGCCATTACACTTATACACATAGTGGGCAGCACAGACCGTCCTCCAACTACACTAATCAGGGATGCAAATACGTCACTGCTCGCTGTAAAGAACTACAGTGGGGCAGAGACAAGACTGGTGGCCAGGGGGTGTACAACATAGTGGTCACTGGTCTTACAACAGGGATATTGCAGAGAATGAAGCCCTGATTAAAAAAATGGACATTGGATTTCTCGAAGATCACACAGTGGGTAAAGAAAGAACAAACATTTTACAACAAGGTATGAAAACTCCAGTAATGACAGGTAATCCAGTTTCTGCCTGGTGTTCAGCTTTAATGCTACCAAAAACATTAATGTATGTGGGCGATGGTAGGAATAGCTTAGGTTTCTTATAGGGTAGGTGTGCTTTAAATCAGTGTTTGATTGTTAGACGTAAATTGTAACATTGAAATCTGAGGCAGAAAGGAAGAACTGAAGTCAGTGAAATGCTTCTGATAATGGCATTGTAGTAAACAAACTCTCGTGATTAGTGTAAACACTGTACTTTATTCTTGTGCTTGATTTTTGTTCTGTTAGTGCTTTTATACAAAAATGTCAAAAAATGTTTATTATGATGTATCAGGGCACAAAGTAGTCACTTATGATTCACATAGCTCACTTTAAACATTCATGTATTAGTTATTGGTATATTTTTTGTTTATAGGTTAAAATAAAATAGTGTATTTTTACTGTGCATATATTAAGAGTTGTTATTTCAGCTTTTCCTTTAAATTATTTTTGACAAACTTTACATATATTTTACTAGCTTTTTGTTCCTTATTTTAATTGCTATATTTCATGTGTAGATTTGTACATTCTATTTTTGCGGAATGTAATAGGTATCTGTTTAAAAACTGCTCAGACAAACTGAGCCATATAGAGAGGAAATAGTTTTAGGTCAGTCAAACCTGACCTCTAATTTATGTGTAGTATGCTTGCAAACTACACAGCAACAACATTTTTAAAACATTAGCAGTCATTATTTAGATTATTTAAATTAAAAATAAATTATAATTTGTTCGTATGGTTTTAGATATACCGTATGTTCATGTAAATGTGCAAATGTAATCAGTTTAAATACTTGTTGGTGAATAAAAAAAATAAACTTTTTTCTATGTAAGGTTTATAAATAAATATATATGTATATGAATGTTCTGGCTCCTCCCACACAACCAGAGGTTCAAAAGAACACAGGAAGCTGCAAATGGGTCAGGGTATAACCATTTATTTACCAGGGCATTTTTTTTTACTATTTTGCACAGATATTAAAAATCTGCCTTTCCTTCTAGAAATGACTGTAAACCTCCCAAAAAGTATATATTTTCTTAAATCAGAGGCTCTGAAGAATAACATGGTGATAGTTGCAATTTTTTAGAGTGTACAATATTTGTGCAACTATTTATTAAATGCATGTTTTCAGAAATAAATACACTAAAATTAATTAATTTAGTGCAAACAAACACAATATAATACAATTTTTTATAAAATATAATAAACTGCTCATTCCACCCCCCACACACAACATTTTAAAGGGATTTAAATCATGGGTTTGACTAGGTAAGTCCATAGCCCTTGATTTCTTCTTTTTAGCCTTTCTTTGGTGGATTTGCTAGTATAACTCTGCGTGTTCCATTTCAACTTTTTTGGTACATGGCCTCGCAATGCCATCAAGCGCACTTTGATATGGTGTTGAATTCATAGTTGATGCTTTGATTGCAAGCTGTCCTGAAGCAACAAAGTAACCCCAAACCAAACCCTTTCTACTACCATGCTTTACAGTTGGTATAATGTTCTTCTCCTGAAATGCTCTCTTCAGTTTGCACCAAACATGAAAGCCATTTTTATGGCACACCTCCCATGGAGGTTAAATTGGTGAATGTAGATGCATGCACTTTGACCCTAGCTGATGCAAGAATTACCTGCAGATCCTGCAATGAAATTGAGCTGGCTTTGCTAGGCCAGCCATCCCTGAATTAATAGGTAATTTAAAAACAATGCCACTTTTAGATTGTTTTCTATATAGTAGCTTGATTGATTTCAAATAATTTGGTGGTCTTTTTAAATCCATTTCCAGACTCAAAGGCATCCACAACCTTCTTTCTGAGGGTCTTAAAGAGCTATTTTGATCTTAGCATAATGACTTCACACATGTCAATAGTAAAGAGAACTCCAGATCCTAGATATCTGTGGTTTAAATAAGACAGGCTCCACCTGCATACCACCTAAGGCCTGGTGTACACTAGCATGATTTGAGTCACACAGAACTGCATGACAATGGAAATCGCTTTGTTTTCAATGGCTCCCCTTTACATCAATGCATCACAGCATGGCGTGATTTTGAAAAAGGGTCCTGTACCATTTTGGTAAGATTCCAGTGTGATTTTGGCCCATAGACTTCATTAGAAAAGCACCAAAAACACATCTACAAGTGATTTGACAAATTTTTGATGCAATTTCAGTGCTTTTGAACCCCATCTACTCTCCTCCCCCAGGCACATCCCTCCTCAAACAAATATAATGAGAATAAGCATATGTACAATTGCTTGTGTAATTAAAAAACTTTTTCTCATGTGCACGGAGGTCATTATACATGACCCAGAACTGGCCTCTCTCTTCCCTATTTGCAATGACTGGATGGATGCAGTGTCTACACCTCCTCTTCTTCTACTCCTCCTCTTCTTGAAGCGACACTAGGGCAGTAGCTGTAACAACTGCTACCATGACCAATCACAGAAATGAAATTACTGCTTAACCACTGCACAACACAGACAAACAAGGAAGTAAAAAGGAAGATGACACCTTTAATTATGTCACAGCAGATATGCTTATCATTGGCCAAAACCAAAAATGCAGGGGCTTGAAAATCACATAAAAAATGCATCAACATCATGTAAAAAACACAACCAAGTTGTACTACATAATCGCACAAAAAATTGGATCAAATCACAGCTGCAGTAGTGTGAACCTAGCCTAAATAGTCTCTAATTCCTGGCATCCAATGTGAAACAACTGATTCTAATTTCATGGATTTGAAGTGGCAGTAAATGTAGGGCTGTGTGTTTGTCACATGACGAATCCGCTGTTACATTAATTTACAGTTATTTAATTTATATG
The DNA here is from genome assembly GCA_028564925.1 of Lithobates sylvaticus. NCBI lineage: Eukaryota > Metazoa > Chordata > Amphibia > Anura > Ranidae > Lithobates > Lithobates sylvaticus. The sequence goes on from CM053026.1 coordinate 523,714,351, forward strand.
ACAATAGAATACATTGTGTCTATTTTGTGTGTCATTGGTGCAAGTATATCTTTAAATTTGATTAAGAAAAAGTCTGTCAGGGGTCCTGATGCAATTAACAGTCAAACCACTGAAAGATTTTTTTTTTTTTTTACTATATATCTTGTATTTTATACAAGGGAATCACAGTCACCAAGAAAATCTTCTCAGCAAAAAAAAAATAAAAATCTGTAAGATTATTGGTTTCTATGCAGAGCTACACCAGATTTTGCACACTCCAGTTTTAGTAAATCAATCCCATAGTGACAAACCCATAGTGTTACATAGTGACAGATAATTCTCAATTCCAGTATAACAACAGTTTGACTCAGATGAAGATAAGAGCTGCAAAATATTTTTTTTACATAGTTAATAAGGTTAAGAGAAAAATGCATTTTTGTATGTTTAGTCCTCATTCCTGCTATGTCAGGATCATGGAAAAAACAGTGCACTGCCATAATGCAGGAGAAGCTACCCCTATTCCCATATGTACACTGTGTTATCAGTGACCATGAGGTAGTGGAGGGGGTTGACACATCATATATGGTGTCAGACAATGGATGGCAAAATTGCAAGGCAATAATTTAAAGGGTAAGCCACCTAAGACTAATATTTCACAATTTGGTAAATGCTATGTCATTAAATCCTCTAAATGGCATCACTCTAGGATAGTGATGTTAAGATTTCCATGCTTTCTAGACCTGTTATCACTATTATGAGAGGTTTCCGCTCTCCCTTGCTTGATATTTAATTTATTTTATATTATGGAGATTACTACTGGATAATAGGGCATATGAAAGTGGGTGGAAGTGCCCTTAGCTCCACAGCTGTCATGAACAGAGCCAGGGCCTACGAAAGGGATATGCCGTGGTTGGAGTCATCAAGAAATATATGAGGGTTATCCCAAAATTTCACAGCCTGACATAGAAGAAGGGACCAGATGTTCGGCACTTAAAATGGCACATGAGTGCAATACGGTTTTCATGCGCTCTTTGCAAACAGGTGGCAATCCCCGTAGTTGAGTTGAAATTGAGAAATTGAAGACACGTGCCATCATCGAATATTTGTCTCAGAAGGTCTTAACTCCTGCAGGCATCTATGAGGATATAGAAAAAGAAGGGTATTCCTGAGTCCCCCTGGGTGGGGCTCGGGTATGTAGGGGATTTTTTCGTGTGCCTAACATCGAGTTTGATATACAACCAGCAGAGCAGAGAGCAATAGTAGGATAATTATTTCTTATAAATTTGTTTGTTTTTAAGCACACTTCGTTCTCTATATAGGAATTGTTAGGTACACCAAAAATCCCCTACATACCCGAGTCCCCCTCAGGGAGACTCGGGCATACCCTGGTTTTTCTATTATTGACTTCCTGAACTTTCCCACTCAATATACCATCTATGAGGCTATGCTTGCAATGCTTGGATAAAATGCCCAATCCTACAGCACTCTTAAGAAGTGGAGAGTGGATTTCAATAGGGGATGGGACAGCCTCAAAGATGACCCCTGACCTGGCCAACCTGCGGATGTGACCACACCAGAAAACATTAATCATGTGCACGACGAGGACAAGATTGCCAAGTTGACATCTAGATGATTTCTAAGGTAAAAGGCATATCAAAAATCACAATTTGAGCTCATCTTGACCAAAAATCAAAAAAATGCACAAGGTTTCTGCCTGAAGGGTTTGCTGATGCCTGATCAAGAACACACACGACTCACAACATCCAGGGACAATCAGCAGAGGTTCAGGAGAGATACAGGAAATGTTTGTGCCAGGTTTGTGACTATGGGTGAATTTTGGGTCCAACACTTTCAACCTGAAAGCAAACCTCTGTTGAAAAAGTGGAAACACATCTCTTTCCCTACGTCAAAGAAGGCTCTGGGGGATCCATCTTTGGGCAAAGTGATGGCAGCAGTCTTTTGGGATTACAAGGGTGTGCTGCTCACCAATCTGCTGTGGTGATGGCTGCCATCCATTAATATGTATTTGTACTCCTCACCTGGTTGCCACTACACACGCTTGACACCATCTGAACCAAATAAGTTTAATCTTGGTCTCATGAGATCACAGGACATGGCTCCAGGAATCCATGTCCTTAGTCTGCTTGACTTTAGCAAACTGTTTGCAGGATTTCTAGTGCATCATCTTTAGAAGATGCTTTATTCTGGGAAGACAGCCATGCAGACCAATTTGATGCAGTGAGCGGTGTATGGTTTGAGCACTAATAGGCTGACCCCCCACCCCTTTAACCTCTGCAGCAATGCTGGCAGAACTCATATATCTATTTCCCAAAGACAACCTCTGAATATGACGCTGAGCACATGCACTCAACTCTGGTCGACCATGGCAAGGCCTGTTCTGAGTGAAACCTGTCCTGATAAACCGCTGTATGGTCTTGGCCACCATGCTGCAGCTCAGTTTCAGGGTCTTGGCAATCTTCTTATTGCCTAGGTCATTTTTATGTAGAGCAACAACATTTTTTTTTTTTAGATCCTCAGAGAGTTCTTTGCCATGAGGTGCCATGTTGAACTTCCAGTAACCAGTATGAGAGAGTGAAAGTGATAACACCAAATTTAACACACCTGCTCCCCATTCACACCTGAGACCTTGTAACACTAACGAGTCACATGACACCGGGGAGGGAAAATGGCTAATTGGTCCCAATTTGGATATTTTCACTGAGGGGTGTACGCACTTTTGTTGTCAGCGGTTTAGACATTAATGGCTGTGTTTTGAGTTAAAGTGTAATTTCTTCAATGTTGTCACATAAAAAGATATAATAAAATATTTGCAAAAATGTGAGGGGTGTACTCACTTTTGTGAGCTACTGTGTGTATATCTATATATCTATAGATACACATATATATATATATATATATATATATATATATATATATATATACATATATATATATATATATATATATATATATATATATATATATATATATATATATATATATATATATATATATATAAATTTGTATCTCCATACATCTATGGAAGTTAAGCTGTAAAAGAAGGGATGTACAATCTTCCAAAGTGTTCTTTAGCCCTTTATCTAGCACTTATGCTGCGTACACACGATCAGAAATTCGGCCAGCAAAAGACCGATGAGAGTTTTTGGTCGCAAAATGCGACTGTGTGTATGCTCCATCAGACTTTTGCTGGCCGAACTCCAGCCAGCAAAAGATTGAGAGCAAGGTTCTCAATTTTTCGGTCAGAAAAAGTTCCGATCGGAAATTCCGATCATCTGTAGCAATTCCAACGCCCAAAATTCCTACGCATGCTCGGAAACAATTTGACGCATGCTCGGAAGCATTGAACTTAATTTTCTCAGCTTGTCGTAGTGTTGTACTTCACTGCGTTCTTGAAGGTCGAAAGTTCAGCAAACTTTTGTGTGACCGTGTGTATGCAAGCCAAGCTTGAGCAGAATTCAGTCAGAAAAACCATCCAAGATTTTTCTGACAGAAAATCCGCTCATGTGTACGCGGCATTAGAATCCATTGATGAGAGTACATAGCTCCTTTTAAGGAAATTATTTAATTATTCTTGCTTATGTGGATTAACAGTAAAACATTTTATTAATAACCCTCTTTATCTACACTTGCTTTAACTATACAATAATGAAGCTATAGTAAAGGTATGCTCTAAAATAACACTAGTACAAAATTGCGTGCATCCACTTACAGTGAACCTGTGACCTAACAACAGCTATTTCCTTTTAACTTATTCTTAACAAACAGTAAATTAAATGTAAAGCAAACCTTCATTGACCATAGGGCCCTGCTGCTGTCAGTCAAACTCCTGTGAGCAGGGAGCGGGTGCATGGCTTATCGTTGCTGTGTGAGTCTATGGACACATCTGATCCACCCAGACGGATGCCAACGGTATCCCCATACGTCTGATTTTAGTGGATCGGATAGCAGACGGGTGTCAGCGGACACATCTCCGCTGACATCCATCTCCCCCTAGGAGTCAATGGATGGCCCACTCGGATCCCCCTGAAAAACAGACAGGAGGATCCGAGCGGGCTTGCCGTGTGAAAGGGGCCTTAATAGCACTTTTAGGCCTCATGCACACTGGACATTAAGACCCCTTTCACACCACAATGCCAATAGCATTGGCGGTAAAACGCTGCTAATTTTAGCAGCGTTTTACCGTCGGATTTTTGGGGCATTTTGGCCGCTAGCGGGGCACTTTTACCCCCCGCTAGCGGCCGAGAAAGGGTTAAAACCCCTGGAAAAATGCTGCAGTAGTGGCGTTTTGCCAGCGGTATTACAGCGGTGGAGGAGCGGTGGAGGAGCGGTGAGTTCACCGCTCCTTCACCGCTCCAAAGAACCTGCTGGCAGGACTTTTTGTGATGCCCTGCCAGCCCTCGGGCTTTCACACTGCAGACAATGGTGCAGCAGTTTGAGGGCGGATTTCAGGCACTATTTCTAATGCTATAGCGCCTGCAAAATGCCCTCTGTGTGGAAGGGCTCTAAAATAACGTTATAAAAAAAAATGTAGCTTTGTGAGTTTTTCAAAGTTTTTCAACGTTTTTGCAATAGTGTTAGCAGGTTTTAGCGTTTAAAACGTTAAACGCTGGTGAGCCACCTTTTTTGGCCTCTTTTGGACGTTAGCACTGCTGAAAAACTCTGAACCCACTAGTTTTGGGTTTTTTTACAGCCAAAAAACGCCCTGGCCAAAAACAGTTGATAACAGCCTATGTGTGCATGGACACATAGCATAACATGTTGGAGAGTTTATCGACTGTAAAAAAAAAAACGTCTTAAGCCAAAAACAGCAGCTGTAAACATTTCCAAAAACGTCCAGTGTGCATGAGGCCTAATGTTCTTTTAAGACCACATCAATGTATCTCTGTGTTGTAGCTTGTATACTGACAAGTTACAATATAATTGTTGGTTAAAAAAAAAGAACATTTTTTGTTTGTTATATTTAGTGATATCTACAGCTCATCTTTGAATAATAATATCATGTTTATCCTGTTGACCCCAGTTCTTTTTAAATGCCTGACCATTTCATTCTCACTAAGCTAATTTACATAGTTTATGTATGAAGCAGTCTTGTTGCGTGTACCACTTCCCTGATAATAATTAGTTACAGAATAAATAGTGTGATATGTTAAAAAAAAAGTTGCTATCCCAAATCTAGGTATACATTTTGAGGTTGACTTACAGTTGATATACATATGCCTGGATCTAGATGGAATGATTCAGGTTTGTTGGTTATGTCCAGTGGTTTTACATACATCTACGTATGTTTTCTCTGCAGGACTCCACACATATTGTATTTCCCACAGATTTCCAACAAGCCATGTTATTTATTGCCAAATAGCTAGAAAAGTCCATATGGCCCTGCAAGAGAAAGCGTTCCACAGAAAAAGGCAGGTTGCTGCTTTGAGCTGCCAGGTTAGGAGGAGGCCAAGGTGGGATATACAAATAACCTGCCAGTTGTAACCTTCAGAACCTTTAAGTAAACAAAGCTGGAATGAAAACAAAGTTTTCTTTTTTTATTTGGAAACCTGTACAGTGTCCAATGATAACATTCCATGCTGGGCTGTATGCACCCTTTGAGAAAGACACCACAGTGTACTACGCTAGGTCCACAAACCCGCCTCAGTGCTCACTTTGTACAGGCAGAACACTGCACGTCAGACTGCCTCGCACTGTATTTTTACTTCGTTCCCATAAAAATGCAACAGTTGAAAAAGAAAGAACTAGCATAACACTAGTAAATTACAATAACAACTTGTCGCTTCTACATAAGCGATAGCTCTTGTTTTGCATCTAACACCACAGCTTACAATGAGCACATTCATGTTCATTCTGTGAGGTAGAAATGTTTTACACTATAGCCTTGCAAGCTTTCTGTTAAAGCCACATTCTGTGATAAGTGCTGTATAAATAATCCACAGTTTCTTCAGTATAAATAGTTTCTTTATGTCTGTCATTTTCTTCAGTCAATGTTTACTAACCTCCCAAAAACCAAATTTTCAGTTGGAGGTACTGTATTTACTAAGCATGCAATATAAATGGAATGACGCTATGACTTATTGGATGCGTACTCCCTGAAGTACTTTATGCAGTGGGCTTTTAATAGTTTCTTGCTTGAGCACATGCCTAGTTAGGTGATACGGACAGCTTGGGTGTATTAGAGTTTATTTAATGTGAAGATTTTTTTCTCAAATTTTGTTTCTGCTAAGAAAAAATGTGAGGATGGGCTGTAAACCACTCTAAATGAGGGAAGTGTCGCATATGTACGCATATGTACGCATATGGATTACGAGCATAATCTGTTCCAGGAGAATGCATGTAATCCAAAGCACTTGCATATGAAAGCGAGTTTCTCCATAGAAGTCAATAGAAATTAAGATAATTCGGGGGGGACTCCGAAATACACGGAGACAGCTCGGCTGCTCTCGAAAACCCTCGGAAAGGCTAAGAAAGTGGAATATTTCTGAGTGTTCCTGAGTATTTACGAACGTCTGCGAACCGTTCTGGCCAAATGCAGTACTGCACACCGCAGAGGCTTGAATCCTGCTTGTTTTGCAAGACAGCACTCGCAAACCAAGTCAGGATTTAAAAAAATGAATTGCTTGTATTTTGAAATGATCGTTAACGACGTTACTCGCAATTTGAGGTTCCACTGTATTTGTGTGAATTTGCATGTGTATTTGCAAAAATACTGCTTAGCAACTCAGATTTCTATTTTTTTTTTTCTATTTTATTACTGATCTATATGCAGTGCATGTTTACAAGTCTGCATTTATACAGCGTGGGGTTGATTTACTAAAGGCAAATAGACTGTGCCCTTTGCAAAGACTCTGCAAGTGCAGTTGCTCCAGAGCTTAGTAAATGAGATAAAGTTTCACTTTGAAAAGAAAACCCAATCACATGCAAGGAAAAGAAAAACCTGCATTTTTGCACGTGATTGGATGATGGAAGTCAGCAGAGCTTCTACTCATTTACTAACTCTGGAGCAACTGCTCTTGCAGACTGCACCTGCACTTTGCAAAGTGCACAATCTATTTGCCTTTAGTAAATCGACCCCACTGTATGTCTGAGCTGTGTAATTTGCCTGCTGTGGGGTTGATTTATTAACCTCCCTGGCGGTATGATTCTGTCCGGAATTTAGTGCTGAAAGCCGTCGGAACGTCGCAGGGAACGGAGATCGGCGGCACTCGGCACTGTGTGAATCGAGCGAGCGGACGGCTCGGGGAGACATCGCAGGATCCAGGGGAAAAGGTAAGTAACTCCCCCCCTGTATCCTGCAATGCAAGCTCGAGTCTGGCTCCGGGTTACCGCTCCTAGCAGAAAAAACTGAACCCGAGCCAGACTCGGGAATACCGCTAGGAAGGTTAAAACTGGAGAGTACAAAATCTGGTGCAGCTGTGCATGGGAGCCAATCAGCTTCTAATTTCAGTTTGTTCAATTAAGCTTTGACAAAAAAAAAAAAAAAATCTGAAGCTGATTGGTTTTCATGAACAGCTGCACCAGATTTTGCACTCTCCTGTTTTAGAAAATCAACCCCTGTGTGTTGTATATAGTGAATGCTGAATATGAACTTGAAGCTATAGGTTTTTATTTTAAAACAGCAGTGGAATCCTATAATCCATAGAAACCAACAAGATATCAGGATTTAGCAGTTTAACCACTTAAGGACCGCCTCACGCCGTTATACGTCGGCAGAATGGGTCACGCGCATGAGCTCCGTGACCGCGGCCGCGGGACCAGCGGACCCGATTGCCGCTGGTGTCCCGTGATCGGGTCACAGAGCTGAAGAACGGGGAGAGGTATGTGTAAACAAACCTCTCCCCGAGCTTCCTAGTGACGCTGTCACTGATCAGCCGCTCCCTGTCATCGGGAAAGCCGATCAGTGATGTTGAATATCAAGCCACGCCCCCCTACAGTAAAAAAAACACATTTAACCCCTCCCCGCCCCTAGTGGTTAACTCCTTCACTGCCAGTGTCATTTACACAGGAATCAGTGCATTTAAATAGAACTGATTGCTGTGTAAATGACAATGTCCCAAAAACGTGTCAAAAATGTCCGATGTGTCCACCATAATGTCGCAGTCACAATAAAAATCACTGATCGCCGCCATTACTAGTAAAAAAAAAAATCTTAATAAAAATGCTATAAAACTATCCCCAATTTTGTAAACGCTATAACTTTTGCGCAAACCAATCAATAATTGCGATTTTTTTTACCAAAAATATGTAGAAGAATACGTATCAGCCTAAACTGAGGAAAACATTTTTTTTTATATATTTTTTTGGGGATATTTATTATAGCAAAAAGTAAAAAATATTGAATTTTTTTCAAAATTGTCGCTCTATTTTTGTTTATAGCGCAAAAAATAAAAACCGCAGGGGCGATCAAATACCACCAAAATAAATCTCTATTTGTGAGAAAAAAAGGACGCCAATTTTGTTTGGGAGCCATGTAGCACGACCGCGCAATTGTCAGTTAAAGCGACGCAGTGCTAAATCGCAAAAAGGGGCCTGGTCCTTTGGCTGCAAATTGGTCCGGGGCTTAAGTGGTTAACCTGAACAGAGAAAGATTACCATTGGTTGATTAGGGTTACATATGCTCTTTGCTTATTGCTGATTCTCATGGTCAACAAAGACCTATGGCTGAAATGTTTCTGCATTATGATTATTTATTTAAATTATATGTGGTGAATCAAGATCATAAAAGCATAATCATGGTGCCATAGTATATTGATTATCCTACAGGGCTCAATGTTGGGCCAAGGGCCTAGAGCTCACATCTGTCTAATGATTTGTCTATTGACATGGGGCCAGCATAAAATAAAATGTTTGAAATGTCTTCCATGACATACACAGCACTTACTGTATGCTCTTTTAGTGACAGAGAAAACTATAATGATCCAATGGTGGCTCGTGCTATTGGGTGCGCAGCGCCTTCTTCTCTGTTGTCTTTCCTTTTCCCATACTTTCACCTGGAAGTCCATGAAGAGAGGTGGGGGTTTATGTTGAGAGACATGTATGTGAAAACGTGTTCATTTCGGTGACTAAAATAACTAGGGGAATTGTAATATGAATTTACATAAAATATACATTATAGTATTATTACTAGTGGAGTTGCTGTTCAGCCCTGTGAAATGTGCATCATTGCCTTTGCTGAATTCTTTAGAGGAATAATATATGCAGAATCCTGCTGGGCACAGTCACACATCAGTTTTAAGCTGATGGGATATATAATAGTCACAGCATGGTTAAGAGAGATATCCTTGCTGAATTTCAGAAGCTTTTAACCAGCCTGTGAGCAATTCCAACACTGGGGATGTGTAAATATTGTGTTTACAAGCTTGATTATTCTGTATATGTGTAATGCACCATACATGGGATACATAGCCTACTTAAATTAGCCATGACAAATAAATAAATATATATAATATATATATATGTATTATTCTACTATTAAATCAGAATTAAATGGCAATAATGGTGAATATATGTAACCTATTTAGCTGGCATCTCATGCAAAAGATGTAGGCTGCCAGAGCTCTTCTCCCTTTAAAAACACAAATTATATGGCTGTTATGTTAATGCTCAGAATTCTATACATGCACTTCCCGAGCCATCACACAGAGAGTGACACACAGAAAGCAGAGGACGGAGCCGCCATCGGAGCAATGAGGGGGAGGAGAGGAGCAGGTGGATGGGTTTTTGCGGGGGATGGGAACTAATTTCTGCACCCCTCACTTCCTTCTCCCACCGGCTTGTCACTTTTGCCAGAAGCTTCCGCACCTCCACTCTCTCAGGAGCGGTGGCTGCGCCCTAGGTGGCAGTGCACCCTAGGTGACTGCATAGTTCACCTAGTGGTAGCGCCGGCCCTGTGTACATCTCTAACTCACTGGACTGGAACAAATGTGCAGATCAGTTCCAATTATGCTATGATGTTACTCCTATGCTTGTTCTGATTCTAGACAACAAGTCAACCAGCATTTCCAGAAGGAGATCAAAAATGGCAGCGTGCATGCTTTTCTTATAACAGTAACTTTAAAGTAGATCAGGCAAAAAGCTGTATGCATAGTTAAAATGCATGTGAGTTTACAGTTTTACCTGCCAAAGAATTTGTCCCATGCTGCACCCAGAAGCTACTGATCCCTTGCTGGGTTTTACTGCTTTCTGGTCCAGTTCTAGTAGTTCTTAGATCACCTTCCTGAGTCATAATGCAAATTTTTTGCCCAATCTGCATTGCTAAACCAGCAAAAAAGGGTTTTCACCTCCCTGGGTGTACAGTATGGCAGGCGTGTGCTAATTACAACAATGGTTGTACAGAAGTACTTCCTTGGCAGGAAAAACAGAAAACATATATGTAATTTAAGCGTTTATTGTTGTTTTCCTAGAGTTCCACTTTAAGTATGTGTGACATGTTATGATCTTTTGCAGTATCACATTTCTATACTAGAGGGCAGTAATGTGCACTGCATACTTGTCAACATTGATAAATTGGATTTCAGCACATTTCCTTCATCTGTCCACACCTTGTTGTGTATTTGTAGTGTTCCGTTTTCACTTCAGTGTTTCCTCTTATGCTTCGCTTGACTTGTTAGTCACAGCTGTGACACACTGGTACAAAGGGTATATATGGGCAAGCAAACAAACTCTGTTATGGCAGTTTGACAAGTAAATACACATTAAAAATGTCACAGTGCACTAAAGAACATAGTTAGAACACGTTGCAGGTCTTTCAGCAACCTTGTCTCTTTTCAGCTGGTACTACTCAATTATTAGTAGCTACAGGTGAGTTACTGTAAAATGCATGTCATAACACTGGTCCCCCTGTGTAAAAAAAAGACAGAATGTATCCGTGTTTATTATAACAACCACTTAGTTTGCTGCTATCATAATTTTAAAAATGTGATTGAAAGTTACTTTAACTTTATCCAACTTTTAAACATACCCACAAATATGTTTTCTGTTAGGTGCTGGTATATGTTCTGTACTGTACATTCTCACTGTAAATGAGGTTGCCTTAAATTTAAAATCTATGATTCACTTTTTCAAGCTCAAACAATGCACCTAATTTAATAAAAGAAATACAGTATGTGTATGGATCAGTTGTGCTAAATAAACACACAATAAGCAGGCAGCATTTATTATGCACCCATGAAATGCATGAATACATGCATACAGGCCACAGTATACTGTATATACACCACATTTACTAACTAGTGTGGTTTGCTGTGGAATGTGCACTCTGGCATGAAAATGTACACCAGCTAAGCAGTGATATGCCTAAAATGTAAGTTTGATTTTCTATAATACCTTTGGGTGTATCTAACCGTTGTTAGCATTTTTACTATGTAGGAAAAAACTACACGTGTTCATGGCTATTACTGAAGGAGACTGTAAATACACAATGGGGTTTATTTACTAAAGCTGGAAAGTGCAAAATCAGGCTCACTTCTGCATAGAAACCAATGAGCTTCCAGATTTTATTACCAAAGCTTAATTTAACAAGCTGGGGTTAGAAGCTCATTGGTTTCTATGCAGAAGTGAGCCTGATTTTGCACTTTCCAGCTTTAGTAAATAAACCCCATTGTGTCCTTAAAAGTGGGGTATGCCTGTAAAGCCTAAGGGAACGGTATCTGGTGGGGTATTATACAGCACATGCAGATATCATTGTGCGCTTACACAGAACTTCAAGTACTAGCCAGCTGGAGACATAAAAGTTTTAAAACATTTTCATCAATGTTTAGGCAAAATGTTGACGAGTATCCCATAGTGTACCCAAATGGAACACTAGGCATAAAAGCAGCAATCATGGGATCATCAACTAATACAAAAAATTAGGACCAAAATATTACTCCTATTTTTTAACACATTTCAACGTAGCCTGGTGCTCCTTTTTTTTTTTTTTTTTGCTACTTCTATATTAGTGCTTTTATTGTTTTAGAAGGCTGGTACTGGCCAATTTTTTTTTTTATATAGTTGTTCAAGCAAACAATTAAGGCTTATACACATGATCAGAAAATTGTACGAAAAATACCACTTTCGAAGCAGTAATTCAATAATCTGATCGTTAGACACAGTTTTCGAGAGCCGATATTATCCAATGGCAAACTTTCTCGTACAATACCAGATCGTAAAATTTTTGTTTAATCAGTACAGTTGTCGTTCAAAAATACAAAAAAAAAACACTAATACATTACATCACTTCTGCATTTTTTTTCTGTCGTACAAGAATTTTTGTCACTTTAGTAAACTCTTCATTTTCGATATGAGACTAGCATGCAAAAAAAAAAAAAAAGACGATCATTCGTCTGATAATCTCATCATATGTACCAAGCATTAGGACCATTAAAAGGAAAAGAAAATCTGCCAGAATGTTTTTATTTTTGGGAGAATAAAATGGGCCATCCAGATTAACTACTTGATTATCGAAATAGTTGTCAACTATTTTGATAATCGATTAGTTGGTCAGCCAGTTAGTTGGCCTTCATAGAGAATGCATTATTTGTTTACATATCAGAAAATACGGTGCAGCTCACATACAGCTCAGTACACCATTCATACATGTCAGTATACACAGTGCAGCACACATACAGCTCAGTACACCATTCATACATGTCAGTAAGTACCTGAGAACTTGTGAATGTGTGAGGAGCAATGCCTCATGGGACATGTAGTCCTGGGCAGGAGAAGGAAGTGAGTGTTTCTAAGACCCTTTTTTACCTTGCAATAGGGGAACTCAGTACTATACTTTGAGGTGTGCGATAGGAGCACCCTGAAGGCAGGAGGAGCCAGTAACTCCGGTAAGGTACCCCAGAAGAGGAGGAATGGGGCTGCTCTGTGCAAACCCATTACACAGAGCAGGTAAGTATGACACATTTTTTGTTCATAAAAAATAATAATAGTAATACAATGTTTGTTCGAACGAATACTCTTACAATGAACATTTTCAAAGGAAAATGTGTTCATGTATAGCCAGCATAAGTGACAACAGGCGCAGGTAGTTTGTATCAAGCTACCTGCCTATGACAAGGGAGTCTGTTATGCATACTATTATATTACAGTTATGTCTAAAAATCTGCAAAACAATGTTTTAGGTCTTTTTAAGTTTGAGTCTGATATGTGCCAGATTCAACCTCAAATAGTACAAGGGTTCTTCAAACAGTTTCCACACTTTTATTTAAACTCTATTAAACATAAAGAAGTACGGAAACTTTTTGAAGACCCAATATATCTTATATCTGTTATTCTCAGAGTGGATTAGATATTTTGTACTCTAACCATATAGCTGATTATTTACAGTATCTCACAAAAGTGAGTACACCCTTCACATTTTTGTAAATATATTATCATATCTTTTCATGTGACAACACTGAAGAAATTACACTTTGCTACAATTTAAAGTAGTGTGTGTACAGCTTGAATTATGCCACGTACACATGGTCGGATTTTCCGATGGAAAATGTTCGATGGGAGCTTGTCGTGTGTAGGCACCATCGTACATTTTCCGTCAGAATTTCCGACAAACAAAATTTGAGATCTGGATCTCAAATTTTCTGCCAACAAAATCCATTGTCGTAAATTCCAATCGTGTGTACACAATTCTGACGCACAAAGTTCCACGTTGTACGTCACCGCGTTCTTTGCGATTGGAATTTCCGACAAGATTTGTGTGACCGTGTGTATGCACGACAAGTTTGAGCCAACATCCGTCGGCACTGGGGAGCTACAGCTCATTGAGGGAACCATGAATGTCAACATGTACTGTGACATACTGAAGCAGAGCATGATCCCTTCCCTTCGGAGACTGGGCTGCAGGGCAGTATTTCAACATGATAAGGACCCCAAACACACCTCCTAGACGACCACTGCCTTGCTAAAGAAGCTGAGGGTAAAGATGATGGACTGGCCAAGCATGTCTCCAGACTTAAACCCTATTGAGCTTCTGTGGGTCATCCTCAAACGGAAGGTGGAGGGGCGCAAGGTCTCTAACATCCACCAGCTCCGTGGTGTCAACTTGGAGGAGTGGAAGAGGACTCCAGTGGCAACCTGTGAAGCTCTGGTGAACTCCATGCCCAAGAGGGTTAAGGCAGTCCTGTAAAATAATGGTGGCCACACAAAATATTTACACTTTGGGCACAATTTGGACATTTTCACTTAGGGGTGTACTCACTTTTGTTACCAGTGGTTTAGACATTAATGGCTGTGTGTTGAGTTATTTTGAGGGGACAGCAAATTGACACTGTTATACAAGCTGTAAACTCACTACTTTACATTGTAGCAAAGTGTAATTTCTTCAGTGTTGTCACATGAAAAGATAGGATAAAATATTTACAAAAATGTGAGGGGTGTACTCACTTTTGTGAGATACTGTATATTTACCACTGCATATACAGTAGATATTCAAGAAGAAATTGTCTTTTATTTTAAACTTAACATATCTAAACTAACTAAATTATACACCAATTTTTTTTTTTTTTTTTTTTTTTTTTAGGCAATCAATCAATTGATTAATCAAAACAATAATCGGCCAACTAATCAATTATATGAACAATCATTAGTTGCAGCTCTACTAAAAATATACACTGAAACTTTACTAATGACACTGGATGGGAAGGGGTTAACATCTGGGGCAATCAAAAGGTTAACTGTGTGCTTAACAAGTGTAAAGTGTTTACTGTCTGGTGCTTTTATTAAGGGATGTGCTGGTAAAACCGGCACATTGTCACTGTCAGTAGAGAGCTCTGTGTTGTTTACCAACTAACTGGAGTCCCAGGAATAAATCATTGGCTGGGACCCCATGATTGGCAAGTCCTGAAGCCAATGACAGCAGAGCCAGGTGGGCATGCATACCCGCCCCCTACCCGGAAATGCAAAACATGTATATATACTTGTTTCTGCACAGCCAGCCTGCACTATAGCAGTAAAGCTAGGGTGCACTTTTGGAAACTGGTTAAGCCCTCTTAAACATTGGAAGAACATATACATTCAACATAAGTAGTGTATTCGGTGTGATTAAATATATGACTTCTGTGCTGCAGCCATTATTTTTGATCCCACAAGGTCAATTCTTTTGATCCAGTTGTGTTCATACACAGTCAAAATTAGTGAGTGGCTATGCATTGTCAGTTAAGTTTGCTCAGTAGCCAGCTTGTGTTGTTTGTTGCATCTTAATTATATCACAAGCAGTGTCCAAGATTTAGATTTTAAAATATGTGCTAGGGCTCATGCAAACAAATGTTTGCAGGGTCAAAGGAGCTCCAGAATAAAACTCATGGCATTTTCCTCACCTGGGGAGCTGCAGGTGACACATACAGTTGGCAAAGGAAGTACATGGCTGTATGCTTTTATACTTGTGTAATCTCTAATGAACTTATGCTTTGGCATTTACCCGCTCATAGATGTAAAATATATTGTCTCTTACGCAAGATTTCTCAGTTTGGGAAATAAGTCATGCATGCATGCATGCAAGGGTGAATGACCTTGCAAAAGGTCAACCACATTTACATGAGTAAAAGCACATACAGCCATGCACTTCTATGGTTGCCTGTATGAGGCAAACGTTTTGAAGTTTTTCAGTGTTTATAAAAAGCGTCTATAGTAAAAATGTATTTACTAGATCCTTAATATATTATCATAACATATATAGTTACTTTACTATAATTAGCTGCATTTATATATTGTTTAACATTTTATTGCTAGCACAAAACATTTTTAGTCTAAAAAAAAGTCTTGCCAAACTTTATAGCTTAATTAAAAATGGTGGTATTATGTGGGCTGTGACTCAATAATGTGTCCTGCACCTCAGGTAATGTGTTTCATGCTACCCACTTTGCCAACAGTTTGCGTCATGGAGATCAGGGAAATCACACACAGTGCAGGTACCAACTCATCCCTGGGCGTGAGCTGATTTTAAAACAGGTGAACAGGCAAGAACATAGGCATTGAGCTGTACAAAATTAGTGAATCTTACTTGTTGGAAGATAACAAGGGATGCTGTTGGTCTCAACTGTTACTGAGAATACTAGGTCCACCAAAAAAAAAATCCTTTTATCAGAGTCTGCAGCCACAGACATTTTTTGAAACAAAGATTGAATGGGACGAATAGAGGAACTGCCATGATCATTAATGCTGGTGGTCATTAGTGCAAAAAACTGTATGCTAATTAGATCCAGTATTTCTCCTGCCAGAACCCAGGTGAATTGAGATGCTTGGGGCTAGCCAAAAGAGCCAGTTCTCCAATACATTTGTAAAAAGCACTTAAGGTAGTGTGGTAGTGCAGCAGTAGTATTATCAGAAACTGTGTTGAGGGGCTTAGGACTTGTGTTGATGGGCGAATACAGCTTGCTTTTGATCTCAGTTTGGGATGCTTCAGAGACCACCCAGAATTTAGTGACAGGTGCATTTCACCTGCAGTTGACCTTTTTTTTAACATGCTTCAAGCTCCTTGTCTAGGGTTAGAAACAGCTTTGATATGAACAAAAGCCCTAAGCACCTAATTTTTTTAAGGTTAATTATTAAAAATGATTTCCAGTCCAGCTTTAGTTGCTGGTGCAATAACAATAGTAGTATTTACTATTGTCTGGTTTACAAGTCCTATAGAGCCCAATGTGTCATGACTTGAGAGGTTGGAGACCAAACGTCAAGCTCACAGCACGGTCTTTGATAAAGAGCAGCTATTTGTAAAAAGAAATTCCCGAGGCATCGGGAAAAGGTCATAAACCAGTGGTTTCTTTTTGTAATACAAATCATATTATTTTGGACAAAAACCAACACTGTACCATATGATAGTTTAATATTCATACATCTCTGGACAGCAATGAAAAAAGTCCTGTGTGTTCAACATCATATCCACTTTTACCGTATTAGCTTGCCTTTCCTCCACAGATTAACACTTTTCACCTCTGGGCTCTGATTCAACAGCAAAAAACCTTACAACAGCCAGCGTACAGCTTGTTTGTTTTTCCAAACGTCACTGTGTCCCAGCTTGTGTCTATGCATTTCAACAACTACGTTCTTCAGTGTAGCAACTGGTTTGTTTATGCAAATATGACTAATGCATTAGTGTAAACTAAATATTAGCGGGGATGGTTGCATAGTGTGATTTGAAGGACATTTCTGACCTGCCAAAGAATCCAGCTACTGCTTTACTAACTGGTTCTGATTATGTTTCAGACTTTATTAGCATTTTAGCTAAATCACAAAAAAAAAAGAGAGAATATGGGGATTAAAGGCCAGCTCCAGCAAGCGCTGTGAGTTCATCAGGGGGAAGTTCAGTGTAAAAAATATTTTATGACCACATTCCTTTAGTCAAGAGCTGTATGTTCTGGTTCAGAAGTCTCTGGAACCCAGTTATCTTGCCCTAATGAAAGAGCAGAAGTGATGCATATCACTTTACATTCACATCTATGTGTAGCTCAGTGACTCCTAAATGCTGGAGTTTCCCTTTAAAGAAGACCTGTCTATTCAAATAAATTGTTCATCATTCGGTTTATTACAAGTGATAATTTTTGTCAGGACCTTAAAGATATTGTATAGTCTTTTAACTTTTTTAGATACATTAGCACTGTATATTTCCCCTTTTTATTGTAAAGCGCTATGCAAACTTTTGGCCCTATATAAATCCTGTATAATAATAATATTATAATAGCACAAGAAATACACTATTTGTGCATGGGAGCAACCATATTTAATATTCATCGATTAGCAGCGCTGAAGAGATTTCTTGTGTAAGCCTAAGGTGCACTATCTGTGTGTGTAATATCCTATGACAGCACCGAACTCAAATCCCGATCAGGACATTATCTACATTGAGAATGTGTGTTTTTCCTCTGCTTGCATGGATTCCTCTGGTTTCCTTCTACACCCCAAAAAACATGCTGATAGGTTAATTATCTTCTGTCCAAATTGGCCCTAGTTTCTTGACAGGAGGGACAATTGTGAATGTACAGTATGTAAAGTGCTCCATATGTTGCCTGTGCTATATAAAATACAAAAAATGTACCTGTTAAATTGAAAACATAATGATAGCTCTGAGCCACTGAATGTTCCCTCTAGTAATTAATCTACAAATGTCTTAATTTAATACAACAGCAAAAATATAGAAGAGCAAGCAATTTTGTGCACTTATTCCACTTTGATCCCCATCTTTGTTCTGGACATATAGCAATGGGATATATTTACATAAACCATGAAGTTCCAGTGATTTCAATCATATGGTCCACCACAAACACATGACTATTTCCTAATGGGCCTTCCATTGAAATGAAAAGAAACTGCAGTACTCTGGGAGGTGTGATGGTTAAAGCAACTTGGTTTAGTTAAGTATATCCTACTTGCCAAAGACAAAACATAGGGGGGCTCTGAAGCAAAAAATGCACTTGAGAGGCTTAAGAAGCCATTAAATAATTTAACCCTCTGCTAAAAACTGAAGTATAAACTATGGGGAGACTGACCCATTTAGCCAAAAAGTTATCAATGTAGTTAGTTAATAATAACTTCAAATTATTGCATACTAAATTATATAATATAAAAATGCCAGTGTTGGTTCTTTCCAATGAATTTTACACATGCGAAAGCTTAGGTTGTGTAGTCCATTTCCAAAAAAATTTCTTGTAAAGCTTCTGACTTTTACCTGCGTGGGTGGCTCAATGCCATCTTTCATCAAATGAACAAAGATCTTTAATTTTAACAGAATATTTAACATGGTTTTAGGTATCATGTTCAGGTCACAAATTCTGTGAGTTTCTGATTTTAATTAGTCAAGGAATGCAAGTTAGAATTTGACCTCAAAGTGACCCATCCTGCTTGTAATACCATGTAATCAGTTACATGGAGGCCTACATATGACTTTAGATCTTTTTCTTCAGTAGTTATTTAATTGGGACATGAGTTGCCTATTGGAGCGTTTGACATGTGAGAAAGATGTTGATGTTGTCAATATAGAGTCAGCTGGTTTCAAAGACATTTCGTGGTTCAAGCAAAGGCCTCACATAATGAGGGAAATTTTGTGAGTGTTCTGATAATACCCTTCTGTTTTTGGATTTATAAAGTGTACAGAAGCATGGGTGCTTTCTAATATGAACATATGAACCAATGCACCTGCAAACGTATGGTGAAATTAGAGATAAATCCTTTCTAAACTGGCATTGGGGACTTTGCATACAGATATGTGCAAGCCACCTACAAAGAAAATGACCAAAGCAGATGATCCAATGGGTGAACTTTAGGTTGAGTTATCCAGTTTATTCTTATACAGAATACAGTAATCAATCAGACCATGTATTTTGTCCTAAACAACTATTGAATTTGCTTTATCGTTGGATATATTGATAGGTGAACTGGCACAGGCTCTCCAGATGCATTTTCATACAATCCCAGAGCAAAGCTTTACGTTTTGGCTCCAGATATGTTCCTTTTTGTCAGATACAGTATTTATAACAAACTGGCATTCATTGTTACAATGTGCATGAACACCGTTTACACATAAGCGGACCATTAGTATAGCTGTAACTACATCTCTATTCTAACATTTCATGCTACATAGTATGGGCTGGTTTAGGGGGATTAACTTTTGGAGCCTTGGTTACTCTGTGATGTTGACTCTTAATAAAGAGCTTTCTTCTTTTGCTTCGTTTAATTACCTAGGCAACACTTCACATGAAATAATCTATCACCCCATAATATTTTACTTCTTGATCCCCAGCTGTCTTTAATCAACTGGCATTTTAGTTCTTGAAGATTCAAAACTTGTTGATGTTTAATACACTGACCTAGCCTTATGATGCACAATTGAAAAAAGGTTTTGCAAATGTTACTTCTTTTCTTGTTTCAGGTATCTGTTTTCAAAAAATGACATTGTATTAATTGAATCAAATTTCTTACAAATCAAAACAGTTTGGATTATGTCACCTCTGTTTAATAAGGAATGCTTCATACATTAAGAAAATATATTGTTTTAATTTTGTTAGCAGTTTCTGTGAAGCAGTCAGTGAATGCTAACACACAACCGGACTTTTCGACGGACTGAAATTCCGTCTGACTTTTTAAAGGAGTTTCTACTGACTTCCATCAAATAGGACTTGTCTACACACAATCACACCAAAGTCTGACAGATTTGACCGTGATGATGTACGACCGAAAGAGAATAAGGAAGTTCATAGCCAGTAGCCAATAGCTGCCCTAGTGTCGCTTTTCGCCCGTCGGACTAGCATGCAGACGAACTGATTTTTCGACCGGACTCAAGTCCGTCGGAAAGATTTGAAACATGTTCTAAATCTAAAGTCCATCTGATTTTCGACAGAAAAGGTCCGCTGAAGGTCCGATGAAGCCCACACATGGTCGAATTGTCAGACGGATTCGTCGGACCAGTTCGGTCGAAAAAGTCCGGTCGTGTGTACGCGGCATTACAGAAAAAAGTAATGTAACACTCTTCAGTTTGCAAATAGTATTGGTCTTATTTAGCAAAGAGTTCTTATTCCTAAGTTGCTAATTCTTATAGGAGAACTTCAGCGGTAAATTTAAAGTCAACAGCTACAAATACTGTAGCTGCTGACTTTTAAGAAAGAAATACTTACCAGTTTATGCAGTCCAGTGTTGTCTTCTAGGAAGCTTTGGCTTTTCAGGGTGTTTCAGACTGTTGTTCACCACACCATCACCTTGGTTTTCAGGAGCCAGATGTCAATTTCCAATGACTCACAGCTGATTCCCTACTGCGTGTGCACAAGACAGTGCCTGCCTTGCAACTGGTCCTGTGGCCTCTTGGAATATTGGACGTTAATCCAGGAGGCTCTGGACAAAGGGGGGGGGGGGGGGGGGGGGGGTTAGGGCAGGCCAAAGCGAAATTATCCTCACCTAAGCGAGGAACAAAGAAGTGGGAGTGGATACTACTAAAAAAGGATACATTCTTTCACCCCCACAAAAAAAATCCAAAAACAAATGTCTACCATTTTGTAGGCAGATGCAGGCTTCTCTTTCCACTGCAGGTGGTGCTCTCTCACAGCAGCACTACAACTGGAGAGGAAGTCTAGAGGAACATGGTTCCTCTATGGTTTCCTGAGTCACAATCCAATCGGATGCTGCCACCCCATGTGACTCCAGCAGCCATCTTGGATCAGGCAGAGCCTATTTCAGGCACTGACTTCCAGGCTTTGCACACATTTTGCGATTGAGTAAAGTAGGGACATGTACCTCGCCTGTCAGGGAAGGAACTAGTGGCAGGAAACGGTTCCTGATGAGGAGGGAAAGTGTAGGGCTCACAGCTTATTTGGACATCTTCCCGCTTGGGCATGAGACAGCCAGGCCACACTCTGCACCTCCTAATAGGCGCTATACGTTTGTCTGAAACCTGCTTTCTGCATGTTGGTGGACCTTTGAGTCTTCCCAGTTGGGTTGCCTTACCACTGGGTTTATTGTGAACTGTTGTTGCATTATTTCAATACAATTTCTTTCATTGTGCTTGGACTGCGTGTGTTATTGCTGCTGCAGCCCACCTAAAAGTTCTTTACATGCTGGGTTAGAGGAGATGAAATAAGGTAAGTTTAACGTGAAAGTTGCTTAAGGTGCATTAACCCACAGCAATGAATTAAGGTTCACTGTGCTGAAATTATAGTACAAGACACTATGCTGCATCTGTCCCCTGAGGCCCAGTGAGAACTGAGCGATCAAAAATCGCTGATTGCTCAGTTCTCCCCTCCGCTCTGAGCAGAGAGCCATGCCTGTCAATCACAGGCTCTCTGCTCTGTCCCTCCAGTGCTCACTGGAGCATTGGGCTGGGGAGGGGAGGGAATGGCTGGCTCAGTCTCTCAGTGATGCAGCTGAGAGGCTGAGCCAGCTGCCGATCCAGGGATCGCGGTGGATCCTGACTGTAAAATTGTGATCTTTTCCCAGCCTGGACTGGTTGAGTGATGCTTTAATCTGCACTCCTGTGATCCATAGCAGGGTATGGCCAAAAAAGCTACTTCTCCTTTAACCACTTCAGCCCTGGACCATTTGGCTGGCAAAAGAACAGAACACTTTTTGCGATTCGGCACTGCATCACTTTAACTGACAATTGCACGGTCATGTGACGTTGCTCCCAAACAAAATTAACAAACTTTTTTTCCCACAAATAGAGCTTTTTTTTTTGTGGTATTTGATCACCTCTGCGTTTTTTTTTGTGCTATAAACAAAAAAAAGCAACAATTTTGAAAAAAAAAAGGAATTATTTTTTTACTTTTTGCGATAATAAATATCCCCAAAAAATATATAAAAAATGTTTTTGTTTTCCTCAGTTTAGGCCGATACGTATTCTTCTACATATTTTTGGTAAAAAAAAATCACAATAAGCGTTTATTAAATGGTTTGCACAAAAGTTATAGCGTCTACAAAATAGGGGATAGTTTTATGGCATTTTTAATAATCTTATTTTTTTTTTTTTACTAGTAATGGCGGCGATCAGCGATTTTTATCATGAATGCGACATTATGGCGGACAGATCGGGCACTTTTGGCGCTATGTTGGGACCATTCACATTTATACAGCGATCAGTTCGTTAAAAATGCAATGATTACTGTGTAAATGTGACTGGTAGTGAAGGGGTTAACCAGGAGGGGGTGATATAGGGGTTAAGTGTGTCCTAGGGAGTGATTCTAACTGTGGGGGGATGGGCTATGTGTGACATGACACTGATCACCGCTCCCGATTACAGGGAGCTGTGATCAGTGTCAGTGTCACTAGGCAGAATGGGGAAATGCATGTTTACATCAGCATTTCCCCGTTCTTCCTCTTTGTGAGACAATTGCGGGTATCCCCGCGGTCATCGAGTCCCCCGCGGACATCGGGACCCGCGATCACATTCACGGAGCTTGCGACGGGAGCGCACCCGCCAACAAGCCGCGTCTTGAAGGGCAACGTACAGGTACGTTAGTATGCCAGTACGTGCCCTTCTGCCAACGTATATCGGCGTGAGCCGGTCGGCAAGCGGTTAAGTATATTTTCTGAAAAAAATATATATATAATACAACCACCATGTCAGATATTCAGATTGAGCATGCGAGCAATGAACCAGTCATTCACCTATTTAACAAATATGTCCATACGAGTAAAATTGGTAAATGCCAGTTCCAAAGTATATATATATATATATATATATATATATATATATATATATATATATATATATATAAGGTTGTATTTTTACAGCAATGATTACAGTACCTCACATAGTTCTATGTACAGTATGTGAAATAATTATTTTTATAGTTATTTTAGGAGGAAGATTTTTTAACATTTGACAATTTGCATAACGCAAACATAAGCCGCCATCTCTTACCTCTTTCCTAGCAATGTTGCTCTTCAGCTGTACCCAAAACACCACTTTAGGTTTCTCCAGTGCTTGGTTTGCGAACTAATTCAGTACACAGCTCCTGCCTCTATCCTATATTATAATGCTAGGGGCCCAAGCAACCTGCCGGCAAGCCCAGATGTTGTGGAAGGTGGGGTCTGTGAATATACAAGAAGCATTTTTGAGACAGTTGCTATTATGCATAGATGCTTCAGGAGAGTGTGGTTATTGCTGGAGGGAGAAATTGCTGTGTAAAGAAGATAATGAGCTGGCACTTCTGCTACCAGATGTAGGTTGTGGCTAAAGCTGGCCATATACAGAGCTTTGGGTCGCCCTGTTGGCACCCTTCCACCCAACATGCTTTGATCTAAAAATTGAAGAAGCTGGGTGGAAAATTATTTGTCAAGCAGTGGCTGTATCCAATCAGATAAAGCCAATGTTTGATAATATCTTCCTCTATTCTCCAGCTGCCCCTCTTTTTGGTCTGATATTTAGACCTACCAGAACTGTTATTTTTCCCTATCCTTTATCCTATTTTTCAAAGAAAGTGTAAAGAAAAAGTAGAAGTGAAAAAGAGTTTGTGGGTTTAACCAATGATTTTTTGTATATTAATTCTTCATGTTCTGTAGAACTGGGGGAGTGGTAGAAATGCTTGAACGTGTCCCTCCTTCCCATCTCAGAAAGTTGAAAAGTATATTTAAAGCTGGCCATTTTCATACAGATTCTTTTTTATTCAGCCTAGGGGCTGAACAAAAAGGGAACAGATTCCGCCCTAACCTCTATCTTTGCAAATGGACAAAACTCCTGCTGCAACTACCCAATCAACAGCTGCATCTTTTTTGATGCACTCTTTGTTAGGTCAACAATTTTCCACCTGGCTTCCTCAAATTCCCTGTTGTAAGGGTTGTGATAGGGCCACCCGCTAAGCATGTTTCCAAATGTATGGCTAGCTTAAAGCAGCCATAGATGAGTAATTTGTTGCATTCAAACAGGAGGTTGAATGCAAAAAATTACTCAATACCCTTAATCCACATCACCCCCGCTGAGGTCTTGTATTCTGATAGCAGGGAGCCTTCCCCACCATCAGAATACACTGATCGGCACAGTTGGCTATAGCTGGTGGCGCTGAACATGTGGACAACAGGCTGGTCTATCCACTTCTGTACAAGCAGCCTGCTCATACATGGATCGAAATTTGTCAGGTCCCTGCTGAACCTTTCACATTTCGATCCATGTTTGGACCACTTAAGACTTTGTTTTGATGCACCTGGGATGTATATAGTGTATCACAACTGAACATTCAGTTGGGTTTTAGTGTTTTACTTTATATAAATACTTGAAGATTCAGAGGAGCCCATGGCTTTTCTGCTGACATTCAGCATTTTGTGTAAAAATGTTAGGTATTCAAAATTAAATATATTTAGTTTCTAAAAAAAAGTATTCCCTACAAAGTAAGAAATATGATAAAACTGCAGTTCATTTATTATGTCTTGAAAGACGTACCTAAAATATGTTCAGGAAGATGAATAAGCTTACAAACATGAGGTGTGTCTATAGCATGTGCTTTCCTGCCAGCTGAACAATTTATCTGTCATAAGCTTCCCAAGTTCTGCCTAAACTATATTAAATCATGGTTATATCTATAAGATTTCCACCCATTTCTGCTAAGCAGCCTTAGCAATAATATATTGTCCTATGAATGTTTGGCTTTTTAGTGTCAGTTTGCACGTGGAAAACCGTGGAAAACCGACCTTCTCCAAGTTAGACTTCGAACATGTTTTATTAATCATTCACAAGCAAAAGCTTATTGTGTCAGCGTGATGCATTTGGCACAGAGCTCAGAGTTTCGCCACCTTCACAAAAGTTTTCTTTTGCCAAAAAAAAAAACAGGAATAGTAAAGAGCAAGGGGCTGCTGTGCAAGCTTGTATTAGTTGCCCTTGGTGGTTTGCTGTTGTTGTAATATAATACAATGAGTAAACATAGAATATGAATGATTATTTATGATAACATCATGGGTGAACAACTTGAGAACAGAAAGTTGAACTTCCAAAGTATGTGTGAATGATTATGGTATGTAGATGCAGTTCCTGTGCTGAAACAAAACTTCCATACAGTAGTTTTCTACTACTAGTACTCTACAAGAGTTGTCCATTTTTACCAGGGTAACCAATCAGATTTCCTCATTCATTTTGTAGGGCAGTACGATAAATGCAGCACATTTATTTCAGGCAGTGTAATCATTTAGGCTCAGTCAGTAGTCATTATAGAAAGGTTATGCTTTGTAATTGTGGATTTGATTGTATATACACTTGAAATGCAGTAAGAAAGCCTGTTTCATATTTGATCATACAAGTACTATAGATGTTTATGCATGCCTGGATGAGATCAACACACAGCTGTAACTACTGCCAATGTCTTGCCACATACAGAGGTTGCCAACACATACATATTTTGGTTCTTGACCAGTAAAATTGAAACAAGTTCGACATAAGGTGGCTACGCAAGGACAGATCTGTAGCTAAAATGTTGGTCAATGAGAGATCTGTCCAATTTCTTTGGACTATCAGACCAGCAGATTTAGATGGGCTTGACTAACAAATTAAGGCTTGGTTCACTGCATTCTACCTGCAGAAACATGGGGAAAGAAGTCTCTGACCCTTTTTTATAAATTGTGCCATGTTTGCCAATGTGGGGGTACCATTAAAGATGGTCATGGATGAATCAGTTTTCTTCAAACGGATTCCTCATCCACACATGCAAAGTGAATGGAGGAATTCTTCATGTATATTGACGGTGGGGATCCCTCCGCTGCCAGAATACCCTGATCAGCACAGTAGCCTATTGTCTGCATGGGCTGATTGAAGGAAAATGCCCCAACATTCCTGTTGGAGAGAAGCCAATCATTAGATCGACTTCTCTCGAGCAGGAATGGCCATAGATGGATTGAAATTTGGTCAGTCCTTGCTGAACTTCCGTTTTTCCGATCTATCTATGTCCAGCTTAAGATCTAATGGCACCCCACACGTCTGCTAATGTGCAACGTGTTTCTCTGTGGGCCGAACTCTAGTTAAAAAAAATTTAAGTAGTTACAGCAACAGGTCTTATTTAAAAAAAATTTGGTGAAGCAAACTACATAAATAAAAGCTTTCTGTTGTAAGCACCCCTGTCAGTGGTAAACCATTTGTCTCAACACTCCAACTGCAACTTTTGCTGATAAACTTGATCTGTTAAAGAAAGTAAAAAATGAACAGACTTATTGGCAAAAAAAGTGGAAAAAAACAAAAAAAACCCCACACAGTATGATATTTGTAAGCTGCAGTGTGAGTACATTTTTGTTTTTGCTTTTTATGCCACTTTAAATATAAAGCCTGACAGGCTGAGTCAGCCCCTGGTTTCTTATATGTTATGGATACTATAACAATGAGATCTTCCTGCAATAATTCCTGACTTTGTTGCTGTCCGTCTGGGAGTTTTGGGCGTTTCTGACCACCTTTGTGTGTTCAGCTGCTTCTTTTGCCTTCTCCATGACACACAATAAAAGCAATTCAGCAGGGAGAGTGGGAATCCCTCATAATGGCCACTGCATGTATGCAATCCCAGAAACTCAATTGTGGATATTTTACCAATACAGTCCCTGAGAGATATAAGAAATAGTCAATACCTCTTCAGCCTTTTAAAAAAACTGGAATGTCAGTCAGTTGCACTGATTTCAAAAATATGTGTCTACCGGCGCAAAAAAAATATATCTAAGTTGACAAATTAACCCCGTCCACTACAACATTAGTGAAACTTTGGCCGTCTGCTGCAGTCAAAGGAATATGGTTCTAAATAAACCTATACAAAAAAAAAATGTGTTGACTGCACTGACACTTGTGTTATATATCTTAACACCAAAAGTACACCACTGTAAAAAAAAAAAAATGTATATCTTAACACCAAACAATACACCACTGTAAAAAAAAATATATAAAAAAATATATATAACACTGTTAGAACATGGCACTAAACTTTTCTGGCAGTTTAAATGGGTTTAGGTATGCGGGGGTAAGCTTCCTGATGATGCAATCTTACTTGCGAAATGCATAGAGACTGCTGGGACACACAAAATGTCACGTCCGGGTAAACGACAGTGAGGCTTGGGACGCACGCCGGGAGAGGAGAGACACAGTGAGACCCCCGCATACCTAAACCCATTTAAACTGCCGGAAAAGTTTAGTGCCAACTCATAGGCACTTAAGAATGTGAGTGATATAACCTGTTTTTACCTTTTTTTATATAAATAAATGCATAGACATACTGCGCAATGATTGCTATTCATTTTTTATGAGGACGAGTATAGTTTAAACCTGTAAGCTGGGAGTAACGGAGAGCCTGAGTGGATTGGTTATCCCTATTAATGAACCAAAGGCGTTTTCTATAATAATATATGGTGAGTGGCCAATTCTTATGGTGGTGGTGGTATCGTCACTGTACTGGTGGATACGAAGCACAAAAAAACATGATAGCAAGAAATAGGAGAACTGAGAAAAAAAATTTCACACAGCAGAGAACCGGAAAAGGGGACTTATTTATATGCTGGTTCACAGATACCAGCAATTATTGAATATACACTTATTCATTTATGTAGTATTATTTAAAGTCAAATACAAATGGTGATATTGGTTGCACTTGAGATATACACACAGGTGGTTTATATATGTACATGTTCTAACAGTGTTATATATATTTTTTTTTTTTATAGTGGTGTATATTTTTTTATATATATTTTTTTACAGTGGTGTATTGTTTGGTGTTAAGATATATAACACAGTTGCACTGATTGTTTGTTCATTTCTTACAGGTTTGAAAATGTAAAATAACGGTATTTAGTACATGTGAGTTAACTGCTTGGTATAGCTGTTATACACGATGCCTGAAACATTTGAATTTCATGTAAATTAATAGTCATGTATGGTCATTTCCAGAGACAAAAGATTGGTGAACAATGTAAAATGACATATGTATCTAAGCATGTAGTCGTTTGTGGTAGGCAGTGCAGCTGGTTAAATGATGCATTGCACACTCTGTGACAGGCCTACTTGCTTTATGTGTATAGAACATTTGCATTTGTGTATTTCCACAAACATTTAAAGCTGAGCACATAAGCTGTAATGTTGTAGCAGCTTGCTCACCATAGCTAAAATTACCATCTATTCTATCTTAAAACATGCCATAAACTGGCAAAGTGTCTGCAAAGTCTGCCTTTAGAGTGGGTATAGGCTGTATTTTTCTGCTATTAGGGCCAGTTACCTAAGACAGCTGGCTATGTGCTGGGTGACTGGTGTTGTCACCATCATCCTGTAGTTCCTTCATAGGAAGTTACCAGCTGCTGGTGCCCCCCACTTAGTTTGGCCCCATTCCAGCCCACTCCAATGCCTCTCCTCTTCTCCATTGCAGGAGATGTTATGAATACCAAGATATCATTCAACAGTGTGCAAGACATCATTTGTGCAAACCTAAGCCGGCCATACATGGATTGAAGTTCGGCCGCTTCAGCAGACAAAAAAAAAAAAAGTGCTTACCCTGACCTCAGCTTCCACCTACTTTCTAGAGCAGCAAATAATATCACTCTGCTTTACGACTGGCAGCACATTGCAGAAATGAGACAGCAATGAGGCACAGTGATGTCACTGATGGGGCAGAAACCAGGTCAAGGTAAGTGTTTTTTTCACAAAAATTTACAGTCTTGTAAAAGGCTTTTTGTATTCAGAGGTGGGAGCTGTCAGTGAAGGTGACCTTGTATTTTCTTGCATTTTCTGCCTTAATGTTATGATAATCACCTGCCCGACTACAGGTACCCACCCCTTCCCCTTGCAAAGTCAGACCCACAGCATTTAAAACTTATATGTGTGGCTGTACATAATAGTCCTCCTGATATTTGTAGGAATTGTTGCCTGGGTTCTGGCAACTGTATAAAATCAAAGAAGCTCCCATCTCCTGCCAGCCAACCTAGTGTAGACTTGAAAACTGCCCCAGCTCATGGATCTCTGCCAAAGCACCATTCCATGAAATATGTTGCTCCTCTCACTGAAGCTTAAGGTACTCAAAGGTTCACTTTAAAGTCCTATTTAAAATGAAGCTAAAATTTTCTGAACCTAATGCAAAAAGGTAAGCAATGACGTGGAGGCTAACAAAAGATCATATTATATTTTCCCGTCACAGAGTGAGGGAGGGGCATATTGTTGTATCAGGATCAGTAAAGGAACCTTAAGATCAGTTAGCCGGCTAGTATTAGGTACCACTGCCTATATTGCCCATGTAAGTATAGAATGTTTCTGACACGATTTTAGTCTGTCTACATATTCTAAGCAGCTTGGTTAGTTTTGGTGTATCTGATCAGATAAAAACATGATACCTGTCCATCTGTTTTTTTATGACAATATTTTTTTTTATTTGTATAAAAACCATCACTAGGCCATATTTATGTAGAGCAACAATTCATTTTTTTCAGCTCCTCAGAGAGTTCTTTGCCACAAAGTGCCATGTTGAACTTCCAGTGACCAGTATGAGAGAGTGAGAATGATAACACCAAATTTACCGTATATACTCGAGTATAGGCCGACCCGAATATAAGCCGAGGCACCTAATTTTACCACAAACAACTGGGAAAACTTATTGACTCGAGTATAAGCCTAGGGTGAGAAATGCGCAGCTACTGTAAGTGGAAAAGAGGGTCAATGATGCCAATTTGCAGTCTCACTGTGCCCATGCAGATGGGCACAGTTGACCGATTTGGGGCCCTGTATCTCAGGGTCACTTAGTGCTAGGAACCCCATCTTTAGATATGTTGTAGTGCTAATTCCACTGGGTTGGAATACAACATTTAGGGTTCCTAGCACCAAGTGTCCCCGAGATATGGGGCCCCAAATTCGGGTCAGAAAATCTCAAGCACTTTTCTGCAGCAGAGAATGACATTTTCCGAACCGACTTTGGGGCCCCGTATCTCGGGGCCACTTAGTGCTAGGAACCCCATATATGTTGGATATGTTATAGTGCTAGGTCCACTGGGTTGGCACGCCAAATTTGGGACTCCTAGACCCAAGTGGCCCTGAGATACGGGGCCCCAAAGTCGGGTCGGAAATTTTTTTTTTTTGCTGCAGAAAAGTGCTTGACTCGAGTATAAGCCGAGGGGGGCACTTTCAGCACAAAAAAATGTGCTGAAAAACTCATACTCGAGTATATACGGTAACACACATGCTCATCATTCACACCTGAGACCTTGTAACTCTAATGAGTCACATGACACCGGGGAGGGAAAATGGCTAATTGGGACAAATTTGGAAATTTTCAAATAGGGGTGTACTCACTTTTGTTGCCAGCGGTTTAGACCGGCTGTGTGTTGAGTTATTTTGAGGGGACAGCAAATTTACACTGTTATGCAAGCTGTACACTCACTACTTTACATTGTAGCAAAGTGTAATTTCCTCAGTGTTGTCACATGAAAAGATATAATAAAATATTTACAAAAATGTGAGATACTGTACGCTTATTGTGAATTCTTTTAACAAAACTATGTAGCAGATATGGCTTAAACTGGTGAAGAAATTCGATTTTTACATTTTTTTATTGGATGTGTTTTAGAGGAGGAAGTAAAAAATTGTGTTTTGGTTTTGAAAAACCACAGAGGTGATCAAATACCACCAAAAGAAAGCTCTATTTGTGTGAAAAAAAAAAAGGACATACATTTTATTTGGGTACAGTGTGGCAAGACCGCACAATTGTCAGTTAAAACAGTGCAGTGTTGTGTCGTAAAAAATGGGCTGGTCAGGAAGGAGGGTACATTTTCCGGAGGTGAAGTGGTTAACAAAACAGAGCATACCTCACATAGAGCAGAATAGGGAGATTTGCAAGGTTCCAGGCCTCTTTAGTTACCTCCAGATTTAGGGACAGCTGACATCCTTCTATGTGGGTTACAAGGCATGGTGGGTGCAGTGCAAGGTATATTCATGGGGCCAGACACTTCTTGAATGCAAAGAATTTTTTTTTTGAACAGAACTGTGGGGGAGAGGGTCTATGGCCAGGACACCCTTTAGTAGTTGCAATGTGAATTAGCAGACTCCAAGACTTATATAGGTAGACAGCCATGCAGGGAAAGGCATCCAGCAAGACACCACATCTACATGAGTAGGATCACTGTCTCCTCTGGCAACAGTCTTATAACAGTTTCTAACACAAGTTGTAACAAACTTCTGTACTTCCTCCACAATCACCTCTTGTAGATCTTCACTCCACTGAGCTCCCAGTCTCTCTCACTAGACTTGGTGATCCACTGCCACCCCCGCTTCCCTGCTGGGTCCCTAGCTTGGCACTCACAGATATTCCTCAAGCGTCACCCCACTGGCCTGCTCGTCCCTGGCTTGGCACACAAGGCTGCTCTGCTGGCTGGGTCCCTGGCTTGACACCTGCTGAAGTTTCCCAATTCTTCACCATTCCCGGTTGTTCAGAATACTGCTTCGGTACTTGCTTCAGCTACTAACTGTGGTCCCTGGTAATAAGGGGGTTGGTCCCTTAGTGGCGACAGCTTCCCCTCTACCTCCGACCATGGCAGGCTCCATGGCCGGCAGAACCGTCATTTATGGTTGGACTGCAAGCCGCAGTCCCAACCCTACCCTGCTCTCTTGCTTCTGGATAGGCCCTCAGACAGCCTAGCAGCCAGATGTCCCCAGGACAGGCCTCAGACTCTGGCCTAGCAGCCCCCGGGTGGCACAACACACGTCCACCCAGACAGCTGTCCAGGTGGCACAGAACCCCGATCACCTGACCTCACCCAAAAAAATAGGCTCTCCCAGCAGGCCAAAGGACCTAAGAAGACACCTGCCCATTGGCTGAGATACCCTATCTATTCCTAATCGGTCCTTGCAATGTCCTTGTCTTATCTAATGTCACCAGATACCTGGCCACCTAGTGACAGAAGAGAGAAGTGCAGCAATTCCAGAATTAGGGTGGAATCAATTGATCTCCTATGAATTGGCCAAGGCAACTATACCAGGCAGGTAAATTTACTAGCAACCCTGCCTAACCATCAGGGTGCTACGGCAGGTTTTCTTACAATCTGATTTGTAGCCAATTTTATTTTAAAAGTTTGCGTGTAAATAAAAAAAACAGAACAGAAAGTAAATCCTTGCCATCCAGGCACTAACTAAATATTTCAGGTTTCCTAACTCACAGGTGAAGGGCTTCTCCCAGTCACCAAC
This sequence comes from Lithobates sylvaticus, assembly GCA_028564925.1. Lineage (NCBI taxonomy): Eukaryota > Metazoa > Chordata > Amphibia > Anura > Ranidae > Lithobates > Lithobates sylvaticus. The sequence goes on from CM053026.1 coordinate 523,746,920, forward strand.
AAAATAATGCAAACCTTTCCTTTCTCTCACAAAGCAAACTTTACATCAATAGCTCTCTCAGGTTTTGGCTTCCTGAGTCCCAGGACTGGATTCCGCCTCAGTTCCCTGCATATGAACGCATGCAAGGTGAAACATAACATCCACTAATCAGCTTGCCTTTCACAATGTCACATATTCCCCCCCCCCCCGCTCAAGCCTCTTCGGCTGAGTAACTGTCCAAAGAAGACAATGGGCACGGGAAAGGGCATCTGCATTACTCCAAGTTTCTCAGCTCCGTGCTCTACTGTGAACTTGAAGAGCAAAGAACCACCTTGACACATGACAGTTTTTTTCCTTGTTGTTACACATCCATTTGAGAGGGGCATGACCAACAGGTAATGTTTGAGGGCATCCAAGGCCCAAACATTCCATCTCAACAATGGCATAGATTTCCTCATGTCTGTTAATCTTTCTGCTAAGGTAGACAACTGGATGCTCCTCCCTGTCTCTGATTTTGGATAGTACAGCACCGAGTCCCACATCAGAGGAGTCTGTCTTTAACACAAAATCCTTTGTGAAATCTTGGGTCATGAGCACAGGTTGTGCACAAATAGCTTGCTTCAACATTTGAAATGCCTTTTCTGCCTCAGGATTCCACTTAGTCATGACCGACCCTCTACTCTTCATCAGATCTGTCAGTGGGGCTGCAATTGTGGCAAAATTGGGTATAAAATGCCTGTAGTATCCTGTGATCCAAAGAAATGCATGAACTTGCTTTTTATTAATAGGTTGGGGCCACTTTTAAACTGCCTCAATCTTATTGAGCTGAGGCTTGATAAGCCCTCGACCAATAACGTAGCCAAGGTATTTGGCCTCCTCCAAGCCTATGGAACACTTTCTGGGGTTAGCAGTAAGTCCTGATTTCCTAAGGGAATCTACTACTGCTTCCACCTGGGGCAAATACGATTCCCAATCTGGGCTGTGGATAACTACAATGTCCAAATAGGCGGCTGCATATTGGCAATGTGGTCTTAATGTCTTGTCCATCATTCCCTGGAATGAGGCAGGAGCACCATGCAAACCAAAAGGCACCTGCTTATATTGAAATTAACCCTCAGGGGTAGAGAATACTGTCTTTTGTTTTGCAGATTCTGTTAGGGGTATCTGCCAATAACCTTTAGTCAGATCTAGTAGTAATTATGTACCGGGCACTTCCCAATCTGTCAACAAGGTCGTCAACCTGAAGCATTGGTTACACATCAAATTTGGACACACTGTTCAGCTTCCTGAAATCATTACAAAACCTTATATTTACATCTGGCTTTGGAACAACACCATTGGACTGGACCAGTCACTGTGGGTCTTCTCTATCACGTCCAACTCTAACATGCTTCCCGCTTAGCCTCGGGTATTCTATAGGGCTTTACATTTACACGGACATCTGGTTCTGTAATTATGTCATGCTGTATAACTGTGGTCAGTCCAGGTAGGTGAGAGAAAAAGTCTATATTCTTACTCACAAACTCTTTAACATCCTTCTGTTGGGCCACTGACAAGGTTTCAGTTATGGCTACCTCAGGTATCCTTTTGGGGTCGGCACTGCCAGTAAAGTCTCTCTTTCCTTCCAAGGTTTCAATAGATTAATATGATATATTTGCTCTTGTTTCCTTTTCCCTGGCTGGTAAACTTTGTAGTTTACTTCTCCTACTTTTTCTATAATTTCAAAGGGACCTTGCAGGGATTTACTCACAGCTGTGGGGCTGGTACCAGCACTCTTTCCCTATGGTTGAAAGTCCAGGTCTTGGTACCCTGATTATAAACCCTTCTCTGGGCTTCCTGCACTTGCTCCATATGTTCCCGTACAAGCGTCATGACAGCCACAATTCTATCTTGCATCAGTAAGATATGCTCAATGGCGCTTCTATAAGGTGTTGTCTCTCCCACGTTTTGTTTGTGAAATCTAGCAATCCCCCGGGATGTCTACCATACAGTAGTTCAAAAGGGGAGTAACCTGCAGATGCCTGAGGTACCTCTTGTATTGCAAACATGAGGTACGGCAGCAGAAAATCCCAATTTCTCCCATCCTTTGTCTGCCACCTTATTTAACAGGTTTTTGAGCATTTTATTAAATGTCTCCACAAGATCACCAGTTTGGGGGTGGACATAAATGGTGTACCTTGATCCGTTAATATCTCTTTTAGACTACCTATACGACTAAATACCTGGACAAACACTTTGGCAATAGCCTTTGCTGAGGTATTCCGCAAGGGAATGGCTTCAGGATACCGTGTGGCATAGTAGTTATACCAGTATGTGCTGGTGACCCCAGGCAGACTTTACTACTGGTCCCACCAGATCCATGCCATTTCTTTCAAAAGACACTTCAATTATTGCAGTACCAGCGAACTTCAAAAATTGGGCGATGGCGCAGAATACTGACACTCTGGGCATGACTCACAATATTCTTTGACATCTGCATGTACCCAGGCTGAAAGAAACCCTGGGTTATTCTCTCCTTAGTTTTCTATATACCAAGGTGTCCAACCATTTTATGACCATGGGCTAAATCTAATACCATCTGGCGATAGGGTTTGGGAACCACTATCTGCTCTACCACATCCTCCCCTTGCTTTACCACTTGGTACAGCAAGTTTCTTTTTTTAGAGCCATGTAGAGAAAATACACCCCTACATTAGGGTCAACAGGTCCCCCATCAACCATTTTAATGTTTTCTCTGACTCTATTGAGTGTGGAGTCTCTTAGTTGTTCCGTACAAAAGTCATCTTTCCGGACTTATAAGTCAGGCACCACATTCTGTCCACTCTCATTATTAGAGTAAGAGATAATTTATTGTTCATTATCCTCAAGCTGGGGGCTGGATTCCAGCTCCCCCTGCTCCCCAGCCATTGCAGAAAAAGAAAAAGGATTTACCCCTTCTTTGTACACACCAACAGTTCCCCTTTCAATTTTGAAATGAAAAGGGGCAATGAGGGTACAACCCCACTGAATGTGTCACAGTGCCCCAAGGAGTATCAATCTCAACTACAGCAGTCTGGTAGCCACATGTGTCACCATGTATACAAATCACCCCGATAGTGCTAGGGTGTAACTTTGCAGGATTTACAAAATCATCTTTGACTAATGTCAGAACACTACCAGAATCTAGTAGAGCAGTGACATGCTTTCCATCCAGGTGTTATCTTCTGCAGGTAATAGCTGGCACGCACCATTTTCTGTTCCACTGGCAAAGAACCTGCGGACCCTTTCATTTCACCATGGCCTTCCGTAAACGGGTGATTCGCCTCCTGCTGTTGGCGATTGATTTCCTGCTGGGTTGCAATGGACTGGTGATTCGCCTCCTGCTTCTGGTGAGTTGCCTCCTGCTGTGCTGCAGTAGCCTCTGCAAACTGCCATTCGGTTTCCTGCTGCTGGTGATTGGTTTCTTTCTGAGTTGCAGTGGACTTTCCACTTGCTCAGGAAGTGACGTTCACGCAACACCGCATTAGCTTGCTGTTCATGTGACTCTTTTCCTTTGCATATGTATGGGAATCTCTTTCCTATTGGATGTTTGGATCGAATGACGGGATATCTACAGCCCTGAGGGGTACAATGCTCTTTTTGCCGAACATGAGAGTGTGAGGCAATTATTGTTGGTGAGTGTACATCCTGTAGGGGAAGTGTAGACACGTCTAGTTATCACTTGGTGTGGTGTGAAATCACTCAATCAATTGACTGTTTATCACGGATTATCTATCTTATATTTCATCCAGATTTGGATCTATTTTTTATGGACCGTTTTTTATGTTTATGTACTTTCATTTACTTGGTGTTTAATTGCTTTATTTTTTGTATTTTTTAATGTTTCATTCACATATGTAATTTTTAATGTTTCATTTACATATGTATTGTATGCTCAGCACCACTATTTACCTGGTTGCTTTTCCCCTTTTATGGTAGATGGTGTTTTTTGCTCAGGAAATTGCCCGCCCAAATCCATCATTTGTGAGGGGTTAGCTCAAATGGGGATCACCTTCCCTGGGGAAAAGGTAGTCCAGACGGCAGGTTTTCCTAAAATCTGACTTGTGGCCAGTTTTATTTTAAAAGGTTGTATGTTAATCAAACAAAACAGAACAGAAAATAAATCCTTGCCATCCAGGCACTTACTAAACATTTCAAGTTTCCTAACTCACAGGTGAAGGACTTCTCCCAGTCACCAACAAAACAAAGATAATGCAAACCTGTTCTTTCTCTCACAAAGCAAACTTTACATCAATAGCTCTCTCAGGTTTGGCTTCCTGAGTCCCAGGCCAGGAACAAACTTTTGCTCCAGTCCTGCTTTATTTATACCACCTGCTGATGGTCAAAAGTGGACCGCAAAATATGGTCCTTAACCCAGAGCTCGACAATCCCCAGGCGCCAGGGCGCCATGGCGACTAGAATTAGTGACCTGGCGCCCGGGGCAGCCCATCTGGGGTATCCTGTCTCGGTGCGGACCCCCCTCCTCGGCCCGCGATTGCGTCGGGCCGCGCCGGCCGGTAATCGAGGCCGCGGCTTTGCGGCCTTCTGCAAGCCTATGCTTCCTTCTAAGATCTTGGCGCCATCTAGTGGTGGCCGTTGGTATGACATCCAGCAATGCTAATGGAGCCCTGCCTGCTGCCTCCATTTACACAGGCGAATAGAACCAAAATACACACACATATATTTAATATATTAATATATATATATATATATATATTAATATATATATATATATATATATATTAATATATATATATATATATATATATATATATATATATATATATATATATATATATATATATATATATATATATATATTTAGTAATATGTGTATGTATGCTTTGGTTGTAGTCTGTGTACATTTTAAGATAGCTTTTTTTTTTTCAATATAAAAATTAACCATTGTCGGTCGTTATTGATCGTCTTTTTTTCTCCTCGCGCTGTCAGGGCGAGGAAAAAAAAATAGCCGATTACCGGCTGTGTTGACGTCACGCTATCAGCTGTCATTGGCTGACAGCTGATCACGTGGTAAGGGGTCGGGATCGACCCCTTACTCGGATTGGTGATCCAGCGAGTCTCACAGACTCGCTGATCACAGAGCAGGGGGCGCGCGCAGGCCGCTCGTACAGGGGACAACGTCATAGGACGTGGTCCCGGCAAAGCAGAACGACGGCTACAGCGCGGATCTCAAGAAGTTAAAAAAAAAAAAAAAAAACTGGCTCCTAACTTTTTTAGCTGGCTCCTAGATTCCAAGCAAATTTGTCAAGCCCTGCCTTAACCAACCCTGCTATGGCGGCTTGTAAAACCTGCACTGGATTCCACCTTAGTTCCCTGCATATGAACACATGCGTGGTGAAACATAACGTCCATTAATCATCTTGCCTTTCATAATGTTACAATATATATATATATATATATATATATATATATATACACTTGGTATTACTGGAAGAAATATATACTATTTATTATTATATGAAGAAACAAGAGTTCATTGTATTCTAATGCGTCGTTACAAAATTGCATTATTATATATATATGAAACAGTTTTTTCTTCATGAGTAGCTGCAGAAAGAAAGGGGTCTTTTTTCACTGCTAACTTTAAGACAGATTTTAATATCTTTTTTGTGAACATATATTTTATGATCTGCAGTCTTCATGAGTTCTGTAAAGTAATGTTGTGGAAATTGGTGAATTCTGGTGGAAGACTGCTTCTATAAATATTTATGAGAGCTCACTGAGGACTGAATAGCTTTTGAGGACTATTTTTGTTCACATAAATACCTGTACTCCTCTGATCTTATACAGCAACACTGAGTGCCTCCTAAACCACAAATAGACAGGGCACAGATTGGAAATACAGCATGTGTAGAACATGAGGTATTTAGTATTCATGAAAGTGCCACAAAAACATAGGAAACCTTCAACATCTACCACAGGAATTAAATCATAGTATAACTCTTGTTGTCTGGGCTAAAGCGAGCCATAGCTGAGATGTAATGGCTTGAATGACAAAGTTCCAAAGAAAAATTATTTCTGACAGACATAATACCAGCAAACTGTCAGCTTAGCAGAATAAGTTTTTATGGTTTTGCAAGTCTTCCAAACCAGCCCTATCATTACTGCAACATTGATTGACAGATCCAAATACTTTGCAAACTGATCTTGTTTCATATAAATATTCAGTATTGATGGAACCTGTAAGTTGTATAAACCAGACCCACTGATCTTGACGAAGACTTGTTCCCAAGCATTGGGTTTGCTATCAGTATTGTTCTCGTCTCCCTGAAATATGCTTGCTCCGATAGGAGGTGACAGAGCAGACACAAGTATTCCCTAGAGCAGGGCTCAAAATTTCAAGTCCTGAGCCACTTTCCAGGCCTCAAGAATTACTGGCCACCAGTTTCCCTACCCAACCCCTAGCCTAAGTTCGCCCCTTAACACGTTCTCGTAAATTATCTCATGAAATGACAGTGTTAAATGTTTTATGCAGAATTAAGTTCCAAAAATAAACATTGACAACAACTTTAACAATATTAACATAAAGCATATCAGTACCCATCAGTGAAGCCTATTAGTGCCCATCAGTGCAGTCTATCAGTGCCCATCAACACAGTCCCATCATTGCAGCCTCATCAGTGCCTATCATTGCAGTCTCATCAGTGCCCAACAGTGCAGCCTAATCAGTGCCCATCAGCGCAGTCCCATCAGTGCCCATCACTGCAGCATATCCATGCTGCCTTATCAGTGCAGCTTAAGAGTGCTGCCTCATCAGTGGACAGCAGGGCAGCCTCATCAGTGACCATCAGTGCAGCACCATCAGTGCAGGAAATCAGTGCTGCCTTATCAGTGCAGCCCCATCAGTGCAGTTTAGGAATGACGCCTATTAGTGCCCATCAGTGCAGCCTATTAGTGCCCATCAGTGCAGCATATCTGTGCCCATCAGTGCAGCATAGCAGTGCCCATCAATGCAGCATATCAGGGCTGCCTTATCAATGCAGCTTCATTAGTGCCCCTCAGTGCAGTTTAGCAGTACCCATCAGTGCAGCCTCTTCAATGGCCATCAGTGCAGCCTCATCAGTGGTCATTAGTACAGCCTATTAGTGCCCATTGGTGCAGCATATCAGTGCCCAACCCCTACCCTAAGTTCGCCCCTTAACACATCCTCGTAAATTATCTCATGAAATGACAGTGTTAAATGTTTTATGCAGAATTAAGTTCCAAAAATAAACATTGACAACAAATTTAACAATATTAGCATAAAGCATATCAGTACCCATCAGTGAAGCCTATCAGTGCCCATCAGTGCAGCCTATCAGTGCCCATCAGTGCAGTCTATCAGTGCCTATCAACACAGTCCCATCATTGCAGCCTCATCAGTGCCTATCATTGCAGTCTCAGTGCCCAACAGTGCAGCCTAATCAGTGCCCACCAGCGCAGTCCAATCAGTGCCCATCACTGCAGCATATCCATGCTGCCTTATCGGTGCAGCTTAAGAGTGCTGCCTCATCAGTGGACATCAGGGCAGCCTCATCAGTGCCCATCAGTGCAGCACCATCAGTGACCATCAGTGCAGGAAATCAGTGCTGCCTTATCAGTGCAGCCCCATCAGTGCAGTTTAGGAATGACGCCTATAAGTGCCCATCAGTGCAGCCTATTAGTGCCCATCAGTGCAGCATATCTGTGCCCATCAGTGCAGCATATTAGTGCCCATCAATGCAGCATATCAGGGCTGCCTTATCAATGCAGCTTCATTAGTGCCCCTCAGTGCAGTTTAGCAGTACCCATCAGTGCAGCCTCTTCAATGGCCATCAGTGCAGCCTCATCAGTGGCCATTAGTACAGCCTATTAGTGCCCATTGGTGCAGCATATCAGTGCCCATCAGAGCAGCATATCAGTGCTGCCTTATCAGTGCAGCCCCATCAGTGCAGCTTAAGAGTGCCGCCTCATCAGTGGCCATCAGTGCAGCCCCACCATTGGCCATTATTGCAGCCCCATCAGTGGCCATCAGTGCAGCCTATTAGTGCCCATCAATGCAGCCTATTAGTGCCCATCAGTGCAGCATATCAGTGATGCCTTATCAGTGCAGCCCCATCAGTGCAGCTTACCAGTGCCGCCTCATTAGTGGCCATCAGTGCAGCCTCACCAGGGCCCATCAGTGCCTATCAATGTAGCCTCATCAGAGTGGGGATCTCCCTCTGAGACACAGCTTGTGTATGAATTGCTGGCCGCTGTCAAACAAAGTCCTGCCTCCTAGACCAGCATTGGACCTGTGTGCTGTCTATCATAGTAGCCAGTCCAGGAGGCAGGGCTTTTGTTTTACAGCAGCCGGATATTGAATATACAAGCTGTGTCTCAGCGGGAGATCCCCGTTCTGTGTGATCCAGCCGCCAGACCCTCCTGACAGTTTCCTAGCTGATTGCTTCTGGCAGCCACGGTGCGCTCTTTTTTGCAGGACATCAGAGCGGCCCAGGGGGCAGGGAGCCCCCCTCTCGGCCACCCTGATGACCACACTGCTTCTGCCAGAAGCAATCAGCCAGGAAACTGTCAGCCTAGTCTGCCCCTGCTTTGCACTCACCCTCCACTAATTTCCACTCACCAAATGCGAGCAGGCAAGTGGAAATTTTAAGTTCTGCCCTAGAGGGGGCTAGATGATATGGAAAGGTTCTGCACTTCATTCAGATGTCAAATCCCAGATGCACACATTTCCCAGTGAAATTACAGAAAGTTAAATTTTCTTGTCTAGGCTTGGAGAGTTAAGACCCTATTAAATGCTAAACCTAAAGCCCAGGGGACCCCCAGGCAAAAATTAACTAATTTGAGCACGATCACAGATACTTGGTCACTGCACTTTACCAGCAATGTTAGTTTATACACTTGGACATGGCAGATTCCCATTTATAACTCAAGCTTCCAACTTTCGGGACTGTGGTACATTAATCACTGCACATTATTTGAATTCCATCAGTTCTAGTTCCCCATCAGGTCCACTTTACTTCTGATTAATTGCCCATGGCAGTGGGCGGATCCATAGCTGCTAATCAGTCCAATAGCTTTCAAACAAAAGTAAAGCGGGCCTGATGGGGAACTAGTCTTTCAGTTCCCCATCAGGCACTTCCCACCCAGTGACAAAACATTTCCCAAATACAGGCATTACCCATATTTTGGTAATAATATCACATGTAGCCACCTATATCCTATATTTACATTAACTTTAGGGTGGGGAATCTCCCAACTGACAGCTTACTGGAGCCAGAGATACAGCGCTGCATGGGAAGCTGCTTCCCCGCACATACTTCTGTACCCCAGCTCAGAGTTGGTCTTAATTTCCGCCAGTTTCCTAATTTGTGAACTGGCAGTAACTCTTTAAGAATTTGTCACTGAGCTACTTAAAGAATAAGTTCACGTTTGGGAACATGTTACATGTTCAACCCAATTTTAGGGTAGAACATGTAACATGTTCCCAATGCTGCAACTGCCGCCCACTGACACCCCTAAATGTACTAAATGTAAGTGCATTTCTGAACTTTTTTTAATGGAATAAAAGTCAAAAACTTTATTGCGCTATGGGATGTAATTTCTTTCCACGTACAACTGAGAGGAAGAGGCTAATTGTGTGAAGGAGAAAAGAAATGCACCAAATGTAAACCTGTAGCCTGTCATACAGCAGTTTAAGCTGTGAATGAGAGATACCCCCTTGAGGGGAGAGCTCTCTGGTGAGTGCAGTAGCATAAGGGAAGCACAGAGTGGAACACCTGCACCAATATATATCTGTTACAAGCACAGATAAAGAGCACCTGTCACCTTGATTTTAGATTTTCACAGATTTTTGTTTACATCCAAAAATATTGACTGACCAACGATACCAGGGCTTGACTACGTATAGACTGTTCATTTTTACCACTACAAGAGTCCAGTGGCTGCTTGAAATTGATTTTCTTCATCATTACAGAGTTAAATGTTCGCTTCAACTGGTTAATATTAGCACTCATCACTTTATTAACAGTATATGAATTTTAATGGTTGATTTTTTGCACATATCATGAAGGTTTAGTTTACCAGAAATATAAGTCACTTTACCAAAATTATCGATTGCTTTTTTATTTTTAAATGTAATTATTTGATGTGTTGGCTTAAAGAGTATACAAAGCACTTAGCACTTTTCAATAATTAATTTACAACACACACCTGTCGTATCAAAGAGCAGCGCCATACCCACTATCCCTCTAAATCTTCTCATATAAGATCCTACCCAGTAGAGCTGCACAATTCTGGCTAAAATGAGAATCACTTTTTTTTTTCTTAGAATAAAAAGATCACACAACTCTTAAAATTATACAAAAATATTGGGTTAACTTTCCTGTTCCTTTTTTTTTTTTATTAATTGAAGTGTATTTTTTTCCTCAAAAAATTGCGTTTGAAAGAACGCTGGGCAAATAAATATTGCAATGACTGCCATTTTATTCTCTACGGCAGGGGTCTCAAACTGGCGGCCCTCCAGCTGTTCCAGAACTACAAGTCCCATCATGCCTCTGCCTGACGAGTCCTGCTTGTATCTGTCAGCCTTGCAAAGACTCATGGGACTTGTAGTTTTGCAACAGCTGGAGGGCCTTCAGTTTGAGACCCCTGCTCTAGGGTCTCTGCTAAATAATATATATATATATATATATATATATATATATATATATATATATATATAAATAATGTTTGGGGGTTCTAATTAATTTTCCAGCAAAAAATACTTTTTTTCACCAGTAAGCAAATGTTTAACACCCAAAGTATCATTTAGCTTTGGTCATTTACAGACCAAAGCTCATCCCTTTGATCTAAAAGAACTAAATGATACTTTGTTTATAGTTATCTCAGCGCTAAGGAATGTTGATAAACATTTGCCGGCTTTTTTTTTTTTTTTTTTTTTTAACAGCTGAGCAGAGAACGGCTCTGCACTTGTTACATAGAATCGAGGAAATGCCTGGTTAAGATCGTGAGAGGGGTTGAATCGAGATCATGATTTTTTTAACGATTATTCGTGCAGCTCTACTACCCAGGTAGTTGCCTCAGTGGAGGCAGCAGCTCTCATAACAACACAATTAACCATCTGCATGGAAAACCCCCAACATTTCTCTGGAAGAGGATGATTTGGTTGGTATTTTGAAACTAGCTTAGTGATGTAGCTGGGGGCAGAGTTGTGGATGGCTTTGTAAGTTATTGTTAGTATTTTGAATTTAATTAGTTGGGTGAGTGGCAGCCAATGGAGGGTTTGGCAGAGAGGGGTAGCGGACACTGAACGGTTGGTAAGTTCAATGAGCCTGGCAGCAGCATTCATGATGGATTGAAGGGGGGGGGACCTATTTAATGGTAAGCCATTGAGGAGGGGGTTGCAGTAGTCAAGGCAAGAGATAACCAGGGAGCGAATTAGGAGTTTTGTGGTTTCACTGGTTAGAAAGGGGTGTATTTTGGAGATGTTGCGGAGGTTGAGGCGGCAAGCTTTGGAAAGTGATTGGATGTGGGGCCAAAAGGAGAGCTCAGAGTCCAGGATAACACCTAGCATCCTAAAATGCAGGTATGGGTTGATAGTTGTGCCATTGTTCTTGACAAAGAGTCAGGGGAAGAGGCACGTGGGGGAGGAAATATTATGAGCTTGGTTTTGGACAGGTTGAGTTTGAGTAAGTTGTGTAACATCCAGACAGATATGTCTGTTAGTAAATTAGTGATGCGTGAGGAGACCGATGGAGTGAGTTGAGGGGTGAAGAGACAGATTTGGGTGTCGTCACTTTAGAAATTATATTGAAAGCCATGGGAGACTATCAGCTGACCCAGGGAGGCTGTATAGATTGAGAATAGGTGAGGTCCAAGAATAGGAACTTGGGGGACCCCAACAGAGAAAGGAAGAGGAGAGGAGGAAGTAGAATTGTAAGTTGACATTGAAGGTGCGGTGGGATAGATAGGATGAGAGCCAGCAAAGAGCACAGTCATGGAGACCAAAAGAGTAAAGTTTTTTTAGGAGGAGGAGGGGGTGGTCAACTGTATCAACAAATCTGTATCTTTTTCCATCCATCTTCTCTTCATGTGACCAATTTCCAAGTATCTCCTAATGAAAATTCCCCCATAAATACTGATGCTACAACCACCTTGCTTCAATGTGGAGATGAGGTTATTATGGTGATGAGCAGTGTAGTCTTTTGCTAGATAGAGTTTTTCTCTAGGGCCAAAATGCTTCACTGTGGTCCTATCAGACAAGAGAACCAATACCCACGTGTTTGCTGTGTCTCTCACATGGTTTTTGGAAGTATGAAATACATTTTATTCAGTATTGGCTTTGATCTCATTGCTCTAAATAACCAGTTGTGTGCATCCTCTGAGTTATAGTTAATCCATGGGTGGTTTCTCCTATCTATGGTTCTCTGCAGCTCCTTCAGATTTACAACTGGCTTAAGAGCTAATGCCTTCCTTACCCCTATCAATGAGTTTTGGTGGTTGGACTTCCCTAGACAGAGTCACAGTTATGCCTTTTATTTTATTTCGTTTTTTGTTTTATCAACATATAAATTTAATAAATCGCTAATACTCCAGAGGACCAATAATAAATTAATTTAATATACTGTATACCCATAATAAAAACTATTTCTATATGTGTTTTCCTATTTTGATATTATGGCATTTTTTTTTTATTTATCAATGAGATAAAATTCCAATTAAAACTACTTAAAAGCCTTGGGGTTGAACATGTATGCCAGGCACTGTACATTTTTATGTGCATACAACTGACCACAGTTATATGTGGCCATCTAGTTTGGTTTATCTCTTTTAAAATGAATAATGTTTTCTGCAGTTTTGAAATGGAAATTTCTTAACGTTTGTTTGAGCTTTGCTGCATCTCTTAAAAAATATGCATAAATGACAGTCATAGAGATAAAATTTAAGACATCTAGACTATTCTGTAGAAACTTTCACTATCATGGATATTAAAATTGTATTTTATGCAACATGGAAGATTTCATGCAATTTTGGAATGCAGAGAAGTGCTCATCACGTATAGTTTTTCTACTTGGGTTATTATCTTCAAATATTTTTGCCTATGTTTATTCTGAATAGCAATGTGTTTGAAGAACTGTTTTCTAGAAAGCCTAATATTTATTCATTGCCCATCATCTGTGCTGCTGTCAGCCATGAAATTCAGCTGAAATTTGAAATTGCTTACATTCCGTTTCTCAACCAAATTACATAAAATTTTGAACACAGCAAAAATGTTTAACTCCTTTGGCTGCTTTTGATGGTCAGGTATAGGGACAGATTTCAGATATCTGAAAGCGACACAACCATTGTTGTTAACTGCCCTCTAAAATGCATTTAAAAGTGAAACTTTTTTTAAAAATTTTGGATAAATCTGAGAAGGGTTAGATATTCTGTCAAGTTTGTGTCCCAACTTGAAAGAATAACCCCTCAATTTGTCCTACAAATCAAGGTCACCAAAATGGAAATTGAGGTGAAATCCAAAACTATACATTGGTACCAGAGCAAGAGGTAAGGGTCAACCTTCCAATTTGAACAAGTGTTCTGTGACAACTGGTCAAGGTGGGGATTACACTAATCCTTAATGTTATGGAGGTTTTCTCTCATTTATTGTTGTGTCTTAAAGACAGAAAGTTAAGGCTTAATGGTTATAATACAGTATACTAAATAGACTGCAGCAGTACACTGCAGGCATCTAGCCAAGCTTGCACATACCTTTACATGACCACTGCCCTGAATTTAGAATCACTGAATGATAGTTCCAACTTTCAACACTTGCACTCACTTCGCTCGCTCCTTCTTTCCACAATTTTCTTATTGGCGCATAATTATTAAACTAGCCAGCAGGAATGTGTTATGTTAAAAATATAGTAATTCAAATAACACCTTACTGCATTTCAAAATATGAACTTGACATTCTTGTGATCAGAATTTCTTGACATAGCACAAGCATTTATATATTCTTCTTTGTTCTTATTTAGTACCTTGAGTACTTCTATTTAATTTCCATCTGCTTTTTAAAACTTTAATGACATCCTCTTTAAAAGTGGAGAAATTAATTGCGGGGTGATTTATACCTTGAAAGCTAAGATGATAATGACACTGGGCTATACATATAATTTGAAATCACACCACAAACTTTTAAAAATAGTGTAGTATGTTATTTCTTTTCAAGATGTGACATCTGAAGATAGAATTTGAACATTGAACAGGACATTATAGACATAATGATCACAATTGTAAATGTTGCAGACTTTTTATTGGATTGAACAATAATGACAGTTTTTTTGGTGTCAAGAAAATATGTTTTTAAACATATGTTAAATTTGGCTGGACAGCAAGTTGACTTGGGAATTCAGTAGACATGAGCTCATCAATACATTTGTACTACAGTATCTCACAAAAGTGAGTACACCCCTCACATTTTTGTAAATATTTTATTATATCTTTTCATGTGACAACACTGAAGAAATTACACTTTGCTACAATGTAAAGTAGTGAGTGTACAACTTGTATAACAGTGTCAATTTGCTGCCCCCTCAAAATAACTCAACACACAGCCATTAATGTCTAAACGTTGGCAACAAAAGTGAGTACACCCCTAAGTGAAAATGTCCAATTTGGGCCCAACGTGTCAATATTTTGTGTGGCCACAATTATTTTCCAGCACTGCCTTAACCCTCTTGGGCATGGAGTTCACCAGAGCTTCACAGGTTGCCACTGGAGTCCTCTTTCACTCCTCCATGACAACATCACAGAGATGGGAAAAGTTTTTTTAGAGGAACCTGGTCCCCAAACCAACGTCCTCTAAGAGGGGGTTGTACCGTGATAGTCCGACAGCCCCCCCCCCCTCTTACATTAGTACATTGGTTTGGGGACCAGGTTCCTCTAAAAAAACTTTTCTCACATTATATGGATGATGGTACCTTTTATCCCTGAGTTTCTGATCTATGTAGATAGGTAGGCCAAAACATTTCATAACATCACAGAGCTGTTGGATGTTAGAGACCTTGCTTTCCTCCACCTTCCATTTGAGGATGTCCCACAGATGCTCAATAGGGTATGGATCTGGAGACATGCTTGGCCAGTCTTTCACCTTTACCCTCAGCTTCTTTAGCAAGGCAGTGGTCGTCTTGGAGGTGTGTTTGGGGTCGTTATCATGCTGGAATACTGCCCTGCGGCCCTGTATCTGAAGGAAGGGGATCATGCTCTGCTTTAGTATGTCACAGTACATGTTGGCATTCATAGTTCCCTCAATGAACTGTAGCTCCCCAATGCCAGCAGCACTCATGCAGCCCCAGACCATGACACTCCCACCACCATGCTTGACTGTAGGCAAGACACACTTGTCTTTGTATGCCTCACCTGGTTGCCGCCACTCACGCTTGATGTCACCTGAACCAAATAAGTTTATCTTGGTCTCATCAGATCACAGGACATGGCTCCAGTAATCCATGTCCTTAGTCTGCTTGTCTTTAGAAAACTGTTTGCGGGCTTTCTTGTGCATCATCTTTAGAGGAGGCTTCCTTCTGGGACGACAGCCATGCAGACAAATATGATGCAGTGTGCAGCATATGGTCTGAGCACTGATAGGCTGTCCTCCTGAACCCTTCAACCTCTGAAGCAATGCTGGCAGCACTCATACATCTTTTTCCCAAAGACAACCTCTGGATATGACGCTGAGCACGTGCACTCAACTTCTTTGGTTGACCATGACAAGGCCTGTTCTGAGTGGAACCTGATGTGTTAAACCACTGTATGGTCTTGGCCACCATGCTGCAGCTCAGTTTCAGGGTCTCGGCAATATTCTTATAGTATAGGCCATCTTTATGTAGAGCAACAATTGTTTTTTTCAAATTACCCCAAGAGCGCAGCGACACTCATCCATGAGGTCACAAAAGACCCCACAACCACGTGCACCAGTATGATAGAGTGAGAACGATAACACCAAATTTAACACACCTGCTCCCCATTCACACTTGAGACCTTGTAGCACTAACGAGTATGATCATTGGTGGTGTACTCAAGCTGAAACAAACTTGGGTTCTGCAGCAGGACAATGATCCTAAACACACCAGCAAGTCCACCACCGAATGGCTGAAGAAAAACAAAATGAACTTGACTTCTGCAGCAGGACAATGATCCAAAACACACCTGCAAGTCCTATTGAGATGTTGTGGTATGACCTGAATCCTATTGAGATGTTGTGGTATGACCTTAAAATGTAACTGAATTAGGACAATTCTGCAAAGATGAGTGGGCCAAAATTCCTCCAGGACGCTGTAAAAGCCTCATTGCACGTTATCGCAAACGCTTGGTTGCAGTTGTTGCGGCTAAGGGTGGCCCAACCAGTTATTAGGTTTAGGGGGCAATCACTTTTTCACACAGGGCCATGATGGTTTGGATTTTTTTTCACCTGTAATAATAAACACCTTCATTTACAAATTGCATTTTGTGTTTACTTGTGCTGTCCTTGACTATTGTTTAAATTGGTTTGATGTTCCGAAACACTTAAGTGTGACAAACATGCAAAGGAACAGGAAATGAGGAAGGGGGCAAACACTTTTTCACACCACTGTATGTAGAGCAACAATTGTTTTTTTCAGATCCTCAGAGATCATTGCCATGAGGTTCCATGTTCAAATTCCAGTGACCAGTATGATAGAGTGAGAACGATAACACCAAATTTAACACACCTGCTCCCCATTCACACTTGAGACCTTGTAGCACTAACGAGTCACATGACATTGGGGTGGAAATATGGCTAATTGAGCCCAATTTGGACATTTTCACTTATGTACTCACTTTTGTTGCCAGTGGTTTAGACACTAATGGCTGTGTGTTGAGTTATTTTGAGGGGACAGCAAATTTACACTTTACAAGCTGTACACTCACTACTTTACATTGTAGCAAAGTGTGTCATTTCTTCAGTGTTGTCACATGAAAAGATATAATAAAATATTTACAAAAATGTGAGGTGTGTACTCACTTTTGTGAGATACTGTATGTTTGGCTAAGTACAAAAATCAGTTGCATACATTATCTGGTTTATCTTGCATAAACTATCTTTTTTTTAAGGCTGACAATGGCAGGTAAAAAGTGCTTTCAGTTCAGTACTCTAGGGACTGTGAGTTTATGCTTCTTATTAAGTAGACACTCTACAATTTTATTTACCTCAGCGCTCACTGTGCTTCATTTTTACAGACAACTTTAAGATGTCTATAAATAAAAAAGATTTATTTGCAAATGTCTCATCTCATTTGTGTGAAAGTATTAAATAATACCTGTAATGTTTGTAATGTGTGTAATGTCAGTTTGTATTTGTTGCCTTTAGCCAAATGAATGGAATATTCCCTTATCATTCCATCCTAAGAAAAAATAACCACGAGAATAGGAGTTGAAAATATTCACTAATAGAGAAGATTGGCTAAGCACATTCAAATAGAAGGGGAAATAATATGAAGGAGACCTCTGCTCTTTTTACAAAATGTATACCGATTCCTGTGTGAACGGCCAAATAAATGGGTGTGTCACACAAGTGAACCCCCTATTGCACAAAAAAGGTATAGGATCCCCCCAAAATTAATTCCAGACCTTTTACATTCTGGTATGAAATTTAAAGGGGACCCTCATGCAAAAAGCAAGGAACAAAAACATGGGGTCCCCCCCAAAATCCATACAATTACCCTTATCCTTGCATGTAGTATGGCTGGTCAGGAAAGGTGTGGGAAAGCAACTAATCCCCATGTTGATGAAGACAAGGGCCTCTTTCCCACAACCGTTGCCCAGGGCTCTGTGGTCAGAAGGCTTCCTGGAATCTGGAAGCCCCCTTTAAAAATAAGTAGGCCCCTAGATATCACCCCTCCCCCATGTAAATGAATAAGGGGCCCTTGGTACACTTACTCATTGACGTAAATAAACACACAAACACACAGATTTTATCATGTCCTTTAATAAAAAAAAAGTCCCATGCACCATCAATCACATTGTCCAGCAATGTAGATCCAGTGACGATGCTTGATGATCCATTGGGAAAAAAAAAACACTAACACATCCAAACCTGTCAATTGACTCCCACCAGACAACATCTCCCAGCCCCTCACTGCCACAATGTAAACAAAAGGGCAGGGTCTCCCAGATGACATTTTTGACCATATATGGACATGACCATATTTGGTCAATGATGTAACTGGAATCCCCGTGACTTTATTGACCAAAAAATATGTCATTTGGAGGGGATCAAGTGACAGGTTTCGATACGTCAGCTGTTTTTTTCTTTCGCCACTGTGATTGGCATGGATCTGTATCACTGGATGATGTGATTGAGGGTAGATTTACATAGCAGGACTGTGTTTGTTTTTACTATTGACCTTTTATTTTGTATTTGTGAATGAGCAGGGATACTTATTATTCACATGGAGGGGGCAGTATCTGGGGGTCACTTTGTTTTTTGGTGCTTTCAGATTCCAGTAAGCCCCCCGGCTCACATACATCTACCACCCACATCCAGGATTGTGGGGAAGAGGCCCTTGTCCTCCTCAACATTAGAACAAGGTGCTTTGTCAAGGGGGTCCCCTCTGGCAAGGTATCTCCCATGTTGAGAATCTAACCTGGTATGGTAAAGGGGGGCATTCATCAAGGGAAATTCATTGCCCTGTTTCCCGGCCAGGCAAGATGCATGTTCAGATAAGGCTCTGGAATTGACTTTGGTGGGGGCCCCATGCTTTTTTAATTGTTTTTGCATGGGGTGCATGGAGACTTCATGAAAAAAAAGGTGTGGAGTTTTTTGTGTGGGATTTCCATAAGCCTAGTAAAAATCTTGGGGGCGATTTTTTTTACACCAATTTCTTTATTTACATTCCAGAGTATCTTAGGCTTGTGTTAAAGCTTGAATATTACTGAATACGACTTAGGGCTCTTTCACACGAGGCGGATCAGTGCTGGTCCGCCCTGTGGATATCCGCTTGCTCAGCGGGGATAGTCCGGAGTGATCTCCGCTGAGCAGGAAGATGACAGGTCCGTCTCTGCACTCTGTGCAGGGACGGACCTGTCAGAGCGCCGCTCTCCCCTATGGGAGATCGGGTGACGACAGACAGTAGAGTCCGTCGTCATCCGATCCGCTCTGCAGACAGATGGAAAAATAGGGTTTTCCTCCGTCTGCAGAAACGGACGATAGCGGACACAGACGATAGCGGGTGTCAGCGGATGCTCATCCGCTGACACCTGCTATCCCATAGGGATGCATGTATGTCCATTTTTCATCCGAAAACGGAAGGATGAAAAACGGACATATGGACCTTCCCTGTGAAAGAGCCCTTACAGATGGGTTGTGACACCATGACCATGACTTAAGACAGATACTTTGATTTTGTATGCAAACACAAGGGACTTTAAAGATGCCCAATAAACAACATCACATATAAGTAAAAAATTCAATAGTTAAAATAATAATAGTTAATTAACTTAAAAAATCCTTATGCATAAGAAAGGACCCACAATTAGTACATATTAGGCATAAATGAGCATTCCCTTAGTACATGTTATATCATGATGTTAGGCATAACCGTTTGCCTTTTGAATTCTTCAATTTTCAAACCATGTAAAGACATAACGGGAGTAATTTTTTTTCCCTCAATGCGTTTCACTTTATTAAAGTGGTAGTAAAGTCAGCTTTGTTATTTTTACCTACAGGTAAGCCTATAATAAGGCTTACCTGTAGGTAAAATGAATATCTCCGAAAAGGGCACTGTTTAGGAGATATTCACACTGGATTCAGCCGCTGACGTCATCGACACATGCACGCTGAAGGTCCGTATACCGTGCCAGACCTTTAGAGCACTGTACTAGAACCGAGTAACGTCATCGTGGCTCCAGCCACTCACACAGCTGGAGTCTGCGAACTTGGAAGGAAGACCGGGGGAAGATGTAAGCCCTATCATCGGTGACAGTTTTCCCCTGAAGGGCTTTGTTCTAAGGTAAATATTTCATAATGTGATGCATACTAGCACATTATGCAATTGTCTTAGAGGGGAAAGTTTTTTTTTTTTTTTTTTTTAACTGCAGCAGTTTACAACCGCTTTAAGAGGATAGAAGAATGTTTATATCGCACACTTACTATTCCAAATATCACAAGATTCAAGGACTAGTAATGTGCCACATGGGGAATGATGGAAGCACCTGGAATACTGTACAAAAATTGTAAATCTTTTTTTTTTTTTATGAGCCTGCGTTGATCAATGCAGCTCAACACACCTGGTGGGAATGAGCCCTAAATGACAATTACGCAGTTTTACCTAATTATATAACGTAGTAGAAGTTGCATTCAAACATAAATTATTTCTGAGAAATGGTAAATGTCATTTGGTAAAATATAAGAATTCCATTGCTATACTTTTAGCAGCAGGGGCTTGTAATCCACACCAGACTTTGCTATTGGGTCACTCTATTTAGGTGTAATGTATGACAGGATATGCAGAGGAAATTAAATCGTTGGGTGCCAAGACCATCTGAAAAAAAAACACTTTATAGTCCAGGATATACATTTTCTATTTGTCTAGGTATTGTACCTTTACACTAAGGCACAAAACTTACAGAAACAGTTGTTTCCCTAATGGATATCAGCTTTATTATATGCTACTTTAAACTGTATTAGGTGTGACGATCTTAAACAATATGAATGTAGTTTTTTTGTACATTTACTGGCAAAGATCACTCGAAGTCTGGCCCAAAACATTAAAGCTGAACTCTAGGCAGAAATAAAAACACCATTTAATCCAACAATTACAAAATAAAAAATGGACATCTAGTAAATATACCTTAATCACTCTTTATATCAGCCATTTGTAATCTGCTGTATAGCACAGGCTGGAAGAGGGCAGCACTGTACAACACTGTTTGTCAAAAATAAAAATAAAATGCTCTCGTGCTCACTCCACTAACGATCAAACTAACTGCGGTACACAAAGTGTTAACCACTTTTTCAAACTACATGAAACAAAATATACTGCATTCAAAATGCCCACAAATAGTGAAAAAAATATATTAACCATGAATACATATTACCACTTTACCACCAACAACAACTGTGGATATGCTTTCACCTTCAATGTTGGACCTTTTATATTATAAATTTCATTAGTGCAGGATCCCTTCAAAGGCTAAGTTCACCTTTAATCGCTTCCCGACTGCTGCATGCTGATGTATGTCGGCAAAATGACATGGGTGCGCAAAAGGGTGTACCCGTGCGTCCCTTCCTAATCCCAGGCTAACGTGTGCGTGTCCTGTTCCTTCCTAATCCCGCACGTACGTCCCTTCCTACGGCCCTAATCCCGGGCTAGCAGCAATCGCCCACCAACGGCACGCGCATGCCCACCAAACGCTGCGGGAGCATGCCTGCGTGTCCCGTGGACGTGACGAGGAGAGGCAGAACGGGGAAATGCCTTTGTAAACAAGGCATTTCCCTGTTCTGCCTAGTGACTTGACAGAGATCTATTACATTGGGAGCAGTCTCTGTCATATCCTAGGTAGCCCACCCCCCCTACAGTTAGAACACGCTGAGGGAACACAGTTAACCCCTTGATCACCCCCTAGTGTTTAACCCCTTCCCTGCCAGTGATATTTACAAAGTAATCAGTGTAATAAAAAAACAAAAACTATCCCGTATTTTGTAGACGCTATAACTTTTGCGCAAACCAATCAATATACACTTATTGCGATTTTTTTTTTACCAAAATATGTAGAAGAATACATATCGGCCTAAACTGAGAAAGAAATTAGTTTTTATATATTATTTGGGGATATTTATTATAGCAAAAATTAAAAAATATAGCTTTTTTTTCAAAATTGTCAGTCTTTTTTTGGCTTATAACGCAAAAAAAAAAAAATAAAAACCGCAGAGGTGATCAAATACCACCAAAAGAAAGCTCTATTTATGGGAATAAAAGGACATCAATTTTGTTTGGGTACACCATCGCACGACCGCGGAATTGTCAGTTAAAGTGACGCAATGCCGAATCGCAAAAAATGCTCTGGTCATTAAGGGAGTAAAATCTTCCCGGGGTTGAAGTGGTTGAAAAAAATAATAATTGCATACGATTTTGCAGGTAAAAAAATGTGTATTTATAATTAATTTAACACTGCAGCCTGCAATCAGTGGTTTGTGGGTGGAAGGCCAGGCTTCTGAAAAAACTCAGTAAAGCTGTCTGACCGTACCTCTATACAGGTAGACAGTTACTAAGTGCAGGAAGTGTCAGCGAACTACGAGGGCTCTTATCAGCGCCCTTGCAGTGCATTCAGAACGACAAGCCATCTGCCACTGTGGCAGACATGACTTGTAGTTCATTCATACACAGAACACTGTGAATGAATGACATTGCTGTGTGGGCAGAGTTCTTAAAATGTGACAGCGGCTGCAGGGAGAGGACCCCCCACCCACTGTCACTGGGGAGATCAGGAATGGGGGTGTGGGGGACTGCTCCAAAGTAAACGTTTACATGTTACACCTAGCC
Source organism: Lithobates sylvaticus (assembly GCA_028564925.1). Lineage (NCBI taxonomy): Eukaryota > Metazoa > Chordata > Amphibia > Anura > Ranidae > Lithobates > Lithobates sylvaticus. The sequence goes on from CM053026.1 coordinate 523,769,440, forward strand.
AGGAACAGCTCTGATAGATGACTAAAAATATCCTCCTTGGAACCACCAGCATAGAAAACACTTAAATATTTTTTTAAAAAAAGAGGGAAATCATAGTGCTCCCCACAAGGCAGGAAGGATCCATGCTTTCATGTCGTTTATGCTAAATTCTGACCCTACCATCTGAATGTCGCAGCTGAAATGGAGACTCATCAGCCAGACAATGTTTTTCCAATCTTCTATTGTCCAGTTTTGGTGAATTGTAGCCTCAGTTTCCTGTTCTCAGCTGGCACCTGGTGTGGTCTTGTGCTGCTGTAGCTAGTTTGTCCAGTCTCCTCTGACATCAACAAGGCATTTTCACCAACCCAACTGCCGCTCGCTGGAAATACCCAGACCAGCCTATCTGCCACCAACAACCATGCCACATTCAAAGTCACTTACATCTCCTTTCTTCCCCATTATGATGCTCAGTTTGAATTTCAGCAAGTTGTCTTCACCACATCTAGATGCCTAAATGCATTGAGTTGCTGCCATGTGATTGACTGATTAGCAATTTGTGTTACCAAGCAATTAAACAGGTGTACCTAATAAAGTGGCCGGTGAGTGTATGTTTTCGCTAATCATTGATTGTGGGCATTTTGAGCGTGGTATATTTTGCTTCATGTAACATGTAAGTCAACTCCCATCTACTTTATTGGAGAGTGCTATATTTTTAATGCAGTAGAAACTCACTAATGAAAAGAGAGAGCAGAGTGGTGATCTTATTAATGTTCTGCTGTTTCTTCATGGGCAGGTCCCATATCACTCTTTATTGCTCAACAGCATTGTGCATTGGGGGTGAAATTCATGGTTGTAGTGTCTGGCAGGAGTACCTTGACCATAAGACTGAATACCATTGAATTCCAATGAACAGAATTACCTATTCTGTGACAGGTGCGATAATCCACCTGTATTTTGTTAAACTGTGTAATTAGCAGTATGTCTGTAGTTCAGTGTTTGAAGATGGTGAACACACATTTCAGAAGATTTCTATGCATTTTTTGTCATGCTTCATGCTTGAATTAGGAATGTTTACAGCAGAGGCCAGTTTGATAATTGCAGGCAAGCATGGGTTGCATATAATATTTTTTATTTCCAACTTGCTGCCAGCAGGTGGCAACTTTGAGGCAAACCACCAGCCTTTCATAGAGCATTTTCCGGAGCTGATTAGACCAGGATATGAATAGACCTGATTAGCAGGAGACTCAAAGGATGTCAAATAAAAAAAAACTATTATAGCATATTAGCATAGGAGGGTATATAACAGGGATATGCAATTAGCGGACCTCCAGCTGTTGCAAAACTAAAAGTCCCAGCATGCCTCTGCCTCTGGGTGTCATGTTTGAAGCTGCCAGAGTCTTACTATGCCTCATGGGACTTGTAGTTCTGGAGGTCCGCTAATTGCATATCCCTGGTATATAATATTAAGACGATGGAGCTGTACCTGTTTTAAGGGTGCAGCCAAGGAAGCTTTAAATATAACAGCTGATGCCCTTGATAACCCTCGTAGTGAATGGCTTGGGCTTAGAAAACTACATATCTATATCACATGGTCTAAATACGTTCAATGCAGACAAATCCTAATACAAATATTCCAGGGTTAGAAACATTTACACATAGCAGGTGGTTAAACTTGAACAGATTTACTCCAGGAGGCATTCAATAGATGTCTATGCTGCCTGTTTACTTCTTCATCGGCCTCTTCTGTTATGCACATGATCCATCAGATATTACTCTGTGTTTAATATGAAACAATGTTTTTGTCTCTTTCATTAAATTTCATTACAGTTTAATAAGTTATTTAGAATGTTGTTGAGCTCATTTCTCAGTCATTAAAACCACAAGGAAAGAACTGTGGTCTAATTGAAATGCAGGCTATTGTTATAAAAAAAAGAAGTTAAAGTAGAACTGTGAGCAAAACTTTTTTTTTTTGATTTGGATCGAGCAAGGGAGGCTCATAAAGTTTTCTTTTAGCTGTACTTTAATGCTTAACTCGCAGTGGAATGTGCAGTTTGCAGCTTGACATCCACCATTTTTTTTCCCAGGCCACCCCCTTCACTACATTTTTACATTTACATAGTAAAAATTGGAAGCTTCCATTGTATCTGGAGGGCTTTTCATTTTCCCTGTTTCATACTGAGAAAGAGTGACCACACAAATGCATACATTTAAAGCTGAACTCCAGCCTTACCTTCAGTCTTGCACAGCTCCTTTCCTGTACTAAAATCGTTTGCTCTCACAGCACTTATTGGAAGCTGCAAGAAGTCATCTAGAGCACTTTGCTTTTTTTAGATTTCTGTCGGGCCTCCAAACTGAGATTATCAATGCTTGCGCTAGATTCATGTGCCTTTCAGAAACAGGAACATCAATCTGTTGGAGGTCATATTGTTGTACTAGACACTCCTCACCCCTCAGTGTACGCCTCCACTGGTACCGGTGCCCATCACAAAGACAGGTATATGGCTGAGGAGTTATGAATTGGGGTGGGCGGAGCCTGAAGAGGGATTGAAAGACTAGTTCCCCATCAGGTCCACTTTTGTTTTGATTGACAGCAGTAGGCAGATCTGTAGCCACTATCCAGTCTTATTGTGATTTGTGAATCTGCCTATGACTGTCAATAACAAGGCAGACCTGATGGGGAACTAGTCTCTCAGTTCCCCATCAGCTTCCGCCCATCCAACAGGTGCTGCTGCCATGGTGACTGGTTCCTCCCAGTGAGCTTGTTATTTCCCAAATATGGGCATTACTGTATTTGGGTAATATAATCACCAATTTCCGTCTTTTTTTTTGTTGAGAAAATAAACATTCCCCTGTTGCAGATTCCTACCTGTCTTTGCTCTAAAGGAAAAGCTGTCTGTTTGTGTCAATGTGCACAGAGACTGTGAATGGAAGTTACTTTTTCATGTAGGGTTCTACTGAGGAAAGTTGCTGTGTCTAAATCCCTTTAGACGTGGGTAACCCTTTTGGAGTATCTCACAAAAAATGTAATTTTTGTTGCAGAGGATGCCTAAAATTTAACTTGTATCTTAGTAAAGATTTATGGAAAAATCTGTGGGCCAACCACACAAGGAGGAAAATTAGTGTGTGTGTGTGTGTGTGTGAGCGGGGGGGGGGGGGGGGGGGGTTGTACACCATCTGTTTACGGAGGGCCTTTAGCTTGCCATATTGCATTGAATTTTAGAAAAAGTTACAGTGCTGCAGACTGAAAAGGAGAGGTAATTTCCCTTTCAAGCCATTTTTTTGGCTTGTGTAGCAATTATATGTGGGGTTACCCTTTAAAGTGGTGATAGTAAGAACTACCTGAATTTGTAGCACATGCCGGTATTGTTACTGAAGTTGGTCTGCATTAAGTGAGGGTAGTTTTAAAGGGAACTACTGACAGAAAATGATTGTTAATGTACATACAAAATTCAAAAACAGAATCACTAAGTTGAAAAAATGATCACCACCCTAATAAAATTGACTCAATCAGGTGTAATTAATCACCTTCTCAATGGCACTTGTCTTTCAACTGTGATCAGCTGTGGTCATTTTGATTAGCTCAGCATGAAAGGAACTTTCTTGGAGCACTTCAGTCCCTGGTAGTGCAACTGAAGCAAACAATCTATGGGTGGCAAGGCACTGTCAAAATATCTCTGGGGTAAAGTTGTGGACAAGCACAAGTCAGGGGAAAGATACAAAAAAATCTAAGGCTTTATCAGTGCCTAAAAGCACAGTGAAGTCTATTATTAAGAAGTGGAAGATATTTGGTACAACACAGACCCTCCCTGGATCAGGATGTCGCTGCAAACCGAGGTTCCCAAGAGGCCTACAGCAACTCTGAAGCTGTTGCAGGAATATATGACAAAGAGTGGTCATTGTGTGCATGTGACAACAATATCACAAATTCTCCACAAATGTGGCTTTCATGGGAGGGTTGCAAGAAAAAAAGCCACTCCTCAAGATAGGCCACATGCAGTCATGACTGAGCTTTGCCAAAATCCACCTTAAAGATTCTGAGGACACATGGAAAAAAGGTGTTATGGACAGATGAGACTAAAATTGTATTATTTGGCCTCAACTCCAAACAATATGTCTGGTGGAAATCCAATACAGCTCACTATCCAAATTACACCATTCCTACAGTAATGCATGGAGATGGTAATATCCTGTTAGGGGGGTGTTTCTCTGCAGTAGAGTGGAGCACTTGTCTAGATAGAAGAAAAAATGGATGGGGCAAAATACCGTCAAATTCTTGAGGAAAATCTGCTGCCCTCTGCCAGAAAGTTGTCAATGTGAAGAAGGTTTACCTTCCAATATGACAATGACCCAAAGCACACAGCAAAAATTACCACACACTGGTTGAAGGAGAAAAGGGTGAATTTCCTTGCATGGCTTAGTCAGAGACCAGACTTAAACCCCATTGAAAATCTGTGGAATGACTTAAAGACTGCAGTCCACAAAGATTCACCATCAAATTTAACTGAACTTGAGCAGTTCTGCAAAGAGTGGACAAATATTGTAAAGTCTAGATGTGCAAAGTTAGTAGAGACATATCCCAGAAGACTAAATGCTGTAATTAAAGCAAAAGGTGGTTCAACAAAATACTGACACAAGGGATCGATCCTTTTTCCAACCCAGTGATTCTGTTTTTGTTTTGTTTTTTCTGACAAAAACTGTCTGTCTTCATTTCAGGCTGCAAAGCAACAAAATATGATTCTTTTAAAGGGGGTGATTCTTTTCTATACCCGTTATACTGTATATATAAAGCTTTCCAAGGAGTAATATATTAAATAAAGTATGTTAGGTTCTAATCATGCTAATATGTAGTATTTTTAAAAGGTAAAGACAATAGACTAAAGCCCAATTCCAGGATTACAATACCACCCTCCTCTCACTAATCGCAGAAGGAAAAAAAAAGTTTCCAAATGCTCATATTACTTTTTTTAAGCCATGGTTACATGATCCTCACGGTCTTCATGTGTTTTAATCTGGCGGGTCCTTCTTCCGGGTGTCAACATTATTGCTTGCCTGTTGTGGACACTTCCTATTGGTAGTGCCCTCTCAAATCGATCTGCTTTAGAAAATGTACACAGGGGCGGTGAGGGAACCAGTCCCTGAACGAATAAAGAGCAGTGTACAATAGAGAAGGAAATCACAATTTCCCATAGATTAAAACAGGACTTTCAGTGAGGCAATGAAGATGTTTTTGTGAGAAAGTATAATGCCCCGTACACACGATCGGACTTTTGTTCAAAGGTTGTTGGCTCCAACTTGTCTTGCATACACACGGTCACACAAATGTTGGCCAACAATTACAATTGTGGGAACGTGGTGAGGTACAAGACGTACGAGGAGCCGAGAAAAAGGAAGTACAATAGCGAGTGCGGCTCCTTCTTCTTGATTCCGAGCATGCGTGAACTTTTGTGTGTCGGACTTGTGTACACACAATCGGAAATTCCGACAACAAAGTTTTGTTGGCGGTAAATTTGAGAACCTGCTAGCCAACATTTGTTGGTGGAAAGTCTAACATGTTCGAATGTTCGATGGAGCATACACACGGTCGGACTTTTAGTCAACAAGCTCACATCCAACATTTGTTATCGGAAAATCCGATCGTGTGTATGGGGCATAAGAAGTAATGGAGTTATGGAGTTTGGCTTTAACATTCAGTAATGATGCAGCATTAAAGTGTAATTAAACCTGACTATGAAAAACTCTCATTACATGCTGTATAACAGAGTGTTCATACTCACAAAGCCTCCCATCCTCCCCACTGCAGCCTGAGATTGTGTAGACCAGCTGGTGTCATCTACTGAGCATACTCCAGTTCTAGTTCCCTTCTAAACTCTTAATTTCCTCCTTTTTTCTTATCTGTGCAGCCCACGTGAGTATAGAGTCACACATGTGGGCATATACACAGTACTAAATGACACTCCCCTCCCTCCTCCTCTATGTCCTCCTACTTCAAAACACTATAGGGGTGGGATATAGTATGCTGATTGATTACATTCACTAAGAAACTCACAAAAATTCTTAGTTTTAATATGAATTTGTATTCAATATATCTAGTGTAATTGCTAATACCTGTAAAGTAAAACAAGGGCCTTGGATACAGATGCAGTGTGAACAAAATGAAAGCTAGTGTCAATCACCTATGACTTTGTCTACACCATATTAATGCACCAAAGGTACACATTTGATGTTCAATAAAGATTTATAAGGAGTTGTAAAACTGTTATTTATAATCTAATTTGATTTGCTCTTCTGAAACTGGTTTTGTTAGTCATGTGACTAGTGCAGTACCCATCAGGGCCATGCAGACACAGACTCACACTGTAGAGAGCATACATCAGTAGAGTAATAGAAGCCATTCCCAGCAGATGCCAAAGTACAGGGAAAGATCATGTGATCACGCAACAGTGCTGCGGCAATAAGGTATTTAGAGAATTGAAAACAAACAAAAACAAATTACAGTGGTATGATATACAGTGAACAGTAAAACCTTGGATTGCGAGCATAATTTGTTCATGTAATCCAAAGAACTCGTATAAAAGTGAATTTCCCCATAAGAAATAATGGAAACTCAGATGATTTGTTCCACAACCATTTATTCATAAGTCCTTCAGTTTATAGTCCATATAAAAAGATTATAGCAATGAGATAGGGTGTGTAACCATAAAATGTCCATCCACAAATGGCAGCCTCCACAAGGGGATTAGAAGCAAAATCCAACAGAGTATAAAATAGAAGAGAGGCTCCTCTAAGTGTAGCAATATGGTTACATTTAATGAAGGTACAACATTTAGCAACTCACGTAGTTGATGATTAAAACAGGCACATCTAAGTATGCAGGCATTCGGGGTAAAGCTGTCCACATAGACCATCCTCTGCACCGCCGGCTCTCACTACTCTCAGTCTGCAATCGTGACCAGGAAGACTACCCTGCAGTAGAGCGATCTGAAAGCGAGGCTTGAAGCACTCATGGAGCGCAGCGTGGAAGGGATTACGTAGATGGCATGAGGAGGATGGTCTGTGGACAGCTTTACCCTGGATGCTTGCATACTTAGATGTGCCTGTTTTAATCATCAACCATGTGAGTTGCTAAATGTTGCATCTTCATTAAATGTAACCATATAGCTACACTTAGAGACACCTCTCTTTTATACTCAGTTGTGACATGACGCTACTATATCAAGACACCGCTTGTTAATCAAGTCAAATTTTATAGAGGAATTTTGCTGGTCTTGCAAAACGCTCTCAAACCAAATTACTCTCAATCCAAGGTTTTACTTTATATGATTTACCGTATCTATCGGCGTATAACACACACCGGCGTATAACACGCACCCTCATTTTAAGAGGGAAGTTTCAGAAAAAAAACTTTCCACAGCCCCCTGACCCCCTGCACAGCACACTGACCCCCTGCACAGCACACAGACCCCCCTGCACAGACAGCATACTGACCCCCCTGCACAGACAGCATACTGACCCCCCTGCACAGACAGCACACTGACCCCCCTGCACAGCATCCATGCACAGTACAAGCCTCCTGGGACAGCGCTGCCAGCATATTTTTAGGGGTTGAGAATCCATGCACAGTACAAGCCTCCTGGGACAGTGCTGCCAGCATACCTTTAGGGGTTGAGAAGCTCCTCCTGTGTCACGGTCATTGTAGATGGGGGCTTCTGTGTGCCTCAATTAAAGCCGCTCTCTCGTGGACCCGGTTATGTGACTCTCCTCTGCTGTTTCATTGAGGGTCACATGCCCGCTCTCCTCCAATCAAAAGCTACAATCGAGGAGGCGGAGCGGGAGGAGAACGGTCATGTGACCATCAATGAGCAGAGGAGAGTCACATGACCGGGTACACGAGAGATCTCGATTGAGAAGCCGCCTCCTACAATCGAGGAGGAGGCGGAGCGGGAGGAGGAGAGCAGCATGCTTCTGCATACAGGTACCGGCATCGGCATCTGAACCAGGGCCAGGAAGGGCGGGGCGGCCAGCCCGACACCCTCCCAATGAGGCGGACCGCCGATCCCCGCCCCCCCCCGATCGTTAAAAAAAATAAAATAAAAAAGTGTATATCGGCATATAACACGCAGGCACGAATTACCCTCTGTTTTCAGGGGGGGAAAGTGCGTGTTATACGCCGATAAATGCGGTATGTGAATTAATCTTGACAACTAACACTTTTCTGTTTAGTATCACTTTAAGATTTGTTTGTGAATAAACATATTATTTTATCTGTTAACAATCTCTCCTCTTTTCTGTTTTAGCTCATATGAAACGTATTTCTGCACATGACTTTTACAAGGCTCTTCAATTTGTTGGATGGGAGCAACACCTTCAACAGTAATACTAGCTGTATTTGCTTAGGCGTGTAGAAAGCAGTAGCTCATCTGTATTTCAGTTGGAACCAAAGGTTGGTCTTTGTTATATATTGTTTTAGGTCTACCTCCACTCATGCTGGAGGCAGAGCATTGTTTTTGCTAGAGAATATGTAGGAAGGACATGTAAACATGACCTGTGTCTAATGTCGATTTTTTTTATGTTTGAAGTTATGTCTATTTCTCCTTTGCCCTAATGTTAAGAGCACTGTTGTGATTTTTAGACACATAGGAGCCAGGGACAGGAAAAACTGGACCCTTTTTTTGTTGTTTTGAAGTGGGATATGGTTAGAACCACTGCCAAGAATTTTTCGCTACTTGGGTTGCGGGAGACAGAAAATAATAAAAACATGTTTTTAGTAGAGTGGGGATGGGTTTGAGCAGCCATCAGTCTCAAACTTTATACTCAGGGAGGAACACCTAAAATAATTTTAAAGATCTTGGGAAACCCCTGCTAAAGCCAACTCATTGGGGGGGGGGGGGGGCTTTGGGAAAAATGCCTCTTATATTGGTGGGCAGTGGAAGAAAAAAAGCTTTGGCTGCTATACTCACTTTCACTTCCTTACAGACTCATCTTCTCACCGATCTAGCACCAGTCTTTGATGGGGTTGAATTTGGTGGAAGGGGGGGTTGGGGTTGGGACTTTAAATGAGGCACATATGCCATGTGCCTCCATCCCTACAAAATGTTTGAAAAAAGAAAGGAAAGGTAGGACTTTAAATGAGAAGGATGACTTTGTGGAGGCAAATTGAATTTGAAAAAAATATACATTTTATTACTGGAAGTAACATGTTAAATATGGTAAAATGAAAACCACATATACAGTAAGTAATAACTCCATCCACACGTAACATACAGGTGTGGGATAGGTAAGGGAGTTGACATACATATAATATTTCTAAAGTAATTGATTGTAGTCTTGTATTAGATAAGTTCATATATATACACAAGTGTCATATACACAGCACTAGCAACGGGAGTAAAGATAATAAATAGTAGGACCGTAATAGATAAATACATAAGTATCGAAATTGATAAACTACTGCAGGTAAAAATCAATGTGTCCATTACAGGCACAGGTCAGCATTGCTTGTGCCCGACGCGTTTCGTGTAGAGACACTCTTCAGGGGCAGATGCTTAAGTATGTCTGCAGAGTATAAAAAATATAAGATATGGCATTAGTCTAGTTTTGGATGGTCATATGGAGGAAAGGCAATTTAGCCCGTCCAAGATACTCACAAAAAGGGATCCAATGGGGTAAAATGCTGTGACCATGCAACTGAGGTCCCCAAGTAGTCTTCCCCGGGAGCTGAGGTGACTGCAGTCGCGCGCAACCGGGGTACATCAAACAAGCCTCCCGATGACCCATGACACAAATTGCCAGTGCGGATGTGAGGGGAGCAAAGTGGCCCAAAGTGGCAATCTGAAAAAATGTAATGAATGGTAATGTGTGAAAAATAGAGATGAGAGTGAAAATTGAAAAAGGAATGTGACAAATGTGTATGCTAGGGGAGTGGTGTGTGTGCGTGTGTGTGTGTGTGCGTGCGTGTGTGTGTGCATGTTGAATTGAATCAGTGTGTGAGCTAAATGGCCATAACTGTAACGATATGTGAAGGGTGAGAAAGGGTTGAGTGGTGAGTGAAAAAAACAAACAAACAACAAAACAACAAAGCAAACAAAAAACTATGTGTGTAAAGATGGAAAGTAAAGATGAATCAGTGAAAGAGCAGTGTCAGCGAGAAACGTATAGAAAAAGCATGATATAAATGTGTGAACCTAATGAAAGACTTACTTGTGTGAAGATGACGTTGGGACGGATGCAAGGTGCTGTGCAGCCGTGTAATGTCTAGGGTGTGTGGCAGCAATTGTGTCAGGGGAGGCTGTCTAAATAGGCCCCGCACATGCGCACGCTGGTTGCCACCAGCGTCACGCAGACGCAGCGTGGATGGAAGAGACTCCGGCGGTGGCGGTGATCCCCGCCCTCCGCGGGAGTCTATTTTCCCCATCGCAGCTGCAAAGATGGAAGTCACATGCACTGCGCGTTGGCGTCAGACCTGACGTCACCCGCAGGCAGGGTGCGTGGCGCCGAGGCTCTGTAGGCGCCCGCCCACCAACCCGTGCATCCGTCCGCCCGTACTGGGCGGGAGGGAGAGGGGGAGAACGAGGGGGCACATAGACAGCCTCGCAACTCCCGAGTGCAAACCAAGGAAGGAACCCCAAATCACTGTGGCCACAGCATGCCCCCAATGGATCAGCGCGGTGGTGCTGTGAAATTTCAATGGTACAGTGTAGTGTACCCTGAATGTGCAGAGACACGGGTATGGGGACATTACCACCCGTGATCCGCATGCCTCACACTTGGGTGGCAGGGGAACACTGCCACACCAGTCATCACATCTCCATCCTTATTATGTATCATTTGGTGGAAGGGGGGGGTTGGGGTTGGGGCTTTAAATGAGGCACATATGCCATGTGCCTCCATCCCTACAAAATGTTTGAAAAAAGAAAGGAAAGGTAGGACTTTAAATGAGAAGGATGACTTTGTGGAGGCAAATTGAATTTGAAAAAAAATATACATTTTATTACTGGAAGTAACATGTTAAATATGGTAAAATGAAAACCACATATACAGTAAGTAATAACTCCATCCACACGTAACATACAGGTGTGGGATAGGTAAGGGAGTTGACATACATATAATATTTCTAAAGTAATTGATTGTAGTCTTGTATTAGATAAGTTCATATATATACACAAGTGTCATATACACAGCACTAGCAGCGGGAGTAAAGATAATAAATAGTAGGACCGTAATAGATAAATACATAAGTATCGAAATTGATAAACTACTGCAGGTAAAAATCAATGTGTCCATTACAGGCACAGGTCAGCATCGCTTGTGCCCGACGCGTTTCGTGTAGAGACACTCTTCAGGGGAGGATGCTTAAGTATGTCTGCAGAGTATAAAAAATATAAGATATGGCATTAGTCTAGTTTTGGATGGTCATATGGAGGAAAGGCAATTTAGCCCGTCCAAGATACTCACAAAAAGGGATCCAATGGGGTAAAATGCTGTGACCATGCAACTGAGGTCCCCAAGTAGTCTTCCCCGGGAGCTGAGGTGACTGCAGTCGCGCGCAACCGGGGTACATCAAACAAGCCTCCCGATGACCCATGACACAAATTGCCAGTGCGGATGTGAGGGGAGCAAGGTGGCCCAAAGTGGCAATCTGAAAAAATGTAATGAATGGTAATGTGTGAAAAATAGAGATGAGAGTGAAAATTGAAAAAGGAATGTGACAAATGTGTATGCTAGGGGAGTGGTGTGTGTGCGTGTGTGTGTGCGTGCGTGTGTGTGTGCATGTTGAATTGAATCAGTGTGTGAGCTAAATGGCCATAACTGTAACGATATGTGAAGGGTGAGAAAGGGTTGAGTGGTGAGTGAAAAAACAAACAAACAAACAAAAAACAACAAAGCAAACAAAAAAACGATTTTTACCTGCAGTAGTTTATCAATTTCGATACTTATGTATTTATCTATTACGGTCCTACTATTTATTATCTTTACTCCCGCTGCTAGTGCTGTGTATATGACACTTGTGTATATATATGAACTTATCTAATACAAGACTACAATCAATTACTTTAGAAATATTATATGTATGTCAACTCCCTTACCTATCCCACACCTGTATATTACGTGTGGATGGAGTTATTACTTACTGTATATGTGGTTTTCATTTTACCATATTTAACATGTTGATGGGGTTGAATGACCCTCAGCATCATTTAATCCTCTTTCTGTAAGCCCAGGGTGTGAAGGCCCTGCTACTCACTATTATCTAAAGCCCCATACATACTATTAGATTTTCTGCAGATTTTTGTCTTCAGATTTACCAAAACCATGTAGTGTAAGGGCCTGCCTGATTGCATAGAAATTGAAACTCTTAAGGTTCGACCTCATATTATATAGTTTTGGTAAATCTGAAGACAAAAATCTTCAGAAAATCTAATAGTATGTATGAGGGTTAAGGCCGGTCATTGGCGGTCAGTGAAAGAAATGCCCCTCCCCTTACAATGTTAGTCATAATGCTCACCTTACAGGAAGCTTAAAAGATAATTGTCATGCCACTGGCTCCGCCACCATAGAACTATGCAGCATCATCAAACAGGAGGTTAATAAGCCACAGCTCAAGGAACTGCCAGCAACCTCTACCGAAAACCTGGTCGAGGAAGGCAGGGTTAGAGCATTACTTGGCTGTTATTGTTTTCTCTTTATAGGAATGACCAAAGTAATTTAAAATCAATTATGCTAATTGAGCTGCTTTTGTATTTGATCCCTATTTGTGTTCTGTCACTCTTATTTTACTTTTATTTTTTTAAATGTGTGTTTTTATTATTTTTTAAATAGCGTTCAATTTAAGACTAGTTTGGGGCCTTTCTTGGCATAAGGTATGGTCCAGGTTAGTTAAAGGGAGATAATGTTACTATCGTATACCAGCTGCTCTAAATGTAAAGCTTTGCTAAAAAGATACAATTGTGAGTCCACAGCACAAGTTAAAAACAACAAAAACAGCTTTGGCTGCTATACTCGACTTTACTTCCTTACAGACTCATCTACTCACTTATCTAGCAACTGTCTTCGTTGGGGTTGACCCCCAGCATCATTTAATCCTCTTTCTGTAAGCCCAGGGTGCTAAGGCCCTGCTACTCACTATTGTCTAAGGTTGGTCATATTACCAAAACCATATAATATGGGGTCAAACCTAAACACTTTCAATTTGTATGCAATCAGGCAGGCCCTTGCACCACATGGTTGAAGGTAAAGCTAAAAAGAATTGAATAAGGAAATTGTTTAATGTATGGGCAGCTTAAAAGAGAAGTATGTTTTTTTTTTTTTATTTGCCAATCATACTTACCTAGGTGGGATGCAGCATTGGTCTGCATCTGTCCCCTGCCACCTCTTCACTGAGAACTGAGCCACTAAACACCGCTGATGGCTTGGTTCTCTCACCTCCCCGAGTGGAGAGCTGCTGCCTGTCAATCAGCAGCTCTCCTGCTCTGCTCCTTCACACTCACTGGATCACTGAGCTGTGGAGGGGCAGGGAGCAGCCGTCTCAGCGGCTCTCTTGAGCGGCCAAGACTGCCATCAGCTGCCTGGACTGATCTTGGTGATGTCACAAAAAGAATTGCACTCCTGTGACCCTTAGGAGAAGCCCAGCCAAACGAGCTCAGTCTGGACTTTTCCTTTAACACCATATCATGCAAATTTGCACAATTCATGCAATGTAAATGTAATTTGTTTTGGCTGCACATTAAGTTATACAGCAAATATACAGTATATATATATATATATATATATATATATATATATTAGGGCTGTGGAAATTAAAGATTAATTCCTCGATTAATCAATAAATTTTTTTGATCGATCAAAATTATTTTCATCGGTACTCACCTCTCCGCCGGCTTCCGGGTCTTCAGGGAGTTCCGTCGGAGTTCCGGTGATGTCACAGACATCTACGTCACCGGACTACTCCCCCCTTCCCCAAGTGCCTATGTCTTCTAATGAAGGGAAGGGGGAGGAGTCCGGTGACGTTGAAGTTCTGATTGAACGTAACGCATACGGGGGAGGAGCTACGCATGACGTCACCTGCTGCTTCCCTACAAACTAACACGATTGTCGGCTTAACATGCTGTATTTTTATCATCTTTATGTGAGTAGTTTGTGTTTGAACACAAAAATTAAATCTTATACTTAAGCGGTGAGCACTTAGATCTTTTCTTTCTACCCATGACCTGGTGTCCTTGCTGAGATCTAAGGAGACGTGAGAGAAGTTTATCGTCTGTGTTAACCCTTTTGATTGATTTTGACACTGCTGAAATAGTACTGCTGTCAAAAATTATTTGTTTTGCTGATTTACATTTTTCAGCAGATAGTTTAATAATTGTATATGCAAGATATCTCTTTTATTTGTTAATGCATTTTCAATAGGACAAGCACCTTGCAATTATACAGTACATGCCACTACAGAAACGTATAGCTGCTTGGCTGACATACTATTGCTTCAGCTTCATACGTTAGTGAATCACTAATTCAGACTTTGCAGTTGGTGAAATCATAATGCATATGACTTCACTATTGGTGAAGTCAATCCATATGGCTATGACTTAGCCAAAAGATCAGCCACTTCTAAAAAGCTAGCATCATAAGAAGAGTTTATAATTTGCAGCACAGTTGCTATAAAACAGAATTCCAGTGTACAGTTTGCATTTAATGTACTATGGTGATATTTACTTAAAGCGCAACTTCACCTGAAAATGAAAGTTCCGCCTTTTTTAATCCTTCTCCTCTCTTCTAACATTTTTTGGAGATTTTTTTTTTTTAAAAGGGAGCGGGTACCTACAGTATTTTTGGCAGGTGCCTGCCCCCACTTCCACTCAATTGCCTAGGCTATCCGGGTGGATGTTCACTACTCCCTTTCCCTGCTCGCAACCTCTTGGGACACGTCACAGGTCCCGAGAGGCTGCAGGTCCATTTACAAAGTGCAGCGTGATGTGAAGTCGCAGGAAGTCACAACCAACTTCCCACATACAAGATAGCGATGCTGGGGACCGGGACCTGAAGAACCGGCCTGGTTGAGGACAGTCGGGATCCCTAGACCTGTAAATGTGTGTGTGTGTGTAGCTGCTCACCTTGAATTTTATTTTTTGACTGTAGATCCTTTTTCAGCATAAAACTTCAGACAGGACCCCCGCTTGCCAAGACCATATCCTCAGAACCCTCTAGCTAATTGCTGCAGCAGTTTAAAAAAACTTAAAAGTGGGAGGGTCCGTCTTCAGGGGTCCATGTGGCTGCCTGAAGGTGTGGACTGTCAATTGGAGAGATTCATTCAGGTCTGAAGACTCCAGTGGTAACAGGGTGAGGGCGCAACAAGACTGGTCAGTTTTTCTGGTTTTCACTCCTGGCAGATATGACAGGTCAGCTGATGTCAGATTCAGCTGAGTAGTAGCAGAAATTGAGCAAGAGAACTAATTTATCTAGAGAACTTTTTCAGTATTAGCAGATGACCTCTTGGTGCATCGATATCTAGTTTTACTGAAGTCATCTATGTTGAGGTAGGAAACTAATATAGGGTAACAAAGTTATTTCCGTCTAATAATTTCTTGTTTATAGTGTTTTCTATTTATGGTTTTAAAGGGGTTAGGTACCTTATGTATAACTTTATCAATCCCATATTCATATTCTAAATAGTTAATAATATTTGGCAGTTGTGATGGGTGTGTCCTTGTTTCCAGTCATAGGATATAGCTGTCCACAAAGTTGTCTTCCAATGCCTGTCAAGACCTGCTGTGGCAGAGCAATAAAACATTTTTTTATGGGTACAAAAGCTGTGACATAATGTATGGGTACTGCACATATACGAGTAAGCTTTTTTTTTTTTTTTTTTTAGCCATACCCTTTTAAACCCCAGTTGACACACTTAGGTCACACCGACCCCTTCACCAAGGCACGCTACATACACAGCATTGTTACTCGCCCTGGTGTGCCCAGAGTATATACTGTCTTATTTTACAGATATTCTTGGTTTAACCAATTTTCTACAGTGACATAATCACTTTGAGAAGAACCATGGTTAATTTATATCTGAATTTTCAGGTCAATGAGGACACTTACTAGTTCCATTATTATATGTCTGTGCATTTGCTGCACTCCTTTACAATACCTTGAAAGCTTTTTTATAAACACAGGAGCAGATGTATAAGAAGTTAACTGACATTCAGTGACAGTACTGAAATAAGTACACAGAATAACTGAAAAACAAGGTCTGACTCATTGTAATCAGCTAGACATATAAACTATGATTGTAATGCTGTAAGCAAAGACTGTTTGGGTCTGTTGCTGAAGAAAAGAAGTGGTAATTCCTCCTGTAGTGCCAAGTGCTTTGGAGTCTGATGTGGAAAATGTTTATAGTCCACTTTTTTATTGCAAACAATTGGAAGATCCCAGTTTAATAGTGTCAAAAGAGTGATGTGTGGACCGCAGATTGTTTATCCAGTATAATACTTTAGATGGGGAACTTCCTATTGTTTAACGTTGTACAAACACACATACTGTACACTGCAAGGTGAGTATTTATATTTTATCAGTTTATAATGTTCTTCTACAGTTAGCATTCTTACCATTGAATTGCATACATGTGTACACAGCACTTTTTTTCAGGTTCATTTGTACAATTTAAATTACTACCTAAGTTACTAGAAGCACAGGAAAGGCATTTTTATCAACATCTTATCATGATGTAGATCAGTTTTTCTCAACCCGTTTTAACCTCAAAGGAATCCTTAAAAAATTTTTCAGGTGAATTTATGTACAGCTCATGGTATGCTCGCGATCAGTGAGTTGTACACATAATAATGAATACAAGAAAAAAAATATTAAAATTCACCTTTTTAATAGGACACTTAGGCTTATTTTTTTGCAGCACATTTACTTAACCACTTTCAGACCGGACCAATTTGCAGCCAAAGGACCAGGCCCCTTTTTGCGATTCGGCACTGCGTCGCTTTAACTGACAATTGCGCGGTCGTGCGACGTGGCTCCCAAACAAAATTGACGTCCTTTTTTTCCCACAAATAGAGCTTTCTTTTGGTGGTATTTGATCGCCCCTGCGGTTTTTATTTTTTGCGCTATAAACAAAAATAGAGCGACAATTTTGAAAAAAATGCATTATTTTTTACTTTTTGCTATAATAAATATCCCCAAAAAATATATAAAAAAACTTTTTTTTTCCTCAGTTTAGGCCGATACGTATTCTTCTACATATTTTTGGTAAAAAAAATCGCAATAAGCGATTATTGATCGGTTTGCGCAGAAGTTATAGCATTTACAAGATAGGGGATAGTTTTATAGCATTTTTATTAATATTTTTTTTTTTTTTTATTAGTAATGGCGGAGATCTGCGATTTTTTTTCTGACTGCCACATTATGGCGGACACATCGGACATTTTTGACACATTTTTGGGACCATTGTCATTTTTACAGCAATTAATGCTATTTAAATGCATTGATTCCTGTATAAATGACACTGGCAGTGAAGGGGTTAACCACAAGGGGGCAGTGTAAGGGTTAAGTATGCCTAGGGGTGTGTTTCTTACTGTGGGGGGGCGTGGCTGTCAGCTAGTGAATGCTGATCTCTGCTCCAATCACAGGGAGCAGAGATCGGCGTCACTAGTTGCTAGGCAGAACGGGGAGATGCTGTTTATCTCGGCATCTCCCCGTTCAGCCTTCCCGTGAGACGATCGCGGGGGTCCCCGCGGCGATCGAGTCCGCGGGGACCGCGATCGGACTCACGGGGGTCCCGACCGGCGCGGGAGCGTGCCGCTTCCGGCGCGCTCCCGATGGCATGGACAGGCAGAAAGGAGGGACTTATGTATACGCCCTCCTGCCTGTACGTGCCATTCTGCCGACGTATATCGTCGTGCGATGGTCGGCAAGTGGTTAAAATTGAAAAAATAAAAAAGTTGTGCATTTAGTTATACTTTAAGTCTATACAAGAGTTGCTGAGCAGCGTTGTTGGCTCTGCCTCCCATCACCAATACCCAATAACAGTGAACAATTGAGACAAAATTCTGACTGACAGTGAAGGAGGAGATGGGGCTTGACAAGCAATGTGATAAATGATGCAGCGCTAACAAGTGGACCCAAATATTGTTATATAAGTGAAATAATAAACAATAGTGATAATTAATCATATAAGATCAAAAATACATAAGTGACATGTGAAGAGAAAACTAAAAAGTCCAATCAATTCAAAATCTGTTGTAAAAACGTATAAATCAACCACTAAATGATGATGATAAAAAATATATATGGCACTGTCCAACATGGAAATAATATAGGAAGGAGCCTATCATCCACCACCAAAGGATAATGGATCAAAGGGGGAATGAACCAAACACTGTCTGGTGTAGAAAGCATCAAAGATGGTGCATCATGGTGTATGCTCTTACCAGAACAGGAGGACTCAAATGTCAACGACAAAGAGTCATTCAGGGAAGATGCTGCAATCCGCAAATACACAATACTCCAAAGGGTCCAGGACCTCAGGAATGGAATCCGGGGATGTAGTAGATGACCTTCAAACAAACCTCCGATGCAAAAAAGCAGCTGGATCTTGAATATAGAAGATCAACTGGACAGCAGGGCCACTCTCATCCGGATGGTATGTGAAGAAAAAAATTGCTTCCACATAGTGTAGGTCAAACAATGGGGTTGTTTATTTCTAAAAAACGGTATACAGCAATAAAAATGTGATCACGAATAAAAGTACTGGGCAATGTGAGGAGCGATAAAATAGGCCATATGCACCTGTTCAAGATCCACGTATAAGCTCCTTCCTATAATATTTCCATGTTGGACAGTGCCATATATATTCTTTCACTTTTTGATTCATCATCATTTAGTGATTGATGTATAGGTTTTTTCAACAGATTTTTTTTATTGATTGGACTTTTCATCGTTTTCTCTTCACATGTCACTTATGTATTTTTGATCTTACATGATTAATCATCACTATTGTTTATTATTTCACTTATATAACAATATTTGTGTCCACTTGTTAGCGCTACATTTATCACCTTGATTTTACACTTGTCACATTTTTATGTAGCCGCTTTTCTTATGTTATTCGAGGTTAGCGCAGTAACACTTACAGCTTGACAAGCAATGCACACAGCGCCTGCACAACTCCCCCCCCCCTCCTTCTCCTAAGGTATCAGAAACATGCAGCTCTTATGTGAAGTCCTCTGCCTCATCTCTTCTATGCTAAGGTGCACTCTGAAAGTCTCCTACACAGAGCTTTGTGAATGATTGTGGCTGGAGTGGATCTCTTTCACTCACAAAAACACAAGCTAACAACAGTACAAACTAATCCCTTGATAAAGACACGTGGGCGTGTCGCAACGCGTCGGGAGGAGGAGCTAAGCAACACTACTGAGACAAGCAGGGCAGGGAGCCCAAACAGTGCCTGACATATTTCTAACCACCGCGCTTCGTTCGTAGGGTGCTGTGTAAGTAGATGGGCTTCAACCACAACACATGCACACCATTCAAAGTATAACTATATTGCGCAATGGTTTTTTATCTGTCTTCTATCCTCATGCAAACACGGAAGAGATAGTAAGGACGTGATCAGCAGGAAAGAGGACACCACAACTAAAGATAAGTAAAAGTATTATGTGTATACCTGCTCAATATACATTTACTAAATGGTGCTTATCTTTCTCATTTGTGGTGTACACCTTTTGTCCTTCAAGTTTTAACCTGTGCTCAACACCAAAGGGCAATTAGTTAGTAAAACATCTCAGCACTAACTAATCAGGAACAACACCTGTCTAAGCAACCGCAAATTAAACACCTAAGGAGACATCAATTAGATGCATGGACTCCTAAAGGATTCTAAAAATACCTATGGTGTTTCTCCCAATTTAATCGCATAACCCAATATGCGTTTTTCCACAAATAAATCGCACAATTAAATGCGTTTTTTTCAGTTTTAAACGCATAGATTTTTTAATGCGTTTTTTTTTTCAGTTTTAAACGCATGGATTTTTTAATGCGTTTTTTTTCAGTTTTAAATGCATGGATTTTTTAAGGGTTGGAATGTAAACGTGGTTTTACCTCATTCTTAAACTGTCTTTTATTCACAGCACTATCGCACAAATATCACTTAATCACTGGTACCACAAAAAGGAAAAGGATCCACTTATTTATATATTTACATATGGTTTTATGTATTTATTTATTTATGTATACACACTCAGTGCACGGATTTTAAGGAGGTTTTACACATCACTTGAATAGTATCATTGCACAAGCAATTTTTAATTAGATCTACACGATTTTTAAGGTTGATTGAGAGCGCACCCATTTCACATAATTATTAACATTGTGTGTGTATTTTAAAAACCATTTCTTCTACGTGTGAGAACACTAATATATGGGTTGCAGCATCATCATTTGGCTATCTTAAAAACATTGTTGCCGTTCTGTCTTTGAATACCCATTATAGCGCTTAAGTACACATACCTAACACAAACTAGGTACTACACTTGTATGAAAGAGACTAGTGCAGTAGCACATGTGTGCTTTTGTCAGCTATTTTTTTTTGTAAATGGAAACATTCAACTCCAGGTGCAATCATTCACAAAAACACAAGCTAATAATTTCAAATCTCCTTCTGCCCTATATTAAAATGAGCAGGTCCGTGCTCAGTCTGCACTAAGAAGTACTTGAGCATTTCCAGACAAGAGCATTTTCATACACTACAATCTTAGGTGAACATTTAGATATGTAAGGATAATGCTGCATGTAGGAGATTTTTAGAACTCGTCTAAGCAGAGTGCCCCAGTGTGAACAGTCCCTGTGAGAGATGATAAGATGCTGGAGAATAGAGAGGGGGTAGGGGTGCAGTGTAAACCCCCATACACACGGTCGGATTTTCCGATGGATTCTGTCCTATCGGACAATGTTGTCGGAAATTCCGACCGTGTGTAGGCACCATCGGACAGTTTCCATCGGATTGTCCGACGGACAAAGTTCTATCTCCTGCTGGATAGATTTTTCGACAACAAAGTCCGATCACACCAATTCCGATCGTGTGTAGCGAATTCCGATGGACAAAGTGCTACGCATGCTCAGATCACATTACAAGACCAAAGCTATTGGCTACTAGCCTCTACGTAGTCCCGTCGTAGGCAACAAACGTCACCACGTTCAGAATGATCGGATTTTCCGACAACTTTGTCCGACCGTGTGTACGCAACACCAACATCAGACAAAGTCCGACGGACATGATCCGACGGACCTGGTCCTCGGATAATCCGAGCGTGTGTATGGGGCTTAACTGTTACTCCCCCATTGGAAAACACATATTTTGGGCTTTGAGGGTTTGGAGCTACAGCCAGCACCGACAGAAATATATTAATAATTTGAATGGGCAGAACTGCTATATGCACTGGGGTTTTTTTTTTGATCTTCCTTGTTAATTTAGTGGCAAAAAAATTAAGCATGCTACCAACAAACAGGACATGATTTCCTGCTTCTTGAACAATAATGAGTCTTTTGACTCCTCTTAGAATTTTCTTCACACACTGAAAAATTATCTCCAGCCAAAAGATTTTTTTTTTTTTTTAAAAGTCTGGATATGTAAGAGTAAAAACTTTGGTTATGTTTTTATTGGTGTCTTTGATCCCTTTTCCTGTCCAGTAGGTGACAGCAAGATAAGAAGTGAGAGAATTGTTGTTACCAGGGTAGCTGAAACAGATTAATAACCAGACAAAGGTTCTAACCTTTCCTTTTTACTAATAAAAAATGTTTTGTAGCAATTTGTGGACGAATTGCACAGGTTTCCAATCACCATCTGTCCAAATAAGAGGTAAGGGGAATTTCCCCAGTGCAGAAGTACTCCCACAAAATCTGAAAGAGTGTTGATCCCTTCTTGACATTGTCAATAACTTAAAATTGTATTTAAAGTGGTTGTAAACCAACACATATGCCCAGTGAAGTCAACAGCCTCAAAGGATACAGAGAGATTAAATGAATCCTCCTACATCGGTTTTATTTGTTTATCTGCAGTCTTCCCTTCCCTACACCCCTTCAAAAGTGCAAAAAAGTGTTAAATTCTTTCTTCATCTGTCAGAAGCACAGAGAAGGGATAGAGAGGCTGCAGTTACAATGTGTGAAATTGGAGGAAAGGAACACACCCCCTTCACACAACAGAAGAACTGTGTTCTGAATAGACAAACTTCATGCTGAGATCTCATGTAACAACAAACTTCTCAGAAGTGACTCATGCTGATAACAGAGGAATGAAGCACCAGAGAGAAACAACACTTAGAGCTATATATGTGGTTTGCTCAGATTCCATGACCTAGGTTTACAACCACCCAATACATGTAGTCAAAAATGTCTCATGCGACCAGAAGAGGGAATCAAAGTACGAAAAACATCAAAAATTAAAAAATATGAGGCTTAATGCTGCCCCCTTACCCTGCTGCCTTGTCCACTTATTGATATAATGGTAAATATAGCGCTGCCCGTATTTAATCTACTAAATTGCACAAGTTAGAGGAAACTATACAGCCACATTTTCAACTTGTACAGAGACATTTCAAGTTAATTGTTTTTTCTTTTATTATTATTTTTTTTTTTTTTTCCATAAGTTTTTATTGAGCAAAAGTAACAAACAATATTACATCGAATACAGAGGAGAGAAGTGAGGGGGAGGGAAACGAAGAAAAAAAAAAAAAAAAAAAAAAGGGGAACAGTGCAATCCGGGCAGGCCGGCAAAACGGTACAGCAGAGCAAAAACGTAAACCATAGGCACATGGTTGTATCTGGAACGCATATGAACAGATATCGGAAAACATTAGGGCCTGAGCCTTTATTGTCTCGGTTCCAGTTCCGACTATATGTTTACATCCTTACGTAGTTTAGTGTCTAGGGTGTCTGGGGGAATGTACCTATAGGATAGCAAGGTGGAAATAGGGGGGGGGAACAGGGCAGACCAGAGTGGTAGGAGAGAAAGAGTACTAGGAAGTAGGGGGGGGGACGAAGGAAGGGGAGGGGGGGAGGGGAATAGACGGGGGAAATAAAAAAGGGGGGGGGAGCTGGGGTGGGAGGGGGAGGAAAGAGTGATAGCAGGGACAAGGGGGGTGACCTCTCATCCGGGCCTCTTTTGGTGGAGACTTCAGGTGGGGACGTGGGAGCAATCGTCTCCCTGGGGGAACCTTATCTAATCAGAGGGGACATGTCGTTTGTATTCAGGGGTTGTTTTAAAGTGTATCCAGCACGCCCAAGTGGTCGAGAAATTCTCCATTCTCTCTTGGGAAATGTGGATCAATTCTTCCATGTCGCAGATTGTCGAGATGGTCGTAAGCCATTCTTTGATTGATGGTGATTGGACGGTGCGCCAATGTCTGGGGATGCATAGTCTGGCCGCATTGACCATATGCATGGCCAGGGATTTGTAGTAGGCCTTTCTAGATAAGGACGTATGATGCAGGAGGAACTGCGCTGGGGAGAAGTCCAAAGTGTAGGTGCTAATTGATGAGATAAGTCTGTGGACCTCCTTCCAGAATGGTTGGATATGCACGCAGCTCCACCATATATGCAACATGGTACCAACTTCTGCGTTACATCTCCAGCAGGTGTTGGGGACTGAGGGTGAGAACTTGTGTAGGCGGGACGGGGTTCTGTACCACTTGTTCAGCACCTTGTATCCGTTCTCCTGGATGGCAACATTCAATGACCCCTTGTGTGTATATTCATATACCCTAGACCATTCCAGGGGCGTCAGGGGGGTGGGGAAGTCTCTATTCCAGGAGGATTGAGATGGGGGAGGGGCCAAGTCATTGGGTTCTACTAGAAGAGCGTAAATGAGGGATATGAGGTGTCTTTGGGGCGTCTTGCGGTGGCATAGGGCTTCAAATGGGGTGAGCTGTCTCGTCCAGGTGTCTTGAGTAGGGTGTAGGGATAGGAAATGGCGTACTTGTCTATAAGTCCAGAAGGGAAAGGTTAATGTGTTAGATATGGTCCTGAGGTATTCTATCGAGACAGGTTTACCATCGGTAAAAAACTGGGAAGCTAGGACGTCCTGGTAGGGCCATTCCTGTCTGAGAAAGTTAGGCGAGCTACCCGGGGAAAAATCGGGATTTCCTCTCAGCGTGGTCAGTGGGCCTGGAATGGGAGCAAGGGTTTTTCCGGCCGACGTTTTCCTGAATAACGTTAGAGACGTATAGATGAATGGATGTGGGGTCAGCTGTTGGGGCCAGTGTTTCGAGAGTAACCATGGGAGGAGGTGAAGAGGGGTGGGCGAGAAGGCATTTTCAATGGATACCCAGACCTTTTCAGGGGCATGAATGTTCCAGTCTGCAATCCTGGTAAGGTGGCAGGCAACGTAATATTTATACAGGTCTGGAAGGGCTATGCCACCTCTGGACTTGGGCAGTGTGAGTCTAGTGTATTTGATTCTAGGCGGAGAGTCCTTCCATAGGAAAGTAGAGCATGCCTTTCGATAGGAGGAGAAGAACCCTGGAGGGATGGCTAAAGGGATGGTTTGTATCAGGTACAGTATTCGAGGTAGTATGATCATTTTAATCAGGGCGGCACGACCAAACCATGAGACATTGAGGGACGACCATTCCTTGAGGTGGGCTTGAGTTGAGCATAGGGCAGGGTGAAAGTTGAGCGAGTAAAGATCTGTGAGACGGGGTGGGATTCGAATTCCGAGATACGTGATGGCGGACTTTTCCCATCGGAAGGGGAAGGACTCTTGGCAATGAGCTGCTTCCTGGGGGGGAGGGTTATGTTGAGGGCCTGCGATTTTGAGTAGTTAATCTTAAGATTCGAAATTAGGCCGAAGGCTTCCAGGTCCTGTAGGAGAGAGGGGAGTGAGGTGCGTGGGGATGTTAAAGAGAGGAGAATATCATCCGCAAACGCGGCAACCTTAAATTCCCTATCCCCAACCATCAGCCCCTTGATGTCTGGATTCTCCCTGAGCTTGTTTAGGAGGGGTTCTAAAGTGAGAATGTATATCAGGGGGGAGAGGGGACAACCCTGGCGTGTGCCATTGCTGATGGGGAAGGCGTTTGACAGGTGGCCGTTAACCCTTACTGCTGCCGTGGGTCCGGAATATAGGGCCATTATGGAGGTGAGCATGCGTTCTTCCAGACCCAGGCTTGCAAGAGCTGCCTGCATATAGTCCCAGGCCACTCTGTCAAACGCCTTCTCCGCATCAAGAGAAAGCAGGAAACCCTGGGATTTGGTAGAAGTAAGCCAGTGGTGTAAGTTGAGAGTACGAATGGTGTTGTCCCTGGCTTCCCTGCCCGGGACAAAACCCACCTGGTCGTTGGAAATAAGGCCGGGTATCAGGGGCATCAATCTGTTGGCGAGGATTTTGGCGTAGATTTTTATGTCAACGTTAAGAAGAGAGATCGGTCTATAGTTAGCCGCAAGGAGGGGATCCTTCCCCTCCTTGGGGATCACAGTGATGTGCGCTTCTAGTAATCTATTTGGTCGGTTTTGAGGGTTGGCCAGGGCGTTGAAGGTCTGAAGGAGTTTGGGGTTGAGGACTTCTGGGAAGGATTTGTAGTATTGAAGGGTGAACCCGTCGGGGCCAGGACTCTTGCCTAATTTCATTTGCTTCAGAGCGGATTCCAATTCCAGAGCTGAGAATTCCCCATCTAGAGAATGCGCCTGTTGTGGGGAGATGGGTTTGGGGCTGTATCGGGAGAGGAAATCTGCAATTAGTGCTTGGCGTGTCTCGCGGGACGTACGCGGCGGTTGGTTAGGGTGAAGGTTGTATAGTCTGGAATAGAAGCTTTCAAATTCCTTTGCAATATCCTCACTTTTGGCTAGCATGGTACCTTTGGAGTCTCGTAGGGCATGTATATTGGATGATGGTTTGGTCGACTGAACTGACCTTGCCAAGAGTCGTCCACTCTTGTTCCCATGTTCATAAAATATCCTCTGGCCCAGAATGTAACGTCTCCTCGTGTGCTTGCCTAGTTCTTCTGCTAGGAGTGTGCGGGTATGGATCAGTTCGTTCAAGGTGTTCTGTGCCTGTGTCTGTTTGTGGGACAGTTCTAGCGCACGCAGTGTCGTAAGGAGGGTGTTAATGCGTTCCTGGTGAAGTTTTTTGGCCTGTGAGGAGAGGGCTAGCAGCTCGCCCCGTATCACGCACTTATGCGCTTCCCAGAGGGAGATAGGTGAAACGTCTGGAGTGGCATTCTCTTGAAAATATAACTCAATGCACGATCTAACGCGATCTAGGGCGACTGGGTCTTTGAGGAGGGCGGGGTTAAAGCGCCAGATTTTAGATCTGGGATATGAATCCGGAAAAGAGAGTGTGATTGTGATGGGGTGGTGGTCTGAGAGGAACATTGGTTCAATGGTAGATTGGTGTAGGGCGGGGAGGTCGGTCTGGGACAGGAAGAAGAAGTCGATTCTGGAGTATTTTTGATGGGGGGGTGAAAAGTAGGTATAGTCTTTTGTTGATGGGTACAGTGTGCGCCAGGCGTCGTGTAAAGTCAGGGTCTGGAGGTGAGCCTTAATTTGGCGCAAGGCCTTGTATGTGAGGGAGGATGAGCCCGTGGACGTATCCAGAAGTGGATTCAGGGGAACATTGAAGTCCTTTTATTATTATTTTGCTCATGCTCTTGTAATATAAACACACATTTATTGCAAAATATTTGTGTTGAGGTCTTCTATAAATGTGTATTTTATGCTGTATTACCTTAAAAAAATAGTCAGTATAAGATAGCTAGGGAAATAAAAACAGATTCCAGTATCAAAGCTTATTCTCATATACTTACTGTTTTTTCCCCTTGCTATTAGCATTGTGTTACCATGTTAAGCCCAGGATTACTCTTATATTAAATTTCCTCCCTGTAACTTTGATGGGACAAATTTAGTCATAAAGAGAAGGTGTAAACCAATTATACAAAAGCCTTCAGCAACAGACAAGGCATCTTTTAACGTTTCTGGAATTCCATTATGCAATGCCATTCCATTTCATCATTTGCTAAAATTCTGCTACATCGTTTGCTGCAAGTGATTTCTTCTTAACATACTCTTTTTTTTACATGGCTCTTTCTTCACAATTGTTGTAGTTGCCAGTTTCTGCAATACTCATTGTAGCATTTTGCATAGATTTTTTGTTTTATTCTGTTTATCATACTTATTTTCTTAAGAGAACATTGAGTTCTCTTCACTGGTTTGGCTTAAATGAACACAAATCTTCCCATTAGGATGCATGTAGGAAGTTCCACTAATCATAGTCGTGGTAATGAATCATGTCACACACTCCATTTAGGCTGCTTGAAGGGAACTTTGCTTTTATACTTATACTAGAACTGAATGTAGCAGATGTATGGTAACTGGAAACTGTTTTGTCTTTTAAACTTGTCACTATAGACCTTGAAATGATGCTATTAGCACAGTTCACGAAAAATAGTAGTGTGATTGAAGCATAACAGTTATGGCTAGTTAGTGCAGAGACTGAAGAATTTTCCTTATAATATTACTACTGGACCAAAATGATCTTTGTTTAAGGTTGAAGCTCAGGAAAAACAATTCTTTAGTAAGCATTGAGACCTTTACATTTTTTACTTTTTTTTTGCCAATGAGTTTCACAAAGTAGTTTGTGACAGTCATAAGCAAAGCATCCTAAAGGTAATGCAACTGATCTGGGTTAGATCTTTCTTTTCCACCCTTGAACAGCTGTAATCCATTAGAACACTCCTTGATATAAAGTATTTAGAACTTTGGGAACACCAGCTGCATGTCAGATATATTCAGCACTACCAACTGTAAGTTCCTTTATGATCCCCACAGAGAGACAAGCAGGGAAGCTTTGTAGCGGAGTGACAATTTACTCACAATGCCAAGATGTTGGTGTAAGCACAGAGGTAGCTGGACAAGTGATCTGCAGCCAGGGGGATGCCCTCCATTGGAAGAACCTGGATGTGGGCAGCCAGGCCAGAGCCTAATTGCACACAGCTTCTCAGCTACTTAGTCTTCTAAGTCCCTACCTAGACTTCATTGAGAGGGATGCTGTTTATGGGGTTAATTGCAAGTAGCTCTGAACTGAACCAAAGTATTCATTCTCTACTTGATAGAATGTTGTAGACGCTATGCTATGTATTCATCTGTGTGTGTGTGCTGCTTTCATAATCAGACTCTACGGTGTATGAATGTTCGTTGCTATCCTGAACCATTATTCTGCATTGTATGCTAGTTTATTTCTATCCTGAACTTGTTTTACATTATTGTTTCTAACTTTGCACCTGTTTAGTAAACTGCTAGTTACAGTTTTATCATTCAACTGATTACCTATTCTGTTAAGGTTATGTGAAGTTTTTCCTTTCAGCCCGTCTGAGTGTTTTCTGTTTACATAAAAACCCATTATTAAAGAGGAGGGCCGGGCAAAAAAAAAAAATTAAAAGTCAGCAGCTACAAATACTGCAGCTGCTGACTTTTAATAATCGGATACTTACCTGTCCCGGGGTCCAGCGATGCGGGGGAACGAGACCCCCCCCTCGTTCCCCGCTCCGCTCACGACGCCGGCATTCTTAATGTGGGAACCCGGCTGGGCTTCACAGCCGGGCACCCACTGCGCATGCGCGAGCGGCGCCGTGCGCCGTGATTCGACGCTCACTCATCTGGGACACATGACATGTCCCAGATGACTGTGCGTTGCCTACAGGAAGTGACTTTTAGCCCGGGAAATGAAGGTGGCAGACTTCGAGGGACCCCCTAGCAACAGGCATTTAGAGGTGAGTAAAAAAATTTTTTTTTTTCCAATTATTTTTTTTAATTTTTTTTATGATTTTTAAGCCCCTTTTTGTTTTTTGGTTGCAACCCCACTTTAAGAAGCTCTCTGCAAAATTCATAAAGAGTGTCATAGGTATTAGAAATTTGTATAGTAGTAGAGCGACAAATGGTGCAATTTGTGATAGATTCATGTACATGGTAGCAAGGTGCACAGAATTTTGTGCCAGACAGAATTTTGCCTGCAAAACAATTCTTACATGTTCGACACAATTTATTCCAACATGTAGGCAGTCATTTTTAAAAAATTAAGAATAAACTTAAGTTTTGACCCAATATAAACAAACAAGACTCAAATAAGAGCAGCATACTCCTCCATCATGGACTACAACATTACATGTAGGTAAATCTATTACAATAGATAGAATCTGCAAACATCAATGCGCTACAAGTTAGTGTCAATTCAACTGTACAAGGTATATAACCAAAGTTCTGCATATCATTTTGGGGGAGTCTCACTCTCCACTGTGCCAGGAAGCAGGATGAAGAGTATGCACAAAGAAAAGGATACGAACTTGAAAAAAGAAGGCAAAAAAAGGAAAAGAAAAAATGACAGGGGAGGTAAGGGGGCTGGTCAGGTGAACCCCACTACATCTGATCTAAACTCTGTGACCTACAGCTTATTGAAATTAAGGCAAAGAAAAGGCTAAAGAGGGGAGAAATTAGAGCATTTAAATATGGTGCTCCAACAAACTGTCAGTGTCTTTAATGTAGGGGGGGGGTGTTATCGCGCCCATTCTCATAATGTTGTTAAGGTCATCAACGCATCCCATGATCTGTGGGATTTGGGGTGACCTACAATATTTAGGGATTAATGCTTTGACTGCAGAAAGAAAAAAGAGCAGGAGACTTTTCTTTGTTTCTATTGGGGAACCTGGAAACATATAGAGGAATGCTAAATCAGGGGACTCTGGCCAGTTTGTGCCCTCAGTTTGATTGCAGAAGCCAAAGAGCTTCTGTAATCTTTAACAAGGTGACCCCCAGATCCAACCCCCTATGTTAATGAGTACCCCTACCCATTCACCAACAAAAAAAAAGAAGTGTAGTGTTACAAAACACAAGATATGTTTTTTGTCAAGTCCTTTATTAAAAATGTTGTCTTCTTTCTCCGGTCTTCTCCCTCCGGTGTTTCTTCTCCCTCTTCTCTCTCCAGGGGTCCCTTCTTCCTCCAGTCTTCTCCCTCCGGTGTTTCTTCTCCCTCCGGTGTTTCTTCTCCCTCTTCTCTCTCCCGTGGTTTCTTCTCCTTCCGCTGTCTTCTCCCTCCGTTGTTTCTTCTCCCTCTTCTCTCTCCACTTTTTTCTTCTCCCTCTGCTCTCTCTGGTGATATCTTCTTCATCCGCTGCCGCTGCCCGCTAAGAATAAAAAAGGTCTTCCTCCAACTCTGGCTGCCTCCATTGTGTCTGCTCCCGCTGTGTGCCATTTCTAATATAGCCGTGGGGGCATGGCCATCAGGTGACGTCACCTGGAGATCCGCCCTTGTGACATCACATAACAGCACAATGGGTGGGGGTCTCTGGGTGACCTCACTGGATGGCCACGCCCAATGGCTGTATTAGAAATGGCAGACAGCGGGAGCTGACCCAACGGAGACAGCCAGCATTGGAAGAAGACCATGTTTTTTATTTTTAGCATGCAGCGGCCTGCAGATGAAGACATCACCGGAGAGAGAAGAGGGAGAAGAAACCAGCAAGGAGAGAGAAGACAGTGGAGGAAGAAGACAGCGGTGGGAGAAGATATCACCGGATAGAGAAGAGGGAGAAGAAACACCGGAGGAATAAGAAACCACTAGAGAGAGAAGAGGGAGAAGAAACACCAGAGGGAGAAGACTGGAGGAAGAAGACACAGATTTTTATTAAGGACTTGTCAAAAAACATCTCTTGTGTTTTGTAACTGCACTTTTTTTTTTTTGGGTGAATGGTACCCCATACTCTTTTACATGGAGGAGCCAGGATCTGGGAGTCCCCTTGGTTAAAGGTGGACTTCCAGATTCCAATAAGCCCCAGACCCCCACAACCACCACCCAGGGTTGTTGGGAAGAGGCCCTTGTCCCCATCAGCATGGAGACAAGATGCACTGGGGTGGGGGGGGGCAGAGCTCCCTGCCCCAAAGCACCCCCCCATGTTGAGGGCGTGTGGCCTGGTATGGTTCAGAAGGGGGGGGCGCTTTCTTGTCCCCTCCCTTTCCTGACCTGCCAGGCTGCATGCTTGGATAAGGGTCTGGTATGGATTTTGGGGGAGACCCCACGCCATTTTTAAAACAAAACACATAGATGTAAACGTGTACCATAGGAGACCATGTTAAATGGACTGTAGCGCTTTTCTGCCAACTGCAAAAAGCACTAAAAAACTCATAGGTGTGAACTTAGGGTAAAGCAAAAACATCCAGCTCCTGGTAGTTGTTAAATCTGTTTGACACCCTATAAAAACGCTGATGACATAATTATTTTCAATCTGTATATTTTGAGTATCAATGCTAGGAGAAGTTGTAGCCATTTTATAGTATATTGAATTACTGTTTGTACTTCCACATTAGACAGAGTCACAGTGACTCACCACCCTTAATTCTGACATGATACAATAACAACACATGGACTAATTTGATTCTTCTCATCCAGACCTGCAGCTCAATATCTACTTAGTTTCCTGACTTAAAATAATCCTGTCATCAGAGAGGTTAGATTTCATTTTTTGTGTGTTTTCTTAACTGTCTTCAAATCCTTCTTCCAGAGATCAACTTTTGAAGTTGACCTAGAAAGATTTTAGGGCATATTTTTAAAAGAATGATTGTGACATTCACCAATTACTCACTGCATGTGAATCTTCCTGGTCAGGTATTTTAAATTACAGGAAATACTTAAAGTGGAAGTAAACCCATCGATTTAACAGTTTCAAAAAAAGGCATGCCGGGAATGCTAACTGCACATTGGCTGTGCTCTCAACCAAACAGTCAAACCATCCAATGGCTGGTGTCATAAACGGATCACATGTGCAGCACCGTGGCAGTTGAAGATTAAACAGAGGCAAAGATGGCAGCTTCCTTGGCTGAAAACGATAGGGGGGTTTACTTCCACTTTAATTGTCTGTGATTGTTTGGTGAATGTCAAACTGGTTGATTATAAATATGCCCCTATGACTCTTCTCTGTTTAGTAAGGACATTAGAATCAGGAAGAGAGCATATAAACTTGTGAAGGCTGGACTTCTACACAGGGGCATATTAAAACACTCATACTACCTTTAAACACTTGACCTCCAGAATATCCCCCCCCCCCCCCCCCCCCCATGACCAGGCAATTTTTTGATAAACTGCACTTTCTGCCGTTTCTACTGTCTGCTATAAAATACTGTATAGCCAATAAAAATATGTAAAACAATCAAATTTCTTGATAAATTTAGTCCAATATGTATTCTGCTACATATTTTTGGTAAAGTGTATATTGATTGGTTTGTGCAAAAGTAATAGCGTCTACAAATATACTGGAATTTTTATTTATTGAATTTTTTTTTTAGTAGTAATAGCGGGGATCAGCAACTTATAGAGGGACTGCAATATTGCGGCAGACATTCAGACACTAAGTGACACTTTTTGGGAACCAGTAACACAAATACAATGATCAGTGCTAGAAATATGCACTGTCACTGTACTAATTACACTGGCTGATAAAGGGTTATGCATCTTGGGCTATGAAAGGATAAAATGTGTGCCTAGCCAGTGTTTTTGTGTACTGTGGTAGGTGCTTTTACTAGGGGAGGTAATCGATTTTATTCCCTGTTTTGCGGGAAGAGAAAATCTATTACTTCCCTGCTGACAGGACAGGGCTCTACCTTGTTTATATAGGTAAATCCTGTCTAAATTCATGACGATTGGTGGATGCCTGTAGTAATCCATTGACCAGTACCCCATGATCGACATCTGCTGTGTTTAATCATAGCACAGCCGGGTCTTTCACATACTATTTAGACATAGTACATCTCTTCTGCAATGAAAAAAACATTTTTTTATTTAAAAGTTTCACTTTACATTTATTTATTTTTTTACATACAACTGGCATAAGTGTCTGAATCTTTTTTGCAATAACTTTTGTCATTCCCTGCACAGTAACATTCAGACTCGAAGAAGAGACAGCTCTAGGAGCCAATCAGATGGGGGGCTAGCCCCCCCCCACCCCAAACATCTTGTCCCCATGTTGATGGAGACAAGGGCCTCTTCCTGACAACCCTAGGCTGTGGCTTCTGTTATCAGAATCTGGAAGCCCCCTTTAATAAGGGGGCCCCCAGATCTCACCCCCCCCCAGTGTGAATGAGTATGGGGTACATAGTACCCCTACCCATTCACTCAAAAAAGTGTAAAGTGAAAAAAGTCCTTTAATACAAAATGAAAAAACAATGTCCCCCGAAGATAGATCCATGGTCAATCACACTTTCACCACTGGAGCCAAAAAAAGAAAAAAAGCTCTGCACTCGTCAAAGGCTAACCGTCGACTGCCCACTCCTTCGTCTGACAGTTCCTAAATAAGTAAGGGGTGGGGCCACCCATTGACGTCACCTTTTGGCCCTGCCCCTTGTAACAGGTGGCAATGGCACAAGGGGTGGGGCCAGCAGGTGATGTCACTAGGTGGCCCCACCCCTTACCTATTTAAGAACTGTCAGACGGATGAGCGGCATTTGGCGGTTAGCCTTTCGATGAGTGCAGAGCTTTTTTTTGGGGGTCTGGCGGTGCAGTGGGTGGCGTGATCGATGATGGATCTTCATTCGGGGTAATTATCTGGGGATTCTGATAAGCCCCCCACCCATGGACCCCCCATAACCACAGCCCCGGGTTTTTGGGAAGAGGCCCGTGTCCCCATCAACATGGGGACAAGGTGCTTTGGGGTAATACTCCATGGGGTGCATCCTGATACTCCATGGGATGCATCCCAAATTTATTCCACTTTGGTATGAATCAACGCTTGGTCCTGAGTATTATCAAGACCCCAGCTCTATTGATTCTTTTTCAAAGACTGTTTGTCTCTTATTCTTTGGTAAAGCCTTCATACAGCGAGTCGCTCACATAATGTAGTTCTGCCTATAAGTCCACCTTTGACTCCATGGGACCCCAACCTGGTTCTGTGAGCTCTTCAACTTCTTTCAAACAACCCTTTAAAACTATCCAAGTTATTCCTCAGTCTGCTCTTACTAATGAGGTGGCCTTTCATTTCCCTGCAAGGGGAGTTATTGAGCTGACAGCTTTGTCTTGCATTGGGCCTTTTCTTGTGCTTCACAGAGACAGGTTGTCTTGATGCCTAGGGCCTCCATTCTCCCTAAGGCTGTGTTTTCTTTCTACCTTCTTTCTACCTTCTAACCACAACATTTTGCTTCTCTTCCTCTTTCTGACTCCAGTACATCCCAAGAGAAGCCCCATTGTTTGGATGTGGTAAGGCTGTTTGAATTAATCTCTCAGCTAAGTCTTCTTTTAGAATGACTGACTCTGTCTCTGTAATCCTTGAAGGTTCATGTACGGCTTAACCTGTGTCTTGTTTTACCATTTCTACATAGTGTGTTTTTTAAGATAACCCTGATCGGACGGACTTTCAAAATGCATTATGTTTTCTACCATATATATTCTTGTATATGCTTTTATTGTAAACTTTTACAGCCTTTTTTACGGCAATTTTTTATGTAAGCACCAAAGATGAATGTCCTTTCTTTGCCTTGTACATTTCAAATATTTGATATTTATTGGTCTTCCTATTGTTTCTGTACACCAGCCTGGATGAAGGAGCAGGCAATTCCCCTGAAAAGCTTTGGCTTTTAATCTGTGAGCCAATTTTCTCAATAAGCTTCTTTAAATCAAGCCTTGGTTGTGATGTACCTCTAAACTAGGCATTCCCCTAATCCTGCTCAAAATTACTCTGTCTCTATCATCCCTGGGGGTTCCTGTGGGATTCAGCCTGCCTCTTGTTCCACCATTTCTAGGTGGTTTAAGCAGCTTATCATTCAAGTTCATCGACTTACAGATCAGGTTTCATCTTTTCCTGTCAAAGCACACTTTTAATCTTTTACAGATTTGCCAGACTGCCACTTTATCTTCAGTTCACTTGTTCTCTAAGTTTTTTTAAGGTAGATCATCAGGTCCCAACTGATGAAAGCTTCTAACAAAAGGTCTCTCAGGCAGTTTGTTCAGTTACAAAAAAATCCTCTGACTGTTTCTTAATAAACTGTTAAAAACATTTTTTGAATTACTATTAAATCCTTTTCTTGGAGTTTATTAAGGGACAAGGTCCAACCCCTATGATCAGTTCTTCTACTGTTTTTGCACAAAACTGAAGCTTAACGGGACTGAGAATGTTTACTTGCTTAAAGTTTTTTTTTACCAATGTTTAATTGCACTGTAGATAGCAGTATGAGATGTAGGAAGAAAGCGGCTGCAGCGCTGATCAGTTTATACTGACAGCGGGAAAGTCCTGCTGTTAGAATACAATGACACAGCAGAGAGGATTCTTGCACTCGTCTCTATACTCCATTTGCAGAAGTGCAGCCCCAAACTTGCAAGGAACCTCCACCATGCTTCACTGTTGTCTGCAGACCCTTATTGTACTGCTATCAAGCCCTTTGCAAACAAACTGGCTTTTTTTGCTTTAACCAAATTTTGCAAATTTTGACACAGTCATCAGTCCAGATCACCTGCTGCCATTCCCTTCACCCCAGGCTCCTATTTTTTCATGCATAGTTAAGTCTCTTAGCCTTGTTTCAATGTCCTATGCATGAAAACAAATGAACTGGGGTGCAGAAAAATGGCCAGTCAGCTACTGGAGTCTGCTGAATACTAAGAACTGGGGAGGTGGAGACAAAGAGGTGCTGCACAGAGAGGCGCAGGACCTGTAGGAGGAATTTTGTCCTCCTCTATGCTGCTTACTGCTGAGACAGGGGGCAGGGACAAGCCACTCCACAGATGCACAGAGAGGCACAAGATCTGGCGGAGGAGTTACAGTGGTGTGAAAAAGTGTTTGCCTCCTTCCTCATTTCCTGTTCCTTTGCATGTTTGTCACTTAAGTGTTTCGGAACATCAAACCAATTTAAACAATAGTCAAGGACAACACAAGTAAACACAAAATGCAATTTGTAAATGAAGGTGTTTATTAAAGGTGAAAAAAAATCCAAACCATCATGGCCCTGTGTGAAAAAGTGATTGCCCCCTAAACCTAATAACTGGTTGGGCCACCCTTAGCAGCAACAACTGCAACCAAGCGTTTGCGATAACAGGCAATGAGGCTTTTACAGCGTCCTGGAGGAATTTTTGCAGAATTGTCCTAATTCAGTTACATTAGAGGGTTTTCGAGCATGAACGGCCTTTTTAAGGTCATACCACAACATCTCAATAGGATTCAGGTCTGGACTTTGGCTAGGCCACTCCAAAGTCTTCATTTTGTTTTTCAGCCATTCGGTGGTGGACTTACTGGTGTGTTTAGGATCATTGTCCTGCTGCAGAACCCAAGTTCGTTTCAGTACACGAACAGATGGTCGGACATTCTCCTTCAGGATCTCTTGGTAGACAGCAGAATTCCTTTTATCACGGCAAGTCTTCCAGGTCCTGAAGCAGCAAAACAGCCCCAGACCATCACACTACCACCACCATATTTTACTGTTGGTATAATGTTCTTTTTCTGAAATGCAGTGTTCCTTCTACGCCAGATATACTTGGACACACACCTTCCAAAGAGTTCCACTTTTGTCTCATCGGTCCACAGAATGTTGTCCCAAAAGTCTTGGGGATCATCAAGATGTGTTGTGGAGAAATTGAGACGAGCTTTGATGTTCTTTTTGCTCAGCAGTGGTTTTCTCCTTGGAACTCTGCCATGCAGGCCATTTTTGCCCAGTCTTTTCCTGATGGTGGAGGCATGAACGCTGACCTTAACTGAGGCAAGTGAGGCCTGCAGTTCCTTGGACGTTGTTGTGGGGGTCTTTTGTGACCTCTTGGATGAGTCGTCGCTGCACTCTTGGGGTAATTTTGGGCGGCCGGCCACTCCTGGGAAGGTTCACCACTGTTCCATGTCTTCGCCATTTGTGGATAATGGCTCTCACTGTGGTTCGCTGGATTCCCAAAGCTTGGAAATGGCTTTATAACCCTTTTCAGACTGATAGATCTCAATTACTTTCTTTCTCAATTGTTCCGGAATTTCTTTGGGTCTCGGCATGATGTGTAGCTTTTAAGGATCTTCTGGTGGACCTTACTGTGTCAAGCAGCTCCTATTTAAGTGATGCCTTGATTGTGAACAGGTGTGGCAATAATCAGGCCTGGGTGTGGCTAGAGAAATTGAACTCAGGTGTGGACAACCACAGTTATAGTATGTTTTAACAAGGGGGCAATTACTTTTTCACACAGGGCCATGATGGTTTGTATTTTTTTTCACCTTTAATAATAAACACCTTCATTTACAAATTGCATTTTGTGTTTACTTGTGTTGTCCTTGACTATTGTTTAAATTGGTTTGATGTTCCGAAACACTTAAGTGTGACAAACATGCAAAGGAACAGGAAATGAGGAAGGGGGCAAACACTTTTTCACACCACTGTATGTCCTGCTCTCTGCTGCAGACTCCTGAGATAAGGTGGCAGTGGAAATGAGGGGGGTGCCGCAGCTGCATGAGAGGTGTGAGGGCCAAATGAAATGTTGTGTCAAAAGTGTTTTGACTCGCATGGCATAGTTGTTGACAGGTGGCAGTTTTCAGGCTTGTTAGGTGTAAGCTGGAATTCCACTTTATTGTTATTTTTACTACCTAATAGCTTGAAGCAAGTATGCACTTTCACAACTTGTATTTATTGTGGCCCACCTGTTCTGTTTGTTGTGTGTGGTTTAGATTAAAGACATGATGTTGCCTTAATAGTGTGTTTGGATCATGACAGTGGTAATATTCCATTGCATGCAAAAAATGTGTTTTGAGCACATGAACATGGACAAAATCATTTTGCTCATGGGGAAAAACAATTAGTGACAAAACTGCCAAGAAACGAAATATTCTGTAGCCTTAACAATGTGTTATTAATAGGTCTCAGTGTATTTCGTTTTTATTTCCGGAAAGATTTTTCACCTCCAGCTGGCTCACAATTATTTCCAAAATTACTGTATGGCAAAACTCAGCTATAGGAATATTAACCAATATTTTCAAATGAAATGTGAAGAGAATGCATGGTTTGTACATTGTAAATACTGGTACAAGAGAAATGATTATAGGCGTAAGTAGAGAAAAATGAACTGTGCCAAGACAACTGTTTTCTATAGCCCAGGACAGCATTAAGCATCAATATATATTTTTTTATATTTGACATTAAATTAGAAAAATTTACATCCTGGTTCAGTGGCATACCAAGGGAAGGGTGGTGGGTTGTGGTGAGGCCTGCATGCAAGCAATATGGGTCTGTGTTGTCTGAATGCAGACCGAAAAGCCAGAATAAGCTGCCACCCAATGGTGAATGCATTGTTCCTGTACTTGGCAAAACCTGCTGGCCCAGTAGATCATCTCTTCTTGCTTCTATGTAAGTATCTCCTGACACCAGACTTTTTAGCTGTCTGGAAGGGGACATTTTCTTTACTGACCTCTTATGTAAAGGGACATTTTTCCACTCAGCACCGATATAAGGGCCAACTGTCTACCAATGTAGGGGGCACAAGGATGATCCCCACTGTAAGGGGACACTTCCCTAGCCGTCAATGTAAAAGGAGATCACATTGACCATCAATGTTAATAGGCACTTTACAACCAATTACCAACATAGGGGGCATTTCACCACTCAAAATGCATGTAATGGGCACTTTCACACTGATTATAAATGTAAGGGCACCTCTCCACTGACTACCAATGTAAGAGGGCCCTTCTCTATTATGGTCAATAAAAGGGGGGCCTTCTGCATTGACCATCAATGTAAGGGTTCAACACCATTGTAATTTACATTTCTTTTTGGCTGTGATTATTGTACAGTACTTAAAAAGTAGGAGTAGAACGTTTTAAAAAATGAACCTTCCTGGGTTTCAAATAAACTGCATTTTGTTAAAAGTCTGATTTCCAATGTATATTTATTCATGTAGCTATAAGTGTTTAAAAATATAGAGTGGTTTGTTCTTTCTTTTTCACTTTGCTGCTAAAATGTAGATCTAGAGGAAATGTGATGATTTTTTTTTTTTTTTACAGCAGGTATCTGACCACCGTTGCTTAAATAGTGTGCCACAAAGTAATGACTTTAATTTGTGAAAAGAATAAAATGATAGTGAGAAGTATTAGGGGTCTATATAACACTGTATACAAAGCAGTGAATGTGATTTTCACCAAACATTCTCTAGTGTAGGATCAATCATTGTCATTTAAAAAACACAGACCTCTTAAATGTGTTCAGTGTTCTAGAAGAATGCCAATCAATGTTACCTACTTAATAAAAGCAAACAATTTTGCACATCGAGACTAATTTACCAAAGGGGTTGAGAATTACACACAATCATCTGCACATGATTAGATAGTTGAAGTGAGTATTAACATGAAAACATTTATTTATTTATTGTGTGAAGATTTTCAACTGCTTTAGTAAATCAGCCTTAGTGTATGCATAGGTTATACAGCTGTGCTCATAAGTTAACATACCAGGCTAAAGGCTGGGCTGGAAGGGAAGCCCGTGGTGCATGTGCCCCTGGAGTGGCAGCCCAGGGGTGTCATAACTTCACTGTGAGGGTCACTGTGATTTATGGCACCAAGGTCACTGCACTTCGTACACTCTTTTTCACACCTGCCTCCTGGGCCGGGCCTTTTGGCTGGTATTTTTGATTCCTGGTATTGCACAATGGTCACGTTCAAATCCTCTATCCACTTCCTTCCCCCACTTCTTTTATTTAAGCCCTTGTATGTCACTTTTGACCCTTGTTTGTACACGGTTTTGCGCGTGTGACTGGTAAGGGTGTAGGTAAAAAAAAAAAATAAGTTTACATACCCTGGCAGAATTTATGATTTCTTGGCCATTTTTCAGAGAATATGAATGATAACACCAAAACTTTTCTTTCACTCATGGTTAGTGTTTGGCTGAAGCAATTTATTATCAATCAACTGTGTTTACTCTTTTTAAATCATAATGGCAAAAGAAACTACCCAAATGACCCTGATCAAAGATTTACATACCCCATGTAGTTTACATACCATGTATTGCCCCTTCAACATCAATGACAGCTTGAAGTATTTTTGGTATTTGTGGATGAGGCTCTTTATTTTCTCAGATGGTAAAGCTGCCCATTCCTCTTGGCAAAAAGCCTCCAGTTCCTGGAAATTCTTGGGCTGTCTTGCATGAACTGTATGTTTGAGATCTCCCCAGAGTGGCTCAATGATATTGAGGTCAGGAGACTGAGATGGTCACTCCAGAACCTTCACTTTATTCTGCTGTAGCCAATGACAGGTCGACTTGGCCTTGTGTTTTGGATAATTTTCATGTTGGAATGTCCAATACATCCCATGCGCAGCTACCTGGCTGATGAATGCATTTTTTCCTCCAGTATTTTTTGATAACATACTGCATTCATCTTGTCATAAGTTTTGACCAAATTTCCTGTGCCTTTTGTAGCTCACACATCCCCAAAACATCAGCGATCCACCTCCGTGTTTCAAAGTAGGAATGGTGTATATTTCATCATAGGCCTTGTTGACTCTCCAAATGTAGCGTTTGTGGTTGTGGCCAAAAAGCTAAATTTTGGTCTCATCACTCCAAATGACTTCGTGCCAGAAGGTTTGAGGCTTGTCTCTGTGCTGTTTGGCATATTGTAAGCAGGATACTTTTGCATTTGCATAGTAATGGCTTTCTTCTGGCGACTCAACCACGCAGCCCATCTTTCTTCAAGTGCCTCCTTATTGTGCATTTTGAAACAGCCACACCACATGTTTTCAGAGAGTCCTGTATTTCACCTGAAGTTATTTGTGGGTTTTTCTTTGCATCCAAACAATTTTCCTGGCAGTTGTGCCTGAAAGTTTAGTTGTTCTACCTGACCATGGTTTGGTTTCAACTGAACTCCTCATTTTCCACTTCTTGATTAGAGTTTGAACACTGCTGATTGGCATTCTCAATTCCTTGGATATCTTTTTATATCCCTTTCCTGTTTTATACAGTTCTGCTACCTTTTCCTGCAGTTCTTTTGACAATTATTTTGCTTTCCCCATTACTCAGAATCCAGAAACGTCAGTGCAGCACTGGATGAAAGATGCAAGGGTTTGTGAGAAGTCAGAATGGCCAAGAAATCATAAATTTTGCCAGGGTATGTAACCTTATTGGCACAGCTGTAAATGTTTCTAGCATAGAGTTTGGCTTAATCAAATAGGTGTGGTTTTGCAAACTATAGTTAACAAAGAAGAAGTTGGAGTGGACACTTAAAGTTGTCCTGACTATAAATTTTATTAATATCTTATGAGCTTTGGGGTCGGGCCAAGCATGTCTTGCATGATTTGAATCCAGCCTGTCTGCTGTTTGGCAAAGAGGTGAATAAAATATACGGATCTAGCCAATACACCTGCCTGTTTTTCTGGCTGATGTTTGTCAACAAACATATAAGCTAGAACTTTGTCATTTAGCAGTACTATCTCTTCTTTCTGCTTGTACAAAAGGCCTGTGGGAACCCTGGATGACATCATTGACCAAACACAGTTGTATTTGCTATCTAATTTTTTTTGTAACATGGGGAACTCATTAATGTGAGGGGCAGATATATAATTATTATTATTATTATACAGGATTTATATAGCGCTGACAGTTTGTGCAGCGCTTTACAACATTAGGGCAGACTGTACAATTACAATACAATTCAATACAGGAGGATTCAGAGGGCCCTACTCGTTAGAGCTTACAATCTAGGAGATATGGGAGTCTTCTAGATCTAAAGCGGGATTACAGATTCTGATAAACAAATCCTCATACACAAGTTGTGCCTATTTATCTGTAGATTTATTTTCTTTACAGCAGGGGTGTCCAACCTTCGGCCCAGAGAGTTTAGCATGTGGTTGGGGCCTGTCTGGAGGGACGCCTGGGGTGCAAGCTCAGCATCCATGGCGGCTTACACAGACAAGCCCGGCCCATGCGAATCTGAAGGGACGCTGGGGATTCTGTCCAAACATAGCAGCCACAGCAGCCTACATTGACAATTCAAGGGATGCTGGGGCTGCCATGTTTGCAATAAATTATTGCAAAAGTTGTAAATAAATGCTGCATTGGCGGATCTAGCGGGGTGTGGGGGTGCAGATTTGAATTGCACACCCCCCCCAAAAGCCCTCTGCCCACAAATTACCCCACCTCCCCACAGAGTACATACATAGGCTACATTCACATAGGGATGGTGTAAATTGTAGTGGCAGTTCTTCCTCCGGCTCTCAGCAGGTAGGTGTGGCTACATCATTTGTCTGCATCCAGCAGCAACTACTGCAGGTAATCACTTGCTGTGTAGAGAGAAATGAATAGGTCCGGCCGTCAGCGCCCTGTCATTATAATGAACAGGCCTGGCAGCCACACCTACCCACTAAGAGCTGAAAGAGGAACTGCTCATCAGCTATCCTTATGTTTAGCACATTTTTGTGTGGCCCAAGACAATTTTTCTTCTTCCAATGTGGCCCAGGAAGGTGAAAAGTTTGGAGCCTTAAACCACACATTTTACACAGCATTTCTGAGCTCAAAAAGGCAGGGGGCAGGGATCTGATGTCACACATTGCACAGCATAGAGCAAGGAGCTGAGTGTAATCTGGGTGGAGGGGAAGAACCCACCCATACACAGTCTCACAGGGAAATATACCCAACTGAGGCTGTCAATCACCTGTGTGTGCTACAGGAGGGAGGCAGTTCTGTCTTCTAGGATTGCTTGGCGTTGGCATAAACTGTCAATGGCTTACAACCACTTTAAGTAATAAGACAAATTGCACACGAGTGGAATTTCCGACAGAAAAAGTCAGATTTTTCATCGTATATTCCGACCGTGTGTATGCC
This sequence comes from Lithobates sylvaticus, assembly GCA_028564925.1. NCBI lineage: Eukaryota > Metazoa > Chordata > Amphibia > Anura > Ranidae > Lithobates > Lithobates sylvaticus. The sequence continues at coordinate 523,812,187 of CM053026.1, forward strand.
CCATCAGACTTTTTACGAAGCTTAAAATTGGTTGCCTGTACCTATTAAGAAAACAGTAGGTGTATCCTATCCATATATTTGATACTTTGTAGATATTATAACAGTTTTTCTAGTTTGTCAATTCTACAGAGTAGCATGCAGGTTGAAGATGGGTAATTAATTCATGGATGCCTTAAATATTCCCTTTGTTATTTTTGTTATTTATAATAATTTTTTTCTTAGGCTTTGTACTTATTTGGAAAAACTATAGAGTGGATTTTTTTGTTAATCCTGTAAATTCAGCCATCCATGAATTGAAGTTTATGTGGAGTGATGACCACTGCAGCGTTTGGATTTACTATTACCCTTATGGGATACCACAGCTAACAGCCTTAGTGCTCTTAAAATTGTTATTGAGTTTGAGGGATTGATTTCAGTGTGTGGCAAATGAGGTATTTGTCAGCAAAAGGTTAATCTCATGCATCTGAGCGATTAAACATCTCTAATATAGCTTAGAATTAATAATGCATTTAATGTGAGTGTTAGCAGTAAATAGGTGTGTAATTTTCCTGTCATGTCTCAGGAGGCCTGTGTTTTATACGGTTACAGAACAAAGACCTCATAGAAACAAGTAAGTGATATTGTGTTGAATGTCCAGTAGTGTAACTCTGAAGATTAGTATATTAGAGCGCTGACTATAATGAGCTTGTAACAAGACATAAAACAAATTGTAAGGCTTTCTGTGCCATGCTCACCATCTCTAGAGGAGTGCATTACATTGGCCATTTCTCATGAGATCAAGGAATTGTAAATATAATATGATTTAACATTGATGGAACGAAAACTGAGTTAGCTAATCCATAACATACTGGAGTTTATAGTCTTGCTGGAACAGAAGCTTTTCTATTGGGGTGCTAGTACTAGTAAACTTGTCAGGTATTTGTTACTAGATTTTGACTGCATACTTGGGTATGCCTCGTTGCCTTTTGTTTGTGTGCATGGGTGTGTGTGTGTATATGTGTATATATATATATATATATATATATATATATATATATATACTGTTATACTGTGTATATATATATATATATATATATATATATATATATATATATATATATCAAATATATATATAGATATATATACATATATATATATATATATATATTCAAAGAAGGGTAGACAGGTAGACAGCACCTGCAACTATTATAGTTCATGCACTCAACCAGGGTGTTGCCTTCCGGGCTCAATATGTAGTAAGATTCCAAAACCAGGGATTTCAGCATGCATAAACTTTATCTAAATGTTCATTGGACAAAAAAGTTACAATTTGGCTACAGTTTCTGGCAATAAGCCCTTCATCAGGCCAAAAATGACAGACACATACAAATACACCAGTACTTACATATATACTACAAAGACCAAACATAATCCGTTTCGATCAATTATATATTTTGTCAACTCAAAGCAATTTTGGTACCATAGAACAGTGTTTCTCAACTGCAGTCCCCAAGGCGCCCCAACAAGTCATGTTTTCAGGATTTCCCTCAGCTGTGGTAATTAGTAATGCAGCATACACATGATCTGAAATTTCGCCAGCAAAAGTCAGATGAGAGCTTTTGTTGGAAAATGCGACCGTGTTTATGCCTTATCGGATTTTTGTTTGCGAGCAAAAGATTTTGAACAGGTTCTCAATTTTTCGGTCAGAAAAAGTTTTGATCGGAAATTCCGATCGTCTGTACCAATTCTGACCGTGCAAAATTCCTACGCATGCTCGGAAACAATTCGATGCATGCTCGGAAGCATTGAACTTCATTTTCTCGGCTCGTTGTAGTGTTGTACGTCTCCGCGTTCTTGACGGTTGAAAGTTCAGCAAACTTTTGTGTGACCGTGTGTATGCAAGCCAAGCTTGAGCGGAATTCCATCGGAATAACCATCCAAGATTTTTCCGACGTGTGTACGCGGCGTAAGGCGCATTAGGGCTCACAACATGTATAGATTATTGTCTGTATACATGATTTTGTTTCAAATTTCTTTCATGTCTTTGTACTTTATGTATTTTTCAATAAATGTAAAAAAAAATTGTACTCTCAGTGTTTGTTGTGCCTTTAAAGTCCGACCATAGGTTTTCTTTGAAACCTTTTTTTTCTTTATTATTTGTCAGCCACCGCACATAAGGATTGGTAAGCTGCAAAAAGTAAAAAAAATTTGTTTTAGATGCGCTTTAATCCACAACACCTCATTTTGTACCTACAAACTACAAAAGAGGTTTAATTTAAAAAATAAAACTTAAACACCAGAATAAAGATTATTTTTTGTAAAATTTCATTTTTTTTCCGCTGAGTCTTTTGAGATTTGAAAATTACATTTACATGGCAGAAAATAAAGATCCTTATTCTTATGTAAAACTTTGTGAATTGAGCCTTATATAAAGTACAGTAAAACCTTGTATTGTGAGCATAATTCGTTCCGGAATCATGCTTGTAATCCAAAGCACTTGTATATGAAAGCAAATTTCCCCATAAGAAATAATGAAACTCAGATAATTCGTTCCACAACCATTTATGCATAAGTCCTTCGGTTTATAGTTCATATAAAAAGATTATAGCAATTTGATAGGTTGTGTAACCATAAAATGGCCATCCACAAATGGCAGCCTCCATAAGGGGATTAGAAGCAAAATCCAGCAGGAGCTACAGAGTATAAAAGAGAAGAGAGGCACCTCTAAGTGTAGCAATGTGGTTACATTTGTAGTTACACCACTTGCTTACTGGGCACTGATAAGGCGACAATGATGGGCACTGATAAGGCAGCATTGATGGGCACTAATAGGCAGCACTGGTGGGCACTGATAGGTGGCATTGGTGGGCACTGAGAGGTGGCACTGATAGGTGGCACTATGGGCACTGATGGGTGGCAGTGATGGGCACTGATCGGCACTGGTAGGTGACACTGATAGGCAGCACTGCTAGGTGGCACTGATGAGGCACTGATTGGCACCACTGGCGGGCACTGATAGGTGGCACTGATTACTGGCACTTATGTACTGTGGACACTGATTCGTGGCACTGATTTGTGGCACTGGCAGGTGGCACTGGCAGGCGGTACTGGTGGGCACATGTGAGGCTCTTCCTCTTCGGGACCAATGACCCTTCGGCTTTTTTTTCCTCACGCTGTCAGCGTGAGAAGAAAAAGAAAACGAATACCGATCTTCTGTTTACATCATGTGATCAGCTGTCATTGACTGACAGCTGATCACATGGTAAGGGGCTGGGACCAGCCCCTTATTTGAATCTGTGATCACCCGAGTCTCATTGACTCAGGCAATTACAGCGCATGCCCTTCTAGGGGGCGTGGTGAGCCTGCAAAAGGGAGGACGTCAATAAACATACTCCCGGCAAAGCAGATCCGCGCTGTAGCCGGCATTCGGCTATAGCATGGATCTGAAGCAGTTAATGAAGCTACAGACTCTCACCGCTGTCAGTCTGTAATCGTGACCAGGAAGACTACCCTGCAGTAGAGCGATCTGAAAGCAAGGCTTGAAGCGCTCGTGGAAGGGATGATGTCGATGGTGGTGTGGAGGATGGTCTATGTGGACAGCTTTACCCCAGATGCCTGCATATTTAGATGTGCCTGTTTTAATCATCAGCCATGTGACTTGCTAAATGTTGTACCTTCATTAAATGTAACCATATTGCTACATTTAGAGGCACCTCTGTTCTGCTTTATACTCAGTTGTGACATGACGCTACTTGTATATCAAGACAAACTGCTTGTATATCAAGTACACATTTATTTAAAAATGTTGCTTGTCTTGCAAAACACTCTCAAACCAAGTTACACTCAAACCAAGGTTTTTCCTGTATTCATAGTCTAAAATATGCCCTTTATTGATAACTAATAATTATTAGATACTTTTTATAAAACAGTATAACAATTATAACCCAATTCATAAAATGCAACAGTAAAAATTGTTTTGTAATGGCTGATCATTTTGCCAACCATAATATAAAAAAAAAATTCTAGTGAGTTTGGTTTTTATTTTTGATATATGACATTTTAGTTGCAAACGTAATGCTGCAAATGAGCATGAGTCTGAACATAGTTAAGTGTTTAGGAAATCTTATTTTAAACTTTGACTTACAGTTTGGCGTCATCACCACCAGCATGCACAGATGCTGCCTAGCTGAGCACCCACTAAATCACACACAATTCATTTCCATCCTGCAAACTGAAAGCCCATACAACTACATTGTCACACTGCACAAGTGTCTCAGTCCCTTTAGTACATAGCTATAAGTGGAGACAAGCACACATTGAAGACTGAACAGCTTATAATGATACTAAGGATACAGGGCTCCATTCACAAAGCTGTATTTTACCACATCCCAGTATGCGGTAAGATACCACATAACAGTTTTCAAAAAGTTTTTTAGCATTCACTAAAAAAGGCTACTAAAAAAACGCATGAGTTATTTTATGAAGTCATGCAGTATTTTAGCAGTGACAGTCTGTGGGAATTTACCGCCAGCTACCTTACCACAGGCTGTCACTAGCTGGTTGTTAAGCAGCGTCCTTAACAACCAATGAGCCATCAAGTGTCAGTGGTGTTCCTCGCTAAAAAAAAAAAAATTGCTGGCAATTACAAAATCTGGAAAAACATCCAAGTGCATGTGGCCTGGTATGGTTCTGGAAGGGGGGGGGGTTGCTTGCGTCCCCTCCCTTTCCTCACCTGCCAAGCTGCATGCTCAGGTAAGGGACTGGTCTGGATTTGGGGGGGGGGGGCCCACACCATCTTTAAAAGAAATGTTGGCGTAGGGGTTCCCTTTAAAATCCATATCAGACACGGAGGGCCTGGTATGGATTGGGGGGGGGGGGGGGCATGCTGTTTTTTTCCTGACTTTTTTAATTGCTGGCAATAGTTTTTTTTTTTACTTTCAGCTGTCAATGGGAACAACGCTGACAGATGAAGACTAATTGGTTGTTAAGTATGCGGCAGCCGCCTGCTCCTTAACAACCAGGTTGTTTACTGGTTGTTAAGGATGCTGGCAGTTGCTTGTTCCTTAAATATTGCATGCTAAGACCACTACATATTTACTGCATTCATGGCTTTGGGACCCCCCCAAATCTATACCAGACCCTTATCCGAGCACGCAGCCTGGCAGGTCAGGGAAGGGGGGGCGCCCCCCCCCCTCCTGGACCAAACCAGACCACATGCCCTCAACAGGGGGGCTAAACGTGCATTAACGCCAATACAAAAAGCTACTAAAAGCATGTTTTTACAGTCGCTTTTTCCTGGCGTTGGTAGTGGGTTTGCAGCTCATTTTTTCTAACGCCCTGTGTGCATGAGGCCTAAAGGTGAACAAACCCATATAAGCCCAATTGCAGATTCAGTTTAAAATAGCTAAATGCTTTGCAGGTGCATGAAAACAAAAGTTGTGCAAAGTTTTACAGTTAGTAAAGATTAAATTGGGCTTTACAAAAAATTTAGTTAATTTAAAATAAAAAACATTAAGACGCGTTGCTATGAGAAGTGATTAACAGTAGCCCACAGCAACCTACCAGTGATTATTTTTTAGCTACAATTAAAAAAGAAAGGGTGATTTGTTCAGTCTGCTTCTGTGATTAAAATAGCATTTCTGGGCATTGTAATATGTTAAAATGTTAAAGCAGGCCTGGACAAATCTCACCTAGAACAGGGAGCCAGCATTACGCAACCTGCATATGATTTTATAGGTAGCCGCGTTGTAATGTTGCTAATCCTATATCTGGATTTACAGGCTATTTAGTAATGTTACTTCTCACATTTATATCAACATGAGTTCCATTTAATTCAACCTAGAGAACACCCAGCCATGGGCTTTATATGCATCTTCAGTAAATACAAAACACCCTACAAATTTTAAGCCAGCAGGGGTACATTATCCCATATATAATCTATATTTTTACAGACATTACAAAGTATATAAAAACAACTTTTTATCTGAGCAGGAATTCATCCAGCTTATTTCATCTTCTACAACAGTAAACTTAAAGTGTTTGTTAACCCAAAATGTGTAATTTGGGCCCCCGTATCACCTAAAAAACCTGGCTGATCATGCCAGTTTTTGCCCTTCCCCCCTGTAAACTGACCTTGGCATATCATGGCTGCTGAGCCCCGACGCGGTGGTCAGTTATGTGCCTCCATCAGCCGCAGCTGTCCGGTCCTCCTCTGTCCTCTCCTCCATTCTCTCCTCCCTCCCATGTCTGCTCCTGTGTCAGTGCCTGCCCCCTCCCCTCCTGCTGCTGAAATTACTTTTCTTGTCCTATATAATCCTCTCTATTTCCTAATGACAGGTGCTCCTGTCTCTTATAAAAAAATACATTCTTTACCGTCTCCTGTCGCTCACGTGACCGGCCGTCTCTCTCTTTCCTCCTCTAGTCCCGCCTGACGTCAGCTGGGAAATCTCAGCCCTGCCCGTTGCAGCTGTCAGATGGGAAAAGGAGAGAGCCAGCCGATCAGGTGAGGGACGGGAGACGCTCTGAAAAAGGTAAAGAAGGCTTTTTTTTATAAAACACAGACACAGGAGCACCTGTCATTAGGAAACAGAGAGGATTATGTGAAGTTGTCAAAGTGGGTTAACAACCTCTTTAGTGTTAAATAGGGAGAGAAAAGTGAAAGACATGCACGGTAAAAAAATTACAAAACTTTTTGTTACTGCGGTGTGCGGGCATGACAGCACACAAAACATCACAAATCCGTTGCCCACATATGTAGAGAATCCGTGCAATACCATGCAAAGCCCCACAGATGGCCCCGATATGTCACAGCAGCAAAAGCTTAAAGGGTTAGTTCACCTTTACCAAAAAGAATGCCTATGCAGGCAAGGGCTAGACAAAAAGGGAGAGGATGATTCTATATAAAAAAAAAAAATCTTGTACATATGCAGATAAAAATAAACTGTACAGCTTTGACTAACGTTGGATAATGCCCTTGCTATAGGTGTAGACCATTTTCGTAGCTCCCAACCTCTATCCAAAAACCTCCTACAAATCCTGTGCTGCCTTGTTAGTAAGACACTCCCAGCCGTTGCTGCTCACCCCCATAATCACAGAAGTGATTATCTAATCTCTACACATGAGTGGTCAACTATCTACGTCATCACAACATCACTGAGCTCAGAGCAACTACAACAGGCAAAAGAGAGCATGTTTAACAGGGTTTAAATCAGCTAGGAGTAAAAAGTTTGGATGGCGTGGTCTCAGCATGGAGGAGTAAAGCAGTGTGTTGGCTGAGCTCCTGGGCCATCTACATTTAGACATCTGTTTAATGTAATTACCGGCCCTTCAGTGTCTCCACCAAGGGATGGCAAACAAAAAGAAGCATCCACAACCCCAGACTGCTGCAGCCTTGGATTACTTCCTTAACCAGCTCACCTCTCACACTCGTTCATCCTCTATGGACCAGAGCAGTTTTTACAAATCTGCTATGGACCTGTTTAGACAGCGATAACTTTATTATTACTTAGGATGACAAGGTAATACATATATTGTTTTATTAACCACTTCAATACAGGGCACTTTCAACCCCTTCCTGCCCAGGCCAATTTTCAGCTCTGTAACATTTTGAATGACAATTGCAGCTTTCTTTTGTGGTATTTGATCACCTCTGCGGTTTTTATTTTTTGTGCTATAAACAAAAAAAGAGTGACAATTTTGAAAAAAACACAATATTGTTTAAAACATTTTATTTATTTATTACAGGATTTATATAGCGCCAACAGTTTACGCAGCGCTTTACAATATAAAAAGGGAGACAATACAGTTATAATACAATAAAATACAAGAGGATTAAGGGGGCCCTGCTCAGAAGAGCTTACAATCTAATAGGGTGGGGGAGGTGATACAAAAGGTTGTAACTGTGGGGAATGAGCTGATGGAAGTGGTAGAAGATTAGTTGGAGACATGATAGGCTTCCCTGAAGAGATGAGTTTTCAGGGATCGCCTGAAGGTAGCTAGAGTAGGGGATAGCCGGACAGGTTGAGGTAGCGAGTTCCAGAGGATGGGAGAGGCTCTGGAGAAATCCTGGAGACGAGCATGGGAGGAGGAAACAAGAGAGCTTGACAGGAGGAGATCTTGAGAAGAGCGGAGAGGACGGTTTGGGATATGTTTGGAGACAAGATTGGTGATGTAGCTCGGGGCAGAGCTGTGGAAACATCATTTTGTTTAAAAAATTGCAACAAGCGTATAGATTGGTTTGCGCAAAAGTTATAGCGTCTACAAAATAGGTTATTGATTTATGGCATTTTTATTATTATTTTAATTTTTTTACTAGTAATGGCGGTGATCTGCGATTTTTATCATGACTGCCATATATTGCGGCGGACAGATCGGACACTTTTGACACTTTTTTTGAAACCATTGTTATACAGCGATCAGTGCTATAAATAGCCAATGATAACTGTGTAAATGTCACTGGCAGAGAAGGGGTTAACACTAGGGGGTGATCAAGGGGTTAAATGTGTTTCCTGATGGTGTGTTCTAACTATGGGGGGATGGCCCTGACTAGGAGAGTAGACCGATCGGTGTTCCTATATACAAGGAACACACGATCGGTCTCCTCTCCCCTGACAGGACGGGGATCTGTATGTTTACACACACAGATCCACGTTCCTGCTCTGTCACATCCACTTCTTGGTCCCTGTCAGTGTCATTTATACCTTGTTTAGCGCATTTTTTTAGCACTGATCACTGTAATAATATCACTGGTCCCCAAAAAGTGTCACTTGGGCTCATATCTGCCGCAATGTCGCAGTCCCACTAAAAAGTTCTTAAATCTATCCCCTATTTTGTAGATGCTATAACTTTTGTGCAAACCAATCAATATACCGTATTTATCGGCGTATAACACGCACCGGCGTATAACACGCACCCCAAGTTTAGGAGGGCATTTTAAGGAAAAAAAGTTTTAGGAGGGAAGTTTAGGGAAAAAAAAAAACTTACATTTAAGCGTCATTTGCAGCTTGCCCAGCATCATTTGCAGCTTGCCCAGCGTCATTTGCAGCCTTGCCCAGCGCCATTTGCAGCCTTGCCCAGCGCCATTTGCAGCCTTGCCCAGCGTCATTTGCAGCCTTGCCCAGTGTGATTTGCAGCCTTGCCCAGTGTGATTTGCAGCTTGCCCAGTGTGATTTGCAGCCTTGCCCAGTGTGATTTGCAGCCTTGCCCAATGTGATTTGCAGCCTTGCCCAGTGTGATTTGCAGCCTTGCCAGCGTCATGTGCAGCTTGTCAGTGTCTTTTGCAGCTTGCCAGCGTCATTTGCAGCTTGCCATGTTTAAATTTGGCGCCGGAAAAGAACGAGCGAGCGCCGCCATTAAAGACCGAGCGCCGCCGGAAAAACCAGAGCCGTCTGTTCGGCTCCGCTCGCAGTCCCGCCTCCCTGCTGTTTCGGAAGCGAGAGCAGGGAGGCGGGACTGCGAGCGAACAGTCATATCGGTCTTTTTCGGCCGCGCTCGTTTTTTCCCGGCGGCGCTCGTTTTTTTTTCGGGGAGCTCGTTTTTTTTGACAGCGGTCGCTATTTTTCGGCGCCGTTTGATTTTTTTGTCACTTTTTTTTTGGGGGATCGGAACAGTCATATCGGTCTTTTTCGGCGGCGCTCGTTTTTTCCCGGCGGCGCTCGTTTTTTTTTCGGGGAGCTCGTTTTTTTTTGACAGCGGTCGCTATTTTTCGGCGCCGTTTGATTTTTTTGTCACTTTTTTTTGGGGGGATCGGCGTATAACACGCACCTACGACTTTCCCCCGATTTTAAGTGGGAAAAAGTGCGTGTTATACGCCGATAAATACAGTGCACTTATTGTGATTTTTTTTTACCACAAATATGTAGCAGAATGCATATTGGCCTAAGCTGATAAATTCCTTTTTCTTTTTATATTTTTTTTACGGCTGATACTGACTAACATTTTCGTGTTCGATTAATCGATTTTTTTTTTTATTGATTAATCGACTAATTTCGATTAATTATAATGCACATACAGATCCAACTACTTTTAGCTGATCTCCTTGCATTGCAGCTCTGCATTAGTCAGTGGTAAATGTGGTATACACTATATACAATCACCTGACACTAGTTAGTTTCCACAATCCATGACTTAACTTCACAGTTCACATAAATATGTTTTAAATTCAAACTGTAGCTAAGAAAAAGTAATGTTAAAAAAAAAAAAAAAAGTAAAACTAAGTAATGTTTTTCCACAGTAGCGTGACAATCCCATCCACCTCCGGTCTAACTAATCACTCTCACCTTATGGCATGGACCCCTGTGCAAATAGGTGGTCATGCAAGCGGGTATCAAAAGGGTTAACATGGACCATAAACTTCTCTCACGTCTCCTTAGATCTCCACAAGGACGCCAGGTCAAGGGTAGAAAGAAAAGATCTAAGTGCGCACCGCTTAACCACTTCACCCCAGGACCAATTTGCAGCCAAAGGACCAGGCCCCTTTTTGCGATTCGGCACTTCGTCGATTTAACTGACAATTGCGCGGTCGTGCGACGTGGCTCCCAAACAAAATTGGCGTCCTTTTTTTCCCACAAATAGAGCTTTCTTTTGGTGGTATTTGATCGCCCCTGCGGTTTTTATTTTTTGCGCTATAAACAAAAATAGAGCGACAATTTTGAAAAAAATGCAATATTTTTTACTTTTTGCTGTAATAAATATCCCCAAAAAATATATAAAAACACATTTTTTTTCCTCAGTTTAGGCCAATACGTATTCTTCTACATATTTTTGGTAAAAAAAAAATCGCAATTAGCGATTATTGATTGGTTTGCACAAAAGTTATAGCGTTTACAAAATTGGGGATAGTTTTATAGCATTTTTATTAATATTTTTTTTTTACTAGTAATGGCGGCGATCAGCGATTTTTATTGTGACTGTGACATTATGGCGGACACATCAGACATTTTTGACACATTTATGTGACCATTGTCATTTATACAGAAATCAGTGCTATTTAAATGCACTGATTCCTATGTAAATGACAGTGGCAGTGAATGAGTTAACCACTAGGGGGCGGGGAGGAGCTAGTGTGACGTGTGTGGTTTTTTCACAGTAGGGGGCGTGGCTGACGTCTGACGTCACTGATCGGCTTTCCCGATGACAGGGAACAGCCGATCAGTGACAGGCAGTGTAGGAAGCGCGGGGAGAGGTTTGTTTACACAGACCTCTCCTCGTTCTTCAGCTCTGTGACCCGATCGCGGGACGCGGCGCGAGACCCCACGGCTAGGCAATTAAAGGGGACGTACCTGTACGTGCTTTTGCCTAGCCGTGCCATTCTGCCGACGTAAATGTGCAGGAGACGGTCAGAAGCGGTTAAGTATAAGATTACATTTTTGTGTTCAAACACAAACTACTCACATAAAAATGATAAAAACACAGCATGTAAAGCCAACAATCGTGTTAGTTCCGTAGGGCAGCAGCGGGTGACGTCATGCGTACCTCCTCCCCTGTATGCGTTACGTTCAATCAGAACTTCAACGTCACACTTGGGGAAGGGGGGGAGGAGTCCGGTGACGTTGATGTCCATGACTTCACTGGATCTCCGACAGAACTCCCCGAAGACCCGGAAGTCGGCAGAAAGGTGAGTACCGATCAAAAGAATTTTGATCGATATAAAAAATGAACGATTAATCAAGGAATTAATCTTTAATTTCTACAGCCCTAATTTTTTGGGATATGTATTATAGCAGAATGTAAAAAATATATATTTTTTTCAAAATTGTCAGTATTTTTGGGTTTATAGCGCAAAAAAAAAAAAAAAAAAAAACTGTAGTGGTGATCAAATACCACCAAAAGAAATCTCTATTTATGGGGAAAAAAAAGGACATAAATTCTATTTGGGTACATCGTTGCACGACCGTGAATTGTCAGTTAAAACGACGCAGTGCCGTATTGCAAAAAATGGCCTGGTCATTAAGGGGGTAAATCCTTCTGGGGCTGAAGTGGTTAAGGACAAAGAAGGCTCTTTTTTCAAAATGATTGTCAACAATTATTTTTTTCACAATCCTTAAACAATTTTTGATCAGTGTTAGTTTAAAAATAATTAGTGTTAGTGCAGATAAAGTGCACATTATATTCTGGAATGTGTCCTGTTTAAAATTACACTAAATTTATGATTCTACTACAAAACATTACAAAGCTATTTACAAATGAAATAAAATATTTTCCAAAAATGTATCAATGAGGTATACACGGACTTTACTAGTACAAATTGAGATAACACTCAAAATGTATAAAATTAATTGTACAATACTTTAGTAATACAATTAAAACCTGAGCATGTGGATCTACATGATCCTAAAATCTTATTAACCAAATGATATCCCATATCCCCTCTTAAGTTCACTATACAATTTATTCCATCCTACTCCTCATATGAATTTTTTTACATATATTGCCTCAGCAATTGTCCCTAGGTCAATGCATTTCTTATAAAGCTTCTTCAGGACCAGTAGAAGTTTCAATGTGGAGATAGTAGTAATCACTAAGTACCGGTATTAAAAAGAAACAATTCGAAAACATATAAGCATGACATACTATTTACATATATAAACAATATTCCTTTTCAAAAATATGTATATTTTGTTTGAAAAGAATATACCAGTGTGCAAATTGACTTCTGGGTCCCCTGGAGGCAGCGGCCACAAAGTGGGGCAGTCCCCTGGAGTGAACAGTGGTACACAAAGAACAAGTCCAAGAGATGGAAAAGCAAAGCTCAGTGGGATTAAGGGCTTGCACTCTCTTAATCACAAACAAAAAGGAAAACATATAATCACTATCATTAGACCACCAAAAGGATACCTTTCACAATCCTGTATACTTACCTGCAATCCAGTTGTATGTATGCATGGTAAGATCTTTACATGTCCTTATCCACTATATTTTTATTCCATTGAACAGAGAATCTGAGAAATTAACATCACTTAGTTTAAAGGCTAATATGCATGTTAATGTCATAAAAAGTGTTTGGGGACTCCTGCCCCAGGGGACATGTATCAATGCATATTGGGCATATATTGGGCATATATACTCTCCAGTCTCTTGAAATGTGGTATTTTATAATAAAAAAAAAAATTTTTTACAATTTTTGCCACTTTTTTGGTGAAATGGTAGGGGTACTTTTGTACCCCCTTACCATTTCAAAAAAAAAAAATTGCTCAGGATGTCTGCAAGCGTCTCTGTGACGTTTGCAGACATCCTGAGATATTTTCTTGATTATAACATACCACATTTCAAGAGACTGGGCATAATACCTGGGAAGACACTGAGATTATCGCTCTACATCTTAAAAGGCCCGGGCTGGGTATTAATCCAAAAGCATGTATGATCTCCTGTAGTTCCCAAAATAAGCCAATACCAGCAAGAGAGGGGGAATATAGCTTACCAATCTACTCCTGTTTAATTACAAAAGCAAGGTCCAGCACTTTGTCTCTTCACCATGTAAAGCTAGATAGAATAGAAGGACTATCCTCCCCTGTGAAATTTACCTTAAAGTAGAAGGAAATGCCTCCACATCTGTAATGACTTACCTCCACCCAGCATGTGAACTACAAGCTGCTGCCTCTTAAGCTCCAAGGATGCTGAGGCTCAGCCTCCCCCCAACCTGCCCTTTTAAATGCTTGTCCATTACAAACAAACGAATTAGAAGATTTACACTGCCTTGAAAAAATATTCATACCCCTTGACATTTTCCAAGTTTTGCCATGTTACAACCAAAAACTTAAATGTATTTTATTGGGATTTTATGTGATAGACCAACACAAAGTGGCACATAATGGTGAAGTGGAAGGAAAATGATAAATGGTTTTCAATTTTTTTTACAATTAAATATGTGAAAAGTGGGGTGTGCATTTGTATTCAGTCCCCTTTACTCTGATACCCCTAACTAAAATCTAGTGAAACCAATTGCCTTCAGAAGTCACCTAATAAGTAAATAGAGTCCACCTGTGTGTAATTTAATCTTAGTATAAATAGAGCTGTTCTGTGAAGCCCTCAGAGGTTTTTTTTAGAGAACCTTAGTGAACAAACAGCATCATGAAGACTAAGGAACACACCAGACGGGTCAGGGATAAAGTTGTGGAAAAGTTTAAAGCAGGTTAGGTTATAAGAAAATATCCCACGCTTTGAACATCTCACGGTGCAATGTTCAATCCATCATCCGAAAATGTAAAGAGTATGGCACAACTGCAAGCCTACCAAGACATGGCCGTCTATCTAAACTGACAGTCAGAGGAAAGGAGAGCATTAATCAGAGAAGCAGCCAATAGGCCCATGGTAACTCTGAAGAAACTGCAGAGATCCACAGCTCAGGTGGGAGAATCTGTCCACAGGACAACTATTAGTTGTACACTCTACAAATCTGGCCTTTATGGAAGAGTGGCAAGAAGAAAGCCATTGTTGAAAGAAAGCCATAAGAAGTCCCGTTTGCAGTTTGTGAGAAGCCGCGAGGGAGACACAGTAAACATGTGGAAGAAGGTGCTCTGGTCAGATGAGACCAAAATGGAACATTTTGGCCTAAAAGCAAAATGCTACGTGTGGCAAAAAACTAGCACTACACATCACCCTGAACACACCATCCCCACCGTGAAACATGGCGGTGACAGCATCATGTTGTGGGGATGCTTTTCTTCAGCAGGGACAGGGAAGCTGGTCAGAGTTGATGGGAAGATGGATGGAGCCAAATACAGGGCAATATTAGGGGAAAACCTGTTAGAGTCTGCAAAAGACTTGAGACTGGGGCGGAGGTTTACCTTCCAGCAGGACAACGATCCTAAACATACAGTTAGAACTACAATGGAATAGTTTAGATCAAAGCATATTCATGTGTTAGAATGGCCCGGTCAAAGTCCCAACCTAAATTCAATTGAGAATATGTGGCAAGACTTGAAGATTGCTGTTCACAGACGCTCTCCATCCAATCTGACAGAGCTTGAGCTATTTTACAAAGACGAATGGGCAAAAATGTCATTCTCTAGATGTGCAAAGCTGTTAAAGGCATACCCAAAAAGAATTGCAGCTGTAATTGCAGTAATAGGTGGTTCTACAAAGTATTGACTCAGGGGGGCTGAATACAAATGTACAACACACTTTTCACATATTTATTTGTAAAAAAAAAAATTGAAAACCATTTATTATTTTCCTTCCAATTGACAATTATGTGCCGCTTTGTGGTCTATCACATAAAATCCCAATAAAATACATTTACATTTTTGGTTGTAACATGACAAAATGTGGACAATTTCAAGGAGTATGAATACTTTTTCAAGGCACTGTATGCCTCTCCCCCCTTTTTTTTTTTGCTACCTGTCTTAGGTTGAGATCCTTCCCTTTCTCCCCTTTATTCCTTTTTTTTCTCTCCCACTCCGACAAAACCTTCTCCCTCCTCTTCTAGCTCATACATTCCCTTTCCTATTTTTTTAAGGGGTTCTCCCTGATAATTTCCATAGAAAATGTTGAGTTTCACTGAACACATTATATCATTGTTTCAACTGCCTTTTATTGTTCTTACTGTTATTAAGCTGTGTATACACGGACTGTGTTTTTGACCTGGCTGTTATAGGCTGTTCCATGTATGGTTGGGAATCTAATGCCCTATCCATTACTTAATGCTTATCTCTTGCTGTTTTGGTGAAACCCTAAAAATGTAATAAAAAAAAAATCAGCTGGGAGTGTCTTAACAATGTTCTAGCAACAGAACGGGATGATGCAATTTCTGCAAGTTTTCGGACAGGCATTGTAAGGTTCTGTAAGTAAATGTTTCACGTCAATAGTAAGGGATTTTTTTTTTTTTTTAAAGCTGCACAGTTTCTTTTTATCTACAGGCATAGAAGCTTTCTCTTTCCTTTTTTCTTGTCTATCCCATTCAGTTCAGGTGCCTGTTTAAAAGTTGCTTCAGAAGGGTGTCAGCTTCCTAGTCAGGCAACCAGTCATCCCAGCAACTCTGTGTATTGGACCACTGCCCAAACGCCCCTTGTAGTCAGGGAGCACTGACATAATGGAGCCCATGCCTGCATACCACCTCTGCCAGCTCAGCCCTGCATCTGCATTCTCAGCTTTGCTTATCCCAAACCAGCTCCTGTCCTATGCACACCACTTGACAGAGACAAAAAATCATTGAAATGAAATACAGGCAGAGAAGGGGGTGGTAAATGGAAAAAGATCCAGTGGGAACTGAGGAACATTTTAGAATAGGGTGGCAGATTGCCATCTGGAGCTGAGATTTGCTTCCAGTGTTGACTGACTGAGTTCAACAGCACTGCACTGCTCATGTTTATTTCATTAAGCTGAGATTGAGTTTGGTCCATCACCTGCGCAAGAGCTACTCACAGTTTATTGCTCGGTTTCAGTGTTTCCTAGCTGTGGAATGGTACCCCTGTGCTGCAGCCAGAAGTTTCTCTGGCCACTTACCTCAGATGTTTGACAAGCTGAATATGAGAGAGGTGGCTAGAGGAGTTTCTGTCTGCAACACGCATTAATGTAGTATTAAACCCTCAGTGTTTTATTTATTTATTACAGGTACTTATACAGTTCCGCCAATTTATGCAGTGCGTTACATATACAGTAAATATTTTGCATGTTTACATCCGTTCTTGTCCTAAAGGAGCTTAGCATCTAAGGTCCCTAACTCAGATTCATACATACAGTGCACATACTATACACATACACATACATACTACTACACATATTTATTGTACTGCAGTTTACTAATTCTTAAATGTGATGGCTGTATTAATTTCCTTTATTAGGCTTTCTTTCTATTATTTTTATCTGGTGATCCAGCCTCCAGCAGAGGGGAGGGGAGGAGGCAGGCAAGCAGATCTTCCCCTTTTGGGTGGAGCTTCACTTTAAGTAAAACCCTTATCCCAAAAGGAAAAAAAAATGTTTGCTGTAACTGATTATGCAGTATTAGCTGGAGTTCAGCTTAAATTTGTTACTGTAGTTAAAATTGCTAGTCATTCCGTTTGACAGTTCTTATATAGGTAAGGGGCGGAGCCACTTAGCAATGTCACCTGGTGGCACCGCCCCCTTTTGACATCACAGACCCAGCATGCACCGGTCAGTGACGTCACAAGGGGGAAGTGCCACCAGGTGATGTCACTAAGTGGCCCCGCCCCTTACCTATATAAGAACTGTCAAACAGCGGAGCAGGCTAGCCTTCGACGTAAGCGGAGCATTTTTTAAATCTTTTTTGGGGTCCGGGGGTGGCAATGGTGGCACAGCATGATTTAGGTGGATTCACCCTGCCCCACAGCACCACCTAGTATGGTTCAGGAGGGGGTGCTCGTTCCCCCTTTCCCATGTTAGGATAAGGGGCTGACCACCGAATGCCTGCTCTGCCGGGTGACAGTTCTTAACCACTTGCCGACCGCTGACTGCCAAATAACGTCCTGGACTTTCAGTGGTGATATCTGAATGATGCCTGCAGCTGCAGATATCATTTTTATTCAGCCAGCAATTCCCTTCCCTGTAAGAACAGTCATAATGGCTGTTGTTATTATTTGACAGTATATATGGTCAACATATAATCTTGCTTGCCTTTAGAACATCTGGAACTTTATTCTTGTCATCCTTGTCTTTCCTTTATGCCAAGACTTGGCCTGCTCACTGCAAGTCACATAATAAGAAATCTGCATAAAATGTCCCGCTACCCTCTGGCAATGCTTAGTTATCAGTGATGCCTAGAAAAATGACATTAACTATTGTTCTGTCTAAAACAGTTGACTCTAGTCTAGACTGTCATTGTTTCTGAATTATGAAACCAAGTAACCAGATTTGGTGTAGTTGTTATGAAGTGGAAGTTAGCAGTCATCGGCTGTTGTAATGTTTTGTGGCTAGCGCCAAGGCCAACCTTACCCATCAGAGACACTTTCAGACAATATGCGACAGTATTTCCTGACTTGGTTTCCTTCTTTTTATCCAAAATATAACGTGTATATAAAAATTAGGAAATTGACCATTCATTTTCCATGTTTAGGTTTTAAAATGTTCCTGAAAATGTTTTCCTGATATTCATTTTGGAGTGTTGTCCTCATAATTGTCAATAAATAAATTAGGAGTAAGTAACACAAAGCTTTAAACAATCACTTTTCCATTCAGTTTGCCAAAAGCTGTCAATAAATATTGTATGCAAAAGTGCTTTGCACTGTAATATTTTCCACCACCTAGCACCATCTGCCCACATGCCTCATATAAAGGACTTTAGCTGTCTTTTGGCAAAATAATACATATTTAAGACTTCTAACAATAGTAATAATGAAAAATGTTCTGCACTAAAAACAGACCACGCAACTACGTTTAAATTAGAAAATATTTCTACAAGAAATTGACTAACATGGAAGTCTTATTTTAGTTATTTTTACATAGTTTTTTTGCACAACTGTGTTTTAAATTGTGTAAAAGAAACAGCTGGTAGACCCAACCTTCCTTGATCATAAAATACAGTTTGCAAGCATTCTTTTAGAATTTATCTAGATTTTTTTAAGGCATTGTTGACCATTTTTTGGGATACTCTTACATACAAACAGTGTCATGCAGCTCCTTTGAAAATAGAATACTATACCCATAAGGGGTCTATTTATCAATGTTTTCACCCATTTACTAAAACTGGAGAGTGAAAACTGTGGTGCAGCTGTGCATGGTAGCCAATCAGCTTCTAACTTCAGCTTGTTCAATTAAGCTTTGACAAAAAAAAAAATGGAAGCTGATTGATTTCTGTGCAGAGCTACACCAGATTTTGCACTCTCCAATTTTAGTAAATCAACCCCATATATTTCTGGAGCTAAAATGTGAAAATGAGCCGAGAGTTTTACCTGCTGGCTGAATAAGGTTACATAAAAAGCAATATTTCACATTTACCTATTTTTTTAAAATAATTTTACTGATATTTTATAAAAAAAACTTTACGGAACCGCTATACATTTAATCAGTTCACTTAACTGCCTAACCAGTAGCACCTTCACACATTTTCTGTTGCAAAGCATTTCATGGTGTATTGTAGGACCTTTCTACTGTTTTTAGGGTGCTGCTGAATTGACACTAACACCATGTTCGTGTCAGATGAAGGAACTCCTCCCCATGATTTAGCATAGAAGTGCAAGATTTCAGGGTACACTTGATTAGAAGATGGAAAAAGTTCCCCTTTTTTTAACATCTTCCATCCATTCCATCAGATGCCATTAACAATTATATCACAAACTTCCATTGGCTACATTATTTTTACTGATTTTATGGAGGGTGCATTCTTGTTAGATTAGAAAGTTCAGACAAATGACATGACTCGTCATCTTTGCAAGTTGAGTGCCCTGGCTGCTGCTGAATACTAGGGCCCAGCTCCCATACACAGCTGACTAATAGTACATGACATGCTTAGTACTCTACATGAACCTGTCACCTGGGACACAGTGATTATTGCATCCTTTGTGAACGTTAAAGCTTACTCCTGATCGTTTTGGGGCTTCAGTAGCAGATCTTAGTGGTTGAGGAGCATAGAATTAGAAGTACCGGTAATAACTACTAGTGATGGCTGCTATCAAGTAAACCTGTTACTTTGCCTAGTCTAGCAAAATTAGGGTAGGCCTTAAAGTGGCACAAGTAAACACAATATAGGCATACCCCACTTTTAAGTACACAATGGGGTTTATTTACTAAAGCCAGAAAGTGCAAAATCAGGCTCAATTCTGCATAGTAACCAATGAGCTTCTAACCTCGGCTTGTTTAGTTAAGCTTTGGTAATAAAACCTGGAAGCTCATTGGTTTCTATGCAGAAGTGAGCCTGATTTTGCACTTTTCAGCTTTAGTAACTAAACCCCATTGTGTACTTAAAAGTGGGGTATGCCTGTACCAAAAATTGAATATATTGCACCTTACCAATTATTAGATGTGGTGGCTGCATTCGTTTTCTTTTTTATGTTTTTCCCCTCTATTTTCACCTGGTGATCTGGCCAGTAACACAACTCCTGTATTAAAGTGCCTATACTTTGGATAGCCAGATTTAGATAAGCTAACACATTGAAGCCAAACTCCAGACAAAAATTTATAGGCAGTCACAGCAACAGTTTTGTGCCTCTTGGGATAAATGTTTTATATTAATAAAAGCTACTTATAGTAAGCACCCCAGTGGTAAATAGTTTGTCTCAACTCTCTAACTTCTACATATGCAGGGCAGCTTGTTCTGTTCAAAAACAACATACTGGCCAAATCACTGGGTGAAAATAAAGGGAAAGAAAGCCTAATCAGAAAACAAATACAACCATCGCATATAAGATTTTGTAAGCTGCACTATATTTATTGTTTGTTTGCTTTTGGGTTTAATACCACTTTAAGACAGAAGTCCTGTTACTTGTGTTAACCACTTCCGGACCACCATTCTAACTTTGAAGAGGGATATCTTTGTTATGGCATCAGCTAGCTGCCACAACCCTGGTATCCTCTTCTTCGTCCGGCGGTCCGGTGTCTGTGGCGGATTCACCGCAAGATCACTTTTATCGGCGCCGGGAGGGGGGCCCCCCTTCCCATCACTCTTACCGGAGCCGTCGGCGGAGGCGATTAGATCCTCTTCTGTGTGTGGTAGGGAGACGAGTGAGGGGAAGATGGCCCCCATCCATCTCCATACCATTGCAGGGTGTCAAAACGTCTCTTCCGCCCATAGTTCTTAAAGTGCCATTTTTATTTTTTCATTTTTTCAAATGACTAATTTTTTTATTTTTATTTATTGCAATCCTTGTAATAGGAATAAAAGTGACACATTTTTTTAAAAAAAAAAGAACAGTGCAAAAATAAAAAATAAAAGGTAAAATAAATAAGAAAAAAAAAATGTAAACACGCCCTGTCCCGCCGAGCTCACGTGCAGAAGCGAACGCGAACGTGAGTAGAACCCGCATAAGAAAACAGTGTTCAAACCACACATGTGAGGTATCGCAGCAATCAGTAGAGCGAGAGCAATAAACTCTGAAATGCAAAACATGCAACCTGTAGAATTTTTTAAATGCCACCTATGGAGATTTTTAAGGGTAAAAGTTTGTCGCACAAGTAATTCCACGAGTGGGTACAATTTTGAAGCATGACACGTTTGGTATCAATTTACTCGGCATAACATTAGCTTTCACAATATAAAAAAAATTGGGCTTACTTTACTGTTGTCTTATTTTTTAAAAAAAAAAAGTGTATTTTTTTCCAAAAAAGTACCCTTGTAAGACCACTGCGCAAATATGGTGTGACAGAACTTAACTTTAACTTGTAAACAAAACTTTTTTTTATTTTTTTTATTTTTACATTTTTAAAATTCCATCATTCAATCATGTGCAAGTAAAATATTTTTTTCTATTTTCCTTGCACCTGATTGGGTATTCTTTACAAAGCGAAGCACTTGCAAAGTACACAGTCTATTTGCCTTTAGTGAATCCAACGGATCAGTGCTGATTTTTAGGATTTTCTTTAAAAAACATTGCTTTTGTTTTTCATTGCACTTTGTTTTATAGCATCTTCTCAGGAGCTGCTTGAAGTTTGAACCATTTGGTGTTACTGTACATTAGAAGAACTAACATTATCTTACTAGTTCTCTACTACCCAGAATGCACCCAGTTATGAATAACTTCAGTGGTAAGAAACACTGCCATCTAGGGACGAAACAAAATGTTAATAAATGTAGCAGTTATTTAACATGTAACAATAAATATCTACAAAAAAAAAATGATGTTACATTTTTTTCAGAAAGAGGGGCTATATATATATATGTACACACAGTGCCTTGCAAAAGTATTCACCCCCCCAGCATTTTCCATGTTTTGTTGCCTCACAACCTGGAATTAACATGGATTGTATCATTTAATATACAGAACATGCCCACAACTTTGAAGATTTTTTTTTTTATTATTGTGAAGCAAACAACAAATAGGAGAAAATAACAGAAAAAGTAAATGTGCATAACTATTCACCCCCCTAAAGTCAATACTTTGTAGCGTCACCTTTTGCAGTCGCTTTGGAAAAGTCTCTATGAGCTTGCCACATCTTACCACTGGGATTTTTGCCCATGTCTCCTTGCAAAACTGCCCCAGCTCCTTCAAGTTGCATGGTTTGCGCTTGTGAACAGCAATATTTAAGTCTGACCACAGATTTTCTATTGGATTGAGGTCTGGGATTTGACTAGGCCATTCAACACATTTACATGTTTCCCCTTAAACCACTTAAGTGTTGCTTTAGCAGTGTGTTTGGGGTCATTGTCCCACTGGAAGATGAATCTTCGTCCTAGCCTCAAATCACACACAAAGTGGTACAGGTTTTGCTCAAGAATATCCCTGTATTTAGCACCATCCATCTTTCCCTCAACTCTGACCAGTTTCCCAGTCCCGACTGCTGAAAAACATCCCCACAGCATGATGCTGCCACCATCATGTTTCACTGATGGTGTTCTTTGGGTGATGTAATGTGTTGGGTTTCCCCCAGACATAGCGTTTTCTTTGATGGCCAAAAAGTTCAATTTTAGTCTCATCAGACCAGAGCACCTTCCTCCATACATTTTGGGAGTCTCCCACATGCCTTTTCGCTAACTCAAAACGTGCCATTTTGTTTTTTTGCTGAAAGTAATGGCTTTTTTCTGGCCTCTCTGCCATAAAGCCCAACTCTATGTAGCACACAGCTTATTGTCATCCTATGTACAGATACTCCAGTCTCTACTGTGGAACTCTGCAGCTCCTCCAGGGTTACCTTAGGTATCTGTGCTGCCTCTCTGTTTAATGCCCTCCTTGCCCGGTCCGTGAGTTTTGGTGTGCGGCTGTCTCTTGGCAGGTTTGCTGTTGTGCCATGTTTTTTCCATTTGGTTATGATAGATTTGATGGTGCTCCTAGGGATGGATCATCAAAGATTTGGATATTTTTTTATAACCTAACCCTGACTTGTACTTCTCAACAACATTGTCCCTTACTTGTTTTGAGAGTTCCTTGGTTTTCATGGCAGTGTTTGGTTAGTGGTGCCTCTTGCTTAGGTGTTGCAGCCTCTGGGGCCTTTCAAAAAGGTGTGTATATGTAATGACAGATCATGTGACACTTAGATTGCACACAGGTGGACATCATTTCATTAATTATGTGACTTCTGAAGGTAATTGGTTGCACCAGAGCTTTTTATGGGCTTCTAACAAACTACATACAAAATACATACTCACATGCCAATTATGATTTTTTTTATTTCTGAAAAATCGTTTTTTGTATATATTTTTCTAATTTTACTTCACCAACTTAGACTATTCTGATCCATCACATTCATCTGATCCATCAGATTAAAAAAAAACATTGAACTAAAGGCTGTAATGTAACAAAATAGGTAAAAAGACAAAGGGGGTGAATACTTTGGCACTGCATAGCTCCTCTTTCTGAATTTTTTTTTATTGGTTTTGGAGCATATATTAGATTTTTTTTAAACAACGCTAGTCAGTGTTTTAGTGACTATATGCTCTTAAGCTAGACTTTTTTGGCCTGTTTGTAAGCATCTCATATAAAGGTAAATGGGGTATTTACTGGTTCTGATATTTAATATGACATCCTGCATTCGTGTTATTTACTGGAAGTATTCAAAGTTTTAATTGACAGTAAACATAGGCAGCTGATGAAACCAATCTAGCTTTAGAGAGTTATTGTAAAAGGTTAACACTTTTAGTCAGATATTTTTTCTATCTACAGTTTAATCTTGTGTAGGGATTTCCTTATGATGTCCCATTGAAATACTAAACAGCTCATGGCTGCTAAACTTCAGAAACAAAATACTGTATATTGTGGTGACTGTTTGATTTGGCTCTTTTTAGCAACTAAGAATGTCTTACCGCACCAACAATCTGTACATCATTTGTGGTTTGTCGATTTAGCAAACGTGTCACGCTGTACATGAAATCATTTGCTCACTTAGAAATTATGAAAATTTGTTCTAAAACATCCTACACATGGGGGTTTACTAAAACTGGACAGTGCAAAATCTGGTGTAGCTCTGAATAGAAACCAATCAGCTTCCAGGTTTATTTTGGTCAAAGTTTATGTGAACTAGCTGAAGGTAGAAGCTGATTAGTTACCATGTACCATGCACTAGATTTCACAATCCCAAGTTTTAGTAAGTCAACCCCATGGTGGTGGGCTTTATGTATCACAGAAGTCAAAATTCAGTACTGTAACACTTGGAACTTGGTTTTCCTTTTAACTATAATGCTTTTTTGTTATCAGATTTGATTAACTAATAGAAAAAAAAAGACATACCTTGATTGCAGCCACCCAACCATGTTCAAGAAACACTTCTCAATGCTTCGTCTTATATTGTCCTAACTTCCACCATCAATTTGGAGCAAGAACTGTAGGATCCTCTACCATTTACAGTTAAACTAGTTTGCTAGTCTGATCATAGTGTGCATGGGAACCATAGTTGTCAATGGGAATTTTAATTGCACTGTGCCATGGCTTTCCTTTGCAATAATAATTTACACCCAAACACCCCCAAGGATTTATGCATCCTTCTTTCTTACCATCTTTCTAGTGTCCTCTACTATGTGCAGCAAATACATACTGCTATTTATCCTC
The DNA here is from genome assembly GCA_028564925.1 of Lithobates sylvaticus. Taxonomy (NCBI): domain Eukaryota; kingdom Metazoa; phylum Chordata; class Amphibia; order Anura; family Ranidae; genus Lithobates; species Lithobates sylvaticus. The sequence goes on from CM053026.1 coordinate 523,836,750, forward strand.
TTTGCTCCTTACAACTTTATATTTATCTTTACCTATATCTTTCTTCCCTTAACCTCCCTGGCGGCAGGGCCGGATTAGCATAGGGGCTATTGGAGCTGCAGCTCCAGGCCCCTTTCTCAAGATAGGCCCATTTGCCCCAAAAAAAAAAAAAAAAATCTAAAAAAAAAAAAAAAAAATTGGGGGGTATGTAGCTAAAGACCTACTCCAGCATTGGTTAAAATATGGGGCTGCTATCATCTATGGTTCTGGAGATATGGAGTTGCTTGCGCAGTCGATCAGAAGCTACATACAGAGCGGCCAGTTTAAATACAAGCTGGAACACTCTGCAGCAGACTGAGAGGATGAACTCACAGGGCTTATAATAATTATTTGTATATTACTTATGACGATTAACCCCTCGCCACCCAGGCCAATTCTGACACTTCTCTCCTACATGTAAAAATCATAATTTTTTTGATAGAAAATTACTAAGCCTCAAGCATTATATATATTGTTTTAGCAGACACCCTATGGAATAAAATAGTTGTCTTTGCAACTTTTTATGTTACACAATATTTGTGCAGCAATTTTTCAAACGTTTTTTTTGGAAAGAAACTGTTTCATTCATAAAAAAAAAACACTAAAGTTAGCATGATTTTTTTTGTGTACCAAAGCGATGCTTTAATTTTTTTACAGGTTACGTGTTTAGAGTTACAGAGGAGGTCTAAGGCTAGAATTATTGTTCTCACTCTAACGATTGTGGCATATGTAACTTGTGTGTATCTGGCTCTGATACTAGACAGTGCCTACCCAGCCACTGACTAGTATTTCTCCCCAACCTGTCCCCACACACCCTCTCACCTGCTGACCTGTGAATGGGGGAATCACTCCCGCAGTGTTATTGTGTTCTGCCAGTGAATATGATGATCAGTGTTGCTAACTATAGCTGGCAGCACTGATTGTTTTGGGGAAAACCTGACAGGCTGGTTGTACTCAAGTCGGTTAATAGGTTTACTTGTGTAAAACCAGGTAGCCCATACATAGATCGACTATGGCTGGTCTCTGCTTAATTGGTGCAATTTCAATCCATGTATGGCCCGCTTAACCACTACACAGTCCCTAAACAGCCTTCCACAAACCTTAAAATTTTTCCTTCCCAGATTCCTTCATCCTCCTCTCCTATACATAGTGCCCACTGTCATACTCTCCACACTTCTCTCCTATACATAGGGCCCGCTGTCATATCCTACACACTCCTCTCCTGTACATAGTGCCCGCTATCATACACTTCTCTCCTGTACATAGTGCCCACTGTCGTACCCTCCACACTCCTCTCCTGTACATACTGCTCACTGTCATACCCTCCACACTCCTCTGCTGTGCATACTTCCCACTGTCATACTCTTCACACTCCTCTCCTGTACATAGTGCCTTCTGTCATACCCTCCACACTCCTCTCATGTACATAGTGCCCACTGTTAGACCCTCCACATTCCTCTCCCTCACCTGCACATACTTCCCACTTTTATACCATCCATTCTCCTCCTCTATGCCTCTTACCCACAACAACAGTTCTTTAAAATTATACTGAATATCCTCAATGTTACCAGCTCTAGAATGGGCACACTTTTGTTAGTTCAACTAAAGGAAATCTCAGTCCTCATATTTGTTCTGCCCCATTATTAGTACTTATTTAATTCTGTAATTAATATTGTGATGTATAGAGGAACATAGGGGATGTCAGCTACTCTAAATATAGCACTTGTAAAAAAAGTGTCCCTGAAAATATTTTTGAAATGTTGGAAACTATGCGGGTCAGTAGGGGGCCCCATGAGAGGCTCCTGGGTTCCAATGATATTAAAGCGGTAGTAAACTTTTCTAACGTTACTATTTTTTAGAGGCCCTGAGGTAGGTTATGCCATAATGTACAAGTATGCACAGCATATTAGCACATTAGGGTACACTTAAATTGTCAGACTGAGCCCTCCAGTGCTGTGCTGTGATCAATCCGGCCCGGGCGCTTCCATCTTCACCCGGTCTTCCTTCCGGGTTCTGTGCCTTCGGTCACTAGCCTTGGCCGGGCTGTGTTGATGTCATTCCCATGCATGCTCATGTGCATCCTCTTTTCCTCTTTCTCTCACCCCCCCTTTCTCTCTCATCCTATTTCCCTTACCCCTAACACCTCTTTCATTCTCTCTCTCTCTCTCTCTCATCCTCCCTCTCTCTTTAATTTAATTTGTTATAACAAAAAATTGTTTGCATTTTTATTTATAATTTATTGTTTATAAAAGGCCCCACCAAAATCCTCAGCACCAGGCCCATGATGTTCTTAATCTGGCCCTGCCTGGCGGTATGATTATTTCTGATTATAGGTGCTGAAAGCAGTACAATTATTTTGCATGGAAATTTGGCTTTTTCTATTGTAGGCCTGCAATTCTTATGCCGCGTACACACAATTGGAATTCCGGCCAGAAAAAGACCAATGAGAGCTTTTCATCGGAAAATGCAACCGTGTGTAGGCTCCATCGGAATTTTGCTGGCCGAATTTCCGACAGCAAAGAATTGAGAGCATGTTCTCAATTTTTCAGACGGAAAAGGTTTCTATCGGAAATTCCAATCGTCTGTAGCAATTCTGACGCGCAAAATTCCTACGCATGCTCGGAAACAATTTGACGCATGCTCGGAAGCATTGAACTCGGCTCGTTGTAGTATTGTGCGTCACCGCGTTCTTGACGGTCGGAATTTGGTGTGACTGTGTGTAGGCAAGACAGTTTGAGCGGAATTCCGTCGGGAAAACTGTCAGAGCTTTTTCCGACGAGAATTCCGATCGTGTGTACACGGCATTAGGAATAACTCACTTAAATCTGTCCAAACCAGAGTCTAGTAGACATCCTGGGTATGATAAAGTTTGAAACACAAAATCATAAATTATAATATAATAAATAACTATAAAAATTATTCAATAATATAATCAAATCAAAAACACTGAAATTTGCTCAGTTGCAGAATTGTTGCTGTCATTAGATTTAGTGTTTGATGACGAATTTCCCCACAAATCACTATCGCTCAATTCTGCAAGTGATTCTAATTTAATATTGCTGTTTTCTAGCAGGTCTAAAACTTTTGACATAAAGGGACACTTTTTGGTTGCTATGAACGATCTCCAAATTCCAGGCAGAAAAAAATGTATTTATAATATAAAAGTGCATGCAGAGCACTGGGCAGACCACTAGGGACAAAGGGGATGTGTAATTTTTTTATACAGTACTGTAATCTGTAAGATTACAGTACTGTATGTGTTTTGTGTTTTTACTTTTTTGAATTTGGCACCGGTCTCCGCTCCCGTGCGTCGTAACGTCGCAGGGAACGGAGCTCAGCGGCACTCGGGCACTGTGTGAATCGAGCAGAGGAGCTCGCACACACAGCGGGGAGACATCGCAGGTCCAGGGGACAAGGTGAGTAACTCTCCCTGTATCCTGCAATGCGATCCCGACTCGGGGCTCGGGGTTACCGCTAATGGTACTGAAGTTCCACCCCGAGCCAGACTCGGGACTACCGCCAGGGGGGTTAATATGTATGTAATCCAAAAAAAATAAAAATTACTATATTTACTGCAAATATCACTGTGGATGTTACATTAGTATATGCTTACATATTTCCTCCTTACCCCCTATATATATACTGTATATACCCTTCTTCAGATCTGCTAATGTATATAGGAATATATATATATATATATATATATATATATATATATATATACTGTATACGCACACACACACATACATACATATATATATACAGCATATATATGTGTATATATATTTATATACGCCAAGGCAGACAGATTCTCATTATGGACATCCTATACACATGGACTGTATTTCCAGATGTTTAAAAAATGCAGTATGTTCAGCTCTGTAGACAGGTGTTTACAAGTGGGAATATTTTGATTGCTTATCCAGATGGGTGTGCAGACCTGGAGGGGACATTTAGGTGAAATTGAAGACAGCTCATGCCAAAGAGTCTGTTATTTTTCTTTCTTTTTACTTGTGATAACAATATCCTTGGCATTGGTTATCTCAAACTATTTTTATAGGAAAGTGATTGAAAGATCCCAGCAGAATCAACGTGGTCTGTCCAGATGTCTGTGAATTAATTTTACCTGTCTGTTAACCCCTGTGCTGCACAGAAGTGTACACTGGTATTGTTCACACAACAATGGATGACAAAATTGTTTCCCTTAAAGCATTACTAAAGGCTATTTTTTTTAAATTAAAATAACAAACATGTTATACCTACCTGCCTGTGCAATGATATTGCACATAGCTGCCCCAATCCTCCTCTTCTTGGGTCCCTTGCTGGCACTGTCTGCTCCTCTTCTTCAGTGTTTGCAGGCTCCCTACCAAGCCGGGCTGTGTGTGTCTACAGACACACGTAGCACTGTTCAGCCTCACCCCCACCCCCTCCTCACCAGACTTGATTGACAGCTGTAGGAGCCAATGGCTCCCGCTGCTGCCTCCATATCGAGTGAGGAGAAAAAGCAACAATGCTGCTCTTGGGCACGGTGCTAGATCGAGTTTGGGCTCATGTAAGTATTAAGGGGGACTGGGGCAGGAGGCATATCTTGGAAGGTTGTTTACCTTAATACAGAGAATGCATTAAGATAAAAAAAAAAAAAAAAACCTTTACCCATTGCAACCACTTTTTAGTTATGTTTTTCTTCTTTTGTCAATGTATTTGCCAAAAAATAGATTAATTTCTCCTTATTATTTACCTACACATTTAATTAGAAAATTCAATTTTTTTTTCTGTAACAGAATACTTTTGGACATTTTTTTTTTTTGAGACAAGATTGTTTTTCTATTCTACCATAGTAGTAGAGGGAGGTATGATTTATCTCCATATGTTCCTGCTTCTGTTTTGATCAGTATCACATTCTGGTGAGGGTCAGGCGCAGGACTGATTTTCTGTATATCCAGATTTTGATTTAGAGCTAAAGAGATGTCTCATAGCCTTAGAAGAAGAGGCCAAGAATACCCCTCCTATACCTGAAGCTTCTTGTAGGTATGTGTAATGAGTTTATGATATATGACATGCTTTGTCTACTGTTCTTAAGGTACCGTAAACCTTTTATACGTCTGGTAATTTAAATTGAGAAAATTATTAAAAAAATTAAAACAAAGGTTAGCTTTAGTAAACACAAAATGGTTAGTATATCTAGAGTTATAGGCAGCTTAAAGTGGTTGTAAACTCTTAGCCCCCGTACACACGGTCGGAATTTCCAACCACAAAATCCGTCGGATTTTGTCCGACACCGGTGTTGCATACACACGGTCGGACAAAGTTGTCGGAAAATCTGATCATTCTGAACGTGGTGACGTTCGTTGCGTACGACGGAACTACTCAGAGGCTATTAGCCAATAGGTTTGGTCTCGTAATTTGATCTGAGCATGCGTGGCACTTTGTCCGTCGGAATTCTCTACACATGATCGGAAAAAGTCTGATCGGATTTTGTTGTCGGAAAATTTGAGAGCAGGATCTCAAATTTTTTCCATCGGAAATTCCGATGGAGCGATGCATAGTAGTCCATTATGCTTTACCTTTGCAGGGAAACAAAGAGGAAGTAAACCCATCAAGTAGTATTAATCCCTCAGCATTTTTGAATTTAACACATTGAGAACAATAAAAAATAACATTCCCCAATCAACTAAATTCTTACCACAACACCTGCAGTTTACAACTTTTAATACTGTAGACTCCTGCTCTCTCAGTGCTGCTTCCCTGAACTTCCAGTCTTCACAGGAAAGAGTTAACAGTGGACAGTGCAGTCTAAGGTCAGCCTGGTAGCTTGGAGAAGGAATGTGGAGGAGGAGGCTACAGAGCTATGTTTCTCTATTGATGCATGCAGTGTAGAGAGACAAACTATAGTCCCTTCATGCAAAGATGGCTCCATAGGACACTGCAAGTGAAAGGAAACTCTGAAACAGGAAACAAGATGCAGTGATCATGGCACCAGCTTAAACTGGAACATAGGCAAGGAATATAAGATTAAGAAGAATGCATACAGCTCACCCTTTTTATGTAGACCTTTCACCCATAGAAGTGCATGGAAATTAACCTTCTTTGTAAGCAAACTACTATATATACAAAGCAAGTATTGAGCACAGCATAATCCTCTGACTCTTTCCTTTATTATAACAACATTAAAAGCAATCTTCTAACCATTTTTTTCCTCAAAAGGCTTTAATCATGTCACCCAGTGCAATCCGCCACTAGTGACGCTAGTTGCTCACCTCAGTATTTTAAATATGCACCTTGCCCTTTACACAGGCTTCAAATCTCTCCAGATGTGTTTTTGATCTTAATCACCAATAGGATCACCACACTTCTCAGGCAACAACTTCCAGCTTCTCCAATTAATCGATGCATAGCGAAAAGGTCCTGCCTCCCCTCACTGCCAATGCCAACGCCGGAAATAGTAATGGGTGACACATGGCAAAATATTAATTGCGATCACACAGAATTGTTTCTAAATTTTTGAAAATTGATCACGGATGGAATATGCATAATTGATTCAAGATGATTTTTTTTTTTTTTTTTTTTTTTTTTTTTTTGCAATCAATATTAAATGAATTTCCGCCCGAGAGGCTGCTGGGGGAGGTGATAAAAGGGAAGAGGAGAGACCGCCTCTTCCTCTTCTGACTGGGCTGGTGACGCAGACACTCCTGATTGAGGCGACACCTGTGCGGACCGGGACTGCTGAAGGCCTGAAGCCTGAGCCTTGCAGCAGGTGGAGAGAGACTCTCACCCCTCAGAGTCAGCAGCAGCGGAGCGGAGACTTTTCCCTACAGTCGGTCGGTCGGAGAGAGGACCGGAACGCAGGGGCTGTGACGGAGGAGGCCGGTCGCCGCCAGTGGAGGTCCCGGAGCTGAGGACGGTACCTAGGAGTGGTGAGCGAGCTAAAAGGCTCATCCTACATTGCTACACACACTTCTATGCCTATTGAACTGCCAAGGCAAATTTACCTCAGAGCAGCAGATGTTTCTTTCTGTGGATTACAAATACACCATTTAAAGCTACATGTGCACCACCTCTACAGTTCTCTTGCCGGTGAAGAATCTCAATATAAAAGAAACCGCCTGCTATGTGCAGAAACAATCCTGATTGCTCTCATACATGCAGCAATCAGAAAGTGAACACTGCATGAATAAAAACAACGTTAGAATTATAGTTAGGAAAGTATAGGCTGCTGTCAAAGAAATAAAATCCACAAAATGGATATCAATAGGTGCCACCCATAAATCACTTAAGGAATATGTTTATGTCCTACCTGCAGATGACACCTAGTGTAACCCTCATGTGTCAACAGAAAATCCACTGTGCTCTTTTTTCAGCAGCCTTCTATGAACCTCCTCTGGGATCAGGGAGCACCCTTTCAAAAGCATGAAATAAAAGTTTAAAAAAGTTTGAAATAAAAGTATCGTTCTAACTTGACGCACAGATGAATCCAATTTTGTCACTCGTGCGTGGCCTGTGACTAGAGATCTGTGCATAGGGCCCCTGTGTTTGGCCCTGTTATCATGTGAGTTCTGTGATCAATCACAGCGATCACATGAAAAGTAGTAAACAATGGCTGTCATTTACGACTCCATTGCTTAATACTGTGTGTAGTACTGTGATCTCTGTGATTGGTCACAGTTACTACTGTGTGTAGTACTGTGAATGCTTTATTGGTCACAATGATCACATGGTACAGAGCCAACCACAGCGGACCTGTGCCATGTGATAGCTGTGGCCAATCACAGCTATCAAAATAGTAATGGCATGTATGTTATACCCAGTGTAAATGATTGCTTATACAGTGATCATCACTGTAATAAGCAATCATAGTGTAAAAAAATACTGATAACTCTGCTCCCCATAGCAGTACAGTATTACTGTGGTGACTGACACTGCACTGCTCTGGTAACAGTATGTAAAGACGAATTGTAAAAAACAAAAATGTCAAATCAAAATTTATGTTTAAAAAAATGACATACTATCACCAAAGCAAGCGCAGTGTCACTATGGTGACATCATACTGTTGTAGCAGTAATCATGTACAATTGCTGGCTGCTCTGATATCACTGTATGTCAGTGCCACCAGCCATTGTCTCTGTTTACCCCTGCAGCAGTACAATATCATCAGACCAGTGCTGCCAGTCAGTATCCCTTCTCACCCCCGCACCAATCAGTGTCCCTAATCACCGCCACCCACTCACAGTGTCCCTAATCAATGCTGCACCACGCAGAGTGTCTCTGATTACCCCCACACAGTCATATCATTGTTGATCACCGCCACACCAATTACGGCCCCGATCACTGCCACACTATTTACAGTGTCCCGATCATTGCCACACCAGTTACAGTGTCCCCTGATCACGCCACAGTAGTTGTAGTGTTACTCCAGATGCAGTTTTTCCTTATCACAGCCACACCAGATATATTGCTCTTAATCAGCGCCACACCAGTCATACAGGGCTCAATTTACTGCTTTAAGATGATAGGTAAAATAGCTCATAGCGCTTTTCACATTTTTTTTGTAATTCATTAAAAAACACTACTAAAATAACTCATGTGCTATTTCTTTAAGTGATGTGGTATTTTAGCAGTAAAAACATGTGGTATAATAATGCCTGCCGGCATCCTTAACAACCAGGGAGTAGCTGGTTGTCAAGGAGCTGGCACCCGCTGCCTTCCGGCAACATGCTGGGTCATGATGTGACCCCGCCCCTTCGTTTATTTAGTGGTGAGTGGGCAGCAGAGCTGTCAGTTGGCCGGAGCAGCTGCGGACCAGGCTTTTTTTTTTTCTTGTGGGTCGGTGGCTGTCATTCATTATAATTAATGCTGGATTTACTTTGGATTAGATACCACCAAAAGAAAGCTCTACCTTTTTTCAAAATACTATAGAAATGCCATTTAGGTACAGTATTGCATGCCTGGGTAATTGTCATTCAAAGTGTGACAGTGCTAAAACTAAAAACTGGCATGGGGGTGAAATAATCTGGTATAGCGTCATACAAAAACAAAAGAAAATTCCTCAGCTGTTTCAGGCAAGACATTTCTTAATAACCAATTCATTAATTGTGGGAGCAACAAATGTTATTTATGTGATTTTTTGTACACAGTACAATGCACAGTATGTGGGGTGTATGTGGCACTATCCACACGAGGATAGAGGAGCACTATTGTAGCAGTCAAGGTATGTCCTTGTCTAAGTTGTCCAATGTGTTCAAGCTTTTTTATTTTATGGTGTTGAAAGGGTGCTCCCTGATCCCAGAGAAGGAGATGTACATAGAAGGCACATAACTTATTCCTTAAGTGACTTACGGATGGCACTTATTGATATCTATTATGTGGAGTGTTATTTATTTGGCAGCAGCCTATATTTTCTTAATTATAATTTTGTTGTTTTTATTCATGCATTGTTCATTATCTGATTGCTGCACCTATGTGAGCATTCATGATCTGATTTCTGGATGTAAGTGAGCAATCAGAGTTGTTTCTGCCCATAGCAGTCAGTTTCTTTTATATTGAGATCTGCGTTTTCTGTCAGTGGGGGCTGGTGCTCAAATTTTTTTGGGGGGGGGGGGGGGGCGCAAACAAACTGAAATAAAAACATAAATTTCAGCCTCACTGTGCCCATCAAATGCAGCCACTGTACCATCAATAGCAGCCACTGTGCCAATCAAATGCAGCCACTGTGCCCATCAAATGCAGCCACTGTGCCCATCAATTGCAGCCACTGTGCCATCAAATGTAACCACTGTGTCCATCAATTGCAGCCACTGTGCCATCAATTGCAGAAACTATTTCCATCAAATGAAGCTACTGTGCCCATCAAATGTAGCCACTGTGCCATCAATTGCATAAACTGTGCCCAGCAAATGCATCCACTGTGCCCATCAAATGCTGCTACTGTGCCTATCAAATGCAGCCACTGTGCCCATCAAATGCCACCACTGTGCCTATCAATTTCAGCCACTGTGCCCATCAAAGGCCACCACTGTGCCATCAAATGCCACCACTGTGCCTATTAAAAGTTGCCACTGTGACCATCCCACCCGCTGGCCTTATGACCGACACTTACCCTATTTTGGTGGTGGGTCAGGCTGACAGCAGGTGACGGTGGCAAGCTGTGGGACCTTGCAGTGGGTCAGACAGCGGCGAGCTGTATCTTCCATGCACCCCCCCCCCTCCTCCTAATAGGCGTCCAATAGCCGCGCCTGTCCTTTCAGCCAATCAGGTGACAGGTAACAGAACTGGGCTTCCTGATTGGAGAGGCAGTTCATTGGCTTTTCAAACACACCTGGGTGGACTCTGAGCACAATGTTTTGCGCTCAGAGTCCACCTTTTTTTAAAACCTATTATAGCCTATGGCTCTAATCAGGTGCTTAGAAATACACCCATGCTTCTGTAATTCAGGCGCCCAGCTTCTGAAAAGGGTCCGGATCCCGTAATAGGGGGTGGCAGCGGCCATGGATAGATTCATGTAATGTGCCCACCAATGTACCGAGCCGTTGTGAACAGCCCCGGTACCCTGTGATCTCTGTGACCAATCACAGCTAGCACATGAACAGTACAGAATGCTGTCATTGTTTACTACTTTGTGAACTCTGTGATTGTTCACAATGATCACCTGGTACAATCACAGACATTGATATACAGGTGGAGAGAGTGTTTTAAAGTGGTTGTAAACCCATTACAACCACTTTAACCTACAGGTAAGCCTAGATTAAGGCTTACCTGTAGGTGCAAGAAATATCTCCCAAACCTAAAAGATTTAGGAGATATTTGATGATACATGCGCCATAGACATCGGGCGCAGGCGCACTGAGCGTGCCGTTTCTAACGGCGATCATGCCATTAGTGGCGGCACCAGCACGCATGCGTAGGAGTGACGTCATTGCGGGTCCGGCCATTCACAGCGCTGGAGCCGCGATACACGGAAGCCACGCCGGGATAGATTGTGGCGTTGGAGAAGGCGAATGAGGGCCGATGCAGAGGCTTCGATCTCAGGTAAATAATTCATAATGAGCTAGTATGCTATGCATACTAGCTCATTATGCCTTTGTCTTGCAGGGTGTATTTTTTTTTTTCAGAGGCTTTACTTCCTCTTTAATCACTATAGAAATGAACACACTGGAGTGAGACTCTGATTGTTAGCCACTGCAATAAACCTTTGCAATATTTTTTTTTTTTTTTTTTTAATAATGCTGAAGATTGGTCACCTGCCCTTTGACTGGACAAGGGGCAAAAATAGATATACTTATTTCACTGCCTATCTGTCTACCATCCATGGCTGAACCAGTGGTAAAAAAATTGTAAGTACTTCTGTTTGGGTTGGGCTGTCCATCACCCATGAGTGTATTGGTTGTGTTCACTAGTTCTTCCTACCTTTACCAAAGCTGCCTAGTGCTGACATCATTTTGCAAGTAGATGCCTCTTGTGGTTCAAAGTTTACTGCATACCCTCCAAGCAGCAGGGACTTCTCAGATCAGAAGCCAGCAAGCTTTATTTCCCTGAATGATATATAATTAGAAGAGAGCTATCTGCAGGGTGTTTTCATCTTCAAGAGAATTTTTTTGTCACAGATTTCAGATTTAGGTAGGTTTGAAGGTTTCAGTGTTGTCCCATTCTTACAAGCACATCTTGCCCACCCCCTATTCCTACCATCCATTTGCAACCACTTTCAAAACCCCCAAAATGCACCAACCTCAATATTGTAGAGGGACTTTTTGCTATGTAGTTATGAAAACATAACTTTAATATTTTCTGTTTTAGACTGCAGCCATCTTTATTTTAGAGCAAATGGAGTTAATCTGTAACTTGACATTCTGCTAGGTAGTAAATATATCATACGTATGTACACAGTTGGCAGTGGAATATTCTGGTTGCACCTAAGGTAAATCCACTGTATGGAAGATCACAACGCTCATATTTGTAAGGCTCCCTTCACCGTGTCCATTCTTTTGCTGTCGAAGCAGTTCTTGCCAACATACACATTTGAGATTTAAGTTTTTATAAACACTAAATGGTGCCAAAATACTTTGGGGAAATTAAAAAGCTGTAGGGTGTAAATGCACTCTGCAAAAACAAATTAATAGTCCCAAACCAATTTACTAATTTTATGTTTGAAAACATTAGGTGTTTGTTGAAATAGATCAAGGTTTAACCTAAAAGAGTGACATTTTGACAGACAAACAATAATAATTAAATTAATAATGATGTTACATGAATTCTGTTGAGGTTAAGTACCTTGTTTCTAGATTAGTAAACCTTTCTTAACTTTTGTGAAAAAGAGATAAAGAGATAAATACACATTTTTAAAGCTTACATTTAGCTAATACTAAAGACATAAAAATCAGCACAAGGGACATAACTTACAGTCAGCACAACTTGACAGATGACTGATAGCTCCACCCCCTCCATTCAGAGATTCTTTTGCATTCCTGTAGAACGACGGATCAGACAGGAAAAGGTGGGCATAGTCGAGCTCTGAGCTGATAGGACTCCTGACAGCCCTGTAGCTGTATTAACCCCTACCACACCAGAAGACTGCAGGGGCACGGGTAGGACCTTTGATACGTTTTTTAAACATTCTTGCATAGTTTTGATGTAAAATTTAGATTTCTCGAGCTGCAGATGAAGCCATCTTTCTGGTCCTTGAGTGAGGAGTTTTGGAAGGATTTTCGGAGTCTGCAGGGGAATATTCAAGTGTTTATGATAGTTTAGTGGCCACTCCCTCAATGCCAGTGTTTATAACTGTATTTCAGATGCCCATGTTTCAAAGTCCAACAAACAACATATCATTGCACAGTTGTAAATCACAACTTGATAGCGACCAAACATTATATAACATTAACACATACAGGTATACCATCTAGAAGATATACTGTGACCAGTTTGTCTTCTATACATTATAGCATAGTCATGTTTGGTCTTGAACTGATTGGTATTCTCTTATATATTTTTGTAAACACTTGTTATTAACTTCTTAACTCAATCATGGACTTAATAATGGAAATGTTATAAAACTTATCCAAACGTGCATTTTATGACTGCTTTTAGCAGACATTCTGCTAATGGGTTTTATGGCATTCAAATAGCCCTTTACAACTGGGTTCATTGACAGGCTGTTTAGATGCTGATTAAGCAGAATTTATAATGCTGCTAGAATTTTTATGATCTTCTGCTAATGAAGTTCAATAATATTTATTATAGCCTGCTTGTCACAAGCTGTGTTCTAGTGTGGGCATTACATGAAATGTGTCAGCTCTCTGCTTGGCTTTACATATACAAGATCTAAATCAAATGGTTTTGTTGCAGACTTGCAAATTCTGGAGTAAAAAGGGTGGCACTGGGTTCAGTACGACACCCCGTTGTCATTACCCATTTTGGGTTCATCAAACAACATTATTTACACAAGCAGAACCTAGAGATTATTCATCACTTGGTATTGGCTGCTGGGAGCCTATTTTGTCCTAGCTCCCTACTTGTCCTGACCTGCATTCTGTCAGCCATGCTTTCCAACCTGACCTTGCTTTGCCCTATTTTTCTTTACTATTTCCTTGGTGTTGTTGCTTGTATATAGTTAACTAGGAGTTAGGGATGAGCTCCAGGTTCATATCTGCTATGGATTTTAAGTGGGAGGACATGAAATGGGCTGACATCGCACTGGACCGCACCAAAACCAGTGAATGCACTATTTTATAAAATGCACAGGAATTTTCTACCTGCATTTGGGGTGTCATTAAGTTACCATTGACACCTGCTGCAGATCGCAACTGTGGTACATTTTTAAATGCGGTGTGGGAAACGTGCACGGAATGCAGGTTTCCTGCACTGCGTTCTGGTGTGAACTTACCCTCAGGGTTTATCAACACCATTCAGTGGCTAAATAAAGAGATACAAATTAGCATTGTTACTTTTGTATCTACTCTGTTTCATTCATCTGCAGATCGGCAGATGCTGTTAGTTGAAGCAACCTGACAAGCAATTAATAAAGTAAAGTAAATTTTAACAACATTTTTTTATTTAACTCCTTATTAACCCTTAATTTATCATAATCATAGCCATTTAATTCTGCCATCCCCTTCTTCCTTCAACTTTTATTTTCCTGCATTTTTAATTTCTATTTTATAAACCATTAATATTTAAACTTTTTTTTTTTTTTTGATGTGTTCTGTTTGCTAATTTTTTAGTGTCACATTAAAAAATTTAAAAGAACAAACCTTTATTTAATTGTAAATAACTTTGCAACACTTTGTACCAGAATCATAGTTTACTTGCCGCCAAATCATGTATCTGGTACGTAATTTGCCATCAAGTGGTTGTACCGCAGGTATCACCCCGGTACCGTTTTTTGGAGCTGACGGTCAGCTCTCTTGTAATAGCAACCGTAGCGGCTAATTGGGCACTCGATTGCTATTACAAGCAGCGGGAAGGGACATCCCCCCTCCCGCCGCTTTCTGTAGCTCTCTTGGGCTCTCCCGTTGCACCGGGAGACCCCAGCTATGTCCGCCAGAATCAGCTTTGATTGGGTCTCTACTATGGTAACCCAGAAGTAATGACATAACATCCCATCCGGTTTACCTGGATGTTAACTGCACCATTTTTTGAAAATCAAAAGTATTCAAAAACGCAGATCTTGGTGTTTTAAATGCTTTCAAGGGCAAAGGAGGGATTTGGGGTCTTTATGCCCCCATATCCCTCCATAAAGAGTACCTGCCACATGCCTATTGCTGTCACAAGAATGTTTACATTCCTAGGGACAGCAATAAAAGTGATAAAAAATGTATAAATGAAAGCAACAGTGTAAAAAAAAAAAAAAAAAAAAAATGATTAATAATCATTGTAAAAAAATGTAAAGTGCCCCGTGCTAGCGTGCAATGGCGAAAGCATGCGTCGGCCCCGCACACACAAACAGCGATCATTCCACAGGTTTCGCCATGAACGTCAGATCATGGGCAGTAAGGCTTGATTCACTTCATTTAGCAGAAATGCAGGGACATTTTTTAACAGGGGTTCCTATGGAACATGTTCGCATCAATGCATTTTTGTGCCTCTGCGTTTTTGGAAAGGGTCAGGGACATTTTTTCATGCAAAATGCAGCATTTTGCATGTAATGGACCCGCATTCAAAACACAAGAACTGCGTTTTTACCGCAATTTTGCATTTTTTTACACTGTATATAGCTGGTTGCTAAGCAACCACAGTGTAAAAAAAAAGATAAAAAAACGCAAAACGTGGCAAAATCGCAGTAAAAACTAGTGTCCAAAAACGAGGCAAGCACCGCAAAATGCACTTCAAAAACGCTCAAAAGTAACATGCATAGGTGTGAATCGAGCCTAAAGGCTTATAAAGCCTTGTTTATGGATAGTAAAATTTCCGTCACTTGACGCAATTTTTTAAAGCATGACATGTTTGGTATCTATTTATTCGGTGTCACATCATCTTTTATATTTTACAAAATAATAGGGTTATGTGTTGTGTTTTTTCTTGCATTAAAATTTTAAAAAGTGTATTCTTTTCCCAAAAATTGCATTTGAAAATCTGCTGCACAGATACCGTGTGACATAAAAAATGGCAAAACCCACCCATTTATTCTCTATGGCCTCTGCTTCTAAGTAATTTTCTAGCAAAAAAATAAAATATTTTCACATGGAAACAAAGGGTGCCAGAAAATGCCAGGTTTACAACTGGTTAAACTGGACAATAAGACGTTTTTTTAATGAACAATGACCAAAAAAGAAAAAAATGCTTTTTTTAGTTTTGTTACTTTCTTGTCTAATGATTGCATAAAAAATTGTTAATTTCTGCAGGAAAATATGATAAAAATAAAGCAATGTTTGTCCTTAAATAAACAGTATGTGTATTACTTTGTTATCTTAAGTAGTGATGGTTATTGGCAAATAAACAGGTCCATGACAAACATATGGTAAATGGTGTAAAACTGCACTTAGTGTTCAAAATATATAACAAAACACATAACAAAAATATAAAAGCTGCTCTGGTCCCTAGGGGGTGTACAGGGGTAAGAGGGAAAGTGGTAAGGAGAACCCTGCAATAGCGATTTTTTTATTAAACTCTAAGCCTAGGTTCACATTGGAGCGATTTGTCATGCGATTTGAGAGATCAAATCGCATGACAAGTCGCAGCCTATTGGCGGCAATGGCACTGTTCCAATCGGTGCTACATTGATTTTGCAGCGCCACACCGATTTGCGAAAGTAGTTCCTGCATTACTTTTGCCAATTTCAGGTGCAACATCAATAGACATCTGTGTATGAAGCCACACAGATGTCTATCAAATAGCACCTGAAATCGCGCTGACCTTGCTACTTTGAAATCGCGCTACTTCACTTGAAGTAGCGCAATTTCAAAGTAGCATCAATGTGAACCAGGGCTAAGTTGCATCAGTGCATATATATGGTATATTAGCATCAAAAATCATCTCTCCACAGCTGAAGATATTTTTCTAATTGTTAATGAGGTTGGCTTCTTAACTGCTCTTTGGAATAGCATTGTTTGTAATGAGTGGTTTGTTGCCAGGGCCCAGAGAAGCAGGAAGTTTTCTAAGAAAGACTTCATTCTTGACTGCAGGTCCTAACATTTGTGTAACCTTACTTTATGTTTTCCAAATGGTGTATCCAATAATCTTTAGCATATTTATGACTACATTTCCTTTTGCACAGAGTTGTCCTTGAAAGAGCCTTTAGTTTGCCCGTATCATGGTCAAATGTAAACTGTTGGAATTTATTTTGTTCATTTATTATACCTTTGTTTTTGTTTTGTTTTTTACATTTTTTTTTTATTGTTAACTGTATTTGTCTTGCATAGACATAGAGGTTTCTAGCCACTTGGCATAGCAAGAATCTAAGTGACTAATTCCTATTTACCTTTTTTTTTTTGCACTCTGTCATTACTCCAACTGAAAAGAATAAAGTAAATAATAGAATAAGCAGCAGGGAGCATAGGCATAGAGAAAATATCTAACCGTTGGTTATTGCATAATGTCAAATGTGCACCTTAAAATTCCTTTTTTTGAATGTCTCTTGTTATCTTACAGTTTACCAATCTGTACAAATTCTGTAGCCCGACAGACTATATAAAATGCATGCAATTTTTGAGACAACATTAATATGACTGTGATAATGTAAAAAAGGAGGCACACCATTGGAGCCCACTTTCTTGGGACAGCGGTCACCCAGCCCTGGTTAGGTATTTAGGTTAGGTCAGGTAATAGGTACTGTCTCTTTAAGAGAATGCATAGATTTAGGTGGTCCAATGGGAATCCAGGGAAGCTTCTGGAAGTCCCTGGGGAGTTTTTAAAAGGGGCTGCTGAGGGTCTTTACTTCCTCTTGCAGCGGCCTGACCAAAAGGAGAAGAAGCTACCTCCCCCCCTCCCTGTCGCGGTAAAATGTATGTGGTTGGGTCACCCCGGATATCCTGGGGGGGACGTATTTCTTTGTTAAATAAAAGGATAAGCCCGTGTTCTGAAAACTGGGCAAAGAATTTGCTGTTATTTATTTTCATCTGAATATTTGAATTATTATGTTTATATGTTTGAATATATATAATATTTGAAAACCAATAAATTTACCGCAGCCAATTTTTGCCAAATGATGGTGTGTGTGTCTATTATTAATGCTTCAAGGTGTGGCCTGCTGTCCCATAACAAAATTAGATCTAGAACATAAGAGTTTCTGAATGAGAGAGTATTACCGTATATACTCGAGTATAAGCCGAGTTTTTCAGCACATTTTTTTGTGCTGAAAGTGCCCTCCTCGGCTTATACTCGAGTCATGCACTTTTCTGCATAAAAAAATTAAATTTTCCGACCCGATTTTGCGACCACGTATCTCGGGGCCACTTGGTGCCAAATTTGATGTGCAAACCCAGTGGACCCAACACTACAACATATCCAAATTTGGAGTCCCTAGCATCAAGTGGCCCCGACATACAGGGCCCCAAAGTCAGCCAACTGTGTCCATCTGCATCAATGTCATTTCGGGACCCTTTGGCTGCAGCTAGGGGGCATCTAGGAACACTTAACTACCAAGTTTGAAGTTCAGGGGACCTATGGCTGCAAATGGGCACAGTGAGGCTGCAAATGGGCATTGTTGACTCTCTTTTCCACTTCCAGTAGCTGCGCATTTCTCACTCTAGGCTTATACTCGAGTCAATAAGTTTTCCCATTTTTTTGTGGTAAAATTAGGTGCCTCAGCTTTTTTTCAGGTCGGCTTATACTCGAGTATATACGGTACATTTAGTTCACCCTTTTGTTATTAGTTACCTTTTTCTGACTTTTGTGCTTTATGCAGTTAAAAGTATTATTTGAGTTTTCCCATCTGCTTCCCATTAACCAGTTGTATTCATATAAAAAATGTCCCTTACATCTCTTCAGTCAATAACCCATCTAAAAAAGTTAGGCTTTAAAGTTAACCAGAATTTATTCACTTCCATGTTTTCAGTCTTAGCTTTAATTTAACATTACATTAGTAATTGCCTTTTCTCCTATTTCTCTAACGTGACTTCCCATATTGTTTTAATAACCAAGCTGAATGTAAAATAAAAAACACATTTGCCAAGTCCCACAATTGAAGCAAATGTGATAATAGTATAAAGAAAGTATTAAAACATACTTATTCTGAATTTTTTGTAAGATTTGGAAAATGCTTTGATAATACAGCAGTAAGCAGTTAAATTATTGCCAGACATATGAAATCTAGCGGACCACAATACCTCCTATTATTAATGTAATGAATTGCATCTGTTGGGTACGAAAATGGGAATTTCTCCTTCCTTTTGTTTTCAATACTGAAATCTTTATCCTTGACTTTTTTCTGCCCTCAGAATGTCTCTTTTTCCAGATTTAGGGGAACATGCCAAGTACAGTCTAATTTTCTACCTAAAAATATGTCCCAAACCTCTGTCTTTGGCCTCTGAGGTGATCTATGCTTTTCCATATGTCAGCCTAGTAGTGATGAATTCCATGAAGTGGCTGAAAGACAGCAATTTTATCCTGCTGGCAGGAGACTGACCAGACAAAATGAACCTGTTACAGTTCCACACCCAGGCTGCCAATAAGAGGAAATAGCATATAAATACCATTTCACCAGATATTCCTGCTAATGATACAGGAAGTTCAGATTTTACAATGAAGGCTGCACGCTTCTTTTAGGTGTACAGGGCCCACACCTTAAAACAGACCATCAACAGTCAACTATTTTATCCGTTTAGTCTGCCTATGGCCAAGCTGGCTTGTCAGGACAAACATTATTAAACTGTAACAAGGGTTGTTGTGTATTATTTAAAATCATTTTTGTTGATAAATAAACAAATTTCTCACAGCAAATATGATTTTCATTTGAGAAAGTCCATTCACTCCAAAATCAAAGTAACGTTTGAGCAAAGTAAACAATTTGTGAGCCATATTTCTCATGTCATTGAATGTACTGATGAGAGTTTTCATATGAAAGTTCGTACAAAAGTTTATTTGAAATTCTACAAGTGTAAGTTCAGCTTAAAGTGGTTGTAAAGGCAGAAGTTTTTTTATCTTAATGCATTCTATGCATTATGATAAAAAGCCTTCTGTGTGCAGCAGCCCCCCCCCCCCCTCAGCACCTCCTAATACCTGAGCCCCATCTCTATCCAGCGATGTTCACGAGTCCCTCGGCCATCTGGGACTTCCCCCCTGATTGGCTGAGACACAGCATCTGTGCCATAGGCTCCCACTGCTGTCAATCAAAGTCAGTTAGCCAATCAGGAGAGAGAGGGGGCAGGCCTGAAACGCAGCTCTGTGTCTGAATTGACACAGGGAGCTGCAGCTCGGCTTGGGTGCCCCCATAGCAAGCTGCTTGCCATGGGGGCACTCAACCGAGAAGAGGAGGATCGAGGCCACCCTGTGCAAATCCACTGCGCATAGCAGGTAATGTTTGTTATTTTTTTTTAAACATGACTTTACAATCACTTTAAAGCAGAAATAAACCCTCCTATCATTTTCAGCCAATGAAGCTACCATCTTAGCCTCTGCCATGCTGCTGCACAAGTTTTCAGTTATGACACCAGCCATTTGATGGTTTGACAAATTGGTTGAAAGCACAATCAAATGTGACAGCATTCCTGACATGCCTGACATGTTTTTTGAAACAGTTAAATCAGTGGGTTTAGTTCCGCTGAGATTGTATGTAGTGAGGCATGATGGCAAACATACTAAAAATAGATTTAGGGTTTCTATACACTTTAATAAAGCCAGCAATAAAAATAGAGTTCATTCTTTTTTTTTTTTCTGTTAGGCTGTAATAAGTAAGTTATTAACCATACATAAGCAAGAAAACTTAAATGTTAACAGCAGATTAGATGCTGGCTAAAACTAAAAATAGTGTTTATACTGGTGCTTAAGTTACACAACACAGCAGTGATGCAGTGCCCAAGCCTGGGATCACTTTCTCTTTCTCGCTGTCACTAAGTAGACTGCAGATAGCTACAGGTGTGTAATATATGAGATGATAAAGAAATGTTCACATTAGACCTATGATGACAGCCCTTCATATTTTATGGTGTGATAGTGGGGTTTGTCAGAGGTTTAATTCAGCTCTGCACTTCTCTAAGCAATCAAACTCCACACAGACAATATACACATTAATATAGAAACATAGATATGTTTTGCCGAAGTAAGATTTACTTCATCTTTATCCATTTGATCAAATCGTTAAAATATCCCAGTAATTTCTAGTCCAGTGTGACAGGAGGAGGTAATAAAGATTTGTCTTTGGATGTTTTTAGTAATCAGTGTACGACTGTGGCAGAGATATGAGTGTTTCAAGGTACACTATAAAATATTGAACTGTATAATAAATAAAACGTTTACCTTTCTTTATATAAGGCAACATAATTTCTCATGGGTCTGTAGCTTCTAATTTATTGATTATATGAACAGTCAAAACATTTTACATCATGATGTGTATTTACTTATCATCACTTAAATTACATCACATTTAAGCCATCTAAAATGACCATAGTGACGTACAGTATTTACATATAGGATACCATATTCATCCATATATATTACAGTTTGGTTGTACAATCATTCTTAGATCTACCAACAACTGTGTAGTCCAAAACAAATTGAATTAATGCCCGAATCAAGGTACAACAAAAAAAAAACATTTTACTTTGGACCACCCCCTGTCTTCTCCTCCCTGCACTGTAAGGGAGGAGACTACATTACTTACCTGACTCCCTTCTTCAGCGCTGTTATCTTCACCCCCCTTAAGCTGCAGTCTGTGGGTGGTCCCTCAGTGCCAACAACATGCACAATGCAGTGCTTTTGCATTTCAATTGACTTGTATGGGGAGATAAGCAATTCTCATGATATAAAAGAAAATAAAAAATGTACACAAGCCCATAGGCAGAATATTTTAGCAAGAATGTGGGGCAGAGAGGCCTATTATTTCTTAAACAGGGCAAGTAAGGTCTATTATTTTTGAAACAATGAGTCAAAGCCATTTATTGTTAAGAGTACATTCACTGATCTACATAGCGACTCTAAAGTTAGTTAATTTGTATAATTTAATAACATTTCTATAATTATAAACCAGTGTGATTTAGTTAAAATGAGCATGGTAAAACAAAGTGGAATTATGTTTGTGATAGTCTAAACCTTTCATAAAGGACTGTGTGTTTGTGTGATGCTCTAATTCTTTATAATATAAAGCTGCATATAACCGGGTTTACTCCATGCCCTTTATTGTATTTATTTTTTACCTAAAAATTTGAAAATGTGCATATATCTTGCTTTAAAGCGATACTAAAAGCTCAATGGTTTTGTACAGAGCAGCCCAGATCCTTCTCTTCTCGGGTTCAAGCAGCTTGCTATGGGGGCACCGGAGCTAAGATGCAGCTCTGTGTGTCCATTCAGACACGGAGCTGTGGTTCTGCCCCATCCCCCCTCTCTCCTCATTGACTAACTGACTTTGAATGACAGCAGTGGGAGCCAATGGCATCGCTGCTGTGTCTCAGCCAATCAGGAGGGAGTGTCCCGGATGGCCGAGGCACTTGAGCCCATCGCTGGATCGAGATGGGCTCAGGTAAGTATTAGTATTAGAATCACTTTAACAACTGAGATGCACTTATAAACAATGTGTTTGCGACATTCATCCCTGGGTGCATACTGCCCTAAATAGAAGTACTTATAAGGCCGCATACACACGAAGGGACAATCCTGCGGGATTATCCTCTGGACTGAAGTCCAGCGGATAATCCCCTCGTGTGTAGGCGCCGGCGGACTTTTTGGCGCCAAAGTCCGGCGGACTTTTTGGCGCCAAAGTTTTAAGTTTGGTTTTAAAATTATCCGCTGGACTTGGCAGTCCGGCGGACAATCCCGCCGTTAGTAGGCAAGTCCGCGGGACTTTTGAAATGAACGGACTTGCCGCCCATCGGCAAGTCCGTTCATTTAGCACGTGACTTCAGGTTACGTAGCTAAAGTAGGCAGTTACTGCCGCCGCGCTAGCTCCGTGACCTGGCATGGATTTAAAGGGACTCCCCACGCCGAAAAAACGGCGTGGGTGTTCCCCCCAAATCCATGTCAGACCCTCATCCGAGCACGCAGCCTGGCAGGCCAGGAAAGGGGTGGGGACGAACGAGCGCCCCCCCCTCCTGAGCTGTACCAGGCCGCGTGCCCTCAACATGGGGGGTGCCCTGGGGAAAGGGGGGCCGTGCGGCCCCCCCACCCCAAAGCACCTTGCCCCCATGTTGATGAGGACAAGGGCCTCTTCCCGACAACCCTGGCCGTTGGTTGTCGGGGTCTGCGGGCAGGGGCTTATCGGAATCTGGGAGCGGGGAATCTGTTCATGGATCCCCTGATAATCAGAACGGACACTGCCCTCATGAAAGGACCCTACTAGCAGTGGCGCACAGTCATATGGGAGAAAAGGAGGAATAGCCATATAGTGTGGCGAGCCCCACTGGGTGGCCCTAGAGTTAGAATATGCTGTATGTAATTTATTCATTGAGAGTTCTTCTTTCTTTCAGTTTTCTTGACTAAATTGCACTGTATGGTCAAAGCAGTATTCACAAAACAAGGGCTAGTTCAGGGACAGGCATGTGGGCTGCTGTACCTGAACCAAGTTAGTGATGAGAAGGAGCCTTGGTTTTGATAAATGATAACCATTGTGACAAATTCTGTCAAAATTTTTTTTTTTGGCATTGTATATGTATATTTTAAAGAACACACTTAAGAAGAACTAAAGACAAAACTATTTTTTTCTTTCTCCCCATTTTGTCATATAGCCAAAACAGGAAGTGAGAGGAAATTCCTCCAAAGTGAAGGAAACCCTGGTCTCCACCAAGGTTATCCAAACTAGTGTCCTTATTAGAAAATATCCCCTCTATTCCTGCTCTGGGGACAACCCAAAATTTGGGATTTTCTTATAGCAACAATATTGACGATAATTGTAAACAGCACAAATAGACTGTGGATCTCTCTAGTGGCCACAGACAGCAATAAAAAACTACAAAATCATACAAAATCAGACAGCAATAAAAACCTGACATATATTCTAATACCTCTCCACTATATAAAAATTGCACAATAAAACACTTTTGCATTTAAGTTATGCTTCATGTCTTTACTTATTTATTTGTACCATGTGCCAGTATGCTTAAGATGAGATTCCTGCATGTCACTAAAATACCAAGCCATCTATTTAAGTCGGAATCATTACCGCACCTGTTGGCTGTGTACAACCATCATCTCCTGCAATGAAGTGATTACATGCAGGATGAGGCTTATTAAATGTGTTTTCATTGTGGCCAAAATTAGCATGTGATATGCAGAAATAATTTACTGCTCTAAACAGCAACCCATTGGACTGCTAAGAATCCTAGCTATAGCTGGCAGCTGCTAAGTCATACAGTTTTAATATTATAAGCACATTTTGTCTTTTTCAAATATAAGAAAATATACTGCATGCTCTTTTTTTTTTTTTATTTCAACATTGGAAGTCTTATTATTTATCTCTGACAGTGTAGTCGGTTTATTACTGCTTTTTTAGCAGATAATTAAAATAGATACCATAAAGCATTGTGTGTATGTTTTTGTGTTATATTTCTCTAAAGCTGTGCTCTAAGCCCCACCTCACCCCCCTCTAACAAATCGCTGACTGATAAGAACCCTACCTAAATGCGCCTTTTATTCTCCTAAATCTGGGGTGATGTATCATCCTAGTCTTTTATCTGTTTATAGGAGGCAGGAATATTATTTTGGTGTCCACATCACTGCCTGTGTGTTTGGCTGTCCATCATCAAAGTTTTTCAGGGTCTAGTTTTGACTGAGACATTTTTTCATTTTTTGCACATGTTAAAATTGAAATTTTTTGACCTAAAGATTACTTAAAACCTCCAAAACATAGTATATTTTCTGAAAGCAGGGACCCTTTAGAGTAAATTGGTGTCACTTGCAGTTTTTGTCACACAATTATTGTGCTACTGTTGATTAAATCTATATTTTCAGTAAAAATTACTGAAACTCAAATTGTAAGTCCACACAAACACAATATAATATCCAATTTTTTTGGTAAATTATAAAAGATGTGGTTGCGTTCAGTAAATGGATATCAAATAAACAGTGAAAAACTCAAAATTGTTCATAGGTGAATCTTTAAAAGCCCATTCATTTATAGTTAACATATAATGTTTTCCCTAGAATTATTGCTTTCATTCCAGTGTGCACAGCAATACCTAATATATATATATTACGCAATCGTTTCCATGCAGGTGCGCATCCAACGATTGCATTTGTATTTATATGTCTGTAAACGAAAATATTTCTAAATATATTTCATTAAACTTTGATTTTTTCAAACTAATTTAAACGTTTTTCTTTTTATTACCTTACCTTTATTGCTATCTCAAGGGATCTGATAAGCCCCTTATGTGACTGCATAGTGCTGGTGATTCTCTTTAACCACTTGCCGCCCGCCCACTGTCAAATGATGGAGGAGTGGTGCAGCTCTCACTCTGGGATGACGTCATATGACGGCGCCCCAGAACGGCCGCTCTCGGCGTGACCCCGATGATGCAGCTCCTTAACCATGTGATTGGCTGTGTCCAATCCCAGCTGGTCACATGTAAATGTGGAAGTGCCATTTATTGGCTCTCCTCGTCTCACACTGACAGAGTGTGTGGCGAGGAGAGAAAATAAGCAGCATCTCCTCACAGGGGAGACCAGGACAGGTAATCAGGGCACTGATCATCAGTGCCCTGATTACAGTGAGGCCCCAGCAGTGCCCATCAGTGACACCAATCAGTGCCCATTAGTGATGCCAGTCAGTGCTGCCTTTCAGGCCCATCAGTGCCTGCTCATCAGTGCTGCCAATCAATGTCCATCAGTGCTGCCCACAAGTGCCGCCTATCAGTGTCCAGGGAGAAGATAATCATGCACAGTCTGTGCTCACTCAGCTTCAATGGAGTACAATAGATGCCTGATGTCTCCTTAACCACTTGCTTACTGGGTACTTTCACCCCCTCCTGCCCAGGCCAATTTTCAGTTTTCACACTTTGAATGACAATTGAGTGGTCATACAACACTCTAGCCAAAATACATTTTTATAATTTTGTTCACACAAATACGGCTTTCTTGTGGTGGTATTTAATCACTATATAGTGCTGCACTTATTAGGGAAAATTAGAATGGAGACTTTGGCAAACTTGTCAGAAAGGTTTATAATGCAGACAAGAGCCGTGATGCGGCAAAGTATGCAGTATTCCCTGTCTTCAGAAAGCCACAGCAGCAAAGAAATCTAGTAAAGAGTGTTAGTCAAAACCCACGGCCCATCAGTGCCACCTATTAGTGCCCACCAGGGCCACCTATCTGTACTAGATTTTTTTGCTGCAGGGACTTTCTGAAGATATGGAATGCTGCATACTTTGCTGCATCACAGCTCTTGTCTGCATTATCAACTGTTCTGACAAGTTTGCCACAGTCTTCATTCTAATTTTCCCTCGTAAGTTCAGCGCTATATAGTATATAAATTATTCAACAAAAATATATATATATAAAAAATCTAAAAAAAGTGATGTAGTCCAAAAATAAAAATATATAGAAAGAAGTCCTTCATAAAAAGTGAATGTCCAACATGTGCTTAGAATGTTGTCCAGTGATTCAGATACAGTTCAATTATACACTCGACAGAAGTGTGCAAATATATAGCTTTAAACTGAAATATCAATACTTCACTCAGTGTTGTAAAGCCACAAGCACCATCAGTGAGCCTCCACCAGCACATACACTCACCAGAGGTCAACTGGAAACATGGCTTAATCGACTTGTCAATTGAGACAGATGGATGGATGAGGAAAGCACTCGTGCTGCATAAAAAAAGCTCACCAACGGGAGCCCACAAAGTGCCAATATAGTGTAGTATGTATTTAAAATATAATAAAAGTAAATAAATCAATATAGCATACACAGTAAAATCAAGGTAGACTGGTCAGACTTACACCAAAATATGCCACTCCGAAAATAAGGATACTTGTCCTACACGCTAATGCCATTGCCGCCATGTTCATCCCTCTCCTTTTCTTCCTATGAATGCTTTTTTGTCTGTTAAGGAGGTTTCATGTCTAGGTTAGAATCAGGTTGCTCAATGAAAGCCAGTGTCAAAATGCCCACCTTCAATACACCAGGGAATTCAGACTCAGGGATTTCTAATGTATCTGATTCTGTCGGGTATCCTTCAGTGTACTCACTGTTGAACACTGCATCTTTTCCTTCCCTGAAAGAGGAAGAAACCCTACAAGCAGGCAACGCTTGTGTCACTGTAACAAATGCAAACTGTTTCTTAATCATGACTGTTCCATCCCCATTACATTTAGAAAATGTCACCAATACTTCACCTGCCATGGCATCTAGCTTTGATTCCTATAAACATAAACATACTGCAAAGGTGTTTGCTCTTCATTCCCTTTGGGAAACACAAAACAATCGATTCCTTGTCCCTAAATGGTTCTAGACACTCAGACAGATACATTTTGTCAAGAAATGGTCTACACCTTCCAAGGTTGACTCTCTAGTGTCTTGCCTTAACAAGACTCTAAACATTAAAAACACTCGATCCTCTAAGGATTCTACTGACAAAAAGTTGGAAGCGCATTTTTGGTCCATCTACTCCTTAGTGATATCAGCCTTTCAATCTTGACTGACTTGTTCCAAATCTCTCAGCAGGGATCAGGTGGTTGCTGATGTTGAACCTCACTTTATTGATTGTGTTGACCAAAAGACCATTGAGTCAAAAGTTATGTGCAATGTGGTATTAGATGGCAGCTGTGTCCTATCCGGGGATCCCTTTCAGATTGGCTGAGCAAAATGGCTTAAATATTGGTCGGCAAAGTGACAGTGTAGGAAAGGCCTGTTTTCCCTACCCTTCATAGGAAACCACCTTTTGCCTCTTCACTGGATGAAACCAGGATGAGTACTCACCCAGTTATGCAAAATTAGGGATCAGTGGCACAGGTCAACATATTCCCATCCTGCATCAGCAACCCTTCTTTTTATTCTTCCAAGTCAGGTCAGCCAGTTCCCCGACTCACAAGCCTTCTTCCATCATTTTCTCGACTTCTGGGACTTCAGAGTCTGCCCCCATGCCGCTGTGTCTCAGCAATGTTGGATGGAACTTTCAGCCATGTAGGTATTATTGAACCAGAGATTTATTGTTCCTGTTCCTCCAAATAAAAAGCTTCATGGTTTTCTTTTTTTTTTAATCAGATTTTATTTTCCATTTTTTTATATCACAACATATACACAAAAAAACAAAAACAAAAAGAAAAGAAGAATTTTTTTTATATATAAGTAAATAAAAATGTTATAACATTGAAATAAACTCATACATATTCTTAACATAAAAAAAAAAAATATTGTTGACAATAAGGAAATAGGCCGATATGATTCTGGAAAAAGTGTATCTTTATCTTTTTTCGGGATAACCAAAATCGCGGCTTCAGACGCTGAGTCCGGGAGACTTCTTACCACTAAAGCTGAATTAAATGTTTTAAGTAGGGTAGGTAACAACACTTCACCATATTTTTTAGAAACTTCAACTGGAATACTGTCCACCCCTGGTGCTTTATTATTCGCAGAAATAGCCACTGCAGCTTCCAGTTCCAATGGGGTCAAGGGGGCGTTAAGCATTTTGTGATCTTCCTGTGATACTCGTGGAAGAGTAATCCTTTCAAGATAAGCAGTCAACTCAGAAGTGTAGTTAACCCGTGATGTATATAGATCTTGATAAAAAGAAGAGAAGATAAACAAAATATCTCCTGTGCTAGTGTACACCCGCCCACCCTGATCCCTAAGTGCCGTTACAGATGTTATGCCTGATTGCGCACGTACGAACTGAGCCAATATTTTGCCTGCTGCTTCCCCTTCAGCCCAGGTCAGCCATTTCTGGAAGAATTGTTTATTTCTGGCCCTAGCTACCAACCGTGAGCTTAACTTAGTCTGCGTGATTTCCCAGGCCATTTTATTGATTGAACTGGGATCTAAAATAAATCTAGCCTCAGCTGCCCGCGCCTCCCCCTTGTCCTGTTCAAGCTCTCTATGCAAGGATGTTTTAATGCTACTAACTTGTTTACTCAAAAGTCCTCTCAAATAGGCCTTAAGAGCATCCCATACTATTCTATGAGGCACTGATCCTGCATTCTGAGTGATGAACACCCCCAGGTAGTCCAACAGGACTCCATCCTCAGGAAATAAATCCAACCAGAAGGAATTTAGATGCCAAGGGATATTAGACCTTGAATGCCAAAAAGGCCATAGTAAATATTACAGGGGAATGGTCAGAGATACCTCTTGGCTCTATTACCACATCCTTAAAAGCCATGACAAGGTCTGCGAAGCACAACACCAGATCGATTCTTGAGAGTGAACCAAATGTTTAAGAATGACAAGTATATGAATTTTCAGTAGGATGTAACGTCCGCCACATATCATGTAACCCTAATTCCCTACAGAGCCTCCCTAAATAAGAGAGGCCATCTATAGGTAAAGAGCGAGGAGAGGGAAATCTATCCTGTTCTGGGTTAATTACATTATTAAGATCACCACTCACCAATATTGGAAGTGAAGGAGAGACCTTTACAAATTACATTAGCTGAAGAAGGACCTCAGGGTTATATGGAAGAGGAATAAAAATGGCAACAATAATCAATTCAAAATCACATATGTGACACTGAAGAAAAATAAACCTACCATTCATTTCCACTAGCATCCTGGTAAAGGAGAATGAGCTTCATGGTTTTCACTTAAACCTGTTTATAGTTCTGAAACACAAAATGGGCTTGCATCCCATTCTGGATTTGAAGGCTCTTAACACCTTTGTACCCCCATGAAAGCTTTGGTTGGAACCTTTTCCGACATTTACTACCTTCCTTCATCTCAGAGACTTATTAGCATCCATCGACATAAAAGATGCATACTTACACATTTCTATCTTTCCAGTTCACCAGCAATGTTTTCACTTTGACATGGCAGACAACTACTATTAGTTAGGAGCTATCGCCGTCAATCTTTCCACAGCACAGAGAGTGTTGACAAAGGTCCTCACACCAGCTTTGGGACTTCATCTCAGAGGTATTCCAGTCATTGGATATCTAGATGATTTGTTGCTGCGTGAACCAACCTTTCTGACCTTAGACTCCAGTATGTCAATCACACTGCAGACTTGAACAACTTTGGATAAAATCTGAACATCAAGAATTCTTCTTTTATTCTGTCACATCATTTGTCATTATTTGGCTTTCACCTGAATATTTTTAATGCAAAGGTCTTTCTGCCCCTGGAGAAGTTGCAAAGTCAAGTTTTTCAAATTTTATCTTCCCTGTGCAACTGCATGCATGTGCTAGGACAGATGGTATCCATCTTCAAAACAGTTCTATTTGCTCAGTTCCACTCCAGAACTTCGCAACAGAACATCCTCATTGCGTGGGACAAAACCAGTCTTATTTAGACAAGATGATTCATTTACATCTCTGAATCTTTTTGTCTTTGTTTTAATCATTATCGGGAGGGGGGTGGGGTGGGGTTAACTTCCCTTATTTTGGAAAATTACCCTAATGGATTCTAGTCTTCTGGGTTGAGGTGGAGTTCTGGAAAATCTGTAGTCAGTCTCCGAAGGAATCAAAACTTCCAGCCAGCATTGTGAAGAGTGATTTGTCTGGTCCAGGTGTCTGCGCTGTCTGTCCTTTTTAAAGCGAAGCAGAACTAAACTCTGTCAATCAACATTGACTATTTTTAATCCTTATGCTGCTAGCATTAATAAATAGTATTTCCTTGATTTAAACTGTTTTGTTTACATTTCTTCAGTTACTTCCTGGTTTCCAGGCCTAGGCAACCTAATGTCATACACCTCAGGAGACTTAAGGGGGGGGGGTGGAGGAGGGGTTTTCTCAGCTAAACACACCCTTCTGCTTGCAGGCCTGGCCTGAGGGCATATGGATTCCAACAAGTAAATTCTATATGAATCATTTATTGTTTGGGTCAAATCACCTGCTCTTTCTCAAGATGGCCACATACAGAAATGCTAGAAGGTGTTTTTCTCAGCAAAATAAAGCATGGAGATATAGATGGACAAGTGAGATTGATTTAAAAATTAAAAATTGATTAAGTAGTGTTTTTGGTTTGCGGTGCTCAGATCCAGTTTAGTTCTGCTTTAATGTCCTCTTACTTCTAATTCACTAATTTGTACTTTCATTCAAGCTGTTGTACGTTTATCCCCCTGTTCAGCCCCCCTCCAACCCTGGGGATTAAATCTAGCTTTGCCAGTGTTACAAAGACCCCTATTTAAACTTATTCAGGACTTGATGTTGTTATCCTGTAAGGTAGCCACCTTGTGGCCATTAAGCCAACCATAGATGATGATGATCTCAACATTAAATTAATTAATTAAATTAAAATAAGTAATCTGGAAAAGTTAATAACTCACACATTTAAGAGACCCTGTCACCATACTCTTTATTTCCATAACACTCTTCCTATGAAATGTATGTGCATTTAACTTATTTTAGGCATGTTGTTTGCCTTTAAAAGCCTCCCTTCTGTATATATCCAAAAGACCAGAGACTGGCAATAACCCTTCTTGCTAGGCCAACTGAGATGCTGGACAGCTCCCTGCCTGATAGCTTAGGCAGCCTTGGTTTATGTCTTTTTTTTCATGAACCTTGAACTCTTTGCTCCTCCCATAAGCTTAATAATTGAAGCCATGTCTCTGTACTTCCTGTTTGCCAGATTATTGTGTTCTTTCCATCCAATATCTTGCTCTTCTCACTCCTTCTGCCATCCGTATCTTCGCTACCACTTGTTACCGACCTTTGGCTTGTTCCTCGACTATGTTTCTTCTTAAACCCAACCTGCAACTACTGGTTACCTACATTTGACTTGTTTACTGACTATGCATCTGCTTGATCCTTACCTGCTATATCTGCTACTGGAACCCAGCTTGCTGGTGAACCCCAAGTGAGTCACTTATACAGCTGGTCAATGGGAGCCTCTCTACTACTATAGCTACTGGTCTCCAAGCCTGACCCCTAACCGTGACAAAGGTTATGTAGGGAGGTGAGGAGCAGAGGAGTTTTGTTAGCACAGGCAGGCAACCCTCCTAGAACAGGAGAGGGCTAGGATGTGAAAGGAGGGAGGGGACTGTACTAGGGAAGTGACTAATGTTGAAGTAGTCAAATTTTCTAGCAAGTTCAGGGAGCACATAAAAAAACATTTATAGGAAGGAAAACCACTGCCCATTAAGCCTTTAGAATTCTTGAATTGTCTGTGTTTTTACCTGAAGTAAAGCGCTTTAGATACAATTTTTAGCACATTTTTTAGACTTTCATTAAAATATTGATAATTATCTGAACACTGCATTTTTTTGCTAATTATATGATCTAAATGTATTATTTGGGTCAAATAGTGAATAGCATAGTATTTTTTCCTTTACGAAGTAAACTTTTGGTGAAGTCAGTTGTGATTACTGCTTCTTGTGTACAGAATGAGTTAAGCTCATTGTACATATTAAAATCTAGTTGTGCAACCTGCTTTCCAATCTACCTAACTTCTTTGTAAGAGCCTATCTGTATACAAATCAAATGTATTGGTTAGGTAGGTATTTAGATTATAGTTATCATAAATCTAATGGAGATTGTACAGAAATTTTACATTTAGATTGCAATGTGTATGGCTATCTGAGAAATAGCTATAATTTTCATTTTGCAAGCTGGAAGAGCGAGCCCACATCTGTCCCTATAGCAAGGGCTTGCTATGGGGGCAGACACTGAAATAAAGGAGTGGACATTGCCAGTGGAGAAACCCAAAAGAGGAGGTTGGGGGCCCCTCTGTACAAAACCATTGCACAGAGCAGGTGAGTATAACATATCTATTATTTTAATTAAAAAAATGTAACCTTTAATAATTCTTTAACATAGCAACCATGATAATTAAAAAAAATATATATATATATATATATATATATGATTTACTGTATATGATTTGAAAATATATACTGTGATTAAGCAGGATTTAATCATTCTAAATATCAGAATAAATGAATACATTCTTTGTGCTGCACAAAAATAGTAGAAATTGTTTTGTATGAAGTGGTTTGGCAGAATGAAAAGCAGTGCCTCATGCCACCTGTTTAAGTAAAGTAGCAAGTGCCAGTCATCTTGTACTGGCATTATATACAATTTATAGAGCATGTGTTGGAAAATACCAGACTAGACTTCTATTTTATTTTAAACTAAAATCTGGAACATTACCTCTAGTGGGCAAGTTGCCCAGCTCCCCTAAGCCCTCCCAGTTCACTGCATGGGTACCAAAGGACAGCAATGGAATCAAATACTATTCATTCGCCTGAGACTGTAGGTTTTAGGCAGCGTGGGAGGCAAAGCAGTATACCATGTTCTGACATCTGTTGTTCTGTGCAAGTGATATTTGCACTAAAGGTTGATTCAGTTGTTTCCCTTTAAAAGGTGAGCATGCATGTTTCATTCCTTCTCCTGATTTGGGCCCCTGGAAAGGCATACAGCATCTGTATAGCTGGCAGTGAAATGGTATTTCCAGGCAGGCACTCTGTTGGAGGATAGTGAGCCAATCCACTGCTTTGTCTGAGCAGCTGAGAACTTCATCTGAGTATTACCATGGTGTACGGTAACACAGACCTGTTCCATGAGCAAGTAAAGTACTGAGCAAGTGTTAGGGTCAATATTTATAGACCGCTACACTGCAGCTTAGGAGACTCACAGAAATCAGCAAGTGGCTGGCTAGAGATCTTCAGCAAGAAGCTCCGATGGTTCTGATTTTCCCTTCTTTTTATTGTAATCTTCAGGTTTTGGCTTTCCTTGTTGAATTCAAGACTGTCCTGCTACAGGCAATGAGAAGAGGAGCGTGAATTATATTGTAAGTGACCTCTTGTCTTAATTAAGCCTAGCCAGTGCAGCAGGTGTCCTGCTAAAATATTGTGCCTTGCCATTATAACGAGTTTACTGTATATATATATATTTTTTTTTCATAACCAAATTGCCTAAAAAGCACATAAAAATACATGTATATGTAAAATATGTTTTATATATATATATATATATATATATATATATATATATATATATATATATATATATATATATGATTCATTTACAATAAATGACATTTCAATCACTTTAATATAAATACATTTATTTAGAATTGTTATTTAAAAATACGTGTAGCCAGTCAAAGGAATACATTGTTCTTTTAATTTCTTCATTAGTGGGTACCTGGTGGACACTACCTTATCAAACATGTAAAACTGCAATGTTGCTAAATAGAAGTGTATTAAGTGCGTTGCCAGTAATAATGATGGCATTTCACTTATGGCATGAAAACACAAATGGCTGTCAGCATGGGATGCTCCAGGCTTCCTGTGCTGACCTGAAGTATATGGTTTAAAGTAATACATTCATTTTTTACATACCATACATTTAATTTTAAAATTGATAGTGTTAATATTTTAGTATTATTTTTGCCCTTTTTTTTTTTTCTTGTACTGGAGTACCATGATAATCGATTCATGTTGACAAACACTTTAGTTTGTTAAATCTTTTACATTGTGTTATATAAAGTATATTTGACTGTTTTTATATGCTACTGAGTTTTACAACCTGGGGGGTTTTGCATCTGGAGCTGCTTACTTGCTTATTCAATAAAACAGCAAAATAAAAGGAGGTATATAAAGTACTCTTATGTTGTAGTAACAAATCAGCTGTATATTTACAGAAATCAGATCAGTGAATAGTGATTTTATATTGCTGTAGTTTACTGCCCTAAACACATCTCCTGTTTGGGCTGCCCTAAAGTGAATCTGTCATTAGAGACATGACAGATGCCATATTTCAATAGAAATGCTAGTTTCCTGGCTGTGTCTTGCTTATATACACCAATTCACTTACTGGAAGATGCATGCTAGCTATTAATACGTGACAGAGTTCTATATCTCCATTTTTTTTTTCCACAAAAGTTTTTATTGAATATACATAAGTAATGTTTACAATACACACAGCATAACAGTTACCATGGGATCCAAAACAACAATAACATTTTTAAGGAGATGACAATATTGTATGAACATTCAATAAAGTAGGACGTTTAATAACAGTGTCTACTATGGGTCAAAGAATTCTATTGGTATACGCAGTGCCATTGAGACCAATATCACCAGGTCTAACCATGGCTATGTTCTGTTCATTCATCTTGACCACCGATTTGTCAGAGGATCCCGATTACTGGTGATAGGGTACCTAGTTCTTCAGGGTTAATGAGATATTTAAGAAAGGAAAAGGCTGAAAGAAAGGAGAGAGAGAAAGGGAAAAAAAGGGGGGATAGGAGGGGAGGATTGGGGACCGCATCCCGATCCAGCCAGCCCAACCAAGATAGGGGGGGAACACCTGGGGGTAGATTGAATAAATTCAGCCGTTTGTATGCAGAGCAGGAAAATAGACCCTGTCATTTTCAGTAGATTTGAAATGTGTCCAGCAAGCCCAGGTAGTTGTGAATTTTTGTAATCGCTCTTGGGAAGTGTGGATCAGCTCCTCCATCTCCTCTATCTTAGATATTCTTGTCAACCATTTCCTGATTGATGGGGTAGCTGTTGATCGCCAATGCACAGGTACATTGCAAGGGATTTATAACAGGTTTGTTTAGATAAAGACGTATGATGTAAAAGGTACTGTTCAGGCTTAAAGTCCAGGGCATATGCGGTAATCTGTGATATTAGAGAGTGCACTTCCCTCCAGGATGGTTGGACGAGGGTGCATTCCCACCATATGTGGAGCATAAAACCTACTTCTGTTTTGCATCTCCAGTAAGTGTTCGGAATTGTTCGGGAGATTTTGTGTGATCGCGCTGGGGTTCTATACCATTTGGTGGCAATTTTGTAGGCATTCTCCTGTAGTGCTATGTTCAGCGAACCTTTATGTGCGTATTCATATATATCATCCCAGTTTTCATCAGTGAGTGATAATTGTAGGTCCCTTTCCCAGGCGGTGCGCGATGCGTCTATCCCCTGACCAGGGCGGGGGGTTTCTTGGAGTAGTGTGTAAATGTAGGAGATGAGGTATCTTTGTGGTGAGTTTCGAGAGCACAGAGCTTTAAACTGAGTGATTTGTCTCCTCCAAGTGGTGGAAGGGTCCTGTGTCACAAGGAAGTGTCTCAATTGTCTGTATGACCAGAAGGGGAAAGATTTGGTAGGCGATATGGAGACTAGATTTTCATATGATCGTATTCGTCCTCTATGGAAAAGTTTGTGAGCTAACATTTCCTCATGAGGCCATTCTTATTGTAGGAATGATTGCAGTTCCCCAGGAGGAAAATCAGGGTTGCCCCTCAGGGGAGTCAACGGACCTGGGTGTGAGGAGAGGTTGGAGGGGCCTATTGTCTTTTTGAAGGCTGTATATCAGCGGATGTGTCTTTAGGATCTGAGGCCAGTGTGAAGTCAAGAGCCAGGGGAGCGTATGTAATGGGATATTCATAAATGCAGTCTCTAAGGGGACCCACACCTTCTCCAGTTTATAGACCTTTCAGTCTACGATCCTAGTTAATTGGCATGCAAACCTAGTTAACTGGCATGCGATCCTAGTTAACGGCATGCGTCCATACTTATTGTAGGTTATTCTTTCAGAAAGCATTGAGTCCAAAGCTTCAGCATGACAACAAGGCAACTAAAATCCATAGAAGAAGGCCATCAATGGTAGCCCCAAACATCTCCCACGACAAAGTTCATTTAATAAGATATACCTATTAATTTAAATTCACACTACGCAGGCATCAGTAGGACAAAAGTCAGCAGTACCAAATTGTGCTGTTATTTTGAACCAAAAAGTACCTCTTCTTTGATGCATGATGTGACTTAAAGTGATTGTAAAGTCTTGTTTTTGTTTTCAATAAAAATAAAAGTTATACTTACCCGCTCTGTGTAGTGGATTTGCACAGAGCAGCCCAGATCCTCCTCTTCTTAGGTGCCTCTTTGGCTCTCCTGGCCCTTCCCTCCTGTTGAATGCCCCCACAGCAAGCAGCTTGCTATGGGGGCACCCAAGCTGCAGCTCTGTGTGTCCATTTAGACACAGAGCTGCAGTTCAGCTCCACCCCCTCTTTCCCGATTGGCTAACTGACATTGAATGACAGCAGCGGGAGCCAGTGGCACTGTTGCTGTGTCTTAGCCAATCAGGAGGGAGAGTCCTGGATGGCCGAGACAGTCAAGGACATAGCTGGACAGAGATGGAGCTCAGGTAAGTATTGGGGGGGCCGAGGGGGGCTGCTGCACACAGAAGGCTTTGTATCTTAATACATAGAATGCATTAAGTTAAAAAACCTTCTGACTTTACAACCACTTTAAGGACTAGCTTACCTAAGTAATTTGGCAGCATGAGCATTGTGTGTATTTTACATTATTAGAGATTGAACATATAGTATACTGTACATGGTTGTTCTCCCTATAGAGAACATTAACTATTTAAAATAATTAAGTTAAGCTGATCTTTTCTACCTATATAGCTAAAAAGTTCACAGAAGGCTCTACTTTTAATATATCATGGTAGCATGCAATGTATTAAGGATCATTGTCACACACTTTAGTAATGTGTCTTGTGCACTTTAAAACCATACTGTACGTCATCTGCTATAAATATTTTTCACAAACTTCAGGGCTGCCTGAATTTTACCAATAAAGTCTATAACAAATGATTTATTGTAGCTTGAAGCTTAAGGCCATGGCTGAAATTTATATCCATATGACAAGTTTTGACTAATGCCTTAAGTGTCCTTATATAGCAGCCCTGGGGTGAAAAGAGCCTTGAATGAGAACACCTGGGCCATCTTCTCATGCTTTATGTCTTTTTATTATAATGTCCAAAAGCATCAGCAGGCATAGAAAATGTACTGAACAAATGCTCTTTCTAAGGTGTTTTTCTTTCCATTGCACAAAATAAAATTTGAACAGATTCCAATGAACATTAATGTTTCAGACATCATTAGCCCCTGTGTTTGTGTACTCCCACCCATGCTGTAATATAAGCTTAAGGTTAGCTGTAACACAAGAGATCCATACATTGGAACATGACCTGTATATGTGTCATACCTTAACTCAGGAACACGTATGCCTTGCAAAAACACTGCATTTCAGAAACGCATTACCTGGGCCAGAGTGAGTATCATGTCTTGTAACTCACAGACAAAGTGAACTTTGGCAACATTTTCCTGTTCAGAGATGTGTGTCTGTGGTTGCTCCGTGATGATGTATGCTATGTTGTTGAGTTTTTGGTATAATTTGAAATGACTGGGGATTGTTATGGAAACCATGTATGCAAACAAAAATTGTTTATACCGATATACGCAATCCTTCTGTTTTTAAAAGAACAGCATTGCTAACATTCAATGTTATCTATGACTAAAATTATTTTTAATATGAAGCAGAGCTTGAGATCACAGGGGCATGCACCTGAACCCAGCAGGAGGGAAGTTAACTCTTGAAGTATTGTTTCACTGAAAGAGTAGTTGATGGTTGTAAAAGACTTCCAGCAGAGGTATCAAATCAGTTAACAGTAAGGGAATTATAACTTGTTAGGGATAAATATAAGTCTATCTTTACTCAAAAAATTTTGAAAAAAAGCCCCACTTCCCTATGAAACAAAAATTGTCAGGCTCGATGGATCACTTGGTCTTTTTTGCTATCGCTCTATGTTTCTCATATGTTACGGTAACACTTCCCATATTTATACAATATTTGACACATTTAACGTTACTGTGAAGCCAAATGTAGCTTAAAATCATCCATTTTAAGCTTAACAAGGCTTATGAGATGCACAAGGTAGTGTCCCTTAGTGGGCAGCTGAATAAAAAATCAGGAATATAATTTTTCCTATCAAAAGTAGCATCTTTATTGGTTGCCTTTATATTTTAAAAGCTGTATGCTCCTGAAATGTTTGCATACATTGATTTCTCAGCGTTGAAGCCTTTAATTTATAGCTGATGGGTCCTTTAAGATAAGTACTGATAATGATATGTGGGGAATTCAAAAAATTGTTATTGATTTTTTTTTTTAATCTATTTGACTACCTAGTACATGCCCAATTCTTGGTGTTTTTTAATGTTTGAATCATCACTTCAAACATGTTTTTTTTACATAAACGTTTACCAATAAAGGAGAGGATTTTAAAGGGTAAGTTCATGTTTACAGAAAAATCTGTAAAGTAAAAATTACACAGTACCCCCTCCTCACCCCCCCCCCCCCCCCCCAGTCCCACTGACCTGGAGCACGGCGATCCCTTGTTCTGAGCCCTGCTATAGCCGTGTCACCGGTCTGGGGTTTAGAAATCCCTGCAGCTTAATCTCCAAAATTTACCCTGTCAGGAGGTACGTTTAGGAGCATTCTAATTGGTCAGCGCCAACTAATCAGAGCCCATGTAGCCCGTCCTGTCAGCATGGAGGAAGAAGAGTGAAAGCTGAAGGGAATTTCAAAGCGGACTTGTGACACGGCTATAGCAGGGCTCAGAATGGGAGATTGCCCCTCTCCAGTTCAGCGGGACTGGAGGGGGGAGAGGAGGTGGTCCTGTGAAAGTTCACCTTACAGATTTTTCTGTAAAAGTGAACTTACCCTTTAAGTTTGCAAAGTCCTGCCCAGGCCAATTTTCAGCTTTCAGTGCTGTCGCACTTTGAATGCAACATTGTACCCATATGACATTTCTATCATTTTTTTCACACAAATAGAGCTTTCTTTTGGTAGTATATAATCACCACAGTTTTTTTTTTTTTTTTGTGCTACATATTAAAAAAGACTGAAAATTTAGAAAAAAATATATTTTTTTTTTCGTTTCTGTTTGAAATTGCAAATAAGTAATTTTTCTTCATACATTTTGTCCAAAATTTTAACTGCTATATTTCTTTGGTAAAATAACCCAAATCAGTGTATATTATTTGGTCTGTGAGAAAGTTATAGATTCTACATTCTAGTTATAGATTCTGGTAACAATCATTGAAAATTGATCACACCTGATGTACTGACGGCCTATCTCCTTTCTTGAGGACCTAACATGCTAGGACAGTACACATATCCCCAAATGACCCCTGTTTGGAAAGTAGACTGTCCAAGGTATTTAGTAAGAGGCATGGCGAGTTTTTTGAAGCTGTCATTTTTCCCACAATTCTTTGGAAAATTAGGAAATTTCTCACACATGGCATAGGCATACTTGCAACTACACCGCAAAACACATTCTGCTACTCCTCCTGAGTATGGCGATAGCACACATGTGAGACTTTTTTTTTTACAGCCTAGCCACATAGAGAGGCCCAACATCCAAGGAGCACCTTCAGGCATTAGCCACTTTAAGACCAGGCCTTCTTCTGACACTTTTTGTTTAGAAATAAAAATCTGTATTTTTGCTGGAAAATTACTTAGAATCCCCAAACATTGCATATTTTGTAGCGGAGGCCCTAAAGCATAAAATGGTGGGTTTTGCAAATTTTTATGTCACACGGTATTTGTGCAGCAGTTTTTCGAACATAATTTTACTTTTCACACTAACGCATAAATACATTTTAATGAATATCAGTGCACACAAAGACAATATAAGACAATATAATACCCACATTTTTGGTAAAATATAAAATATGGTGTTGTGCCAGGTGAATAGATACCAAACATGTCACGCTTTAAAATTCAGGAAGGTGGAAAAAGTGAATAGAATGGAAGACTTATTCTGGACAACCAGGCAGAAGCGAGAGATATATGTTAAAACATGGACCCCATGGAACCTTTTTTTTAACTCAGAGGAGGGGAAGACTCTCATAGATGTGAACCCCACTAACTGAGAGAGAAGTTAACTCCCCCATTAATAAATAATAAATATTAATAATATTTAATAAAAAAAAAACAAACAGTGAAGTTAGCCCAATTTTTTTGTATGATGTGAAAGATGATGTTACGCCGAGTAAATATATACCTAACATACCTAGTCATGCTTTAAGATTGCACACTTGTGGAATGGTGACGAACTACGGTACTTAAAAATCTCCATAGGCGACACTTTAAAAATGTCTGCAGGTTACCAGTTTAGAGTTACAGAGGAGTTCTAGTGCTAGAATTATTGCTCTTGATCTAACGATCGTAGCGAAACCTCACATGTGTGGTTTCCAAATGTTTTGACATTTGCTGGCGCAACTTACATATGCGGGGGTGCTTTAATTTTTTTTTATTTTTATTATTTATTTTATTTTATTTTAATATTTTTTTTACACTGTCCCTTAAAAAAAAAAAAAAATGTGATTACTTTTATTTCTGTCACAAGGAATGTAAACATCCCTTGTTAGAGTAATAGGCAGTGACAGGTACTCTTTATGGAGGGATCAGGGGTCTATAAGACCCAAAATCCCTCCTTTCCACCAAGTTTGGCAGTTTTGAATGCTGTAATTTTTTTAAAATTTGGCACCTTCAAGTCTTCAGTAAACTGGAAGTGATGTCATAACATTGCTTCCAGGGTACTGGCTTCGTTCGGGTCTGTGGCCAGTCGGTTATCCCAGGAAAGTCCTCCGCTGGCTCTAAAAAAACGGTACCAGGGTGATGCATTTTTCTTGGTTTCTGTTATAACATTTTACAAATAAATAATCTTTCTTCATAAATGTATGCCAAAGTGTATATTTTTACATTTCTTTGGTGAAGATAACCCAAATCAGTGTATATTATTTAGACTGTAGGAAAATTATAGAGTCCACAAACTATTATATATATATATATATATATATATATATATATATATATATATATATATATGAAAATCGATCAGTCTTGATATACTATCTAATTTCTTGAAGCCCGAAAATGCCAGGAGCATACAACTATCCCCCACAAAATCCCCCACAGTATTTTTATTTTATTTATTTATTTATTTTTGTAGTTTCAATAATTTTTATTGAATTTTAAAGTTCACACACAAGAAAAATACAGTATAATACATCTTAACTTATTTTGCAGTCACATAAACTCTATAACACTGTCTTGTAGACTTATGCCGCGTACACACGATCAGACTATATCTGCCAGACTTTCCAGCGGAGGTCCACAGGACTTTTGAAATGAACGGACTTGCCCACACACGGAGTAAAGTCTGTTCATTTTGAACGTGACTCCAGGTAGACGGGACTAGCGAAGGAAGTCAATGTCGCCGCCTCCATCGGCGAGATTGACACCTTGCTAACACCGTCGCCTAGTACTGATTTAAAGGGGAACCCCTACACTGAAAAAAACGGCGTAGGGGTCCCCCTAAAGTCCATACCAGACCCTTATCCGAGCATGCAGCCCGGCCATTCAGGAAAGGGGGTGGGGACGAGCGAGCACCCCCCTCCTGAGCCGTACCAGGCCGCGTGCCCTCAACATGGGGGGTGCTTTGGGGCCCCCCACCCCAAAGCACCTTGTCCCCATGTTGATGAGGACAAGGGCCTCTTCCCGACAACCCTGGCCGTTGGTTGTCAGGGTCTGCGGGCGGGGGGCTTATCAGAATCCGGGAGCACCCTTTAATAAGGGGGCCCCAGATCCCGGCCCCCCACCCTATGTGAATGAGTATGGGGTAAATGGTACCCCTACACATTCACCTGAGGGAAAAAGTGTTAATAAAAAAAACACAACAAAGTAGTTTATTAGACAGCTCCGGGGGTCTTCTTCCGACATCGGAGGTCTTTTCGCCAGGCACCTCTGCTATCTTCTGCTTTTTTACCGCTCTTTTACTAGCGGAGAAGCCCGGCGGTAAAAGAGCAGAAGATAGCAGAGGTGCCACTTTCCCAGGGAGTACTGTGAGTAGTTGGGGATTCTTCCTCAATAGGTGAGCTATCTGCATGTATTTATATTGCTCTGTGGAAGGCAACTTGTATTCTCGTTGTACATGCTAAAAGGTTTAAGTGATGGGCCTTCTTAGATCTCTTCTAGATAGGTAATTTCCTTTTCTTTCCATGAAATAAGGTTGATATCTGGTATTATTTGGGCAAGTGCAGAGATGGGGAGTTTCAAAGGTGGGAATTTGCCACTCCACTGTTGATATTTACGAAGGTGGACCCATGCTCTGATTGATGGTAGAATAGGTGGTGCTAGTTTACTGTCTAGAGAGGTGTTGTGAGGAGCAGTAAGTAAAAAGTCATGTAAGTTCCCCTTTGGAATTTGAGCTTGCCATTACCCATTCCCCCCGCCCTACTGTGTTTAATTAGCTTGCCAAATGCGCATCTAGCTTTTCTGCCCTACCAGAGGTATTTATTCAGTATTGGTTGTAGGAAATTAAAGTAAGAGTTGGGTAGTGGGATTGGTAGAGTCCTAAAAAGATATAATAATTGTTTTAATAGCTGCATCTTAAAAGCTGCAAGTCTGCCCAACCATGATAATTCAGTTTGAGCAAGTTTGTTCAGCTTGACCCCAAATTAATTCAATAAAGGTGTGTAATTGGCTCATATAAGATCTTCGGGTTTAGGAGTTAGTGTGATGCCCAAGTATTTGATACCCTCCTGTCTCCATATGTATGGGAATGTTTGCACTAGATTTTGTTTGGTCTCTTCCGGAATACCTAGGTTTAAGATGTAGGATCTGGTCTTGTTTATTTTATAGTACAATACCCCATTAAACGTTTGCAATGCTAGGTGAACTGAGGCCAAGGAGGTTTTAACATTTGTAAGCATCAGTATGATGTCATCAGTGAATAGGCTGATGGTGTGGGGTCTGCTGCCCATCTGTATACCCATTATTTGAGGATGTGAGCGTAAGTAGGAAGCCAGGGGCTCCATCAATAATCTCAAAATCAGCGGAGAGAGAGGGCAACCCTGTCTTGTCCCACTGGTTATTTCAAATGGGGTAGACAGTGCCCCTGAGATGTAAACTTGGGCCGATGGGTGAGTGTAAAGTGCCATTATTAGAAGGAGCCCTTAAAACCAAACTTGTCAACACCTGTGCTAAGAACTGCCAGTGTATTCTGTCAAATGCCTTCTCTGCATCCAATGCTGCGAGCAAAGAAGGTGTTTTGTGTTTATTGGCCAGATGAATCACATTTATCAGACATCTGGTAGCATCGGCCGTCTGACATCCCTTAGTGAATCCAGACTGGTAGGTAGGATGTCCACCAGTCTAATAGCCAATAGTTTTTTTGCATACATTTTTAGAACAATATTAAGTAGCGATATAGGCCTAAAATTTTGTGGAGAATCTGGATCTTTCCCCGGCTTTGGCAGAGCCACTATCATGGCCTTTAGCATCTCTGGGGGAATGAGGAGGAGGCAGCGGCAGAACCAAAGATCTCAACCAGATGCAGGGTCAAAATATCTTGAAAGGATTTATAATACTCTCCTGTAAAGCCGTCTGGGCCCGGGATTTTGTTGTTTGGTAGAGACTGTATTATCTGTCGTACCTCCGGTTCAGTAATATGGGAGTTCAGGTTAGTAAGGTGTTCAGGGATAAGTTTAATTTTATCTAGGAATGTTTCTGATAGCTGGTGTCGGTTGTGGTATGGTTGGGTCATTCTTAAGATTATATAGTGATCCATAATAATGATTGAAGTCATCCATTATGGCTTGGGGATGGTACTGTTTTATTAAGTAAGTAAGGGGATGTATTATATATGGGATTTGGGTTTTATACCTATGTCCTCTAAGCCGGTTAGCAAGAAGTTTCCCTGCTCTATTGCCACTTGCGTAATAGGACACTTTAAGTTTCCTTGAGGCTTTTTCAAAGTCCTCAATGAAGAGCAGTCTGAGTTGATGTGAATTGATCTGTAATTTGTTGAGAGGGGTGTATCATATTTAGTTTTTCAAGAGCGTCAATTTTTGATATTAATGCTTCGTGTGCTGATGCCTCATCCTCTTATTTCTCACC
Organism: Lithobates sylvaticus; assembly: GCA_028564925.1. Taxonomy (NCBI): domain Eukaryota; kingdom Metazoa; phylum Chordata; class Amphibia; order Anura; family Ranidae; genus Lithobates; species Lithobates sylvaticus. The sequence goes on from CM053026.1 coordinate 523,881,184, forward strand.
CCCTGCTGTATCAGAATACCTCTTACAAATGCCTTATGAGCATTCCATACAATAAATGGCTCGGAAACCGATTCCCGATTATTCTTAAAACATTTGTTAAGCTGTTGATCAATTTTTGACTTGGTCGGAGAATCCTGGAAAAGTCTGGAATTAGATCTCCATATAAATGTAGGGTTGTGGGTGTTAGAGTGCCCTGCTGCCAGTTTCACGAGGCATGATCCAACCAAGTGATTTTATTGATTTTGGCAGATTTACATTTAAACAACCATTTGTCTACCAAGAATAAGTCAATTCTACTATCAGACCTATGGAGAAAAATGTATAGTCTTTCTCATTAGCAATAAGGCATCTCCAGACATCATATAGCTTGTAGGTTCTGAGAACTGATTTTAGTGACGGTGGAGAGCGTTTTGGTGTTGAGGGGGAGTCAAGGGATGGATCAGGAGTAATGTTGAAATCCCCACATAGCAGCAACACACCCCTCTGTATTGAGCAAATGTTCTTCATGATCCTGTGAAAGAACCTGATCTGTCTTGTATTTGGAGTGTAGATATTCGCCACAGTGTAGATAGTGGAGTTGATGTCACATATTAGGAGTATAAAGTGACCATGTGGGTCTGTGATGAGCTTGTGAAGCCAGAAGGCTACTGTATCTTTCACTGCTACCATCATTATTTTCCGTATTGGCAAGGTATATGAATAGAAACTTAGGGTGCGTGCATTTAGGAGGCGACAGAGTATGAAAGTGTGCCTCTTGGACACATAAGATGTCACATTTTTGCTGTAGGGCTTCCTTCCAAAGAGACATTTGTTTGGCCGGATGATTAAGTTCCTTAGAGTTAATGGTCAAAAGATTTACCGCCATGGGAGAAGAGTGTGGTAGTGCCCGATGTTGCGTAATGAGTTACTTACTGTCCAGCATGATGGTGCTCCTTGGTGCCCTTAAAGATGGAAGATCACTTCTGACTGTTAAAATATAAAAGAGAGGTTTACACGAATAAAAGAACATAACAGTGGAAAACAGACAAACAGAAAAAACAGGTGGTTGGGTGTGACTCATAGTCACTCAGAGATGTAGTGGGGGGAAAAAAAGAACCAAAAAAAATACAGTTCGGATCAGAGGGAAATCCTCCCAAGTGGATAACAGTATGGATGAGCATTACCCTTATCCAGGTTAGTTATGAGTATGGGCGTTCTTGTGAGCTACTGTACGACATTCATGGTTAGAGCTGGTGTAGTTACCATTCTGACGGGGATGTGCTTGAGGATCATGGATAATTCCCCATGTATTTAGTAGGGCCATGCCTTTAGCAACTGAATCCATCACATGTTCTGTGTCATCTTTGGTAACCATCAGCTTCGACGGGAATCCCCATCTATAACTTAGCTTGTGATTCCTAAGGGCTTTTGTGATAGTATTCAGGTTTCTGCATTTTTGGAGTGTGTACTGAGACAAGTCTGCATAGAATTACAGGCTGGAGTATGGGACAGGGATCTGGTCTCTCTGTCTGGATGCTGCCATTAACCATTCCTTAGCATGGTAAAAGTGAAGTCTCATTAGGACATCCCTAGGTATGTTGTCAGATCGATAAATGGGCTTGGGGAGACGGTGTATTCTGTCCACTGTGAGGTCTAAGGCAGACATATCAGGCATTACTTTATTGAATAGCTGGGAGACATAATTGTGCAGGTCTTGCTGCTGGACAGATTCTGGTATCCCCCTTATCTTCACATTGTTCCTTCTGGACCTGTCCTCTATATCCACCATTTTGGCCTTAATCATCATCATTAGCATCTACCAAGTCATTAATTGTGGTTGCATATTCCCCCATCTTGCTCTCTATGTGTAATATGCTATCTGAGACAGACCGTAGCTCTGAACTGAACTTGTGTACACAAGAGAATATAGAGAGTTTCTAAGGGAGAGAGCTTCTAGGGGAGACTAACATTTCCTTCAGAACAGTGTCTCTAACAGGCTGGTTATTAGTGGGAAATAGATATATGGAGTCTGGCAGTTCCCTGGTGTCATCCCCTGAATCATGGAGAGAGCTAACCTCATGATCTACATCTGCAGCATCCATTCGGAATCTTGCCTTTTCTGGGCTCCCAGAGGATGACGTAGCTGGCAAAGATTGTGGGCTTTTAGGAGGGCTGATGGTGTCTCGTTCCCCAGGTGTTGTGGATCAAGATCGCCGGGTTTAGGTGAGAGAAAATGGTCCTGGTAAGGCGATGTGAGCCGTGGTATTCCCGCTGGTACCATTGCGGTCTCCGGCTAGCTACGCCCTCCCGTCCAAGGTATTTATTAAGAGGCATGGCAAGTTTTTTGAAGTTGTAATTTTTGTCACAATTTTTTGGGAAAATTAAGAAATTAAATAAAAAACATTTTCACATTTTATTTCTTTGTTTTTACATTTTGTCACCAATGCAGTACAGTGTAGTCATATAACTGGTGTGGTGGTGATCAAGAACAATGACTGGTGACAGTATGTAAGAATTTTTTTCCAATTTTTATAAATACCTTTTTCATTTTTTAATATAGTTTTTTTCTACATGACTGTAAATTACTATGATTGCTTATAACTGGGAATTTTACAGTTATAAGCAACCATTTTTTTCTGAATGAAAACTATTCATTTAGTGTTTACTATTGTGATTAGCTGTGATTGGCCGCAGCTAATCACATGGTACAGATGGGCTGTGATTAACCCTGTCTGTACCATGTGATCATTGTGAGCAATCACAAGGCTCATCACAATAGTACACAATGAAAGGCATGAATTAAATAATTTAATTGTCAACAATTGCCTTGATCTGCTGTAATAGGCCAGTGGGCGGTACAGTGTTCTGTCATCGGCCATATCCAGTGGACACTGCGGGTGACAGATCATGCCGGAGCGAGGTCCATGGAGTGTGTGCAAGGCACGATACTGAGAGGACTTCATAGGATGTCCTCCGAGGATAATAGGGCTCTCGCCCAGCCATTGTATTGCAATAGGCCAGGCAGGAAGGGGTTATTAATGCTTAAATTAAACATTGAAAATGCCTTATTGCTTTTAATAACATGCTTCATGGATGCTCTAAACCTGCCTGTGAAGTGGTAACTGTACAATGTATACTACAGCAATAGTGACACTTACAAAGAAAAAAATACCATTTAATTGCCTAGTATGGCCAGTGTCAGTATTGTCATTGACCAAATATTGCCATGGACATTGACCAAATATATTAACCACCACACCCACTGCTTTACAGATTACTGATTAGCTTTCAACCAGGAATCTGTCATTCGGTAAGGAGTAGCAAGGGGGAGTGGACATGTTTGTGGGTTAACGTTTTGGTTTATTTTCATTTGGTTCATTGTGATTGATGAAGATCTGCATTGCTGGCCAAAGTGATTGTTGATAAATTCACATCATGGGATATTTTTCTTTTGTTTAATAAAGGTAATCCTAAAGAATACCTTGAAACAGTGTACAATGAGGTAGACTCTTGCTTCATATACTTTAGATAATGGTAGGTCTAAAGGAGATTACACATTCAAATTGAATAGTGCAAGGTCAGCTTTTTTTTTTTTATCAAAACTTTTTTTATTTATAAATTGCTCATACAAAACAAAATTCTTTTCAACATTTCACATTTTGATCAGTACAATCTTGGTATACAGAATATTCAGTTTCAGTACAACCAGAGCAATAACAGGGTACCATGTAGGTAAACATTTATACATTAATTCCCCCCCTTACCCAAATCAAACTTGCACTGTTGACTCACAGTAAGTTTGTCAGATTCTATTCTCTCTTCATCTGCTGATTATCTAGAGTCTGGTGCATATTTATCACCTTCTTAAGGATATATCTCCTTTCTCTCTGTCTCTCTCTCTCCCCCGCCCCCAGCCCCGCTATACTTGCCTACATTAACAATCTATCCAGCACCAGCTGAGGAGGAGCTAGGCTGGGGTCCTCCAACCACGGTTGCCATATAAGGTCAAATTTACCCTGCGCATTCCTATGCTTGTATGCAAGATTTTCCCTGAGAAGTATTGAGTTCACATAACCAATCCACTGTTTTACTGTCGGTACCGTGGGTGCCATCCAATATCTTGCGATTAGCTTCCTGGCCAAGTACATTAGTCTGGTAATCATATAATACATTCCTTTCGGGTACATTTCACTGTCTATGGCCCCCAGTAGATATACCAGGGGGTTCATCGGGATTGGTACTTGTGCCAGTCTATCAATGTGTTGAGACACCTCTGCCCAGTACCTGTGCAGCTTTGGGCATCGCCATAATAGGTGGATGAAGTCCCCCTGATGGGCCCTGCATTTGGGACATAGTGGCGAATCCCTTCTACCCCACTTGTGTAATTGTGTCGGGGTTCTGTATGTCCTGTGCAGGATATACAATTGTGAAAGTTTATGTGAAGCTGAGATGGAGACCGCCGGTATCGACTCAAGTGCCATATCCCATTGGTCTCCATCTATCTCCCCTATGTCATCTACCCATTTCTTTCTACACGAAAGGGAACCATGATCCTGGACTGAGGAGGAGAGTTCCCCATATACCTTTGATATGAGCCCTTTCTGGGAGTCTGCCTGCAGGACCTCCATCAGCAGTCTAGACGAGGATGCTAGCAACGAGCATTCTTGTTGTTGTGCTTCTAATGCATGTCGCAGTTGCAAGTACTGATAAAAGCCCCTGGGGGTTAGTTGGAATTCTTGACATAGTTGCCCATAGGTTTTAAGTATCCCCCCTTCATATATTTGAGGAAAAAAACAAATCCCCCTACCCCTCCAATGGGCGAACCCTTGTAGTTTTTGTATTTCTGCGTAGTTGGGGTTATTCCATATGGGAGTGAAGGGGAGAGGACCCTCTAATTTCAATATCCTTTTAATCTCTGACCATGTTTTCCTTAGTAGAACACTGCTAGTGGATGTGTGTGGAATGCTAGGGAGGCCTTTTTCCATATGTGACCCTGCCTTCAAGGAGGGGTCAGACCCTACGACCAATCGGTTCACCGGGTCACTGTCTTGTTCTTTTCCCCATCCCGCCATCTGCTGAAGCTGTGAGGCTAAAAAGTATCTTTTCGGGTGGGGTACCGCTAGTCCCCCTCTGTCTTTCCCATATTGTAATGTGGTTAGGCTAATTCTGGCTACTTTTTTCTTCCATATCAGGTCCCGCATTAATTTGTCAATCTTTTTAAACCATTTGCTCGTAATCCACATAGGTGAGTTATGAAAAATGTATAGTAGCTGTGGGGCCCATACCATCTTTAATAAGTTCACCCTTCCTACCACCGAGAGGGGTAGTTTGCACCAGCTGGTGCACTTGAGTTTTTGTTTTTCCAATAATGGGCTTAGATTCAACCGAACATAGTCGGATGCATCTGGAGACACCACTACCCCTAGGTATTTGAACTTGGTCACCACGGCTATCTGATTTGCATCTACTGGCAAGGGGACAGTCATAGGGTCAATAGGCATTATAGTCGATTTGGACCAATTAATGGTGAAGCCCGAGAAGTTACCGAATTTCTTGATTATTCCCATAACTGCTCGCAGAGAAGAGTCAGTGTCCCCCAGATACACGAGTGCGTCATCCGCATACAAGGAGATTTTTTCTTCCCACTGACCCCTCCGAAATCCCACCACCTCTGGCGCATTGCGTATCAGGATGGCTAGCGGTTCCACCGCTAGGGCGAACAGCAATGGGGATAGTGGGCACCCTTGTCGAGTGCCCCTGTGCAAGTCAAATGGCATGGTCAGATTACTATTTATGCGGATTCTGGCCCTAGGTGTAGAGTATAAAACCCTCACCCAGGCAATGAAGTGTTCTCCCACTCCAAATCTTGCCAGTATGTCCAGGAGGTAGGGCCACTCCACACTGTCAAACGCTTTTGCAGCGTCTAGCGACATAATGGCCCTACCACCCGGGTTATCTACCGGTATATGTAGGTTCAAAAATAGTCGTCGGATATTGTCAGCAGTAGATCTCGTTGGAATGAAGCCCGACTGGTCTCGATGTACCAGGGTGCCTATTACTTTCGAGAGTCTGGTAGCCAATATGCGAGCTAATAATTTAACATCTGCATTGAGCAGAGAGATGGGCCGGTATGAATCCGGTACATCTTATCTTTGCCCGGTTTGGCCAGAACGACGATGACCGCCTCCTGCATACTATCAGGTAGACGTCCATTTTCTAGTGCCTCCGAAAAGGCTTCCAATAGGGGCTGTAAAAGGATTCCACTATACCGCAAATACACCTCAGCCGGGAGACCGTCTGATCCCGGGGATTTGTGGCGTGGTGCCTCCTTCAGTGCCTCTGCCAGCTCAGGTAATGTGATTGGAGAATTCAACATCTCTCTGTTCAGCGCGGATACCTGCGGAAATGGACAGGATTGCAAAAATTCTGCCATTTCCGGTGGGTCATATGTGGTTTTAGAGGTGTAGAGATCCTCATAGAAATTGTGGAACACATCTAAAATGTCAGAGTTATGAGTTTTTATGTCTCCTGCCTCATTTTTTATAGCTAAAATGTTGTTAGAGTCCCTTTGTTCCCTAGCCACCAGGGCTAGGAGGTGTCCGGTATTCTCCCCCTCCTCAAAATAGCTCTGCTGATGGAAGTATTGTCTTTTCTCTGCAGCGGACAGTATCACTGAATTGTATAGGGATTGTGCCTCTGTCCAGGAATCATGGTTGACCTGTGATGGGTCTGCCACTAATGCCTGTTCCCTCTCTTTCATGTCTTCCCGTACTCTGTCCTCCCATTCTCTTGAGCGTTGTTTTATACCTGTAATTTCTTTTATGATACAGCCTCTGAGGAAGGCCTTCAGGGAATCCCACAGTGTAGCTGCACTGGTGGAGCCCCTATTGTAGTACAGGAAGTCCCTCAGTGCCTCCACAATTCCATCCGGTGACGGGAATAGGGTCAGCCAAAAAGGGTTCACTTTCCATAACGGGCGGCTCTTTTCAGTCATATCCTGTAGTAGAACCCAAAATGGAGAGTGATCTGACAGGAGGCACGGCTCGTAGGCCGAGTCCCTCACCCTCAGCATTAGAGTGTCATTCCCCAGACCCAGGTCAATTCTAGAGAGTCCATCGTGTGTGGCCGAGTGACATGAGTAGCATCTGTCTTCAGCATGTCTCTCACGCCACACATCCCGGAGGCCCATCTCTGATAGTAGTAGAGCAAATGCAGTTTTCCCTCTCTTTGGTTGTATCCGCCCAGGTACCAGAGGTTTCCTGTCCAGACACAAATCCAGAGTATTATTGAAGTCTCCCAATACCATTGCTGGGACATCTGGAAATAGAGCTATAAATTGTGCTAGACTTTTTAATGGAGCTGCTGAGAATGGTGGTGGGATATACATATTAGCAAGTATATACGGCTGGCCATTGATCTTACACAACAGGAAAATAAATTTACCCTCTTTGTCCGCTGCTGAATGCACTCAAAGGAAACGGTATTTGAAATCAGGATGCTGACCCCTCTAGAGTAGGAGGAGTGCATCGAGTGAAACTGTAATGAATATTTACGGGTGCGCAGCAAATGGACAGAGTTGGGTTGCAGGTGCGTCTCCTGGAGACAAACAATTTGTGGCTTCAATCTGCTAAAATATTTAAATACTGCATTTCTTTTCAATTTGTCTCCTAGCCCTCGTACATTCCATGACAGTATCAATAAACCTGTCTTTTGCGTATCAGTCATGTAAAGAGGTAGTCCAATGCGTGATCACATTAAGATATGACGTGTGGGTGGGCCAGGGGATTCCCTCCCGGGGATCTAACACACCTGCCACATAAGGGGGAGCATTTCTATAAAGTGCATGTGTAGATAGGGAGAGCAGTTGCAACCACATTACCAATCGTTGACAGGTACAGTGCTTGATCTGTGTGGTGGGGACTTGACGGTATGTAGGAGCTGAGGATCCAATTCTCATCCGAGCAATCTGCGGAGACCAAAGGGAAAACAAGAAGAGGGGGAGAGAGAGAAGCACAGTCATGTTCGGCGGGTTCCCCCGCGTCGTGGCCAACAGGGCCCGACTAAAAGAAAAAACAAAATGCAAAATTAACAAAAAAAACCTTGTTAAAGGTAGGACCAATATACACCCCCTAACCATTGGGGGGCTTAGCAGTCCTCGCAGGACGTATTGATAGGGGCTCCATAGTGGCCAAATGGCATGTCTTCCGGGCATGCCTAAAGAAAATAAAGAAAGAGAAGAAGGGAAATCTTCCTTTTCTTGTGTTCCCCTTTTCCTGGGGGGTTAAAAATAAAGAGAAAAAAAACCCCCAACTGCAAAGTGCATAAACTGCAGGCTGCCTTTGCCGGCTCCGCCATCCGGCTAAGGGTAATTCAAAGCGCCTTTAACTTGAATGTTGCATCTCTATCTTATAGTAGTTAGGGTGGGTGCTGAGCTAGTTGCCTCTCTTCTCTATCCAGCCAATGCATTGCAGACTTGGGGTTATCAAAGAAGAGCGATTCACCATTGACAAGGATCTTCAGTTTGGCAGGGTACAACATAAAGTATTTGACGTTAAGGGTTCGGAGCCTTTTTTTAATGTCCATGAATTTGGATCTTTGCCTTTGCACTTCTGCAGAGAAGTCCGGAAACAGGGAAACTTTTGTGTTGTCAATTTTTACAACGCCAGCAGTTCTGGCCTTAGTCAGGATAGCGTCTCTGTCCTTATAGTTCAGGAGGCGAAATAGGAGGGGTCTGGGGGGGGGCACCCTGCGGTGGTGGTCTAGCAGGGACCCTGTGCGCCCTTTCAACAGCAAACATTGGCGAAAACGCTTCCCTGCCAAAAGTGTCAATCAGCCATGCTTCCACAAATGCCACTGCGTTCTTCCCCTCTGTTCTTTCTGGGACCCCTACTGCCCGTATATTATTTCTGCGCAAACGGTTCTCCATATCTTCCAAACGGTTTGCGTTTGTATGTGCCATGTCATAAATTCTATCAACATCTTTCTGCAATGGCTGCCATTCATCCTCTATAGTGCCTAATCGGCCCTCCAATGCTGATGTGCGCTCTCTTAACTTCTGCATGTCATGCCGCACAAGGGACATCTCCACTTTCATCCCCTTTACTTCCCCAGCTAGGTCAGTTATAGAGGCATTGCAGGTAGTCACTGCCGTGAATATGTCTCTTAGGGTGGGCTCTGGGTCAGCTTCTCCCTGTGGAGTCACCGCCGCCATTTTAGAGGCCTGGCGGCCTGTACTCACAGTTCCTGAGGCCTGGTTTTCATCCAGCAGTCTCGGTATGCCTGTCATCAATCCACCCTCCGGCTCACTGAGCTCATCTCCGGAGTCCATGTGCTGCGGGGTTGAGGGATCTTTCAGGGCCGCGTTCTTGCCAAACAGCCGCTGTGCGGCCTCCTTTGCTGACCGGGGCGAAAGGCCGCCATCATGGCCGGGGGTGTCCGGAATGTTTTTGGCTCCCGCTCCTCTCCTGGCCATGCTCGGGTAAAAATATACCTGGCCGAGTGTCGCGCTGCTTCCCCTGGATCGATTGCGGGTACTCTCGGGGTGATACTGTGCAGGATGGCGGCGCTCTGATCAGGATTCTGCAGGATTCTCGGCGGAGCTGTCTCAGGCACGTCCTACTGCATGCCGCGCGTAGCCACGCCCGCAAGGTCAGCTTTATTATCAGATTTGGAATTTTAAACTCCTCGAGGACACAAACTGATGTGAATGTACAGTATGTAAAGCGCTGGGTAAAGTTTTGGGTGCTATATAATTGCCTGTTGTAATAATAATGTGGCTGAATCAGATGACATCTGTGCTTGGCCCTCAAGTCTCCCTGTCACTGTCAAGAGGGATGTGATTGAACATGTCATTAAACTCACTTTAAATGCTATTGCCTTCTTCCCCCACCAAAAGACATGGCACCATCCTCCTACTTCCCTCTATTCCTCCCTCCCCATTCCAGTCAAACTATTTGTAATGTTGGCCATGCCAAGACATCAAGGTGGTCAGATCATTTGAAACAAAGCTCTCTTGGCACTAATGACTGTCCTCAAAATGTTTATGGACAGCCTAACTAACTGAAGAGCTTAGATCCCTATATAGGTGGATTTCCCTTACCTAAGTAAAAATGTAAAAAATGTTCCACTATGTTTAGTATTAGAAATTGGAGCATATGTTGAACAAGGGGCTTTTCTGTTGTAGAGGGACCAGGGTACCCATTACATCTGTGGCTTTTGGCTTCATGTTGGGTGCACAGTTGTCTCTAGTATATCATTTTAGCCATGGAAACTTTGCAAAATGTAATAAAAATCTGAATAAATAACATGATTTCTTTAGTGGTCAGTATGGCATTTCAATTTAATTTTGTTGTTCGCATTTTATATGTATGTTTATTCTTTTATTTCTTTTTTTTTTGTTATAATAACTATAAATGGATCTTAATAAATGTCCATTCTCCTACATACAGTACATATTAGGGATTAGTATTCCAGCTTTCACCTTCCCTACATCACATAGGTAGATGATGATTCAGTCCTAACAGAGGACTCGGTAGGTGGAGCCTTCTCTAGGGTCATAGAATTCCAGGTGTTTTCTCATCCTTATTCCAATCAATGACACCTCCAATCTAATTACAGTAAGATTAAACAGTAGGGTATTTTAATACTGTGTGTATAGAAACAGACCGGATATGAAATTGTTCCAATGGGAATTAACAAGTAAAATGTGTACTAAACCCGAAGCAGACATAGTCTACCATTCCATAATAAAACATTAAATGTAGACTTATTAAAACAGATATGCAGGCATAGGAAGTAATTGCATTATGTGAATATGAAATAGTAAATCTTTCTTTATTTGATAGTAGTGTTTTTTATGTTTTAGAGAGGATTTTAATGTGGTTGCAGAAGCTGAACTATAAAGTATTTTTTTTTACCTGCCAACTAATTCTGAAATATGGACTTACTTGCCAGAAAATACATAAGAGTAACAGCAATATTGTTAGGTGATTGCAGTGTTTTGATGTTTTAGAGAGGATTTTTTTTATGTGGTTGCAGAAGCTTAACTAAAAAGTATTTTTCACTTGTCGACTAAGTTTTGAAATACAGGTTTACTTGCCAAAAAAATGCACAGGTGTAACAGCAATATTGTTAGGTGACCTCTTGCCTATATCTTTGATCTAATTGTAAAATTGCAGTGCCTGAATCTAGTGATGTAGAACATAATGTTAATTATTCTGCCCCCACCCCATCAAGCTTAAAATTAAATTTGGATTCAAAATTAACAGATGCATTGTTTTGAGGCTTTGACCTGGAAAATTTCTTTGACATTTGTTAGAATTTATGGACCATTCTTTAATCATGAAAACAGCAATTTCACAAGTTTCAAAGCTAAACACAATATTATTTATCAGGTGCTGTTGGTGAACTAAAAACGTTTTTGCCTTTTCTTTGTTTAGCTTGCAGAATAAGTTTATGGTGCTCTTTCTAGTCTTATCTCTATGATAATGTCCAGCAGCATTTGCAGTAATAGTTGTGTCTAGTAATTCTGAAATCCTGCTACGTGTGCAGTGTCATAAGAGTTGCTAGAAAATTGAGTCTGACAATGTGAATAAGCTACAGTGACCCAGGACATAGAGTTCTAAGGAGTTATCTCAAGGTTTAGAACATTTTATTTGTGAATTAATCAAATTAAGAACTATTTGAACTTTGCAGCCTTTGCAATTTAAAGATAAGTAGCAGACTGTGGTCCAGAAAACATACATGCCACTCCAAGCATGTTTAAAGTGGTATTAACCAAAAGCCAATATTTATTATATTGCAGCTTACCAATTATTAGCTGTGATGGCTGCATTCATTTTAGTTTTTAGGCTTTCTTTCTTTCTATTATCATCTGGTGATCTGACCAGTAAGTCTGTTGTTTTTCAACAGAAAAGCTCTCTTGCAGTTTCATGAACGAGACAGAGCATTAAACACTGACAGGGTGCTTAAATGATCAGGTGTTATTCATTTATGTAAAACCTTTATCCCCAAAAATACAAATAAACTATCCCTGTGTCTGCTTGTAAAGCATTAGCTGGAGTTCAGCTTCAATTTGTTACTGTATTTAAATCTGCTGGTACATCTAACACTCCCCTCCCTCCAGGCCCCCGTACACACGGTCAGAAATTCCGACCACAAAATCCATCGGATTTTTTCCGACAGATTTTGTCCGAAACTGGTGTTGCATACACACGGTCGGACAAAGTTGTCGGAAAATCCGATCATTTTGAAAGTGGTGACGTTCGTTGCGTACGACGGAACTACATAGAGGCTAGTAGCTAATAGCTTTGGTCTTGTCATTTGATCTGAGCATGCATGGCACTTTGTCCGTCGGAATTCTCTACACACGATCGGAAAAAGTCTGACCGGACTTTGTTGTCGGAAAATTTGAGAGCAGGATCTCAAATTTTTTCCGTCGGAAATTCCGATGGAAAAAGTGCGATGGAGCCCACACACGGGCGGATTTTCATGCAACATGGTCCGATCGGACATTTTGCATCGGAATTTCCGACTGTGTGTACGGGGCATAACAGTGCTGTTGTCCAGAAATGCCCCATGTGCTTCTTCCTCCAGAGTAGTGTCTGTAAAATACAAGAGGTGTGTTACTGGCCAGATCACCAGGGGAAAATGTTTAAAAAAAAAAGAACACAAATACAGCCACAACATTTAATGATTGGTAAGCTGTATATATACATTTTTTTAGTTTGGGGTTGAATACCGCTTTAAATGATGCATGTTAATGGAAAGAAGATACTAGAAAATGCAATGTTGCTTGGAATTATTTCACTACCATTGTTTAACGAAGACAGTTTTTAAACTCTTTACTGAAGGCTGTGTTGAATGAAGATCACTTGTGAGTATAAAGGCTCAGGGGGGCCTTTGCAGCGACATTGCATGAGCAAGGTGAAAGTGTCTCTTTAAAGAATTATACAGTCTAAATTGTATTGTGTATGTGTCAGAAATGAGGATTCAACCCAGTGTCCAGCTCTCAAAAGTGATGCTTTTAGTGCTGGATTCGATCCTGTGCCATACATTGTGACAAATCTCCTTTAACTGGTCATGCAAGATTGAATTGTATGTAAGAAAACAACAGCTAAAACATGAAAAACCATAAAGAATAAAAAAAAACATGAAATTGTCCCTAATATAATTATAGCTTCTCTTTAAGCCTTTCCAGAGCGATCACTGATCGGTGTAATGCTTTGGCACTGTTGTCACTTTATTTTCATTTGTCTTTACAGCGCTAGCAGGCTTAAAATTTATGATTCGCTATTTCTTTCAGGCTACGTATTTTATTTCAATACTTCATCTTTGTTTATGAGGAATATATTTGGAGAGATTTGTAACTAAAAAGAACAGCTAAGAAAAAATAAAATTGGTCCAGCTGGTTACTTTCCAGCTAAACAAAATTCTTTGATAAATGTGATGGTAGTATTCATGTGCCATGCTTGTTAACCCCCTTTCGCCTCATCATTTTTTTCCATTCTCTGCTCATGCCCTGCAAAGCAGGCATAGGTCTAAATGGAGCGTTGGTAACCTGGAACATATTATATCCAAGAAACACAGCTAAGGAGCAAGCAAAAATAGCTTAGATGTATGCACATAGATTGTTTTCTCTGAAACTTCAGCTCCATTTAAATGTTATTTCAGCAACAATAATCATAAAATTTTTAAGAGCATGGGTGGGTTGCTTTTTATGGAAGGTTCCAGTCCGTGTTAGGTTTCAGGCTGAAGCCAAAGTTTATTCTTGTTATATTTGTAACAGATTGAACCTGAGAACAGAGGCTACTTGTCCTACTAAAACTCCCGCTCAGCAGAACAGACGGGCTCATTAACAGGTCAGCTAATCAGGTCGTAGTTTATGGAAATTGCATGCTAAATACGCAAGTCTTGGCTCAGTTAAATATCGAGCTGAACATGAAATTACAGATGTGCCTGGAGCAGTGTTTATGTTATCTGAGTGTAAATTTCCTCTCAATAAAAATAGCGGTGGGCTACCTTAACTAATGAGGGGACCATAGCTTTACTCTACACATAATCTTAAGACTAGTGTATGTGTCTTTATCACACAGCTCACAACATGGGAGCAGGGACCTGGAATAAAATCTCAAAATGGCTTTTCCACAGCTATAACACAATAATCTATATTTTATATGTTACATTAATGATCTGCTGGAACTTTTCAGGTCTCTATGATAAATATCTAAAAAGGTTTTGGCAAATAAAAAAGTAGTGAAATACCTTCCTTGGTTCAAAATGCAGCAATCACTTAAGCCAAAATTAATACTTTCCAAAAAATATTGGAAATCTGAACCTTTTCTTTTCCTTGCTCACTAATAAAACAATAGCTTTTATGGTTCGCATTAAAACAACACCAGAGTAGTATTCTGTGCTAGGAACAGCAGTCAGAATCTATCTTTTACACTGGAATGTACTGAAATTACACTGATTTATTGTTTTTGAAATATTTTTAAAGCAAACCCATTCTTTGTCCGAATAGGGTGAACTAAAAGATTTGATCGAGAGTTGGGCCTCTTCACTGCTTACACTTACCTGGCCCATACTCCTCAGCTGCCTTGTTGACTCCATGACATATCTGATACTGTAGGAAAGTGTAGGAAAAGCATGTGACTAAATCTATTTTCTCCCATGATGCCTCAGTCAGTGCCTGAGCGCTGGACCTGAATGCTATTTAGGCTCTGATCCAAAGTGACTTGAAACTTAACTTTTAATTGTACTGTCTGCCCTTAAGTTGTAAAGCACTGCGTAAACTGCCGGTGCCATATAAATCCTGTATAATAATAATAACCTGTATGACTTTGTGACGATGCAGGAACACAATAGGGAGCCAGGGCGTCGCCTCCCTATTACAAAGATGGCTAAATATGGGCATACCTGGCAGAATTACTACACATTACTTTGGTGCACGGCGGGGAACCCGATGCGCGTAGCCGGCGGGCGCGATCGCCACCGGCCACCCGTCTCACATGCAAGAGAACAGGAACAAGGATTTGTGTGTGTAAATCCCTGTTCTGTCAGGGGAGAGGAGACATATAGTTTGTTCCTATTATGTAGGAACAATGATATGTCTCCTCCCCCAGTCAGTCCTATCCCCTTACAGTTAGAACACACCTAAGGAACACACATGTAACCCCTTGATAGCCCCCCTAGTGTCAACCCCTTCCCTGCCAGTGACATTTACACAGAAATCAGTGCATTTTTATAGCAGTGATCACTGTATAAATGTCAATGGTCCCAAAAATGTGTCAAAAGTGTCCGATCTGTCCGCCTCAATAACGCAAAACCGATGAAAATCGCAGATCACCGCCATTACTAGTAAAAAAAATAATAATAATAAAAATGCCATAAAAAAGCCATAAATCTTTCCCATAGTTTGTAGACGCTATAAGTTTTGCGCAAACCAATCAATATACGCGAATATATAGCGGCCTAAACTGAGGAAGAAATTAGTTTTTTAATAACATTTTGGGGATATTTATTATAGCAAAAAGTAAAAAATATAGTTTTATTTTTCTCAAAATTGTCACTCTTTTCTTGTTTATAGCACAAAAAATTAAAATGGCAGATGCTATCAAATACCACTAAAAGAAAGCTCTATTTGTGGGAAAAAAAAGACATCAATTTTGTTTGGGTACAGCATCGCATGACCGCGCAGTTGTCAGTTAAAGAGACACTGCGCTGTATAACAAAAAATGGCCTGGTCATTAAGCAGACAAAGCTCCTGGTCTGTAAGTGGTTAAAGAAACTTGAATATTTAAACATATTGAATATAACTTTAGGAATTACATTATCATGTTGAAAGCTTTTATGAGATTTTAGTGATTTTAGGGGGGGATTTACTAAAACTGGAGCACTCGCAATCTGGTGCAGCTGTGCATTTTAGCCAATCAGCTTCTAACTCCAGCTTGTTCAATTAAGCTTTGGCAATAAAACCTGGAAGCTGATTGGTTTCTTTGCAGAAGTGAGCCTGATTTTTCAATCTCTAGTTTTAGTAAATAAACCCCTTAGTGTGTATATGTTCTCTAATGTTAGTTATGTTGTGTGCTCTTTTCCTTTTTTCCTACATTTTATACATTTATTTATTTTCACTTGCCTGACTTCCCTAACTTGAGGGCTAAGCTCTATCTAGCTACCAATCCCTTGTCTAATGAAAGCACTTAAGTGACTATTACAGGCACTGTAGTCTCGGTAAAGGATATCTGTACTGAGATAAATATTGTGTCTGTAATTAAGCCCCTATTAAGAATACTAGTTGTCTGGGCTGTATTTGGTTTCAGTGCTTTCTAAATCACTAACCAGAACAAGCATGCAGAATACAAAAATTCAAAGTAAAGTCTAAACTGTGTGTTCTGTATACTTGTTATATTTGAAACCATTGAAAGAGCAGACAGCAATTAGTATAACAGGTAGGCAATTAGCATTTTTAAAAGAAGAGGTCATCAGTGGCACTCTTCATGTACAGGTTTCCTTCAAGGGTGTAGGCAGGTAGGCAAGCTTTAGCCCAGAGGGCAAAAAATTCAGACCTCTGTAACAACCTGAAAACAAATGAAGAGACATGAAAGGGAGGTTTTTGGTGTATGGCAAAGGGAGTATGAGATACAGAGTTTGGAAAAGTTGTGGTCAGGCTGGACAGTATATGTGCGTTAAATTTTTTTTTTTTTTTTTTTTTTTTTTTTAAGTAAAGAAATGGGAGGGGGAGCTGTAGAATAGAGCCACAGTGCACCTAATGGTTAAGCAGTGCAGCTTGATCCAGAACACACTTACAGCTACCTGCTGACTGGACAGTAAAGAGTAACAATACTGATTGCATCATCCCTAATAATTATGTATTTTGTGTGTTTTTTTTTTAATATCTGCCTCCAATTACGCTTTAAGGGTTTAGTCATGCATATTGCAGAACTTTGCCTTTAGTTAAAACTGCCATAAGAGAAACACAAAGGCTGCCATTACAGACCTCCCCCTGAAGATGCTAAATGCTGTTATGCCTAACAAGGTCACTGACAAGTAAGTATGTAGACCAAGAAAGTCAAACTAAAGTCAAAAGCATACAAATTTTTGGTTAGTGATTGAAAAATTTGGCAGAAGGATCAGCATGGTACAACTAACATTTTTCAAAAGGTTTGGTTGAGTGCGGCAGCCTCCATGTCTCTCTTTCATGCCAGATTTCCACACCAAGCAATGTACCAAATTTTTGTACTGCCGCTGTGACGGACAACATAGGATCAATTTTTGCATAAATGGCTTCCTATGTCGTGGATGTGAAAGAAGCATAATTCACTATATCACAAAATCTGAAAAAGTATACCCATTTAAGACAGCAGTTCAAGTGCTATGAATTATATCTATAGTGCAGCACAAGCAGAGATTTCAAAAATCACGCTACAAAAATAAAGTACGCTATATCGTTTGTTGCATTGATTGACTCTGGACTGATACATCTGTTCGTTTTTCATAGATTTTACAGCTGTATAAACATGCCTATTTCAAATATAGTCCAAAACTGAGGCTAACAGTTCAATTTGCCAGTAGCATTTAACACTTTGCCGTAAGCTCAGTACGCTGGAGACATCTGTATTTCATTTATTTAGTGAGTAAAAAAATAAAACCATTTTAAAGGATTTTACTAAGTGAATTAAAAGGCCAGGTTGTTATAACCCGTTAAACAGCCTCACTTTGTTCTGCTTAAAGAACAATACAGGTTTGTCTCCTTGATAGGTGCATTAAAGTGAGATGGGCTTCTCCTTTATGTGTCATTTTTAAGAAATATTTTAAAAAGAGTTGTTATTTTATGCTTCAGACTATATAAGGAAAATTGTTAGATGCTTTCTATGTATTCATTGATTGGCTTACTAAATAAAATCATATTTGCATCAATCAGAAGCTGCAGTGATTTGCTTTGCCAACAAACCTGGTTTGATCAATGGTTTAAACAACTTTTCTTTCTTTTATTCAGAGTCAACTGCAGGAACCTCAACAGGATGACAGGTTCCAATGGTGAGCCTGTTTTAAGGCCACAAGTTGTTATGTAGTAAGAGTGATATCAGTGGCCTGAGAGGGAATTATATTTCATTTTTGGGTGCCATCCTAATAAGGAAATATAGCACTTTCTTATAAGGGCAGGGATGTCACACAAGGTCATCCCTAGGACACTGCATTGGTAATGTGCAATGACTGGGACTTGCTTACAACAGATCATTTACAGTTAAAAGGTTGTACAGTAAAGCCTGGTACACACTAGTAGTTCTTTTTCGTTCAATCCAGTGGGATGAACGAAAAAAAAAAAAAAACCTGAAGAGCTCAGGAGAAACCGCTGTACTAACAATCTGATGTTAGTAAAGCGAACTCCCCTGCTGAGCTATTGTGTTCTGACAGGGAGACGGTCCCCTTGCCAGAACACACCAGTCAGCGCTCTCAGCCATTGACTGAGAGCGCTGAACGGGTGCTGATCAGCAGATTTTTTTTGGTCATGCCCCTTCGACAGAAGCTGGTTGAACAACTGCTGTACACACAGGCCGAATGTTGGCTGGTTGCTATTGAAGCGGCCGATGCCCCCCGATATTCGGCTTGTGTGTATGTCCCTTAACATCAGTAACATTAGTAACTCATCCACCTTTTACCTTTTATCCATGCTCATACTGATGCCTATGAGTATATAGTTACAATTCCAGTCCTTAAGGAAAGTTTATACCAAATCATATATAAATCCATTTAGTTAAAGAGTCTATATAAGTCCTTATTTTATTCTAAACCCTAAAAAAGGGTGGATTTTGTTGCCCCTGAGAGGCATTGGTTGTTTTTATTTGATCAAATTGTGGAATTAATCAATAAGATAATAATGATGAATTAAATTAAAGGCATCTTTTGCACTTTTTCACCTTTTGCTTTGGCCTTAGTTATGTCTATAATTTGAGTCGGTTCTAGGCAGCTATGGAGGAAGGCCTGTCTGAAAGCTACCTTACCAAATCTAGTGAGCTTATTTGCTATCCTTTTTTCATTCTGAACTCTTTGAACAATAATTAAAATCCCTCCCAAATGTGTTTCTCTGGTGTTTACAGATTCCCTGTTATCAAAGGCTATTTATAATGAAAGCTTTGTAAAACAAGCACTGGCTTTGGTTGGTGCTGTTGTGTCATGTATGAGCCTCTCCCTCTGTTGCATCACTTCTTGTATGCACTTCCTACTTAAGTGGGGTGAGAAAACATTACCCCAGCTGCTCCTTAATACAGTACATACTATATGCCCAATATTATTGTTGAATAATTATAACTATGAGAGCATTGATATAGTATTAGATCATTGATAAAATTGCAGATCAGATGACCAGGGAATACAAAAATACATAGCCCTTGCCTTAGGCTTCATGCATTCTCCATGCAGATGCCATTTGTCGATCCTCTACACGAACTTTGGGTATATTTTATCCTTCCCATGTCACATCCCTGTCTCTAGCCTGTTTATTAGACTATTGATGAGGGTCATCCCGCTGGTGAGGTCCTACCTGTGCGCTCCCCTACTGTACATCTGTACATTGTAGAGCCCACCTTTCCCTCCAGGTTTAAGTACATAAATCATATTAGCATTAGAGCACTGTGCATTGCAATAGACACTGATTGGCTCAGGCTTTTGGCACTTTCACTCTAAACCTGATTGCCTGCAGGGCCTTATCGAAAGTTAAAGTAGAACTATAGGCATAGCTTTTTTTTTCATTTTGGATAGAGTAAGGAAGGGTTAAAATCACTGTCAAATTCTTTTTGCCATCTGTGTCCCATTAAAAAGATTTCCCTTCACTTCTGGTCCCACAGCCAATCAGTAAGTGAGAGGAAATACTTGCAAATAGGGGCACCTCTTGGATCTCTTGAATTTTCACTTTCAACGACAATGGTGAACAGGACAATTGGAGAGGATGAATCTTCCTAACAAGGGGCATAGACAGCAATGAAAAACGAATTTGTGTTCTAATCCATCTCACTTGTATCCAAAACTAAAAAAAAAAAAAAAAAAGGTTTGTCTTTAGTTTTACATTTAGGAAAAAAATGAATAGCCAATTAAAAGATAAAATAACAAAAACAGCTTTTGCTGTGATACTTACCAATCCAGAGTTTTCTCTCACATAACTTTTTTTGCACCACTGGATGCCCTCAGTTTAATGGCCTACTTTATTCATCCCAACTCCTCTGAACATGAGTCATCTTGTGACTGGACAGTGCAAAGAAAAGCAGCACAATCATGAGCTCATGCCTCACTCTGCTTTTTCTTCCTATTAGCATACTTCTTGTCACCACATGAACTGTTTGGCTTCTGGTGTTGCTTCTTCCTATCACACTCCGGCCTTGCTGTAAAGACTCTGCAAGGGGCTAATACCAGGTAAAATTCAGGCTCTTATACTACTTTAATTTAAATAATACATCCATTGATGTGTTAATAATTACAGAGATTACATTTTTTTTTTTTTATATCTGCTTAGGGTTTAAATGTAATCTAGATATGGGCAATTATACCAGTAGGTTTTAAAAATGTAACTATTTTAAATGCATTAAAAATAGCAATGTATATAACTGTAACAAAATTGTAGTTATACAAGGCAAATATTGTAAGAAAGAGCATTAAGACTAAACATTCATTATCACTATGAGTTGGTTAGTTGTTTAACCCATGTGCAGGAGATGTCTAAAATATCACTAGGATGTAAACAGTAGGAAATAAATATTGCAATTTATCTACAGAACTTGCAGCATAGTGGTGCTAAGCATGTGCCTTACAGCTGTGTCAATAGGATAATATGATAGTATTCTGCCACGAGGCCTCCTGTGTATTCTATGCTAATAGACAATATAGCTGTCTTAAGCACTGTATTATTTGTCAATATAAACATAATAACTTTGTACCAAAGGTATAATAAAATAATTATCCAGCTGCAGTCACTATGTTCGCTGTGGAGTGTGCAAAACAATTATATGTGTGACTGCGCTTTAAATATTAAGTGTTAAAATACTTAAAACAAGAAGGCGATATAAATAACACTGTGTGACAATGTATCTAAAAAATATCCACTCTCAAAAACATTGTGGGCAATGTTTATGTATGAATAATTATTATGGACACATTGTTAACTGAGAAGTATAATTTTTTTGAACACAATATTTTTTTAAAGTGGATATTTCTAAGATACATTGTTATACAATGTTATTTATATAACCTTCTTGTTTTAGGAATTTTAACACTAAATATTAAAAGCACATTCATACACATCATTGGTTTTTTTTCCGCAAAGATTACTGATTTTAACGGTTTTTAGTAGATTATTTAGAATAATTCAGGCCAGCGTAACATACTCAGGGGAAAGGAGAGTAGAGGCGGATCTCGATGTAGTGTATCATAATACACTATAACAAAAGTGCAATATACATAGTGGGCCCGATAAACTATTGTGTTTTTTTACTTTTTTTGGCACACATATGATGTGTATTTCACATGCACCAAATAAACAACTTACTGTGTCTATTTTGAAGAGGATTTGCAATGTGTACACCAGAACCTAGAAAATTGTAGAATGCAATTTGTTGCAGGAATTTCTGCACCCTATAAACCGGGGGTCATTAACCTGTAGATCGTTATCTACCAGTAGATCATGGCCAGGTGACTGGTAGATCGCAGTCTGGGCTTGCTGACCCGCCATTCCAGAGCATCAAACAGGGAGTAATGCAGAGGTACTACTTGTAAAGTTGGAGCTGTAATAGGGAGCAAGAGCAGCATAAGCCAAAGCCTCCTCTGTAGAGCCGGCTCCTGTCCTATGCAGAGTTCTGCCAACTACACTCCACCTCTTATTCCAGCTACCGGTCTCCAGAGTGGAGCCAGCAGCAGGAAAGAAGAGATCTTCAGGTCAGTGTGAAGCAATACACTGGGCATAGTAGTATAGGGCTGCTTTCACACTGATGCGATGCTGTTTACCCACATTGCGGGTGCAGTGTACCTGCAGCTTTCCTGTGGGTTTGCTGCGCTTAGTCAAATACTTCTATTATATCCTGCGGGGTTGGTGCACTTTCTGAATGCAGGTGTTTATGGTGCGCTTTCAGAAAGTGCACCACGCCAGTAGTACTATTAGAGGTTTAAATCAGGTGTGAGGAGGTGACACTGTGCTCTTTGACTCCTCCCATGTTGTTCAGGTAGATCTCCATCTCTTTAACCACTTGCTGACCGGCCGCTGTACATATACTGTGGCAGGTCAACTCTATTGCGTGAAACGATGTACCTGCATGTCATTTCGTGCAATATCCAGCGGGGGGGGGGGGGAGTGCTGATTGGCCATAAAAACATCAGACTTACTGGCTAGATCATTACAGCAATTTATAGAAAATTGTATTTATGAGAACTACCTTGACTGTATCATTTTGAGACAAATCCCAAACAATCCCTTTTAATAATGCTAACCCCCAGATACAGTAAATCATAGTTTCGGTCATCAAATATCTTTGTTCTGATAACTATGATGTGTTGAATCAGTTGCTATAGGTTTCTGCACTTTGCTTATTATTGCTCTTTTCCTGGCCTTACCACATAACTACCATGCTGCTATCTTCTATAGCAAAAGTCTTTAGTAGTAATTGTATATCAAGTACATTAGGAGTGTAGCATTAAAGAGGAAGTAAACCCTGATGGGTTTACTTCCTTTTTGTTTCCCTGCAAAGGTAAAGCATAATGGGCTACTATGCATCGCATAGTAGCCCATTATGTGTCACTTACCTGACACAGGAGCCAGCGATGTCAACGCTGTCCCCTCTTCCACGTAGAGTCCATCTTCCTTCCGGATATCGCTGTTCCGGCGCTGTGAGTGGCCGGAGCAACGATGGCGTCACTCCAGTGCATGCGCACGGGAGCCGTCAGTGACGGCATGTTAGCCTTCACTGGCGGCATGCTCAGTGCACTTGCACCGGTGTCTACGGCGCGCATGCGCCGTAGACATCGGTGCCCCTTTTTAGGAAACTATCTCCTTAACCGTGTAGGTTTAGGAGATATTTCTTGGACCTACAGGTAAGCCTTAATCTAGGCTTACCTGTAGGTCAAAGTGGTCTGTAAGGCCCGGGTTTACAACCACTTTAAGGCGGAACTTTATCAAAAAAATATTTTGTTTTGTATAGAGTGGAAAAGAATGTTTAAAAAAAAAAGGAAGCACAGGTGTCTTTTTAATGAAGACAAAGATAGTAATAAAACATTTTTTTGTGATAAATTGTAAAATCATTAGAACCTCTGTCAAATTTATTTTGCTGTCTGCATCATTGTTAGAAAGCTTCCCCTCACTTCCTCTAAAAACAAATGGCACAAAAGGATGGGAGGAAAAATGCACTCAACAGGGGCAAAGACTACAAACCTGGCATCATTTCTAACCCTTCCCCACAGTATCCAAAACATTTTTTTAGCTGACATTCCACCTTATTTAAATAAAAAGTATATTTTCTCAAAAAAGGAATATAAAATGGAAAACAAAACACAGCAAAATAAATAAATAAATAAAATAAAAATAAAACCAAAAAACAAATTGTATTGAAATATTAGGAGATTGTGTTTACAATTGGAAAATTAGCTGGCATGGAATCAATGTCTCTGTGTGTAGACATTTACCCAATTAAAGTTTTAACAGCTGCTTGGATTATTTTTTTCCTTTTTCATAAATAGAGAAAATTATTGGGCACCATTTTATACAATTAGTAGAGCATAAACGACGTACTGTGTCTAATTAAGTGTTTAAAACTCTCAACATCACATTGCCACTTTTGAAGTAAATGGGTGGAAAGTAGTAACAATTCTCCCATTGGTAATTTGATTCACAAAGACTTGTTTGATAAGATGAATTCTTTCTAGATTTGGGGTGATGGGCTTGGTGACCTTTTCACACCCTATAGGTATGTGTGCATGTTTGCCCAGTTAAACTCTGTGGAAGATGGGGTCATTCAATAATACTATTAACTTGATCTTGACAAATAATAATAATGCATTTACTGTAATAATACATGCTTCTAAGTATGTAATACTAATAATAATAATAATAGATCTGTATTTTGCAGTTCAATGCATATATTATCTATTTAAAAAACAAGGCTTGCTAAGCAATGTAGCAAAATCTTTATCTAATTATTATAAACAGTACTTTAGATTAAAATAAACATTATCTGTTTTTCCAGATATCACAGGGCACAGTTCATTTCACTAATATAATATGTTTCCTTTATGTGTGTTTGTTTCTTGGCTTTGAATGCAGTAAAAAAAAAAAAAAAGGAAATTAATTTGGCTGAAACAATTGATTCTATGTTCAAAAAAAAAAATAATGTAGCATAGCCTAATGTAGAAAATAATAAGGAGAAGGCAGAGCATGTGCCTTACTTATGTGACAGTGCTGGACCATGACCTGGAATTTGTACAATTACTTGTACTCATTCAGTAATTTTCAGTCCCATGTATGAAAATGCCCTTACTACCTACCTAGACGTCTAATATGGTATGTTACAATAGGCACAAACTTGTTTCATATGGCAATAATGTGAGCAACACTGTATATTTCCTGCCAGCTAATGGCAACTGCAGTATAGCTATAGTACACAGTGCAAAGGAAGCATAGAGGATTATTTACAAAAGGCAAATCCACTTTGCACTACAAGTGAAATTGCACTGGAATTGCACTTGGAAGTGCAGTCGCTGTAGACTCGAGGGGGACATGCAAGGAAAATAAAAAACAGCATTTTAGCTTGCACATGATTGGATGATAAAATCAGCAGAGCTTCCCCTCATTTCAGATCTACCCCTTAGATCTACAGCGACTGCACTTCCAAGTGCAATTTCAAGTGCACTTTGCACTTGTAGTTTGCACTTTTAGTGCAAAGTGGATTTGCCTTTTTTTAAATAACCCCTATTGAATCACATTAAGACCCCTTTCACACTGAATAGTTTTTCAGGCACTTTTGGGCTAAAAACAGCACCTGTAAAGCACATGAAAAACGTCTCCCCTGCAGCCCCAATGTGAGAGCCCTAGTGCTTTCACACTGGAGTGGTGCACTTGCAGGATGTTAGAAAAAGTCCTGCAAGCAACATCTTTGGGAAGGTGGAGGAGCGGTGTATACACCGCTCCTCCACCGCCGCTGCAAATTGAAATGAATGGGCAGCATTGCTGAAGCTCCTGCAAAGTGCTTCGGCAGCGGTGCTTTTAGAGCGCTATTAACCCTTTCTTTGGCCGCTAGCGGGTGTTAAATGTGCCCCGCTAGCGGCCGTTTAAAGTGCCCCGCTAGCGGCCGAAAATCGCCCATAAAACAACGGTAAAGCTTTACCCCTAACGCGGCCCATTGTCGGTGTGAAAGGGGTCTTAATTTAGTTTTTGAAATGCCATCTGCATGATGTTTTGCTTTTTTCTATGCTTATCCTCTCCTTGCTACTCTTCCTGATCCTAGTACAGAAAAGTTTAGTGGAATTGACAGCATTCACTTATAATACGTTTTTTTTCTGATAACAGTTCATAAAGGAGCCAGATTTGTAGGAGTCTCTAGCTCCAGTCACTGTGGATTAATTCATCCCCAAAGTTCATAACAGAAGCTCTTTTTCGCTAAGCAGCTCAGCTCTCCCTGCTCCTCTCTCTCTCAGGGCACATGGGTAAACTGTGCTTCTGAGAGAATGACTTGAACAACTTAAGTGAATTTGAGGATTCATTGTTCCACAGTGTCTACATCTATAGAGGTCAGTGATAATTTATTTTAAGGCCCATGCATTGCCTGCTAGTAATATCTAAATAATTTGAATAGCCTGGCCCCATGTTCACTTTTAAATGTTATTCCAGCATTTTTGGGGGGTTTGGAAAGAGTGGAAATGGTTTAAAACATTTTCAAAGTTGTTTGTTGTGATTTTATTTCCCTTTTGGGAAGGATTTCACCTCACTTCCTTTCCCATTGATGACGATCATCCATGCAGGATCTTAATGACAAAGGGGTTGATTTAAATTGACAGGAAGTCTCCTCAAAAGAGACCCAATAAACAGTAAAAATGTGACAGAGGTTGCAACCCTTCCTGACTCAACAAAATATCAGCTTCAACGTTGCTGTTCACATTCATATTTTACATGTATGACTGGGCATATTTACTTGCTTAACAAAAGCTTTAATTAGTGAAACTTGATGTGGACTTTTAATTTTTTTTCCCAGCTGCATACTACAGTGCACAACACACATTTGTCTGAGTTGTTATGGTTAAAGCAGTGCAGCAGGCATGTGAAGGCTGAATTCCTAGGCCCAGTGTGTGCTGTGTTGTTGTTCCATGTATTCCTCACAGTTGCTCTGTATTAATTGGCACCTCCGATTTTGCTCTAATTAAAGGGGTTACGAGGGCAGGTGGCGCCATTCTATTTTGATAATCCTTGTGCAACGTCTGTATAATCTTTTTTGTTTAATTAAAATGAGTGCATAATAGGGGTGCATGAACTTTCAACAGCTTTGTTCCAGTAAGAGTTCACCGGTCAGGGACAGTTCGTCAATTATAACACAGAAACCCTGTAGACTGACTGTGTTGAATTCACGCCTCGCTTTGCAGCTATGTATCTTCTGGATAATCTGCAGCTTCTGGAATGTCCCTTCTATTGTGAATATGGATTGTACATTTTTAATAATGCTTCATAATAAATGAATATCATTCTATTGTACATATTGTGCTCATCAGTAATATTCAAGAAGTAAATACAGGCATACCCCATTTTAAAGTACACAATGGGGTTTATTTACTAAAGCTGGAAAGTGCAAAATCAGGCTCACTTCTGCATAGAAACCAATGAGCTTCTAACCCCAGCTTGTTCAATTAAGCTTTTGTAATACAACCCGGAAGCTCATTGGTTTATATGCAGAAGTGAGCCTGATTTTGCACTTTTAAGTACACAATGGGGTTTATTTACTAAAGTTGAAAAGTGGGGTATGCCTGTACAATCATTGTAATAAGGATCAGACGTTTTCAAAATAGATTTTTTATAAAATGTGTATAGATGGGCTACCTAATGCAGTCATGTGATTTACATGTGAACTCACTTTTCCATGCATCATCATGTTACAACAGTTGAAAATTGTTTTTGTGACGCAAAACGTCTGTAAAAGCTGATTTTTTATTGGAATTGTGGGAGTGAAATAGGGTTTCAATCTCTGTCAGGTTTTTATTAATATTTATATTTGGGAAATATCCCCTCTTCTGCTAACCTTGTGACATTGGGGTTTATTTACTAAAGGCAAATCCACTGTGCACCACTTGGAAGTGCAGTCGCTGTAGATCTGATGGGGACATGCAAGGAAAAAAAAACAGCATTTTAGCTTGCACATGATTGGATGATAGAAATCAGCAGAGCTTCCCCTCATTTCAGATTCCCCCCTCTGATCTAAAGCGACTGCACTTCCAAGTGCACTTGTAGTGAACAGTGGATTTGCCTTTAGTAAATTAACTTCTTTGTAACGCATTAGAGTTGATTTACTAAAAAAAATTAGGGCTGAGTTAACACTCCACTGAAAATCCACTTAGCAAAGTGTATTTTTACATTGCAAGGGAATTTTCCTTTAGCTTAGTAAATAAGGTGAAGCTCTGCTGATTTCAGTCAACCAATCACGGGCAAGCAGAAATCAAGTTTTTTATTGTTATGTTATGTTATAGGGATTTCTTTGCAAGGAGAATTTTTACCACATTTATTAAGCTAAGTAAAAATTCCCTTGCAAAGTGAACATGTGCTACTCTTTTCATAAATCAACACTGTGTTTCACTTCTGCAAACTTTAGATAGATTATAAACCTTTTTCCTTTTGCAAAAAAACAATGTAATTATATTGTTGTTTGGCTCTATGAGATAGAATATTTCCATTATTTATTGCTACGATGAAAGGGGAGGGGCAGTTAAATTAAATATTCCCCAATGAGGACGCATAGTCAAGCTTTCCTTTGAAAAATGTTTTTTTTTTTTTTTTTTAAAGGAATAAACTCAATGATTTGCATAAAACTTTATATCATACTTAACAAAAGTACATGTGCACAATTTTCTGGGGTGAAATCAGTGTCATAGAGTACTGACTACTATAATTTAGTCTAATATGTTTGGGTTTGGGATTGTGTTAACACTGCCATGGGAAAGTGGCTCCCTATAGCAAAAAATAATCTATCCTTTGTCATCAAGTTGTGTTGGATGGCCACATTTAATGAGAAGGGAGAAGTCTCCTCATTTTATGCATGAGCAGGTCTGTGTTTTCAGTGTACACCAAAAGCATTTCTTAAATTCTAGAACGGTATGCTAGGTGCATTATGAACCAAGACCTCTGAAGGAAAAAACTAGTCAGCTGTAGCATTCTACACAAACAATAACCCTACTGTATTCCTACATGATGAAGGACTGCAGTGACATTTGAGTCATTAGCCAAGCTTAGAGTACACGTATTGGGTTTTCAAAAGCAAATCAGTGATATATATATATATATATATATATATATATATATATATATATATATATATATATATATATATATATATATATATGTACAGTTTATATAATAAAGTCACAATTCCGTAGTTTTGGTGGGCTGTCTAGAGAACACAGGTGCACAATTGATAGATATTGCCAAAAAAGATCAATTTAGATTTGAAAAAGGGTTCTGATATGGATTGTTGAAAAACGTGTGTGCCGCACCCCAAAGTTGAATTAACAATGGAAACCACCAAGTAGTGGGACTTTAATGGCACTACCAAAACATATATACTAAAAAGTATGTATCATATGAATTCAAAATTACATTAAGCAGCATGAAAGTAACATTGTAATTTGTCTGGAGTGTGTTTGAAAACAAATCGGTTATTGGATGTCCAGTGTGCCTTCACCAGCTGGATAATTAAATTGCCAAAAAAGTAAAGTTTGGTTCTGTTATTCTGCCTTTTTACTTTAGATCAATTAGCCAATTTTTCTATATGTCATTTTCTTTCATGTCTTTTGGAATTTATTCTTTTGTACATATTTCTATGCACTGCCCACCTGGAGATATTACAAATACAAATTAACATGTGGCCTTCTGTGTACTAAACCAATAATGTATAACTCCTAGAGAGATTGTTGCAATATATTATTAGTGCCTGTATGTTCAGTTCTAAATTTGGTGCTTCCATATCTTACATATCTCATCCCCATCCCCAGCAACAAGGATCTGTGTGTGTGTGGTTGCCTATCAGACCAGCCAGCTAAGAAACTGCAGGTGGTGGCCAGGTACCCTAAGTTATGTAAGTGTCTGGTGTGTGTGTTAGTACATAGAGATTCTTGCTTACGAGATAGCTTGGGGAATCTCAGAAGCTTTTAGGAATTATCTAGCTGATATACAACCCTAAAGCCTCGTACACACAATTGGACTTTCCGACAGGAAATGTGTGATGACAGGCTGTTGGCGGTAAATTCTGACTGTATGTATGCTCCATCGGACAATTTTCCGCGGACAAATGTTGGATAGCAGGTTTTAAAATTTTCTGCGGACAAATGATTTTCTGAGCGTATGTACACAAGTCCGTTGGACAAAAGTCCAAAGTACAAACACGCATGCTCGGAAGCAAGGATGAGTCTGAAGCGGTCGGTCTTGTAAACTAGCATTCGTAATGGAGAATTAACATTCGTGACGTGGCAAATTATGAAATCTCCAAATGCAGCGCACATTCTCTTCTTCTTTAATGGGATAATAATGAAGCTGCTTTGCTGGTGATACTGATGGAGTTATTGCAAAGGAATATTCAAAGGCTTTTTTTCTAGTCCTATCAAGGATAATATATATATTTTTTTGGGCATTTACCACAACACCATTATCCCGTCGTTTTTAAGATCAAAGATACAACTATGTTGGTGTCCCTTGTCAATTTTACATTGTATTTTTTTTAAATGTAACTGCCTACTCCAAAACTGTCATGTGAAGTAAAACTCATAGCCAAGTATTATTCTCCACAATTTTTTTATTGTGCATTAAAAAAAGAAAACAAAAACTGATTATGTGCTTTGCATTTTCTAAGGTCAATGTGTGACCAGGCCCTTACTTTTGGCTAATATCACCAGGGATCCTAAACTGCAACTCACATCCCTGCTTTCTCCTGCATCTCCTGTAGTGACATGAGGTGAGCAGAAGGAAGCAATTGACAGCTGCAGAGGACCACACAGATCAACCCCATCCAGAAATGCAATTTTTCAGTGCACTTGAAGGGTCAGTTTCTCTCAACTAGTGCAGCGTTCAGTGCCACAAATGGTGGTTAAGTATTCAGTCCTTTTTATACAGGTTTGGGTTAGTTGAATATTTTATAAGGTGACAGAGTCAATTTAATCCTCCATGGTCTATATAACAGGGGAAGGGGGTGGGGTAAGGAGGTGCGTATGGTAGGGTGCATCCTTTTTGTAAATACCTTGTGCTAAAAGATTTCCCTCTTACTTATTGTGAAAAGTTAAAGTGATTGTAAAGTCAGAAGGTTTTTTTAATCTTAATGCATTTAAGATGTGTGCAGCAGCCCCCCTCAGCCCCCCTAATACTTACCTGAGCCCATCTCTATACAGCAATGTTACAGCAGTGTCTCGGCTGCCCGGGTCCCGCCTCCTCATTGGCTGACACAGCAGCGCGGTGCCATTGGCTCCGTGTCTGAATGGACACACGGAGCTGTGACTTGGCTGGGGTGCCCCCATAGAAAGCTGCTTGCTTTGGGGGCACTCAACAGGAGGGAGGGGCCCAGAGCACCGACGAGGTACCTAAGAAAAGGAGGATCTGGGCTGCTCTGTGCAAAACCAACTGCACAGAGCAGGTAAGTATAACATGTTTGTTATTTTTAACTAAAAAAAAAAAAAACTAGACTATACAATCACTTTAAGAGTGTACTAAAGCAGTTTTTTTTTTTTTTTTTTTTCAATGAGGATGCCACCAAAAGAGTATATATTGTTTCAAACATTCAGCTAGTTACATTGAAGGCAACATGTTGTTGTCTCACCCAACCAAGTAGCATATTTTAAAGCAGTAGGGTTATAGATGAAAACAATTTTATTCTACAAACCAGTCATTTGCTGGTGTGATAGTAATAATAATGATAGGAATAATTACCTCTCAACTCAGGGATAATAGATCCTATTAAAGAATGCTTGAAGGTAGCCATTAATATAAATTGCTTCATCATGTGTGGAGTGGGAAGAGAAACTTCCTGCTTTTCCGAGTGTGTGGGAATTCCTGTGTGGACTTCCCTCAGGACAGACATATGATCCCAATAGGGCATGCATGCTCTTTTGGTTTCACTACACTTATAAAGTCATATGGTGATTATGATGATGCTTCCCCGATGTAATCATCATCAGAGGCTGACTGCAACACATGTGTAAGAGCATGCCATCTCTGTGCCAAGGATTGCCTATTTATAAACCACTGAGTGACAAGCATGTTCCAGTACATTTATCCTGAAGATGATCAATGCTTTTCTGCAATATCCGGTATAATCTGCTTCTATTTATAAAGCAGCTGTATGCAAGAGCCTAAAACATAAAAGGCTTCTTCTATATTATAGGGATACAATTCTAATAAACTCTAATAGAAATGACAAAAATAACATAAATATTAAAAAAAAATTTTTTTTATATAAACATATTGCATAGAATATTAACTTGTAACACTGTCAGCCAGGGTTGTTGTTTGCTGGACTGTGTCATGTGCTTGCCCCTCTTGCTGAATTCTGTATTCTGTAGTGATACACTGGATCTCACTTCATCACAAATCTAACAAGTTAAAACCAGAGATTACCATTAGCCTATATGTTGACCACACAATCTCTATGTGACCATATGCAGGGTAAAAATGACATATGCACACTTGCATACACACAAAAACCAATGCAAGCATTATCAAATGCATATCCGTATTGCATTTGTTTACATGCATTTGTTGTTGTTTTTGGCAGCTTTCCTGGAATTGAACAAAATAACATGCACTGATCAGCAAGGAGCAGAAGTCTGTGTGTATATATCATAGTTGCCAATATTGTCAAAAAATGTATAGGGACACATTTTTGTCTGTAGGCGGAGTCCTATTATAAGTAGCGGGGGGCATTTGTTTGTAGGTCTGATGTAGTGTCAGAAAAAAAAGTGGGTGCTGTGAAAATGGGCGTGGTTTAAACTAAGTATTGGGCGTGGCTTAAAGGGGGCATGTCTCAACAGGTGTGTGGTTAGAGTCTGAGATGAACAAGGGATGGATGGAGAAAGAAAGGGAGAAAGATATAGGGAGGGAAGGAGATAGAAGAAAGGAAAGAAACAGGGATGGAGGGACACCAGGCCCAGATCCTACACCACAATAGCAATATGTGTATTCCAGAAAGTTTAACAATCAGCAGATAAGGATACTCCAAACAACTGGTGTTAGCACTTCAATCATCATGGCACCATGGTTGTTATGGTGTCAGGATGATTGAAGTGCATTATTTCTATTATTACATTGTAATATAAAATAAAATAGTTCAACACACCATAAGGCTGAATCAGTGGGAGCCCTGAGTGTGTTACTTACCATTATCGCCTGCCACCAGATGCCATCAAGTGTCCCCAGCAGAGTCTCTCCTTAAACCAGGCATTCCCAGCAGAGTCCCTTCTTACATCAGGTGGCCCCAATAGAGTACTTCCTTACGTCAGGCATTCCCAGCATAGTCCCTCCTTACATCAGGTGTCCCAAGCAGAGTCCCTCCTTACACCAGGCATTCCCAGCAGAGTCCCTCCTTACATAAGGTGTCCCCAGTAGAGTCTCCCCTTACATCAGGTGCCCCCAGTAGAGTCTCCCCTTACATCAGGCATTCCCAGCAGAGTCCCTCCTTACACTAGGCATTCCCAGCAGAGTCCCTCCTTACACCAGGCATTCCCAGCAGAGTCTCTCCTTACATCAGGTGCCCCCAGCTGAGTCCCTCCTTACACCAGGTGCCCCCAGCAGAGTCCCTCCTTACACCAGGTGCCCCCAGTAGAGTTACTCCTTACATCAGGTGCCCCCAGTAGAGTCCCCCCTTACACCAGGTGCCCCCAGTAGAGTCCCTCCTTACACCAGGTGCCCCCAGTAGAGTCTTTCCTTACATCAGGTTCCCCCAGTAGAGGGGGCAATGAGAGATGTTTTTGGGTACTCTGGTTCTCACCTTTGTAGGGTGAGTGGTTCCGGGGTAGTCCAGTTGAAGAGGACATGACTGATGTTTTGCAGTTCTCTCAGTATTGGTAAGTCCTCATTTGGAAGTTGGAACGGAGAGGCTCAGAGAGACTTTAGGTAGGAAAGAGCCTCCAAACCTGATTACAAGGACTTTAGTCCCAAAATTCTCCTTTAGGGGGCATTCCGGTGCACAGAAAGTGAAGTGAGTATCCTATTCCTTCATTCCTCAAACACTTCTCATAGTGTAAAATCTAACTACACACAAAGCAAGACTTGTATAATAGTATTCCAAGAAGGACTGAAGCCATTCTAAAAGAGGAAAGCTGGCCTTACTCCTCGTTAGTTCTTTAAGAAGTTATAAACTCTTACATATACCCAGTGAAGTGACTGGCCTCAGGTGATACAAAAAGATTAAACAAATCCTCCTACATAAGTTGTACCTGTCTGTCAACAGCCTTCTTTCCCCTACATGTATTTAAAGTGCAGAATTTTAAGGCTTGTCTGAGATTGTTAAAAAAGGGGGAGGAGAACTGAAGTCACACTCGGCAGAGCTCTGGGAGCTGTTTGGAGGGAAGAAACACACATCCCTCCACACAGCTCACAACAACAACAGAGCTGAGGCTGTCAATCAGCTGGAGCTCCCTCACCCGTCACCATATTTCTCGTGGTGTCAGGAAACCTTGTCAGACGTGATTCATGCTGATAACAGAGGTAGCAGCAGACATGTAGCACCTGCAAAGCGACTGTAAAGCACCTCTCCTGTCACACGGGAGTGGTGCGCTGGAAGGACATCAAAAAAGGTCCTGCTAGCAGCTTCTCTGAGGTGCTTTAGGAGTGGTGTAAAAAATGCCCCTGCCCATCAAAATCAATGGGAAGCGACACCGAAGCGCCGGCAAATCGGGGGTTAAAAGTGCCCGCTAGTGGCCGAAAAGCACCAGGAGTGTGAAAGTGCCCTTAGTGCTTCTAATTGAGACAAGTACACAATGTAAAGGGATATGCTTTGTTCACATTTCATGTCTGAGGTTTACAACCACTTTAATATGAACAAGGATTTACATTTTTTTTTTTTTTTTGTTCAAGCACACAGTGGGGTAAATACTTTTGCTGTGGTACAATCATTTATTTGTGTTTTAGAGTTATTTGAAAAAGCAATGCACATTTTTAAGATGACTATACATGAAACACATAACCCCTGGTATGCTTACAGCAGGGTTTGCAATTCAAATCTAATTTACAATTTACTTATTATGATGTATTTGTACAGATCTATAATGTAATATATTTTTGAGAAACTTGGATGTTGGTTACATTTCTTTGTGAATGGGTTACATTGAAAAGCATTGATTTGTGGTAACCCTCACACAGCTGTTGAGATCTTTGGATTAGGAACTGAGAATGTTTGGCAGCCTATGAGCTAATTTGGCAAAACGATTGTTAATACATACTATATATAACATGTTTTTGGCAAGCATCCTCTAGTTCCATATTTGTCAGATGTAATCCCGTGGAAATGTTGCGCTTTAATGATATTAAATGCTATGAAGTTTGACGTTATTCCTGGATTTTATACCTGATGCATCCCTTTGTCTAATGATCACTCCCTGGACTCACTGAAGGTTATGTACTGTGACATTCTCTTAGGAGCAGGGAGCCAAATAGAGCACTTCAGGTGTCATTTATTCAAAGATATCTTTGTTACCAAACATCAGCTTGCTGTATCTCCTTAAATAGAACCATGACCTCTCATTATAAAGAATAATTATTAAAAAAAGAAAAAAAAAAGAAAAGAAAGAATAATTATGTGCTGCAGCAGTTGAATTTCTGTGCATCTGCACTTACAGTTCTCTATTAGCCCCCCAACAATGTCCCACAAATACTTGTTGATCTTGCCAGCAAAGTTCACCTTAATGCAGCTTTGAAGCTCCGGGCCCTCACAGAGTTTCACGCTAACGAGAAAGAGCAGACAGGTAGAGAAGATCCAAATGAAGAAAATCACTGTTGATTCGAAGACCAGGGTTAGGTCAAAAGCCCTAATACATAAGAATACCAGTATTAGGGAGGTGAGGGTAGTGGGAGTATAAGGAGGAGGGGAGGCAGGAGGAAATGGGTGGGAGGGAGGTGGGCAAGGGGAAAGAATATTTTTCGACAAAGGTTGGGGTGTCTCCTTCTCTGTTTTTTTCTCTGACAAATATGCTACAATTCTCCTTATTTCAGGGCTGAGTTGCCCCATTGCATGTAGGCTGTGTCTGATTGCAATATAGTGGAATAAAAAATATACTCTATATAAAGCCTCATATATCATGGTTGCCATTGTCACTGGGAGGAAGTGAAGGGAAATCCACAATTATTGGGCTGTCTACAGAACAAAAGTAGAGGGAATATCTTCTGCTGAGCACATCTGTTAGATTGCAAGAGAGAAATTTACACTTAATTCCAGTTACGTCTCTGAAAAAAGAAACGCAGGAAAATCTTTTAGTGGGGACACAGACAGTAAAAACCTGACAAAGGTTCTAATTCATCCTTATGCCGCATACACATGATCGGAAATTCGGCCAGCAAAAGACTGATGAGAGCTTTTGGTCAGAAATTCCGACCGTGTGTATGCTCCATTGGACTTTTGCTGGCGGAATTCCAGCCAGCAAAAGATTAAGAGCATGCTCTCAATTTTTAGGTCGGAAAAACTTCCGATCGGAAATTCCGAACGTCTGTAGCAATTCCGACGCACAAAATTCCTACGCAAGTTCGGAAACAATTCGACGCATGCTCGGAAACAATTCAACGCATGCTCGGAAGCATTAAACTTTATTTTCTCTGCTCGTCGTAGTGTTGTACTTCACCGTGTTCTTGATGGTCGAAAGTTCAGCGAACTTTTGTGTGACCGTGTGTATGCAAGACAAGCTTGAGCAGAATTCCGTTGGAAAAAACATCCAAGATTTTTCTGATGGAAAAATGATTTTGTCTGGAAGTACACTTTAATCTTGCCCCTAAATGTAACACTTAATCTAACTGATACGTTAACCCTCTAAACCCATACCCCTATGTACTCTTATGCCCCGTACACACGAGCGGATTTTCCATCGGAAAAATCTTGGATGGTTTTTCCGACGGAATTCCGCTCAAGCTTGGCTTGCATACACACGGTCACACAAAAATTCTCTGAACTTTTGACCATCAAGAAAGTGGTGACAAACAACACTACGATGAGCCGAGAAAATTAAGTTTAATGCTTCAGAGCATGCGTCGAATTGTTTCGGAGCATGCGTAGGAATTTTGCACGTCAGAATTGGTACAGACGATCGGAATTTCCGATCGGAACTTTTCAAAACCTGCTCTCAATCTTTTCCTGGCGGGATTTAAATAACAAACATGTCATACTCACCTGCTCTGTGCAGTGGTTTTGCACAGAGCATCCCGGATCCTCCACTTCATGGGTCCCCCTCCGGTGCTCCTGGCCGCTCTCCACCTGCTGAGTGCCCCCACAGAGAGCTGCTGTGTCTAATTACACACAGAACCATTCCCTCTCTCTCTCCTCATTGGCTCACTGGCTGAGATTGACAACAGTGGGAGCCAAAGGCTATGGCTGCTGCCTCAGCCAATAAGGAGTGAGTCCCAGAGAGCCGAGGCTCTTGTGCACATCGCTGGATCGCAATGGGGCTCATGTAAATATCAAGGGGGCTGCAGCACAGGGAAGGTTCTTTACTCTCATGCATATGTATGAAGGTAAAAAAAAACTTCAGCCATTAGAACCACGCTAAAGCGGTTGTATAACCTCTCAAGCTCATATGAAATACTTACCTTAGAATGAGGCGTCGGCAGCTTATCCCGGTCACCGCTGAGGGAGCTGACATTTCCCCTTGGCGTGTCTTCCGGGTTCACGGTTCCGGCGCTGTGAGTGGCAGGAGCCACGATGTTGTCACTCCCGCGCATGCGTGCGGGAGACTTCTTTCCAGCAGCATCTTCCAGACCATCAGCCGGACCTTCACATCACATGCGGCTGCATGCAAAGTGAATATCTCCTAAACCGTACAGGCTTAGGAGATATTCATTTTACCTACAGGTAAGTCTTAATATAGGCTTACCTGTAGGTAAAAATAAAAAAAAAGGTATACAACCACTTTAACCCCCTAAGTACTTGACCTCCTAATACTTCTAAACAAAGCCCTGAAATAACTATCCCCTTCTTTATATTTACCTCAACCTGTCACAGTAGTCTCTGGCCTGAAATCACATCCATTGCTTGCACACTGATCTCACCAATGCTAAAAGTGAGTGCTTAAACAACCACACATACATATGCCTATACAGTATGTTCAGATTTTTAGCAGTATGGGCAGTAATTAGTATTTAGCAACTAAAAGAATCAAATTATTTTTTTTGCAGAATAATGAAGTGTGATCAGTTGTTGCAAGATACAGTTTACAAACTGTTTGTTGCCTTAGAAGATAAAGAAAACAATGTATAAAACAATGCATAATAGTATAAATTATTCTGAAGAGTGCAACTAAACTGTGTTATTGCTGCCTACTTGCCCACTTGCCTTTTGTCACATTGTATTGCAGCTGTTGGTTTCCTGTTGGGACAGTTGTAGCTGCTTGATATTTACAGTTGCCTTACTTCTGCTTGTGACAGGAAACTTGGTGGACACCTTTATCCTGCATACACAGACATATGTGGACCCCACCAACAGGCCCTATGTAATCCAGCTGAACAAACATAGACAAAATGGCAGTGGATCCTGTTGTCCAGTTCAACCTGTGTGAAACCCAATTTGTCAGGTCATAAATATAGCTATTGCTTGTACTAGTGTCTCTAGAACAGCTTATTACTAAGATATAAGTAAAAGATATAGCATCTTTTATTCAAGAATCAGGGCTTATCAGCATTTAACATTTAGTATACAAGTTGGTTAAAAACGAAATTGTCCTTCGGGGTGTATATAAGCTGCTAGCACATCAGCCTAAATAAGTTGACAAAATAACTAAAAAGTGCAGCACTAAAATAATAAACTTACACAACAATCACCACATGTGAACAAAAACAGTCCAATATGATAATGAACAGAAATATAAATTAATAAAAAATAAATAATTAACAGTCTCAAATGTGAAGTGACTTACAGTAAATCGTCCTCATGCAAAAAAATCATCTGTGTGGAAACCACTTCAATGACATGAAGAGATCTTCATCGTGAAACAGTGTAGATTGATGAACTAAGCAGGAACCACACCTTCACAATTATATCTGTAGAGCATGCTTACCAGAACATTTTAACCCTTTTACAAGAAGTCAAAATATACTTGTGTATGGGAGGTTCAGCCTAGTGCATAGTGGTTGACTTGACTGTATTCATGAAAAGAAAACCAGGGGGCCATGATGACGATCAGGGTGTTTATATAGGGATTTTGAGTGCAGGATCAGGGCTGCCTATATACGGCTTAGTGTCCACAACTTCTCAAGTGTAACGAACTGAGACATTATAAAACGAATGTTGCTGATTGCCTTAAAGTAGTATTAAAGGTTCGGCTTTAAAAAAATAAAAATAGCAAACATGTTATACTTACCTGCTCTGGCTCTAGCAGCCCTGATCCTCCACTTCAAGGGTCCACCACCGGCCCCAGCATTCCCAGTCCTTAGGGTTCAATATTGAGTTGGCCCACCCTTTGCAGCTATAACAGCTTCAACTCAATAGCTTCTTCATGGCTATACAAACTTGTCAGGATTTATACTTGACATGAAACATTTAGAAAATAAGACTTGTGTGACCTAATAGAAGTATATTTTATTGTTTTCACACATCCAAGGTCAAAGCATTGTTATATTGCTAATGCTTACACTGTTGGTTGTTTGTTGCATTGAATACAAGTCGTTTTTTGCTTGACAAGTGTTACATGTCAGCCAGGTGTAATGTGGAAAGCAAAGGTCATGTTACCTGCAAAACAATTAGATTAGGCGCCTTTCATCTATTGTCTTTCATTCACTGTGGCACAACTTAGCATTCAATCGCCTTCTTATGATAAAATGAAAGCAATGCTGTACCAATAATTCTATCCACTGCTCATTTGGCTTTAGAAATATAACCATGATTTACGATTTGCTATGGTTCACTTTATAGGAAGCATTTGCTTACTCTCATGGGCCTATGTGCCACCACAATCCACACTACATTAGCACACCCAAATCCTAAACGTAGTTCAGACTTGGTGATTGGCATTTCAGGTGCTGTATTTTGGCAGGGCGGTGGGAGTTTTTTGTGTTCCCCCATTCCCAAGTGAAAGGTCAGTGATGGTAACTGACTACATTCCTGTAAAAATGAACCTATCACCTGGCCCTGTATGGGTAAAAATACAAGTTCACCTCAAATTCCATTTTCTTGTTTTAATTAGCCTAAGGCTTTTTGGATGCATAGCTGCTTTTGGCTAGCAATTTTTTTATTGTTTTTAGCATTATTATTACTGTTATTATTATATAATTCAGAACAAGAAGGTTAGGGGGCCCTGCTCTTATAAGATTGCAATCCAAAGTATTGGTAAAAGTATTCTATTAATATACCTTCAGAATTTATAGGGACACCTTTTTTTTCGGTATTTAACCCAGTTCTCATTTGTTTCTGCTTAATGTAGGGAACCTTTTTCTCCTGTCATAGTGTGATTTGTTTTGCTTTACTCACCACATAGAGGAAAAACATGTTGTTTTTTTTATAGGGATCTATATAGGGTTATCATATAGCAGGGATATGCAATTAGCGGACCTCCAGCTGTTGCAAAACTACAAGTCCCATCATGCCTCTGCCTTTGAGTGTCATGCTTGTGGCTGTCAGAGTCTTGCTATGCCTCATAAGACTTGTAGTACTGCAACAGCTGGAGGTCCGCTAATTGCATATCCCTGTCATATAGTAAATGTTCTGCATATACAAACCCTAATGCCCCGTACACACGAGCGGATTTTATGTCGGAAAAAAATTGGATGTTTTTTCCGACGGAATTCCGCTTAACCTCCCTGGCGGTATGATTCTGTCTGGAATTTTGTGCTGAAAGCGGTACAATTATTTTGCATGGAAATTTGGCGTTTTTATATTGTAGGCATGCAATTCTTATGAATAACTCACTTAAATCTGTCCGAACCAGAGTCTAGTAGAAATCCCAGGTATGATAAAGTTTGAAACACAAAATCATAAATTATAATAAAATAAAAATATATATAAAAATTATTCAATAATGTAATCAAATCAAAAACACTGAAATTTGCTCAGTTGCAGAATAGTCGCTGTCATTAAATTTAGTGTTTGATGATAAATTGTGATTCTAATTTATTATCGGTGTTTTCTAGCTGGTCTAAAACCACTTTTGACATAAAGGGACACTTTTTGGTTGCTATGGACAATCTCCAGTTTCCAGGCAGAAAAAAAATATTTTTATTATATAAAATGACATGCAGGGCACTGGGCAGACCACTAGGGACAAAGGGGATGTGTATTTTTTGTATACAGTACTGTAATCTGTAAGATTACAGTACTGTATGTGTACTGTGTTTTTAAACTTTTTTTAATTTGGCGCCGATCTCCGCTCCTGTGCGTCGTAACGTCGCAGGGAACGGAGATCAGCGGCACTCTGGTGCACTGTGTGAATCGAGTGAGCAGACGGCTCGCTCAAACAGCGGGGAGACATCACAGGATCCAGGGGACAAGGTAAGTAACCCCCCCTGTATCCTGCAACGCAAGCCCGAGTCTGGCTCGGGGTTACAGCTTTTGGTACTGAAGTTCCTGCCCCGAGCCAGACTCGGGAATACCACCAGGGAGGCTACGCTTGGCTTGCATACACACAGTCACACAAATGTTCTATGAACTTTCGACCGTCAAGAACGCAGTGATGTATAACACTACGACGAGCCAAGAAAATTAAGTTCAATGCTTCCGAGCATGCGTCAAATTGTTTCCCAGCATGCGTATGAATTTTGCTTGTCGGAATTTGTACAGATGATCGGATTTTCGGATCGGAAATTTTTCCGACCGAAAAATAGAGAACATGCTCTCAATACACACGGTCGGAATTTCCGACCAAAAGCTCTCATTGGACTTTTGCTGGCGGAATTTCCGATCGTGGCCTCATTCACAAATCCTAAATGTCCATGGTGTGGCAAGAATACCTAGAAACAGCTGCTCAGCCTGTACAACTGAATAATAGGCTGAAAGATCTGGGCTGTTTGCATGTATCCCCAGATCTGGCACTTGTCTGTGGTTAAGGACAGATGTCCCCCCTCTATCTGCAATTAATCTTCATTTTTTTTAAGTAGTCTTACTGTTAACAAAACATTTTCATACATGCATAGCTGCATTTTTACAGTCGCTCCTGCGTTGTAATACAAAGTAATTCCCAGCTGTCATTTTGACAGCCAGTGTATCAGGTGGGATGGCAGAGGGAGAGGACCTGAATGTATGAGATGTGTCCTAGCAACGTTGCTGATATTTTTAGGATGTACCTCTTATGTTTAAAATCCCCAAATGGTAAAACATGGACTCACTATGAATTGCATACTTTTTTGGCTAATTAAATTAACTTTGCAACAGAAGACATCTAAGTTATTAATCAAATGGATGAGTTGTCAGATTTCGAGGGTTACATTGTATACATAGATATTTGCATCTGAACTAAACTATACCAGAGAGCACAGTAATTAAGTGTAATATAAACATGTAAATTGTAGAAGTAGACTTATTGTGGTAAACCACATTTGACACTACCTGTCAAATCACTTACATGTTGCTTATTAGTTTGTCAGGTTACCAACCCATGTTTTTTTTTAAATAAACTTCAAAAGTTTTATGCTAATTTACATCTGAATGAAACATAAACATACTCAAAATGCACTGAATGTTTTCCCTGTTCAGCAGAACAGCTTATGTTACTCATTAGTTTAAAATCTCTCACCAAATTAGAAGGGCAGTTAAAGGCTGATGCACCTGGCCTGGACCTGATACTGCCTCACTCATCAGCTTGATGCATAAACTTCCCCTCTGCCATCCACCTGGCCAGTTCTTCCTTATTATGCATGCCAGGAGATGGTCAAGTTTGATGAGGGCACTGCACATAATACAGTCACAGATTAGAATCAGTGCTTCATGTAATAATGTTGAAAAAATGAATGAAAGGTGGAATATGAATTTAGTGTTTTGCTATTTCTGTATGTTTCTGAAATGTATAATCTTTTTACCAGAAGATTTAATGTTGGTAATCAAAAAAACAACAGTCGTTGTGCCTGCCATGCATGAAAAGTCTCAAGGACGAATGGATTTTGCTCATGCATACTCCCATATATTTTAGTTGTAAATGCTCCATAAAGTTCATATATTCAAAAACTATATTCATGATGTTTTCTAGAGGGAAAGGAATAGCTGCTTATGATAGATTACTATTGAGAGCATATATTTGTTGCTTTGCTTTTTGGATTTCCCATTTAAATCAAAATTACTTTATTGACATAAGTGGGCCCACATCAAGACCCATTCCATTGAAACCTATGTGAAACAACCTTAATGTTTGTGAAACAACTGCACTGTATAACTTTAATGTTTATCTTTAAAGCTGAACTTTAGGAAGATAAAAACATGATATGTGTCTCTTAATAAAAATCATTAAAGCGGTGGTAAAGCAGACAAAAGATTTCCCCCTGCAAGTTGATGTCATAATGTGCTAGTATGCATTGCATACTAGCTTTAAAGTATAACTAAAGGCAAACCTTTTTTTCAGTTTTAGATGGACTAGAGAGGGATTAGAACATCTGTCCGTTTTTTATTGTTGTCTGTGCCCCCGTTAGGGAGAGTCAACCTCTCTATTTGTATTGTTTACCATTATCATTGAAAGTGAAAGTAAATGAACATTTTGGGTGAACACCAGGACAGTAATAAAGGGGAACACTTCCAATGGGGACACTAATTCTGGTGACTCTGTTGACACCCCAGGATTCCCTCACTTTTGAGGGATTTCTTCTCACTTCCTGTTTTGGCTTTTGAACAAGAAGTGAAGAGAAATATCTCCTATGGGATACAGATGGTAAAAGAATGTGAGGAGTGAAAATTCTCCCTATCCAAAATAAAAATAAAAAGTTTCCTTTAGTTACACTTTAACCACTTGCCGACCGCCGCATGTACATATACGTTGGCAGAATGGCACGATTGGGCAAATGGGTGTACTGGTATGTCCCTTTGAATTTGCCGCTGTGTGGTCACGTGCACGCCGCCGCCGGTGCGCGCAACCCTGGGAGCTCAGTGAGTAGGATCGCGTGTCCCGCTGACTCGATCGCCGTGGGAGCTGAAGAACGGAGAGATGTTAATGTAAACAAGCATCTCCCCGTTCTGCCAAGTGACACTGTCACTGATCATAGCGCCCTGTGATCGGGAGCTATGATCAGTGAAGTGTTATTCGTAGCCATGCCCCCTAACAGTTAGAATCACTCCCCAGGACACACTTAACCCCTCCCTAGCCCCCTGGTGGTTAACACCTTCACTTCCAGTGTCATTTTTACAGTAATCAGTGCAATTTTATAGCACTGATCGCTGTAAAAATGGCAATGGTCTCAAAAATGTGTCAAAATTGTCTGATGTGTCTGCCATAATGTTGCAGTCATGATAAAAATCGCAGATCGCTGCCATTACTAGTAAAAAAAAAAAAAATATTAATAAAAATGCCATAAAACGAACCCCTATTTTGTAGACGCTATAACTCTTGCGCAAACCAATCAATAAACGCTTATTGCAATTTTTTTTACCAAAAATATGTAGAAGTATACGTATCGGCCTTAACTGAGGAAAAAAATTTTTTTATATATATTTTTTGGGGATATTTATTATAGCAAAAATGAAAAAATAATGCGGGGTGATAAAATAGCACCAAAAGAAAGCTCTATTTGTGGAAAAAAAGGACGTCAATTTTGTTTGGGAGCCACATCGCACGACCGCGCAATTGTCAGTTAAAGCGGGACTGTACCTAAAAAAATTGTTTTAAAAGCCAGCAGCTACAAATACTGCAGCTGCTGACTTTTAAGAAATGGACACTTACCTGTCACAGGTTCCAGCGATGTTGGCAGCAGAGGCCGATCAATCGATCGGCTCTCTGCTGCTGCCGGCGCCATTCTCGGTGAGGGAATCAGGAAGTGTTGCCTTTGCGGCTTCACTTCCCAGTTCCCTACTGCGCATGCGCGAGTCGTGCAGCGCAATGAGAATCGTCAGCGATGTCTGCCGGGACACGTGTGTGTCCCGGCAGACAGCACGCCGGGACAGGAAGTGGCGTAAACTCCTGTGGAAGTTTATGCCCGGAAGTGGGTGCAGAAACCTGTCTTAGACAGGTATCTGCACCCCCCTCCCCCCTGAAAGGTGCCAAATGTGACACCGGAGGTTGGGAGGGTTCTGAAAAGCCCGCTTTAAAGGAATCCCGCTTTAAAGCGACGCAGTGCCGAATCGCAAAAAGTGCTCTGGTCTTTGACCAGCAAAATGGTTTGGGGCTCAAGTGGTTAAAGAAAACTTGTCATGGAAAAGTCAGTGGTCTTTATTTGCATACTTGT
This sequence comes from Lithobates sylvaticus, assembly GCA_028564925.1. Lineage (NCBI taxonomy): Eukaryota > Metazoa > Chordata > Amphibia > Anura > Ranidae > Lithobates > Lithobates sylvaticus. The sequence goes on from CM053026.1 coordinate 523,925,918, forward strand.
TCTGTGTATGTGACTCGTTGTTTTTCTTTCAAGATGGTATGCACAACAGCTTGAAAAGTAGCATTTTCAGAAGTGGAAGCATGGCAGCTTTCATGGTTCTGTAGTAACAGGTTTACTTAATTTACTTCAAGCTTCATTATTTGAAAGTTGCTTGGATGGCTGAATGCCCTAGTGTTCCTTGGGTAATTAATTACCCTTTTATTGAAGGAATGCTCATTTCACCAATGTAATATGCATTACATGTGTGTCTGCACCTTCTTGGTCACAAAGGGGGAGATTTATGAAAACTGGAGCACACAGAATCTGGTGCAGCTGTGCATGGTAGCCAATCAGCTTCCAGGTTTTATTGCCAAAGCCTAATTGAACAAGCTGACGTTCGAAGCTGATTGCTTACTATGCACAACTGCGCCAGGTGCTGGGTGCACCAGTTTTAGTAAATATCATCCAAAGTGTCAATGAGAAATTGATTTCATATGTACTGTATATCAAGCTGTTTGTCCATGACTTATATATTCCAAGCACTAACAGTGAAATTGCAAGACATGATCTAATCTTTGAAATTTTTGAGTTTAACCACATTCCTACCGGGCACTTACACCCCCTTGCTGCCCAAGCCATTTTTCAGCTTTCAGCGCTGTGGCACTTTGAATGACAATTGCGCGGTCATGCTACACTGTACCCAAACAAATTTTTTATCATTTTCTTCACACAAATAGAGATTTCTTTTGGTGGTATTTAATCACTGCTGGATTTTTTATTTTTTACAAAAAAAAATAAAAAGTCACACAATTTAAAAAAAAAATGTTTTTTACTTTTTTTCTGTCAGTAAATTTTGTAACTAAGTAATTTTTTGCCTTCACTGATGTGCGCTGATGAGGCAGCACTGATGGGAACTGATAGGCTGAACTGGTGGGCATTGATGAGGTGGCACTTATGGGCACTGATGAGGCCACACTTATGGGCATTGATAGGAGGCACTGATAGGCAGCACTGATGGGTCCTGCTAGGCGGCACTGATGGGCACTAATAGGCGACACCAGTGGGCACTGATAGGTGCCACTGATGGGCACTGATTGACAGCAGTGGTGGACATTGATGGGCAGCATTGATAGGTGGCACTGATTGCCAGCACTGACTGGCATCGCTAATGGCCACTGATTGGCGGCACTGGTGGGCAGTGGTGGGCACTGATTGCTGGCATTGGTGGGCACTGATTTGTGCCACTATTTTGCACTATTGTAATCAGAGCACTGATGATCAGTGTCCTGATTACATTCCTAATGTCCCCCTGCGTGGAGATGCCGCTGCTCGGCTCTCCTCGCCACACACTCTGTCAGTGTGAGGCGAGGAGTGCCGATTACCGGCACTTCCTTGTTTACATGTGACCGGCTGAGATTGGACACAGCCGATCACATGGTTAAAGAGCCACGGATGCCGATTACCGAGATCAGGATCACGCCGTGTCCTAGCAAAACGGCGCCGCCATTCTGGGACGCCGTCATATGAGAGCCACACTGCCCCGCTGTCATTTGATGGTGGGCGGGCGGCAAGCAGTTAAAAACATTTTAAAGCAACACTATTTTAGATTGGCCTAAGAAAGAGATGGGGCTATGTTATAATCATTGAATATTTATTACATACAATGAAACTGTTAGTAAACACAAAGTAAAAGTTGTCATATTGCTCACTGCATCTATTCATGCGAGGCTCCCTCTGCACGAACTGGGGTTTACATGTACTACCTTAATTCTACCTGTTATTCCTTGTCGTCATTGTATGCCCCACCTTTAACCAAGACATTGTTTTGCTCGGTTTCTTATTTTTAATTTTCTTACTCAACCCTCTTCCCATAACAGCCTCTCCTACTTTCCTTGGAAAATGTGTCAACGTGTTTAAAGCCAACTGTATAATTGTTACTAAAATACCTATTATTGCAAAGTACACCACAAAAGGATATTTTATGCAACCAAACTGATTCAGACAGAAGGGATTTAACCAGACAGAGTGGAAAGTCTGGTTGAAATATTTAAATCTTTAGCAAAGTTTAAAAGAGTTGGTTGTAGTAATCATTTAGGGCCTTGTTGGGACATACATTTGCCACTCCTGTATTATGCATTTTTACATTTTCTTTTTCCTTACTACTACTATTTTACCTCACTTTCCTATATCTGTACCTGTAGAGAGTTACATTTGCTGTATTGTAACTGGGGTTTGTGGTTACTTGGACATAAGTAGTTCAATATTAGTGATGTTGTGCCAACAGACAGTTTTCTGGAAACCAGCACCCCTAAGCAATGGTTCTATTTCTAATCCCTGTCCTAACCTTCATCAGTTTCCTGCTTTTCCTTTAACTGTCCGGTCACAGGCTAGGGAGGGGTAGTCCTGTAATTGTTACTTAATTGTATTAATAATAAGTTCTTTGCTTTGCCAAGCAGCAATGTGTGGCAGAGCTGTAAATCTTAGAGCCGAGTTGACAGAGATACAGGCCCATTAGCTAGTTCTTATGTATTTTTAGCTGTCTTATAGGGAAAGTAAAAATCCTCACATACAGTGGGGTTGCCTCTGCACTGTAAGGGTTATATGTTCATTTAGGTCTATGGAACAGCATAGTAAAAGCAGTTTTACTTACCATTCTCCAGTTCCCACAGGTTCCTGCAGCCTCTTTTCCTATATATTTTGGCAGAAACAGGTCCTTTTATATCTTTAAGACCAATGCAAGGTCTATAGCCATGCATTGGATGTTGGTACACTACTGCAGCGGTCCCCAACCTTTTTAGCGCCAGGGACCGGCTGTGTGGAAGAAAATAATGACAAGACTGGAGGGGGGATGCAGTTGTTGCACAGGAAATCTGTCGGGGCAATGGCTTGTGTTGGCTCTTCAATCATCACAGCACCATGGTTGGTATGGTGTCAGGATGATTGAAGCACATTATTTTTATTATTACATTGTAATATAAAGTGAAATAGTTCAATTCTCCATAATGCAGGATCAGTGGGAGCGTGTCACCAGCCACCGTCACCTGCCTTCAGATGCAGCTTGAACTTGTAACGTCACCTGCCTTTAGATGCAGCTTGTCACTTGCCACGTCGCCTGCCACCAGATGCAGCTTATCATTTGTCATGCCGCCTGCCACCAGATGCGTATTGTCACTTGCCACGTTGCCTGCCACCAGATGCAGCTTGTCATTTGTCGCGTCACCTGCCACCAGATGCAGCTTGTCATTTGTCACATCGCCTGCCACCAGATGCGTATTGTCACTTGCCACTTCGCCTGCTATCAGATGCGGATTGTCACTTGCCACGTCGCCTGCCTTCAAACACGGATTGTCACTTGCCACGTCGCCTGCCACCAGATGCGGAGTGTCACTTGCCATGTCATCTGCCACCAGATGCAGCTTGTCAATTGCCAAGTCGCCTGCTACCAGATGCGGATTGTCACTTGCCATGTCGCCTGCCACCAGCTGAAGCTTCCCACTGTTGCCTGCCAACAAAAAATACCAGATGCAGCTTGTCACTTTTTAAATGTAAAGGCAATTTGGTGGCGGGCAACAGTGATAGCAGATCTGGCAGTCTCTCCCCAGATTTTCAGCACATGGCTCCCAGAGTGAGGGCGGGCAGTGAGAGATGATGTTATCTTTCTGCAGCCCGCAGCTGCATAGTGAGGGCAGAACTGCGGTGATGCAGGGCTGACTCACTGGCCCGTCGCGCTTGTGACGCGGCTGCAGAGAGGCCATGGCCCGGTGTTTGGGGACCCCCACTAAGGGACATACCACTGCCAGAGTGGGAGGGAGCACCACTTTCCGGGGGATCAGATATCATGTACATAAAATTACTTTTTCTATCCCCTAGACCTAAACAAGCATTTATCCTCTGCAGTGTGGGTATAATCCTACTGCAAGGGTGGGTTTTTACTTTCCTAGGAATTAGGCTTTAAAGTGGAACTTCAGGCAGATATTAAAACACAATTTACTCTAGTTATGTATTCAATAATAATGTATTTTTAAAGTGCTGCTAGTGTAACTGTCAGATTTTCTTACTTTATACAATGTTTCCTTTATCCTGCTTTGCAGACAACAGACTAAGGCTCGGTTCACACTGCCACAACTTGGGATCTGACTTGTAAGGCCTCGTACACACGATATGAAAATCAGAAGGGAAAGCTCGTAAGACGAGCTGTCTGCGTATTTTTGGATCGTTAGTACGGTGCCTTCGACAGACGATTTGACTTTTTTATCAGACAAAAGCTTGATGTGCAGGCTATAAAATTTTTGTTGTATGTGAAACGTATGGTTTGCGGATGGTCAGAACAGAAATTGTCACACAAAAGTCGAAAGTACAAATACTCGGAATCAAGGAACGACTGGGAAGAGTTTGGTCTTGTAAACTATCGTTCGTAATCTAGAATTAACCTTTGTGACGCGGCAATTGATGAAATGTCGAAATGCAGCGCACGTTCTCATCTTCTTTAATGGTATAATAATGAGGCTGCTTTGCTGGTGATACTGATGTAGTTATGCATAACGTATTTTAAAAGGCATTTGTTTTTGTACGGTCTAAAATTCGCGAATCAATGCTCACCAAACTTCTACTAACATGAAATTAGCAGAAGAGCCCAAAGGGTGGCGCTTGAGAAATTAACTTCTTCTTTGTCCTTTCGTAGTACGTCACAACGATCCTGTTTGTCAAACGACAATTTACGGATAGTTAGTATGTTAGACAAAATCCTGCACACGCGCTTTTGCCAGGAATCAGATGCTCGGTCGTACAACAATCGAACTGTGTGTACGAGGCCTTGGACCCCTAGTCAGATACATGTGAAATCCCATGTTAGTCAATGAGAGCTGTCCTAATTAGTACTACTGAAGTCGCTCTGACTTTAGAAAAGGTTCCTGTACTACTTCAAGGCAACTTCTATCCGACTTGTGCCCATAGACTTTATTGGAAGTCGCCTTCAAGTCAGATCCTCATCTATATTTATGTGATTTGGATCCGACATTACAAGAAGATTACCCAGGCATTTCCTGAAAGTAATTTTAAAGTCGCTTAAAGTTGCATCAAGCCATACTCAAGTCACAAGCAAATCACCAGGAAGTTGCCTGACAAAGTTGCACTGTAAGTCGCGTGACTTTCAGGTCGCGGCAGTGTGAACCATGCCTAAGCGTTATACTTATAAAGCAGTATATGAGACTTTCACCAAACATCACTGTTGGTGATTCAATAATTGTCATTTGAAAGACATGTACCTGGAAACTCACCAAACTCAATGTTTGGTAAATGTCAGATTCACTGCTTTAAAATTCTGCTAAGTGTGGTAGGTTATACATTATGAGAAAATCAAGCTCATTTGAGTTGCTTAATGTTATCAAACTAAAAGGTTGGCAGACATCGGGAAACTAAAAGGTTGGCAGACATCGGGAAACCGTCCTATATGTAGATTTCAAAGACCTCAGCAGTGTTATAGTGCTCTTTCATAGTCCAGTAAGTGGGCAGGTAACAGAAAAGCTGGCAAAGCTGTAATAGGTAATAGCAGTGTCTTCCTTGTGGCTGTGAATTGTGGCAGGTGTATGTTAATCATGACAGTTAATGACCATAGTTAGAGATATATTGGCAGGTACAGGAGTTCAAATATATGTTGTGTATCTCAACTTTGTTCTTATCTGTTTGCCTGGAGTACTAGTTTTAGGCGGTGGTATATTTTTAGCTACCATAAAGTCATTATTTATTTATTTGACATGGTATGCACTTATTTACTTGTTTTTCGTTCTATATCCACTTGAAGACCAAGCCTTTTCTTGCACTTTTTGTTTAAAAGTTTAAATCAGTATTTTTTGGTCAAAAATTACATATATAAACATATATACATTAGCAGACACCCTAGGAAATTAAATGGCGATTGTTGCTATTTTTTTCCTTATTGAATTACAAAATAACAAAACGGAATATATGCAATTTTTGTTAAATATGAAAGGTGATGTTATGCTGTGTAAATAGATATCCAACATGTCATTCCTTAAAATTGGGTATGCTCGTAGACCGAGCATTTTGGGGATGGGGGTGCTTTACATTTTTTTTTTTACTTATTCTATTTATTTATTTTTTTTACACTGTTCTTTATTTTATTTTATTTGTTTTATTCCTATTAAAAGGAAGTAAACATCCCTTGTAATATGAATAAGGATGACAGGTCCTCTTTATAGAGAAATCTGGGGTCAAAAAGACCCCAAACCTCTCCTTTACCTTAAAAAGCAAAAGATTTTTTTTTGATCTTTTGCTTAAAAATAAAAATGTTTACTTCTGCCCTAGACCAGAAGTGATGTCATGACGTTGCTCCGGTCCTTCAAGGCCATAGAGGCAATCAGAGATTTAGTCTCTCTCTGCCTCTGTGACCAGCCATCCACATTGTCGGATCATTTTTCGGGCACGTCGGTGAAAACGGTAAGCCCAAGAGACGCATGCAAGTGACGGGAGGTGGGGACATCCCCTACCACCACTCCCGAAAGCATTGAGCCACTCGGAACCCATTTCATGAGAAAGACAGTCACCAGCTGAAAAAAGATACTTGGGTTATGGCTGATAACTTCAGCCATTACCCCAGTAAACCACTTGCTATACCGTAACGTATATAAACATATTGCGGTTGGTAAGTGGAAATTTTGCTTATTGTACATATACCTATTTGTAAATACTCTTGTAGTGACCCATAGAGTCCCAAAAAAGAGAACCAGTAACAGTTACTATTTTGTATTACTAAAAAGGACATAGAATTATTGCTGCAGCTTGTTATGCGCGACAAGAAGGAGAAATCCCTTCTAATGCATTTCTCATACCTTGCAGTTTTTTCTTTATAGAAAAAAATACAAGAAATTACTAAAATAAATTTGCCTATTATTTTTTGTCATTTTTGGGATTATTGTGGTGCTTACAGTCGGTAAGAATTTGTTTCCCCTTAAAAAATCATCAAAGCTGGAACAAAAGTTCACTGCACTTTCTTCTGTACATATAGCCTATGTTTTACATTTGTATTGGATGAATTCTAAACTATTTTAAGTCATTTGGAGGCTATTTTTCTTTGTTGCTGGTCCGCAATCTGTTTTTAATATTTGTAAGAGTTTTACCTGATATTCTATATTTGTTGTGACAGCACTTAGATTTCCTTTGTCTGAAGGAATTTTATTTTATTGTTAATTTTATTTGTTTGTTTCTGCCATAGATCAAATTTATTTATTTTTACGTTTTGATGTTATCAAATGTAGCCATTTCTATGCATGCTTATTAAATAAGCACACAATGATGTGGGTCACAGGAGCAGACCTAATTCTGTACTTCTGTGAGCCAGATTCCGCTGACAGACTGTCTGATGATGTCACATAGCCAGTCCAGGCTCTGCAGGGATTCTGATAGTAGTGTCAGCATCCGTCCAGATGCCTAAGCGGCAGCTGCCTCAGCTAAACCAGGCTTGGGAAAGACCCTGATCCACCCACATGCCTGGAGCGCCAGCTGGCTCGGCCTCTTAGTGTGCCACTGAGAGGCTGAGCCTGCTGTTCCTGTGCCCTGTACAGGCCAGCACTCCAGTGTGCACTGGAGGGGCAGAGCAGAGAGACGGTAACTGACAGTCGCCACTCTCTGCTCAGTGAAGTCTGAAAGCTGAGCCATCAGCGGTCATGTGACAGCTCGGTTCTCGGTCTTAGAGCTAGCAAGGGACAGTTAACAGCATTGAATCAATGCAGCCACACAGTTGAGCATGATTGTTTGTTTTTTAATCATGCATTTCTCTTCAAAGATGAATGATATTTCCACCTTAAACAGAAAATGTATTTTTAAATATATTATAAAGCTTAACATGGTTATAAATACATTATAATGCTTTCATTTTAAAATGCACATTTTAGGCCTGAAGATTAAAACTCCCAAACATTATATCTTTTCTGAAAGCAGAGACCCTGTAAAATATTATGGTGGCAGTTTATATTATTTTTGGCACATAATAATTGGCTAGTGTTTATCAAATACATATTTTATTTCCATATGTGCACAAACATATTATAATTCCCAATTATTGTAGTAAAATATAAAAGATGTGGTTGTGTTGAGTAAATTTATAACAAATATTTCAAACCTCATGATTTTACCTATAAAATAGCGGTACCAAAACTCATCCAAAAAGTCTTTACAGCCCACCATTTTAGAGTCAACAGCGAGTGTTGGCCCTGGAAACAATGCTCTTACTATGTCACCTAATGTGTTTGGTGCAATCATCATATTCATACATATGGATTTGAGTACTTATTTTACAGGCAGATACTTATCCATTATGCCATATCATCAGGGAGACATGTGGTTGGCCCCAAATTTATTCTGCAGCAGGACAACTACCCCAATAATACAGCCAATGTCATTAAGAACTAGCTTCAGCCTAAAAAATAACAAGGAGTCCTGAAAGTTATGGTCCCCCCCCCCCCCGCCCCACAGAGCCAAGAAGAACAAGGAGTCCTGAATGCGATGGTTTGCCCCCCACAGAGCCAAGAAGAACAAGGAGTCCTGAAAGTGATGGTTTGGCCCCCACAGAGCCAGGAAGGACAAGGAGTCCTGAAAGTGATGGTTTGGCCCCCACAGAGCCTATCTGGGATTACGGAAGGATTTGAAGCAGCCTAAACCCACAGAAGAACTGCGGTTAGTTCTCCAAGACATTATAGGACAGTGTCTTGATCTTGCCATTTTTATCTGGATCAGGAGATTATTTATTTTAGGCACTTAAATATATACGTACATTCACAGCAGTCCCTGCCCTCAAAGAGCTTACAATCTAAAGAGATGACTTGTGTCTATGGGCACCAGCCTTGACTTTTAGGGGGAAGAACCTTTTGGAAACTTTGTTTGCTTTTGGTAACCCATCTTAATAGACTAAACTTGAATAGTTGGAGGGTGTGACAACTTGTGGTTTATCCCGCAAGCAACATAAAGACTTGAGGACAACTGTATTGTACCTGAACTTTCAAACACTCTCTTATGTCTGTGGAAACCTTTACAGTTGGTCAGATGATGGCTGCTCTTGCACTGCAATAGAGAATGATTCTTTCATTCTATAACAGCATTAATAGGAGGGTAAAAGCAATGTATGTTTTAAAAAAAAATGTATGTATATATATATATATATACATACATACACATTTAAACCTATAACCAAACAAAGTTTTCAAACTTTTTCATACATGTGTACATTCAACTGTCAGACATTTTTATCTTCCTAGTGTTTCTCATCTGCTGTCAAATTGTGTCTGTCTCTACACAGTGAGTCACTCAACTGCTCCATGTTATGTCTGCAATTTTCCATTTTAAACTGCATAGATATATCAGATGCTAGCCTCAAAGACTCATATGCTATTCCATAATTTGATAATAGCTTTTGGCATTCACAGTCTTTTTTATCCAGTAATTGGGAATTGAATTAACAGTCATTAGATTATTTGTTAATAAATCATGTACTTTTAGATTAACGAATACCGTGAGCGTTCGGTGCAACTTGTTCTGTTGTTTAGAAGTGATTGCTTGTCATCACGAACAATGATTCACGTGTGTTATGATAATACAATGCATGTACTCCTTATTTCATATAATGTCCAACTTAATACGTCAAGCTAAAACCACCATTGCTTTTTTTGGTATCCTCCATGGTAACAGTTCTACCAACATCTTCAAAGAATTCTTAACTTAAACACTTGCTTAAAACCTTTTCTGATGGAACTCACTGAACAATTTTGTCTAAAGAAGAGCTGGTGTTTGGGCTCTGAAACATGGCTGTTATAGTAGCTGTAACTATGGAAGTTAGTGAGGGCTTATTTTGATGCTCATTATATTCTAATATGTGAATGTCAATAGCCACAGGTTTAATGTTAGATGAAATTAACAATAACACTCTCTCAAGGAACATGTTTGGGTTCCTGTATGTGGTGGTCTCTGGCAGGTTTACCTTGTTGGAGACTTGAGCATAACAGTGGCAATGAGAGTCTATGCAGCTTGTATAAGGCCATCAGTCTTAAAGTTGTTGTAAGCCTCTGAAATGAAAAATGAACAAAGCATTTTTTTCTATAGTGTGTACTTGCCTCAATCTCTAGCACTTAGAGTGATTCCTGGCTGCTCTTTCTGCCCTTCACTATCTGCACGAGTCACTTCTGACAGTTTATGCCAACACCAAGCAATCCCTGGGGATGGCCCCATTCCCCTCCAACATACAGCAGGTGATTGACAAGCTCAGCTGTGTATGTTTCCCTATGAGACTGTATAGAAGGAGGTGTGTCCATTTCCTCTACTCAGATCTCATATTACACTTATAGTAGCTTTTTTCTCTGCACTGTGCAGAGTGTGACATCAGATACCCACCTCTTAAAGTTTAGAAATGCTGTCTAAAAAGTTGTAGAGAAGAGATTACTGCAGATAAACAGGTACAACTGCTTCTATCAGTCAAGAGGTTCAGGAACTTTAAAATGTTTTTTACAGTATTCCATGTCTCCAGCAGAATTGAAGACTGATGCCTGACTGCATTATGTATAATATTAAAAAAACATATATTTGGCCGAAAAATCGCAGACATGTTGCACATACTGGTAAATTGGTTTTAGCATGTGCATTTAAATCTATTTGAGCTGCGCATGCGACAAAATGGGTATTATCTGTGTGACCTGCTTCAGAAAAAAAGAGGCAACAGCTTTTCAAGGAAGAAATACTGAAGCAGGAGAGATAATAATGCCTTTGCTGCCAGGTTCTACCAGCCAACAGCCCAAAGGGTTGTGTGCCTGGATTTTGACAATAGGTCTGACTTTGTGATTCCAAAACCTTAGGTATATTGCCACACATGAATTATGTTATGATTGATTAGTAAATAAACCATGTATTCTTCAAATTTCAATTGAAAGGTGTCAACTTTTTTTTTTTTTTTTTGGTTTAGCACCCACTGCATTGAGCCTAGTAACTCTAAAGACCTCACTGTGTTCCTGAGACAAAAGTGGTGGGGACAAATGCTCCTATGTAGACTGGTTAAGATGGCAATTGCCCCTATTTTGGGGAGATTTTCTTTAATTTCCTGATGTGTCTTTAGGACTGAAAGTAAATGGAAATCTCCCCAGCAGGTTTTAAATAACAGAAAATAACCTAATAGGGGTTCCTTACTCAAACCAAAACTTAACAACAAAAAAAAGTTTGGTCCATACATACACGTTAACATGAAAACATATTTGTCCATTTTAAATTATAACTAAAATCAAAACTTTCATTATGATTTGGATAGAGTGGCAAGGGGTTAGAACCTATGTCAGTTTTTTTTTGTGCTGTCTGTGTCCATGTAGGGAGATTGACTCTCTTATTATCATGATCATCAGTGCCACATAAAATGAAGGTGGGGATACATTAAAAATTTGGATAGTGGGCAAACAGTGGGGAAATGTCCCATTGTCTAAAGCTGACTGTACACCAGTAGAATTGTGTTTGAAAATGTTCATTTTTGGAACATTCTTGCGATCAGTGGACTGAAATCAGTGATTGGTTTCATAGTGATAAGAAAATCCGAAGGAGCAGAGTGAAAAAATTCTATCTAGGAATGTGGGTTTTATTCTGGAAAATTCCCACATATTGTAATACACATGTTGTAGGCACAATAGAAACCTGCTCAACACATTGGGAATTCCATTCAAGTAGCAGGTCTGGATAAGTGTTTAAGGACTTTAGAAATCAGTTTACTCAATGATGGCAAGATCAAATGCTCTGACAAAAGTTTTCTTTTTTTAAATTCCCTTACAGAATTTCAAATGAAATTCTACTGATATGTGACCAGCTTAAGGCTACTTTCACACTGGAGCGGTGGGGGCGCTGGCGGTAAAGCGGCGCTATATTTAGCGCCGCTTTACCGGCGTTTTAGCGGCGCATTGCGGCCGCTCGTGGGGTGTTTTTACCCCCCGCGAGCGGCCGAAAAAGGGTCAATACCGCCCGCAAACCGCCGCTATTGCGGCGTTTTGCGGGCGGGTTCGGTGCGCTCCCCCATTGTTTTCAATGGGACCGGGCGCTATAGGAGCGGTAAATATACCGCTCCTATAGCGAGCCAAAGATGCGGCTTGCAGGACATTTTTGAGCGTCCTGCAAGCGCACCGCTTCAGTGTGAAAGCCCTCGGGCTTTCACACTGAAGGAACAGCAACAGCTGTTTCGGGTCGGTTTGCAGGCGCTATTCTTAGCGCAATAGCGCTTGCAAACCGCCCCAGTGTGAAAGGGGCCTAAGAGGGGATTTTCTTTATACTGGAAAGGAATACATCAACTTCCTGTTGAGTCTACAGGACAGGAAGTGGAAATAAATATTCCTAATGAGACACAGATGGTAAAACAAAATGACTATAGTTTTAACCTTCTGCAACTCTATGAAATTTTTTTAAAAACTGCTTTAGATGTACTTTAACCATTTGCGAACTGCCCATCCACAATGTACTGTGGACGGGGGGCCTGCACATGCAATGCAACATACCCATACATTGCTGCCTGCCACAGTACCCGCTGTGATTGTACACAGCAGGAGCCTGTCAGCAGGTCCCGGCCAATGATTCACCGCTGGGACATGCCAAGCAGAGATGAGAAACAATCTATTAGTATGTAGTGATACACCCAAAGGAGCTGCTTTGTTTGTTCAGTCCATTACTCTGCCTCTCAACCCCAATAACAGCCTCAGTCCCCTCTGGCACACCTTGCAATAGTGTAAGTGCAATGACCAATGAGAAACACACACGTTATGATAAAACACAGAAATTGTCTCTACTGCAATATTTCTGTGGAAGAATAACAGACAGTAACAGTATACAATCAAGTAATCAACTAGAGAGCAATGACTGAGATTTAAGAGCAATATAGCTCCCAATCCTATATTCAAGCTGCTTTCAGGGGATTCCAAACCTGAGAATGTCCCCAGAGCAGAGACACACTTAAATGGTAAATAAAGCACAATATGACACTTTAAATTGGATTGGTTACCTTTACCCAGGTTGGCTCTATGAGTCCAGTCAGGAGAAGAACAGAGGAATGACTCCCATTATGTCAGGCCTCTCTCTACTGTAACCCTAACACCACAGGCCCAACTTTAAACACTTTATTCAAATCAACATGCAATGGCTTAACTTTCTAGATGAACTGTCCCACACACCACTGCATATACAAAGTCCTGAATGTGTGTGTGGATCCGTATGGCACTAGTAGCTTCAGTCCTTTTGAAGAAAAGATAAGATTTGGTGTCGTCAGCTAGCCACTTTCGTTAGTGCATCTAAACTCCTGGAGAGCAAGGCTGAACAACACAGTTGACCCAGAATATCAAGTGAAGGAAACAGGGTCTTTCTAAGCAAGGTGAAAGGGCAATGATGTCTGTATACAGTGTCCCAGAAAAGGATAGCATTTTCCTTTATCCTTGTGGCACTACAAGTGTCGGCAAGATGACTACCAGCAATGATGTCTGTATACAGTGTTCATATAACTCCTCTGTGGTGCAGTGTCTCTGTTCCCTGCAAATGGGCAAAAAGCCCCATCACCCAATCCTGCGTTCAAGGCCCAAACTAACATCCTGGAACAGGCAGGCTCTTCTGGTGACCTGACTGATCACCTCACACTGGAACACTTCACCGTCGGTGCAGATGCGTCTGGATGTGCACCTGGGATCCCCCTCTCTCAGGCTAGATGTCCCAACTGGCGGAGGAGGCCTGAATCATGTGGGGAGATCACCTGAGAGACAGCATCTCTCCCTCTGGTCTGATCTCTTTCCCAGCTTTGTGGTGACTAAGAATCTGCTTGTTAGAGCCCCATCGATTGGTTCCTGTAAGTGCTCCTTTAATTGGCTTTCTTCCTCCTGCCAATAGGAACACAGGGAAGGAACATAGTAGCCTGTGTGTGTGTGTGTGTGTGAGAGGAGGGGGGGGGTGAATAGCCCATGCAGACACTGCCAGGCAGCTCTCTCCTTCTTTCAGGTTGGGAAGCCTGTGTACATTGCGGCGGCCAGCTTGGCGGGGACACGGAAGGAACGAGACATCCTCTACAAGTAAAAGCAGCACACTTTACGCATACTACACATGGTTAGGCACACATTTAACCCTTTGATTGCCCTAGATGTTAACCCCTTCAATGCAAGTTTCATGTGTACAGTGACAGTGTATAGTATTATCACTGATTACTGTATTATTGTCACTGATGATGTCAGTGCAGTTACTCAGTTCCCTGCCCACATATTGGATATATTTTGTAGCAGAAAGTAAAAAATATAGTTTAAAAAAAAAAAATATATGTTTTAATTTATATCACAAGAAGTAAAAAACCCAGTTCTGATTAAATACAATCAAGAGAAAGCTCTATTTGTGGGAAAATAATGATATACATTTAATTTGGGTACAGTGTTGCATGACTGCGCCGATTACCAATTAAAATAGCACAGTGCTAAATTTCAAAAAATGTCCTGGTCGTGAAGGGGGTAAAATCTTCTGGAGTTCAAGTGCTTTACTTTGAACTTTTCTAAAGCAGTTTTCCTACAATGTAAATGCTTTTATATCTGAAACAATGCAAGCCCCACTTTGGATTGATTGTATAACATTTTAAGCGGATTCAGGTCACATTTATTTTACTGCCTTTTTTGCTTCTCAGTAGCTCAATATTTTCTTAACATGATATTTCCTGCATTTCATGTTTATAGAGCACAGGTGACCCAATGGCTGGTATAGTGTCTTTTGGAACGTGTTGTCTCAATTACTCTTAGCTATATAAGTAATGCATATTCCGATTAGGCTGACCAGATGTCAGTGCCTATTATTAAATTGTTAAGTTGGTCCCTAAGGGAGAGGAAAAGGAAATACTACTCAATGTGTCAAATAAGGAAGTCAAATTGTAACCAAAAATAATAGTGTTAAAGCCAATTCACGCAGGTCAGCATAATGTTGGTTTGAAAAAGCAGTCTGTAGAAGAATACTGAAGAGCCATGTAATTTGTATGTAGAATATCCATTTGACGGCTGACCGATTTTCACTGGATAGCACACAGACACCATACTAATTCTTCTTTGTATATTTTTATGGCGGAACTTGATGTTAAAGCGGAACTACTTCTGCTATACCATGAACCTTCCAACGTTTCAACACCTAAAATGTTACTTAGATACTTAAAAATGTGTTACAGAAACAAGTACCTATTCACACTTCCACATATAAAATAAAGAAACTTAGCTGACTTTGGAAAATAAAATCCAATAAAAATCAATTACAGTGAATGGGCGTAATACCACAATGCTCCCAATAAAGCAACAGTTGTGGGTTCTTATTTTGGGTGTTTTGCTCATCTACCTCATTTGGCTTTTTATAGGCAAAACACCCAAAAAGAGCAGCAGATGGAAACTGAGGCTCTTAGATTGCATGTTCTGCAACAAGGCATTCTCTCCTAATATAAAGTAGTGGTTCTCTAGAATTCTTCTATAAACAGCTGAAAAATATAATCACAGATCCATACTACTTGTGAGGCTCTGCAGTGCTCAGAATTTATTGGTTCCTGATAACCATATAGTACATACCACACAATTTATTGTTCGCTGACAGTAGATGGCGAAGTAAGTGTCTATGCCTGACTTTGCTATGGCTTTCTTTTCACTCCTTCGACGTTCTTTTCAATGTAAAAACACTAAGGCCCCTTTCACACTGGGGCGTTTTTCAGGCGGTACAGCGCTAAAAATAGCGCCTGTTCACCGCCTGAAAAAATCCGGCCCCTTTAACTCCAGTGTGAAAGCCGGCGGGCTTTCACACTGGAGCGGTGCGCTAGCAGGATGGCAAAAAAGTCCTGCTAGCAGCATCTTTGGAGCGGTATAGGAGCGTATTCACCGCTCCTATACCGCTCCTTCCCATTGATTTGAATGGAAACCGCGGCAATACCGCCGCAATACCGCCGCAAAGCGCCGCTACGGCGGCGCTCTGCGGGGGGTGTTTAACCCTTTTCGGCCGCTCGCGGGGGTAAAACCGCACCGCGAGCGGCCGAATACCGCGGTTAAAACGACGGTAAAGCAGCGCTAAATATAGCGCTGCTTTACCGTCACCGCGGCTCCCCGCCCAGTGTGAAAGGGGCCTAAAGGTTCAGTAAAAAAGAAACCTGTTTAACTGTCAGAAATCTAGTATGTTCTCAATTTCCTCTTTGGACTGGCAACACAATGCTTCTGCTGCTCTGAGATGTCAAGCAGCATTGACCGCAGAACTTGCCTTATTGCTGATTTATAAGTTGAAATCCCGGCACTTTTATTTAAATATACAGTGCCTTGCAAAAGTATTCACCCCCCTTGGCATTTTTTGTGTATGTTGCCTCACAACCTGGAATTAACATGGATTGTTTGAGGATTTGCATCATTTAATTTACAGAACATGCCCACAACTTTGAAGATTATTTTTTTTTTAATTGTGAAGCAAACAACAAATAGGACAAAATAACAGAAAAAATCAATGTGCATAACTATTCACCCCCCTAAAGTCAATACTTTGTAGAGCCACCTTTTGCGGCTATCACAGCTCCAAGTTGCTTTGGATAAGTCTCTATGAGTTTGCCACATCTTACCACTGATTTTTGCCCATTCCGCCTTGCAAAACTGCCCCAGCTTCTTCAAGTTGGATGGTTTGTGCTTGTGAACAGCAATCTTTAAGTCTGACCACAGATTTTCTATTGGATTTGAGGTTTGGGCTTTGACTAGGCCATCCCAACACATATACATGTTTCCCCTTAAACCACTCAAGTGTTGCTTTAGCAGTGTGTTTGGGGGCATTGTCTTGCTGGAAGGTGAAACTCTGTAACCCTGTATTTAGCACCATCCATCTATCTTTCCCTCAACTCTGATCAGTTTCCAAGTCCCGACTGCTGAAAAACATCTCCACACCATGATGTTGCCACCACCATGTTTCACTGTGGGGATGGTGTTCTTTGGGTGTTGTGATGTGTTGGGTTTGCGCCAGACATAGGGGGTTATTTACGAAAGGCAAATCCACTTTGCACTGAAAGTACACTTGGAAGTGCAGTCGCTCTAAATCTAAGGGTTATATCTGAAATGAGTGGAAGCTCTGCTGATTTTATCATCCAATCATGTGCAAGCTAAAATGCTGTTTTTTATTTTCCTTGCATGTCCCCCTTGGATCCCCAGCAACTTCACTTCCAAGTGCACTTTCAGTGCACTTGCAGTGCAAAGTGGATTTTCCTTTAGTAAATAACCCCCATAGTGTTTTCTTTGATGGCCAAAAAGTTACATTTTAGTCTCATCAGACCAGAGCACATTCCTAAATGCATTTTGGGAGTCTCCCACGTGCCTTTTCGCAAACAAATCATTTTGTTTTTTTGCTGAAAGTAATGGCTTTCTTACGGCCACTCTGCCATAAAGCCCAACTCTATGGAGCGTACGGCTTATTGTCGCCCTATGTACAGATACTCCAGTCTCTGCTGTGGAACTCTGCAGCTCCTCCAGGGTTACCTTAGGTCTCTGTGCTGCCTCTCTGATTAATGCCCTCCTTGCTCAGTCCGTGAGGTTTGGTGTGCGGCCATCTCTTGGCAGGTTTGCTGTTGTGCCATGTTCTTTCCATTTGGTTATGATAGATTTGATGGTGCTCCTAGGGATCATCAAAGATTTGGATATTTTTTTATAACCTAACCCTGACTTGTACTTCTCAACAACATTGTCCCTTACTTGTTTGAAGAGTTCCTTGGTCTACATGGCAGTGTTTGTTTAGTAGTGCCTCTTCCTTAGGTGTTGCAGCCTCTGGGGCCATTCAAAAAGGTGTGTGTATATGTAATGACAGATCATGTGGCACTTAGATTGCACAAAGATGGACATAATTTCACAAATTAGGTGACATCTGAAGGTAATTTGTTGCATCAGAGCTTTTTATGGGCTTCATAACAAAGGGGGTGAATACATACGCACATGCCAATTATTAGTTTTTTTATTTCTGAAAAATAGTTTTATGTATATATTTTTCTAATTTTATTTCACCAACTTAGACTATTGTGTTCTGATCCATCACATATAATTCAGATTTAAAGAAAAAAACATTGAACTAAAGGTTGTAATGCAACAAAATAGGTAAAAAGCCAAGGGGTCGAATACTTTTGCAAGGCACTGTATTCCTATACAGCCACAAAGGATGTAAATCTACATTGTGTGCATTAAGAGCAGAACTATGGATGGGACCCAACATTCCACCTACTACATGCTGCCTAGAGAAAATGAATGATACAAGACCTGTCTCCCTGTTTAAAGAGAGATAGCAGCAGTAACCGGTCTTTTATTACAGGAAGCTCCTGTAAAGAGGAAACATGCAGACATTGATTTATTCTTGATAACTGCATAAATTAGGAACAAATGCGCACTGGACAGCCAAATTTAGCAAGAATTTGCATGGCTTCTGCATGTTCACATTTTTTTTTTTAGCCCAGAGCTCAGCTTTAAAGAGACTATCAGGCATATTCAATAAAACAAACTAAAGAGCAAATATGTGCAAGAACCAGAAATCATATTTTACTTGGTTTAACTTACATAAACTGAATTATGATTGTTTGATATGTGTACTGCTTTGTATATTTTCATTGCAATCTGTACTGCTTTATTTAGTAGTAACCCTACACATGTTTAGGATTAATATATAGCCTTCATTTTTGTACTACATTGCTCTTTTTATTTGCATTCTGAATTTTAGATAACTTAGATCTGGTTTTGTTACAAATGATCCTCCATTGCTCCTGTCAACTAGGCGTTTTGAATCTATTTAAATTTGAAGTTGATTACATGTGATTTATGATTGACTGTGTATAGATTCATGGTTTTATCTCATTTTAAAATTTTAAAGAATGCTATGTTTGTCTCTGCTTTACTTCATACATTTTAACCACTTGACCTCCAGAAGATTTACCCCCCTTATGACCAGGCCATTTTTTGCGATTCAGCACTGTGTTATTTTAACTGACAATTGTGCAGTCATTCAACGCTGTACCCAAATTAAATTGATCTCCTTTTTTTCCCACAAGTAGAGTTTTCTTTTGGTGCTATTTTATCACTGCTGGGAGATGACCGATACCTGTACCCGAAGTGAACTAACTGATAGGTATAGGTCTAGACCTGATTGCAGGAAACTAAGAATATCCTGGACTGCCGGAGCGCTACATGGGTTGGACCTGGAGGACATGTGATCCGTGAACCTGGTCCATATACGTTCATAGACCCTGTTGGGTCTTCTAGGCAGCCTAAAGCTTCAAGCCTTTCATTCTCAAGAACCAAGCTCTGAGGTGCAGGTGAGAAGGACAGGGATGCAGGGTTGTGTCCTGAGACAAAAGGGTCCTGCCTGGCAGGGGAACTGAGTCCTGATAACTGAGGAGTGTTAGGAGAGAAAACCATGGCCTGTTGGGCCAGAAAGAAATTATTGCTATCACCTCCACCTTCTCTGTTCTGAGTCTCCGGAGAAACTGGAGAATCACAGGCACTGGAGGAAAGGCATAAGCCTTGCGGAACCTCCACTGGTTCATGAGGGCATCTATTCCATAGGCCTGAGGGTCTCGGTAGTACTTGGCCAACTTGTTGTTGCATGGGGATGCAAATAGGTTGACTTCCGGCGACACTCGCAGGGACAAGAGCCACTCGAACACTTCTTTGTGGAGAGACCACTCATTGTTGTTCATCTGAACACGAGAAAGAAAGTCTGCCTGAACCTTTTGGATCTGGGTATGTAGACCGCTGAAATGTTGGACAAATGATTGGCACCACTTCCCGTAGCAGGGACCAGCTGCGGGTTCCACCCTGCCTTCTTATGTAGGCCACTGCGGTTGTATTGTCCAACCTGAGCATCACCGAGGATCTCCTTGTTAAATTATGAAACGTTAGAAGTGCCTGAAATGCGGCCCGTAGTTCCAGGATGTTGGACACAATCCTGAAAGAAGGAGAGTTCCACCTGCCCTGTGCTACTTCCGATAGGCAATGAGCGCCCCAGCCCTTGTTGCTGGCATCTGAAGTTATCGTGACCCATGTGATAGGGACGATCGAGTGGCAATTGCAAAGAGGAGGGACACTCTCATAGCCGGAGTAAGGTGGATGCGCTGACACTTGTTGTCGGACCTTCATTGTTGGAGGAACCCTTTCTGGAAGGGTCGTGTCCACCACTGTACCCACTTCACCATGGGAATTGTGGATGCCATGGGCAGCGAGATGGTGCCTTTCACCGCATTGAAGTGGGCTCAGAGAAACACGAGGGACTGTGAAGGTTCCAGGTGACTCTTCTCTAGATTCAGGAGCCATCTGAACTCTTGAAGGGTGGAGATGACCAGGCTGCTGTGTTCTAGAAGTTGACCTTTGTCTTGAGCCAGGAGAAGGAGGTTGTCTAGGTAGTGATGAAGACGAACTTCCTTGACTCAAAGCAGAGCCACAACAGCTAACAAGACTTTGGAGAAGACACAAGGTGATGTTGTTCGATCGAAGGGGAGACAGGTGAATTGTAAGTGCTGCTGGCCTACTGCAAAACAAAGGAATTGTTGGAGATTCGCTGCCACCGGAACGTGGAAGTGAGCGTCTTTTAGATTGATCGACACTAACCAATCTCTCGGTTGGACCGACTGCTGGATCGTGTATAAAGACTCCATTGTGAATTTTTATTTTCTGATGAAGCGATTGAGATCGGTCTCCATGTGTCGTTCTTTTCTGTACTATGAACAGAGGAGAATACATGCCCTGGCCTTGCTCACCATCTGGAACAGAACATGCTGCACCTTGCTCCAATAAAGAGTTTACATAGGCTAATAGGATCTGCTTTTTTTCTTCTGAATGTGGAAGAGGAGTAGGGATGAATCTGAGCCTGGGGGTGCTGCTGAAGACCCAGGCATGACCTGAGGAGACCGTTTTGACGGTCCAGAAGTCCTGGATTGAGGCTGCCCAGACATGCTGAAAGTGGATAAGATGGGCTCCCACCCAGCATGCCTGAGTGGGCCCAACCTCAGAAAGGTGGATTCCTGTTTTTTTGGGAAGAACCACCCTTCGCGGGCTTCAATGAAGACTGCCTAGATTTACAGGATCTTTTAAACTCCCAGCCAGAGACCCTCACTGGAGATGCCTCTGAGGGTCTTGTCAACGCTGTCTGACCAGGTTTCCATGGCTTTGGATATTGCTTCTACAGCTTGGACCAGTTTGCAGGCCATGCCCGCTGTCAGGTAGATCCGCTTCAGATCAGAATCGATCTGCCTCTCCATAGGGTCTTTAAAGGAGACCGTGTCTTCCAGAGAAAGGGTCACATATCTGACCAGCCTCATCAGCGCTGCATCTACCAAGGGAGCTGACTCGAGATGCTTAACCACTTTCTCCCTGAAGGGATACAGTTTTAGGATTTTGGATTGCATGGAACTCTTCTTGTCTATTTTGCCCCACTCATCAGAGATGATGTCGCCCAACTCAGCGAGAAAGGGAAAATTTTGACGCTCCTTATTGAGCTGCTTGAAGAATTTCCTTCAGAGGAGAAGTTACAGGATCTTTCCAATTCAGGGCTTCTCTCACTGCTCTTACCAAAGAGGGAACCAGGGCATACTCAAAGCCCATCCTAGGATCCTGTGTTTCCGACTCGCTGTCCGAGGGAGGAACGGATGGGCGGCTTGGCTGGGAAGATTCCCATGTATCGTGGACCTGCCCTTCTCCTGTTGGAGGGCATAGTGGCTCCGGCAGAAGGTCACGTGGCTTATGATCTTCTTCTCCTGCAGGAATTCCTTCACAATCCGCTTGACTAATGATTCCAGGTGCTGGTCTGCACCCTCTCATCTGCTGCTTTGGAAAAACAGTGGTCACAGATGGATTTGCCAGCACCCCCAACATGATTTTCCCATCCCCCTGCTAGGGCGATATGAGAGGGGGGATCACGAGGGTCTTTACTGTGGTGTGTGGAACCAGACAGAGAGCTGCAGTGCCTGGACCTGGAGGAGAAGTGCCGGCGGTGTGATTTTGAAGAACCGCTTCTTCTGCAGGAACCGTGCTGTTCATCAGACCTAGAAGGACTGTTGAAAAAAAGAGAAGAGAGAAGAAAGAAAGAGAGAAGAGAGAATATACATAAGACTGGTGTCCTGTACCCCACTCTCCTCCCCCCCAGCAGGCAAACACAGGGATAATCCCTAATGCATACCTGCTGCAAGAGGGCTGGCCACTAGGGGGCAGTGAGGTATCCATAACTTCCAATGTAGGTCACTGCAGGGAGGGAGCAGTCAGGCTGCAGACAGAGGACATCCATCCCCTCCCAGAACCGATCCTTACCTAGGAAAACTGAGTCAGAGACCTGGGGAAGTCGTCGCATAAGCCCACAAACAGGAATTTAAAAGTGACGCCATGTGACATCAGCGCTAGCGCCAAGAACAAGACGATGGCGCGCATGCGCAGAGCGTATGCTGGGACCCAGAAGAGAGTGAGAATGGCAGCTGGAGCACAGAAGAAACCAGTCGCCATGCCCCAGGTAAAAATGACACCAGCTGAAAAGAAGGGAACAGGAACACAGGGGACCAAACAATTCATAAAAACAAACACTCCTGCCATGAGAAAGTGTAATTTGTCTCACAACTCCATCATAGGATCCCCCGGGCCAAGAGGACCACCCACACACCGGACTTTTGCAGATAATGGCCACCTGCTGATAGCTAGGCAATCTGTTCCGTGCATGCCTGCCTGCCAATGGCCAGGCTTCCAGCTCTTTAGCACTACTCTACTTATACGCGCCATACCCTGCTTAACAGTCAAGGCTTATCGGAGGAACGTGACACCTGGTCGCTCAGCCGTTCCTGATCACAGGGGAGCCATCTTCAGGTAGGAGAATCATCGACTTGGTCCTACGGAGGAGGACAAAAAACAAATGGTGGCCCAGAGCAAAGATTTATGGGAGAGGTGTCCTATAGGGTAGTTATGGAGGCGGGGCTAACCCACACATTGCTGCCATGGAGTCTGTCAGGAAAACATATCCAATAAAAACAAATAAAAAATTGAATTTCTATATAAATTTAGGCCAATATATATTCTGCTACATATTTTTGGATGAAAAAATCCCAATAAGCATATATTGATTGGTTTGTGCAAAAGCTATAGCGTCTAAAAACTATGGGATATGTAGTGGAATTTGTATTTATTTATTTATTTTTATATATTAGTAATGGCCGCAATCAATGACTTATAGCTAAACTGTGAAATTGGGGTAGACAGTCTGACACTTATGACACTTTGTGGGAACCAGTGACGCTAATACAGTGATCGGTGCTAAAAATATGCACTGTCACTGTACTAATGATACTGGCTGGGAAGGGGGTTAAACATCTAGGGTGATCAAAGGGTTAAATGTGTGCCTAACCAGTTTCTTTGTGTGCTATGTGTGATGTTTTTACTAAGGGATGTGATGGATTTTCTTTCCTTGCATTGCAGAGAAAGGAAATCCATCACATCCCTGATAACAGAACAGAGCTCTGCCTTGTTTAAATAGGCAGAGCTCTGTTCTGTGTCTCTCCTTGCCGATCAGCGTCTGCCGGCTGACATCCATTGACTGGCAGCCGCTGATTAGCTTAGCTTGTGCTGTGTCTAATCACAGCACCGCCATGGTGCCACATGCGTGTCCCATACCCGGAAGTGCCGGATCACGTACTAAGTACACGATCCAGCGCAGAGCACCCCCCGCCGCAGTAAAGGTACTTGGGGCGGTCGGCAAGCAGTTTTATTGCCTCAATAGTTTTGCACCTTTTGTACAGTGACTAGAGTAATGTCTGAACTGGCTTGCTATGTTGTCCATATGGTGGGTTTGCAACTCAGGCCCATCTCAGTCTCTGAGATTAGGATTAGAGACTTTTTCCCTGTCAGACTGGACACCAAATGCAGAGTCAGAGATTGGGAATGCACATGTGTTATCATCTGCAACCATGGTCTGTAAACAATCCACTGGGGCTCATACTATCAGACTGCTCAGGAAACCTTTACTGCAAATAAGGTGCATCAATATATGTACTGTACAGATAAAAAAAAATAACATATACTGGTTGTTTATTGTTAGCACTGAATTTTGGAATACATGCTTGGTAGCTCATATGACTAACTTTGAACATTGGGGGTTATTTACGAAAAGGCAAATCCACTTTGCACTACAAGTGCAAACTACAAGTCCAAAGTGCACTTGAAATTGCACTGAAAGTGCACTTGGAAGTGCAGTCGCTGTAAATCCGAGGGGTAGATCTGAAATGAGGGGAGGCTCTGCTGATTTTATCATCCAATCATGTGCAAGCTAAAATGCTGTTTTTTTATTTTCCTTGCATGTCCCCCTCGATCTACAGCGACTGCACTTCCAAGTGCACTTTCGGTGCAATTTCAAGTGCACTTTTCACTTGTAGTGCAAAGTGGATTTGCCTTTCGTAAATAACCCCCATTATGTTGACAGCTTATAAATTGAGTGTGTGTCTGTCTTTATATTACAATAAATGCAGCAATTGTACAGGCATTTTGTACATAAACAGCTCAAATATATATTTAGAGGAGTGTAGGGACGCCCATATAGGAGTGTAAATAAAGTATAATGTAAAGAGTCTTATTCTAGTATGACAGTGGGTTATTGCCTGGCAGAGTAGTAAACATAGTTCATTCAGAAGTTTTGTCTAGTTCTCAATGGCAGAATGCAAAGGTGAGATGGAAACAGTTACCAAAGTTTTTTCAGTAGCACCATATGTCGTACAACCAAACTGTGTCCAAAAATAGAATTTTAGTGCTATATCTTGTGTCATCCGAACATTGAACAAACCTGTTGAAAGCACTATTGTGTAAAAAAAACATAATTTTCTATGAGTTCTTTTTAGATATCATGAGTTGTACAGCAACACAGGGCAAGCATGACCCCAGTCAGAAATACATCCTGTGTCCTGGTTTCTTGCTTTATTTCCAGGTATCTTCTCAGAGGATTTCATTTCATATACTTAGGGTCACCATTTACGGCAGAAAGAAAACAACTGGGATGATTTCCTAAATCTTCAGAATCTTAACTCAAGAAAATTGTGAGTGTTCACTTCAATTATCCAATCATTTGAAAAGCATCAGTGCATGACTAGCTATTTAAAGTAAACAGGAACTTCCTTTTCACCTGACTAGATAATTGAAGTAATATTAAAGCATAACTCCATGTTTACTGTGCCTTTAAATAGTTTGCTTGGACGAAACTTGCCCAAAGAACTATTTTATAATAGAACCATTAATAATACACTATGTTACCAAAAGTATTGGGACACCTGCCTTTACACACACATGAACTTTAATGGCATCCCAGTCTTAGTCCGTAGGGTTCAATATTGTGTTGGCCCACTCCTTGCAGCTATAACAGCTTCAAATCTTCTGGGAAGGCTGTCCGCAAGGCTTAGGAGTGTGTCTTTGGGAATGTTAGACCATTATTCCAGAAGCGATTTGTGAGGTCAGGCACTGATGTGGATGAGAAGGCCTGGCTCGCAGTCTCTGCTCTAATTCATCCCAAAGGTGTTCTATTGGGTTGAGGTCAGGATTCTGTGCTAGTCAAGTTCCTCCACCCCAAACTCACTCATACATGTTTTTTATGGACCTTGCTTGTGCATTGGTGCACAGTCATGTTGGAACAGGAAGGGGCCATCCCCAAACTTCCCACAAAGTTTGGAGCATTAAATTGTCCAAAATGTCTTGGTATGCTGGTGCCTTAATGCCCCGTACACACGATCGGACATTGATCAGACATTCCGACAACAAAATCCATGGATTTTTTCAGACAAATGTTGGCTCAAACTTGTCTTGCATACACACGGTCACACAAAGTTGGTCGGAATTTTTGAATGTCAAGAACGTTGTGACGTACAACACGTACGACGGTACTCGAAAGAGGAAGTTCAATAGCAAGTGCGCCACAATAACAAGTGCGCCACCCTTTGGGCTCCTTCTGCTAATCTCGTGTTATTAGAAGTTTGGTGACAGACGATTTGCGCTTTTCAGCCTCGTGTGGCCTTTGATTTCATTTATTGCACCTTCTAGTGCCTCCCGTGTTCACCGCGGGGGGGTTTACCCATATAGGGTGACTCTAATTGTGCTGTCTGGTGCCCAACCTGTGATTCCCCTGGTAAGCTATGTCTGACACTAACATTTCAAAATTATTTTATTTACTGTAGCTTTGCTTTTTTATTGTTTTCAATATTTGTGATTATGTAACTATGAGACTGTATTTTTCTATAGATGTTTATGGTCGATTCCTCCTGAAGAATCGACTTATGTCGCAAAACATGTAGAGGATTACATCTGGACCTACATCTTTACTCCCCATTTACCAGTGGGGTTTACCTGTTCTTTTCTGAACCACCTGTAACTGTATACGATAAACATTCTATGTACTGTTGTATGTTTTTTGTTGATGTCTTTTCTTTAATAAATTTATATTTTTGTATCTGCCTTGTCCAAATCCCTGGGTACCACTTTGTTGTTGTGGGGCAATATTTTTGGAGTAGCCCCTGACACACCCCTTTCCACTCTCTGGAATGTAAGAAGTGATCAATGTCCTGTGTGGTTCTCCCCACTGGTTGGAAAACGTCTGCACCATTGAGTGTTGACCATTCATTTTTCCTCATAAAACCAAGGAGTCTATCAATGTACATGTCCCACATTTATCCATTCAGTAAGCTGGGCATAAGATTACAACAGTTCCTTGAGGGAAAAAAGGCATAAACACAGTCAACTGTTAAGAAAATCTAATGTTACTAAAAGAAAAAAAGTGCATCACAAATTCATTATTTGTACACATGGGTGCTCATGTTTGTGAATATCCCAAAAACCATGGCACATATATGTTAAGGATACAATTTATATTAGACTTCATTTTATTAGAAAAACAGTTATTAAACACGATATAATGGACATGTGTGTTATTTACATGTCTTACTTATGTGGTGCTGGGGGCTTCTAGTGCCTGTGTTTTTTATTAACACCAGGTGTAGAGCTTATTTTCATGGTTTAAATTCTTAGCTGTCAACAGTGTTGACCTATGTCTTTAGTTAGTGTCCTCCGTCTCTGCACATGTGAGTCAACAACTTAACTAATATTCTCTGTGAAAAGTTTAATGATTCTATATAACTATAATCTAGAAACACATCAGTTTTTTATAATTAATTATGTGTATATCTTAAAACCTGGAAAAGAAGGGCGGACAAAAAAAAAAGGGAAAGAGCACCAACCTGTAATATTTTCCCTATAGCCATAAAATAAATAATAGGTAGCTAGATAATAGGCATATGTAGTAAAATGATTACCATATTGCTATGATGCATAATTATCCAAATCTGTTTTATTATAATGATTTATTTTACTTCTGTAATTACTTATTTTAAATGATATTGTGGTAGCCTCCATGTAATAGCAACCATATGTAATGTGAAAAGAAAAATAGGAAGAGAGGGATGTCGTCTTTTAGCATTGAATGTGTTTTATTTCTCCTCCATCCGGCTTAAAGGAGTTCCCAGTCTAAAAGACCCCTTTGTACTGGTCTGACATAGTTTGCATTCTGTGAAACTAACAAGCCTTTAGCAGGAAAGAGTTTTCAGGATTAAGGGACACAGGGTGGGCAGCTGTCCTGCATCTCGCTTTCATAGGTTACACACATCTGGCAAAACAAAAGTATTCTGAAAGCCAGCAGTGGTGGGATTGGATGTACCTAGATTTCACAATGGCAAGTCATTCATTGTCCAGCTAAGTGTAGTTCCTCTTTGTCCTCACAAAGTGTTATTATTGTTATCTAGGCATATATTTATCCTGAGAACCAAAATGGGCATTATAAAGCTTCAACATCACATTATTTGATCTGGTATGATCAGAGAATTCGCTAAATCTAATCTGCAAGTTATCTACATTTAGCATAACATCACTTTATCCTAACGTCATATGTATCATTTTTATTATGTAGAATAAATGCTTTATGTTCATTTGTTTTAGTTATTTCTAAATGGCTAAAATGTACTATTGCCTTGAGAATATACTGTAAGGGAATACAGCAATACTACATTTTTATTCTTCTATTTCCTTTTATTCCCTGCACATAATTACCTAATTTAAATTACAAAACTATTACTATGGTTATTACATTTGTAGTTGTAATGTCTTCTGAGTACCATTTGTATATAAGAAGTTGACTGTAGACACTGGGCCTTCATGTAAGGGATAAAATACCAGACCTTCTAACAAGGTTTTTTTTTTTTTTTTTTTATATCCAAAGCTTATGCAGACACATGGATTAAGTGCTGTATGAAACTTCTTCATGTCAGTTGTACTGCCAACTTTCTTGACTGCAGTCCCTGGCTGTCATAGTGGTATCATACTCTTGAGCACAAATAAAATGTCTGACAGCAATTCATGGAAATAATAGAGTTGGAAATATTTATTTTACAAAAGTAGAGTTGGACATTTAAATTAGTCCCAGTATACAGTCATACCCCACTTTTAAAGTACACAATGGGGTTTATTTACTAAAGCTGAAAAGTGCAAAATCAGGCTCACTTCTGTATAGAAACCAATGTGCTTCCAGGTTTTACTACCAAAGCTTAATTGAACAAGCTGAGGTTAGAAGCTAATTGGTTTCTATGCAGAAGTGAGACTGATTTTTCACTTTCCAGCTTTAGTAAATAAACCCCATTGTGTACTTAAAAGTGGGGTATGCCTGTATTTAAATGCAGATACTTATGGCTCCATTCAAGTGAATAGTTAATCCAAAAAGTAGAAGATAAAGTAATTTATCCTCCATCTATCCCCAAAACCCAACTCCTAAACCTAGCTGCTAATTCCTGAAACTACCCTCTAAACCTAAATTTTTAATTAACATAACCTCATCACCCTTAATGTAAACCCCATAATTGTATCACCAAAATAAATTGTTGCAGCTAATTATCCTGAAATGATAGAACATGTAAAAATCTCAGTGCCCTTTTGCCACCAAATGTCTTCCCAATCCTGACATGTGACCTGATTTAATAATTGTCATTGAGCATTGTCACTTTCAAAATTAAATTTTCATTTTGCAAAGTGATTTTTTTTTACTTGTCTTAGTGAATGAACTGCAATTAAGGGGAAATTTACTTTGCAAAGAATAACCTAAAAACAAACAATCAAAAACATAGGATTTTTTTCTAATACATGATTGGATGATTAAAATCAGCAAAACTTTCCCTTTGAAATGTCCTTTTGCAAAAGAAAATTCACTTAGCTTACCGAGAAGTGAACTTGTGCTGACTTCAATCATCCAATCATGTGCACATGATTTTACTTTCCTTGTACATGATTGAGTATTCTGAACAGTGAATTTATACTTGTTTCCCTTTTTTTAAGTGAACATGTACTACTCCTTTAGTAAATTGACACCAAATGGTCATTCCTGTCTACAGGGGGTAGGAATTAAAGTGCTTACACTTAGGGCTCAATTCATTAAACATAAAATAATGCAGCAAAATTTGCAATAAAAAATCATGCATTATTTTTCATAAAAGTTATTAATTCCCTCTGTCTACTGGAATCTAAGAACAGGTTTACCCAAGCCATGATCCATGGTAAAATTGAGGGGGCCATACTGGACAAGATTCCACAGCACTTGAAAGTTTGGCAACCTTGGGTGGACCACTTCCTCCCACCAAACTTTGACCCCTCGCTCTTGGAGCCAGAATCCCACTAATTCCAGTATAACAGTCGGGTAACCCCTTTGCTCCTGAGGGAGCTGGCGTCCTCACCCTTTTCCTCAATTTCTCCTTCTTTGCTCCTTTTTTCTTGCTGTTCTTCTCGCCTTCTCTTTTTCTCACCTTTTCCTCTTTTTCTTCCTTATATGCTTAGGGCATGTGGTTCTTTTCATTAATAAATGTTTTATGTGTTTTTACCCACTGTTTGAAATGTTAAATAACTCTAGGTTACGTACATTTTTAGGGGATTGCTCATCCCTCCTATCTTTCCTAATAGACTGTTGAATTTCAATATGTTTGTACCCTACAAAATACTCTGTTTTTGTATATGTACGGATAATACACATTTTTGTAACATTGAACTACTTGAACTTTTTGTATGTTCTGTTCTCCACTTTTACTACTGATAGAAAATATTGAACAACAAAAACATTACTCAATTCATCAAAAAATGTTCCAAATACCGCAATGTGTTCAATTTTATTTTTATGAGGTATTTGCTCAGAGATGCCTGTTGTCAGGGAGTCGGCACCTGCCAGTGTCCTAACAACCAATGACTTATCCCTGCCCTGCTCATTTAGCTGTCACCTGGGAATTACTGGCTGACAGGTGAATGTAAACAAAGGAGCCAGACATTGTTTAAGAAAAAATTACGTAAGGTCTACTCCAAATTCCATACCAGACCCTTATCTAAGCTTGCATCCTGACAGGCCAGGAAAGGGAGAAGGGGGAGAGTAACTTCCCCTGACAAAGCACATTGTCCCCTTGTTGATGAGTACAAGGGCCAGTTCCCCACTACCCTGGCCTGATGGTTGTGGGGGTCTGCAGACAAGGGGCTTATCAAAATATAGAAGCCCCCTTTAAAAATAAGGGGGCCCCAGATACTGTCCTCCCCAACACATGTAACCTAGATATAAAAACACCCAAAGATTAGACAATTCCTTTAAGAAAAAATAATTTTAGAAAGTCCCACGATGCACATCCATCATCAGTATTGTCATCCAGTGATGCAGGTCCATGTCAATCACAATGGACAATGGCTGCTGACCTGCCCTAAAGAAAAAAAACACTACCCACGAGACATGACTGATCTCATCATTTCTCCCATGCTGAATGATATCTCTGAGTCCCTGCTGCTAAAGTAATCAAAGGAACAGGGTCACCCAGGTGATGTCACTGGCCAAATCTGACCATGTACATGGGAGTCTCTGCCCCTTTGTTTACTTTAGTTACAGGGACCAAGAGATGTCATTTAGAGACAAAGAAGCAACAGGATCTGAAGTGCATCTTTGGGTTCCGACCGCTAAAGTAAAAAAAGGACAGGGACACCCAGGTGACATCACTTACATCACCCTGGTGACCCCAATCTCTAGTGGCACTAGGGACCCTGAGATGACATTCAATTATGTCACTTTCGTTGAGTTGAAATAACATTTCTGTGTCCCGCAGCTAAAGTAAATAAAGAGGTGGGGTCACCCAAGTGATGTCACCTGGGTGACTCTGCCCTCTGTTTACTTTAGCGGCGGGAACTCGGAAATCTCATTAGGTGCAAAGGATTTTGGCGGGCATATCAATGGCTAAATTTGTGCCAAAATTTATACTGCTGCATGTCTTTGGTAAGAAATAACCCAACTAAGTGTATATTATTTGGTCTATGTGAAAGTTATAGGGTCTACAAGCTATGGTGCCAATTATTGAAAATTGATCACACCTGATATACTGATGGCCTATCTCATTTCTTGAGGCCCTGAAATGTCAGGAAGGTACAAATACCCCCCACATGGTCATAGCAACTGTAGATCAAACAGACCCTAAAGCCCCATGGGCTGAATGTAGAGAGACATCAGCCGGTTAAAAAAAAACTGCCGACATTCTGCCTGTGTGTATGTCAGTCTGTCTGACAGAAGCCGGCTTCTGTTGGACGAGTATGCTGGAAAACCAGCAGCCAACGACTCCCGATCAGCGCTTTCAGCCAATGGCAGAGAGCGCTGATGTAAGTGTTCTGGCGGGGGGGCATCCCCCTGTCAGTAAACACAACAGCTCAGTGGGGGAGATCACTGTACTAACTTGGTTAGTACGCGAGAATGGGGGGATTTGGGACTTTAAATGAAGCACAATTAAGTGCCTCCATCCCGATAATAGGTAAGAACAAAAAGGGAGTTGGGACTTTAAATGAAACACTTGGATAGTGGAGGTAAATTTTAACCATGTTTGAATTTCACCATGGAAAGTTTATTGATTGTTTAAAAATAGAAACAGTAGAAAATATCAATTTCATATGCATATAGAGGCGTAAGCAGAGTATAAGCATGGTATAAAATATATATACATAGCAGCGCATAATAAAGGAAACTGAATAATGTAGCATAGTACTGCCCATATATCCGTGTGCCTAACATTGAAAAATATACCCACATGGTGAGTATGCATCCACTGAAAAACTAGGAAAATAGTTTTTTCAGTATATACTTAAAAGAATCACATAGTAATAAAGTAAATATGGTTCCGTATATGATGTAGCTGGGGCATCAAATCAAAAGCTTGACGCGTTTCGTGGGTGTATCCCCACTCATCAGGAGCTGATGCGACCAAAAAAATTCCTATGGAATATATATAAAAAATAGTAATGAGCCACATTATCCATATACATGAATATATAGGTGAATAAGCGTTTAATGCATGTAGATGGTTAGCCAAAACACACTCACCAACCCAGACAGTGAGTGCAGTGCACGGTGGCGTGCGCAAGGTGAGCCAGGGGCATGATCCCTCCACGGGAGCTGAGGCAGCATAAATGTGGATGCGATATCGGGTAGAGTATAGGAGTACCAAGATATGGCAGGGTGTATCCAAGAATAGAGATGTGTTATAGTTGTTGAAACACACGTATCTGGGAACAAAGTATTAAATATGTGTATAATTCATAATAGTAATGTTTCATTAAGAGTAATTAATAATGAACCCAGTAAGTTGTAAAAGAAGCATATGTGTATAATTCATAATAGTAATATTTCATTGAGAGTGATTAATAGTAAACCCAGTAAGAGAAGGTGATGGCATGTATCAGGATGATACAAATGTGTTAACGTGTAAAGATAAGTAGCATGGTGAATGATATGCAAGTTAACAAGGATTGGCTGAAAGAGTCACTAAAAATAGGAGGGATCATGCCCCTGGCTCACCTTGCGCCCGCCACCGCACACTGCACTCACTGTCTGGGTTGGTGAGTGTGTTTTGGCTAACCATCTACATGCATTAAACGCTTATTCACCTATATATTCATTTATATGGATAATATGGCTCATTACTATTTTTTATATATATTCCATAGGAATTTTTTTGGTCGCATCAGCTCCTGATGAGTGGGGATACACCCACGAAACGCGCCAAGCTTTTGATTTAATGCCCCAGCTACATCATATACGGAATCCGTTTCATTTAAAGTCCCAACTCCCTTTTTGCACTTAACTTGGTTAGTACAGTGGCCCCAACCAGAACTGACAGTTTTTTTTGTTTAACCCGCTGGATTAAACGAAAACAAAACTTGTAGGGTGTACCAGACTTAACGCAGTTCCACTTGCCCCTTTAAATATTAAAAGTCAGCAGCTGTAGTACACACTGTAGCTGCTGACTTTTAACATTAGGATACTTACCTGTCCTTGGGTCCAGCGATGTTGGCACCACAGCCAATGTTTACATTTCGAGTAAGGAAACCTGGCAGTGTAGCCTTTCGGCTTCACAGCTGGGTCCCTACTGCGCATGTGCGAAACGTGCTTCACTCTCTCACTGGCCTGGCAGAAGGGCAGGGAGGAAGAGAGGGGCCGAGCTGCTGATGTAATTTGCTGTGACTCGGTCTCCCAGAAGTGGGGACAGGGAACCTGTAAAAAACGGGTACCCGCTCCCCACCCCCC
Source organism: Lithobates sylvaticus (assembly GCA_028564925.1). Classification (NCBI taxonomy): domain Eukaryota; kingdom Metazoa; phylum Chordata; class Amphibia; order Anura; family Ranidae; genus Lithobates; species Lithobates sylvaticus. The sequence continues at coordinate 523,959,542 of CM053026.1, forward strand.
AAAAGGTGCCACCGAAGGGGGGGATAAGATAAGCGGAAGTTCCACTTTTGGGTGGAACTCCACTTTAAGAGGACAGGTTCTTTAGCTGTAAAAGATAAGAGGGTTTAATTCTTCTCTAAACAGATAATGTGACCTACTGCTTTGAACAGTTTCAGGGGGACACATAAGTATACAAACACTAAAAATGAAATGAAAACAAATGTTGTTTTTGAGATAACAAACACTATAGATTAATAGTGATAGAAGAGGAACATACTAATGCAAAAGTCAATTTTTAAATGTAATTTGTGTTGCAATTACAAAATATTTCCTCTTGTTATTATGCTATTCATTAACTAATGTTGGTGAATAATAAAGGGAAACAAGTTAATTAGAAGAGTCTAATAGTATTTAATTGTTGTAACTACATTTGCCTGCAGCTTTTAAGAAAAATCCATTTGATAGCTCGTCACATAATCACTGGCTTCACAGGATAATTTGCTGTCATTTCTTTTTAATAGTACTATGTCTGGTTTTTAAATTTCCCTGTTTACCTAATAAGGCAGTTAACGGAGAGGTTATTTAAGGGAAACAATTGGATGTTTTTTTTTACTTTCTTTTGTAGTAAATGTTCAAGTTCTGTAAACTTTGTAGCAAGTTGATTGGTTTGGTTTTGTGATTGGGAGCTTTATTTCTGATTTTTTTTTCACTGCCTTATTTCATTTTGGTAGGTTGTATGAACTAAAGCTGATGACATGGGTCATTTTCCCCTGTTTTTGTTACAGCAATTTTTTCCTAAGAAAATCATAATAATTTTCTATGGGATTGCTAGTAGTGAAATTTGAAAGCTCTTTGTCGCTCTTTCATGCAGCAATTGAGATTCATGAGCGTTGCAGCTCAGCAGCTAAGGGATACTCTGAAAGGTTGTAAGTCCAAGGTTCAGTTTTGGAAATAGTCATTTTTAACATACTTATAAATAATATAGTGTTTGTGATTTAAAAAATCTATTCTGTGTTTGCAGAAGACTTCAAGCTTTGTAGTGTAATAAAGTCCTCTGAATTACAAGCTGACCTACAGTATGTGTAATTTATGATCAGACAAGACATGGCAAATGAGATTTAATAATGATAAATATAAAGTTATGTGTCAATGATGGAAAAGGATTTGAGTTTCCTGGAAGATTCTAGACTTAATAACTTAATGCCACACAATGCTAATCTGCAGCTTCTAAAGTAAGCAAGAAACTTTCTGTATTAATCACTTCAGTACCAGCCCAGTATATATCTTTTCTTTACTAGGCCGTTTTTTTATTTTTTTTTTATTTTCCAATGCTATAATATTTTTTTTTTTTTTTTTTCTTTTTTTTTTTTCTTTATTACCACTTCAGAAAGAGTATTCGTGGGTGAGTGTCAGCTATGCCCGCATCTCCAACCCTCTAGTTGTCTTAGCATCATTAGTGGCTTGTTTCATTCTCCCCCTTCCCCCCCCCCCCCTGGGGTTGGAGGGGGATAGGGGTCCTGAGTCGGGCATCCATGAGGTTTTCAAAGCCCAAAAATACATATATACATCCGACATCCCACCCCGCCTCCATTCCCCCTCCGCTTCCTTTGTCCTAAATCCCGTTCCATCATTCTTCCAGTTAGCCCCCCTGGGGGTTTTTATTTTTATTTCCCCCCCCCCCCCCCCTATCCCCCCCGCACCCCCGCCCTCCCCGTCCGCTGTTTTGCTGTTGTAAAGTGGCCCTTTCTCCTCAGTGTCTTCTCCTACCCTTAGTGTCTGCCTTTCCGTGGCTAGATCTCTTTTCGGCTCCGCCCCCCAGGGATCATCGGTTGTCACGACTGCACTCGCAAAGCCTCCCTGTAGCTCCAAGACCTCTTGAATTTTCTCCAACTCTCCCATCTAGCCCTCGTGGCCTCTCTGTCCTCCTCTCCTGTGTACAGCACACATTCCATCATATACGTGGACTCCACTGCATCAACCCATTCCCATAAGGGTGGGCTTTCCTTGTCCTTCCACCTCCTTGGAATTACCCTTTTAGCCGCGTTAAGCAGATGGGGAATCAATGAGCCTTTATATTGTTTAATTTCCTTGGATGTGGCATGCATAAGTGCCACCCAAGGGTCGTTTTTTACCTCGATCGTTGTTTTTTCTTTTATGTATTTTAGGATAGTCTCCCAAAATTTTTTGATTTTAGGACACCCCCACCATATATGACCCATTGTGCCCCTTTGATCACACCCCCTCCAACAGTTCGCAGATGTATCCGCCTGAAAATTGCTGACCCTGTCTGGGGTTCTGTACCACCTAGCCATACACTTAAAGTTTGTTTCTGCAGTTCTCGCATCTACCGCTGACCCGTGTGCTAATTTTAAAATTTTCTTACTTGTGCCTATTTCTAATTGTGTTCCTAGTTCGCTTTCCCATTTGGTAAGGTATGGCGGCATCTCCGGTCTATCTCTTTCTAATAACAGTTTATATATTCTGGAGATTCTTTTTTTTTTTTTTTGTTCATTCTGCCGTAAAGATTTTCTCTAATTTTGTTAGATCCTTAGCCTCCCTTAATGGGCTAGGAAGAGAGCCCACAAAGTGGGTTAGCTGGCGATGCCGCCATCCATCTATGGAAAAAGCCTCATTATTCTGTAACTCGTGCAGTGTCATAACCTTCCCCTTGCTAATAACTTCCCCTAATCTCGTGCAATCCTTTCTAATCCAATCACCTCCTATTTCCTTTAACCCTGGCGGGAAAAAAGGATTTTCTTTAAGTGCTATAAGTGGCGAATTATAATTTTTGTTGAAAATTTTGTATATTTTATCCCAGATTTTCAAAGTCGTGATGGTGATTATATGTGTTTTTTCTCCCAGTGTCCGGCTTTTCGGGGGGTTCCACACAATCTTCCCTAGCCTAGCTTCACTCAGTGCTTCCTCCAATCTAACCCATCTTTTAGTGTTGTCTATTTTGCCCCATTCTGCAATTCTTAATAGTGCTATAGCATGGTAGTAGCTTTCTATGTCTGGGACCGCGAGACCACCCAGACTTTTGTCTTGTTTTAGAACTTGGAGGGAGATTCTATGTTTTTTGTAATTCCATATGAAATTCATTATAATGGCTCTTAATTTACCGAGGTACTGTTTTGGGAGAGGGAGGGGGAGCATCTGGAATTTATATGTGATGACTGGTAAGATCATCATTTTTACTGAATTAATCCTGCCTATCCAGGATAGAATTTTTCCCTTCAGCTCTTGGCATTTTTTTTTTATGTCTTCTAGGAGTGGGATGTAATTAATTTTGTATAATTTCCTCGGGTTGTTGGCCAGTTCTATTCCTAAATATTTTATCCTTTTTTTCCAGACGAAACTAACTGTTTTCTGTAGGTTCTGTTTCTCTATTTTATTTAGGTTAATATTAAGGATAAATGTTTTTGAGGCATTGATTCTAAAGTTTGTTAGTTCCCCATATTCCTTCAAGATTTTGAGCAATATGGGGACTGACTTCTGGGGTGAGCTTATGTAAAAGAGGACGTCGTCCGCGAAGGCCGCAAGTTTGTGCTCTTCGCTGCCGACTTTACAGCCTTCCACCTCTGGGTTTCCGCGAATTGTAGCTAACATCGGTTCCAAAGATAGAATAAAAAGGAGAGGGGAAAGTGGACAGCCCTGCCTGGTGCCATTAAACAGTTCGAACTCCGCGGAGGTCGTTCCATTGACCTTGATGTTAGTTTTCGGATGATTGTATAGGGTTTTAATTTTTTGAATAATTCTGGGTCCAAAGCCCATCTTCTGTAGAGTGTTGAACATGAACCCCCAGTCTACTCTGTCGAACGCTTTTTCAGCGTCTATCGAGAGAAGTAGACTGGGGGCTCTCGAGTCTCCCATCCTCTGTATGGCTAGCAATGTCCGAATCCCATTGTCCCTCCCCTCTCTGCCCGGGACAAACCCGACCTGGTCCGGATGGATCAGTGTGCCCAGGTGACCCTTTATTCGATCCGCCAGTATCTTTGCGTATAGTTTTGTGTCAAAATTTAATAAGGAGATGGGTCTGTAGTTCGAGCACACCGATCCATCCTTCCCATCCTTCCTCAAAAGAGTAATCGTAGCTTTTAGGGCCTCTTCGCTCATTTCATAGTCTATCCCTAGTCCATTCATATATCGCAGCAATCTCGGTATAAGAATCTCTTTGTACGTTTTATAATATGAGGCCGTGAAGCCGTCCGGGCCCGGGCTCTTCCCTATTGGGGAGTTATTAATGGCTGCTAGGATCTCCTCCTCAGTTATTGGCCTCTCAAGCTCATCTCTCTCCTCCTCCCCTAGAGCCATTAGCCCTGCCCTCTCTAGGAACTCTGATGTTTTCTGGATATTTCCTATGCTGTCGTTGTTTCCCTTGGTTTTCACCTCGTAAAGTTCTTTGTAATAGTCTCTGAATGTAGAGGCTATTTCACTAGAGGTGAACTTCATCTCCCCGTTTCTTGTTTGAATTTTTTCAATAAAATTTCTGGTTTTCTTTTTTTGTAATTTCCTTGCTAAATATTTCCCTGGCTTGTTGCCCCATATGTATTGTTCCCTGGCCAATTTATTGAACTTCTGTCTAACTTCCTGTTCAGCTAAGTCTTTCAATTCCTCTCTCTTATCTGTAAGCTCTATATATATGCTCTGGCTAAATGCCCCCCCGGATTTGTGCTTTTGCTCCAGAGTTTTAATCTCGGCTATCAGAGCCTGCGTCTTTCCCATCCTCTCCTTTTTCTTCCAGGAGGCTTTAGCTATCAGGAGCCCCCTAATGAACGCTTTATGAGCGTCCCACAGTTGTGCCTCTGAAACCTCTCCGTTGTCGTTGATTTGAAAGAACCAATCTAGCTCCTTTTTGATATAATCCCTAATTTCTTTGTCATATAACAATTCAGGATTAAGTTTCCATCCGCTAGAGGGTTGTTTGTGTTCGGGGAACCTTAGCCTCATGGATACCGGCGCGTGGTCCGAGAGGGAAGCTATTCCGATTTCGGTTTCTTTGACCCTTTCCAGTATACCATGGTCTATTAAAATATAGTCCAGGCGAGAGTACATCTGGTGGACAGGGGAGAAGAACGAGTAATCCCTCGACTGCGGGTGCTGGATCCTCCACACATCCAACAGTTGGTCCTCCGATAGTTTTTTTTTGATCCGCTTCAGTTGTATGTTGCCCCTCCCCGTGCCACCAGACGTACTGTCCTTCACGGGGTCCATCACGAAATTGAGGTCGCCCATCAGGATCAAATATCCTTTCCTGAAGGCCCTTAGCTTACGCAGAATTGCTTCAAGAAATAAGATAGGTTTGACGTTGGGGGCATAAACATTGGCCAGTGTAAGTTCTACCCCTAGGAGGGAGCCCCTGAGAAACAAATTAACTTGCACAGTACCTGGCTCTAGCCAGCTCAGTAGATTGCTTCAGCAAAGAACTGCATTTTTCTAAATGCTCATATTATAATTGGCTTTCAATAATTGAGAAAAAAAAAACTATAAAATGTTGATGCTAGGAGATTGCCTTTGGAGATCAGGAAAGGTTTGTTCCCCTTTTAAATCAAATTGGAATCTGCTTCATAAGGGTCTGTGTCAACCGGCTTTGGACTTATTAATGGCAAAACGTGTTAATGGCATCAGTTTGACAACATTTTAGGAGGCTTATGAGATAATTCATTATTCATTGATGTGTGGATTTAGACTGCAGTTGACCTCCTTCTAACCTGCATTTCACTTGCTTCAAGCACGTTTGGCATTCCCATAGACTTGTATGTGAGTGCAAAATCAATTTTTGGAATTTGTTTGAACTTGAGAGAAAAGTGTCTTTTATTCAACCTAACTAACTATGTTAGCTGGAGTTTTCCATATCATTAGAGGGGGCTGAGTGTGGTATGATAAGGCTAACCGGGAGCTATGAGCAGGACATGTGCTATAGGCAGCAGAATGAAAGAAAGGGCTTTTGCTTCTATTGCTAGTTGTATTTACTCACATTCAACTAAATTTATTCTGTCACGTTGAAGATTTTTCATAGCTTTTCCAAGCAACTTCATTGGTCCCGATGAAGAAGGATCATTAAAACAAGATAATGTTCTGTGTAACAGAGAAGTATCATTTGTATTGGGTTTAAAGGTTGTGCACCTACAAACACCTGTGATGTAAATCAGAACCTGGCTGTGAGGGTGTTCCATATGCCAGTAGGATTATGCCAGGTGGATGAAAAATGAGGTGGGACTTGGGTTATGTGAAGCTGTAAACACAAATAGAAGATGGCCAATCTATGTTAGATACTGGGAGCTGATGCCATCGATGTGATGTTGTTGCCTCCAGAAACTCTATGAAAAAAAATACAAGTGGTCCTAATTAGGAATAGCCTGTCACAAACTGGTTTCACTGGGATGATGGTATTACTAACACAAGGGGAATTTGCAGTTTCATAGAGGATTGATGTGCTATAAACATGTCTGGATGAAGAACAGAAGCTCTCAACAGATAAGCTTTTCCCTGTATTCACTCCAAATGTCACTTTTCAGTTTTGGATGGAGAGCATCTTTAAGCAAAGAAGAAAGTACTCCTTTTGTGAAACTGTCTGCTGTTAGCACCTGAACTTCAACATGAAGCAAAACCATATTTCTGCAATGGTGACTGACACACAAAGCTAAAAAATAAACATTAGCCATGTGAAACTGAATTTAAAATAGATATTAGAATACGTTGTATTCACTCATCTCTAATTCAAGAGCTTTTGAGTACTGCAGTGGTTTGGTAGTTCATTTGTTTAAGAAAAGCTGTTGAATATATGTTTGTTTCATTTTCACTTTTATAGTTTAACTTTGTTTTCTCTGTACTATGTCACTCAGTGCTATTATTTGCGCTGATATTTTTTGTATTAAAATATTGTTTAAACTGCCAATCCAAGCTACTCCCTTGATTTACCCTTTCTATTTCTGTGATATAGGGAATACCCTTGAATGGTTGCCAGCCAATCATGAGAGCTGTTGAACTAAGTCTCTGAAATTCCTACAAAATCATCCTCGTACAACAGTAGCTCTAGTTCTCCTATCTTGTCCGCCAGACTCCTGGCATTGGTGAACATGCCACGTAGTTTAGACTGGATGCATACTTTCTCCTTATTGGGTGTTCTGTGGTTGCAAATAGGACTTGTTACTGTATAACCCTCTGGAATTTGTTCCGTGCTTTGCTTTAAGGAAAACATTTTTTTTTTACCTGGGAGCCAGACGTGATGTTGATTAAGGATCATATTTTCCCAGTTAGGTGGTTGGCAAGTGGTTAAGGCAGATTCACTTGTAGTAGAACTAGCGGAAATTTTTTTTTTCTTTTTGGAGTAAGGGTATAACCCCTCCCTTGCTCTGGGTTTTTTTTTTCCCCATTAGGGAGATTTGGGAGATTTCTCAGGAATTCCGAGAAAGTCTCACCCGTGCTATCTTTTGACCTCTTAAAGGGGTTGTAAACCCTCATGTTTTTTCACCTTAATGCATTCTATGCATTAAGGTGAAAAACCTTCTGTAGTGCTGCAGCCCCCCCCCCCCCATTTTACTTACCTGAACTCTGTCTTACCTGAAGCACACCATCTCTAACTGGTGTCTCGTGTCCTGATTGGATAGATTGATAGCAGCACAGCCCTTGGCTCACGCTGCTGTCAATCAAATCCAATGATGCAGCACCAAGGGGCGGGTCCAAGTCCGGCAATATGTGTGAATGGACACAGACGCAGGACTCAGGAGCGCCTGCACAGGTGTCCACCAAGGAGAGCACTTCTCCAACATGGACACTCGATGCAGGCAGGAGCCACCAGCGCTGCTGAGGGACCCCAGAAGAGGAGGACCGGAGTCAATCAGTGCAAAATAAACGGCACAGTGGAGGTTAGTATGACATGTTTGTTATTTTAGTAAAAAAAACAAGGGTTTACAACCCCTTTAAAGAATAAGTTGTCCTGGATAATGTTAAACAAATGCCTCTCTGACATCCTGCAGGACAAGCTTCCCCGATTTGAAAAAATCTGGGACCCCTCAACTACATACCTGAAGGGGTCAACCTCGTCAGATCTGAGGCTAACCTCTTAGTGCCCCAGGAGAGGCTCGCTGTCTCTTTCTCCTTTCTTGCTCTTTTATCCCTTTCTCTTTCTTTTTCCTTTTCCTCTTTTTCGTACTTATTAAACCCTTTAATAGTTTGGGGAGTGATCTAGGACCACTGGTCGACCACCATTGGTCCCACTCCTAGTATTTCAACATAATGACCAGCTACCTTGATCGATTCATGGCTGAGATGACCCCTCATCTTAGATGGGGGTGCCTCCGGTCATGCAGTACCTCTTTGGAGGATGTATCTTCTGTTCTTCTGAACTATAATCATAACCCAAAATTAGCATTCTAACGGTTATTATTGACCAAATGTTGTAGGTCAATAATGTTGTCATGTACTGGTACTTCTCTATACTGTATTGCAGTGTTTCTCAACCTTTTATGGTGAAATACCCCTGCAGGTCTAAAAAAAATTCCTAAGTACCCATGTCTCGAGAAAGTAATTTCTATTATTTGGGTGTCATGGTTTCTGTGTGTGTAATGTCAGTATGTGTTTGTGATGATTTGTGTGTTTGTGATTGTTTTTGTTCCTGTGAAATATCATTGTATGTGTGCATGCTGCAAACACACACAAAATCCGAAATGAACACACAGGTAGGCACATGCAGCCTACCAGTGCAGGGCCCACAAAATGCAGTCTTTTTTAGTGCCCACCAAATGCCGCACTATCAGTGCCTGCCAAATGCAGCCGATTAGTGCCCATCAAATGAAGCCTACCAGTGCCCATAAAATGTAGCCTACCAGTGCAGTGCCCACCAAATGCATCCTATCAGTGCAATGTCCACCAAATGCAGCTTATAAGTGTCCATAAAATGAAGTCTACCAGTGCCCATTAAATGCAGCCTTATTGGTGCCCGCCAAATGCAGCCTACCAGTGCCCATCAAATGCAGCCTACCAGTGCCCATTAAATGCAGCCTACCAATGCAGTCCCCATCAAATGCAGCTTATCAGTGCCCATCAAATGCAGCCTACTAGTGCAGTGCCTGTCAAATACAGCCTACCAGTGCCCATCAAATACAGCCTACCGGTGCAGTGCCCACCAAATGAAGCCTACCAGTGCAGTGACCCGCCAAATGCAGCTTATTAGTGCCCATTAAATGTAGCCTACAAGTGCAGTGCCCACCAAATGCAGCCTACCAGTGAAGTGTTTACCAAATGCAGCCTACCAGTGAAGTGTTTCCCAAATGCAGCCTACTAGTGCCCATCAAATGCAGCCTCACCAGTGCCCACCAAATACAGCTTATCAGTGCCCACCAAATGCAGCTTATCAGTGTGCACCAAATGCAGCCCACCAGTACCCATCAAATGCAGCCTACCAGTGAAGTGTTTACCAAATGCAGCCTACCAGTGAAGTGTTTACCAAATGCAGCCTACTAGTGCCCATCAAATGCAGCCTCACCAGTGCCCACCAAATACAGCTTATCAGTGCCCACCAAATGCAGCTTATCAGTGTGCACCAAATGCAGCCCTACCAGTACCCATCAAATGCAGCCCTACCAAGGCAGTGCCCACCAAATGCAGTCTACCAGTGCCCTCCAAATGCAGCCCCCAGTGCCCACCAAATGCAGCCTATCAGTGCAGTGCCCACCAAATGCAGCCTACCAGTGCAGTGCCCACCAAATGTAGCCTACCAGTGTAGTGCCCACCAAATGCAGTTAATCAGTGTGCACCAAATGCAGCCCTACCAGTACCCATCAAATGCAGCCCTACCAAGGCAGTGCCCACCAAATGCAGTCTACCAGTGCCCTCCAAATGCAGCCCCCGGTGCCCACCAAATGCAGCCTATCAGTGCAGTTCCCACCAAATGCAGCCTACCAGTGCAGTGCCCACCAAATGTAGCCTACCAGTGCAGTGCCCACCAAATGCAGTTAATCAGTGTGCACCAAATGCAGCCCTACCAGTACCCATCAAATGCAGCCCTACCAAGGCAGTGCCTACCAAATGCAGCCTACCAGTGCCCTCTAAATGCAGCCTACCAGTGCCCACCAAATGCAGCCTACCAGTGCAGTGCCCACCAAATGCAGCCTACCAGTGCAGTGCCCACCAAATGCAGTTAATCAGTGTGCACCAAATGCAGCCCTACCAGTACCCATCAAATGCATCCCTACCAAGGCAGTGCCCGCCGAATGCAGCCTACCAGTGCCCTCCAAATGCAGCCTACCAGTGTCCACCAAATGCAGCCTACCAGTGCAGTGTCCACCAAATGCAGCCTGCCGGTGCCCACTAAATGCAGCCTACCAGTGCCCACCAAATGCAGCCTACCAGTGCCCATCAAATGCAGCCTCACCAGTGCAGTGCCCACCAAATGCAGCCTACCAGTGTCCACCAAATGTAGCCTACCAGTGCCCAGCAAATGCAGCCTACCGGTGCAGTGCCCACTAAATGCAGCTTACCAGTGCCTGGATCATGATGTCCCGCTGTGTCACGAAGCTTGTATTTAAATTGGCAGCCCGGGCTGCCGCTGTAACAAAGCTCCGGCTCCTATTATACACGGCACACTGATTCAATTGGATCAGTGTTCGGTCTATCACCCGAGCACCTGTCTAGGAGGCAGAACTTTGTTGCAGCGCCGAACAATTAAGACTAGAGCTTTGTGACAAAGCAGGAGATCTCCGCTGTGTCACACACAAGGAGGGAGAGGAGGAGGGAGGGGAGGACTGCACAGCTTGCCCAGGATCGGATCCAGGAATGGCTTTCCTGCAAGACTTGAGCCCTACTTATGGTGGCGCCGGCTCTGAGCGATGTAACTCCTGCCCTTGGTGCATATACCCCCAGGGGTACGCGTACAACGGATTGAGAAACCGTGCTGTATTGTATGGTTTTATATCTGTATGGTATATAACCTTAATAAAAACGATTGGAAAATAAAGATTTCCCCTCTGTTCCTTTTCTGGTGACAACCCAAAATTTTAGATTTTCTTTTACTTACTCTTAGCCCCCATACACACGGTCGGAAATTCCGATTTTGTCCGACACTGGTGTTGCATACACACGGTCGGACAAAGTTGTTGGAAAATCCGATCATTCGGAACGTGGTGACGTTCGTTGCGTACAACGGAACTACGTAGAGGCTAGTAGCCAATAGCTTTGGTCTCGTAATTTGATCTGAGCATGCGTGGCACTTTGTCCGTCGGAATTCTCTACACACGATCGAAAAAAAGGCCGATCGGAATTTGTTTCCGGAAAATTTGAGAGTAGGAAAAGTCCGATGGAGCCCACACACGGGCGGATTTTCCGACAACATGGTCTGATCGGACATTTTCCATCAGAATTTCCGACCGTGTGTACGGGGGCTTACTCTTTATGATAACATTAAACAGGGCAAAGAGAGAGAGAGAGAATCACAGGACAGTTATTTGAATCCCCCTCCAGTCTATCAAAATCCCCAAAAAGTTGTGCCTTTAGTTATACTTTAAGGAGCTGAGGATATTTCCACAATAAATTGTGTGCACATTCCCTTTAGTTATCCAATCTTGTGAAATATTGCTTTATTTTTTTGATCTGGATAATTAAAGGGAATATTGACACATTTTATTGTGTGAAGATTTTCAACCCCTTTATTTAATCTGTCAATCTGTATACTATAAACAACTTTAGACTTTTAAAGGCCCATTTTTATACATAATCAGCTAATTTTCAGTTCCATAGTGCTTTATAGTTTATTCACAGGGTGCATATTGTGCATGCAAGGAAAGACAAACCTGTATTTTAATTTGTGTTAAATAAAGGATTCATTTTTTTCAGGCTTATTATTGAATTTATATTATATAATTGGTATTTTTTCCTATATAGCTTTTCATTATTATAATTGAGCTTACATGATGGGTCCCATATGGGTTTGCATTGGTAATATAGTTGTTAGATAGGACCTTACAGCTCCAAATAATTTCATCAACACCTTGTGGCACCCTTGTTTTCCAATACTTATTTAAAATGTATATAGCTTTAGGTTGTCTGTCCCATCCCCCAAATACATGTAAGCGTGCCTTTGTCCTGTGAGCCCTTATGAAGGGTTCCTTAACTTTCTCATTACACCAGACAACAGAGCCAATTAAACCCTTTCTCAGAGAGCTCTTTGTTTTTGTCTGTGCCAATGGCAATTTTAAGTTAAAATGGCTCTTACAGCAGATTTTACAGGTTAATTGTACCTTCTCAGGGTTCACTAAATAAGCAGACTTCTGGGAATTTTAGTGTAAATTGGAGATACTTATTTGGGCAGTGTAAAAGCCAAGAAAGTGACAAAAGCAAAACTAACATGCAGACAAATTTTCCATGATTGTACTGCTTGTGCTTATTTACATTTTCCTCATTTGTGATGCCTTCTCTAAACAAAGAATAAATACAAATAAAAATGAAAGTCTTCAAAGGATATGTGTTTTTGCGTGTATCTATAATAAATAGTAATTTAATATGATGTTGTTTGCCTTACTATGTAAATGAGTGCTTGCAGTCACCATTAGCCAAGAGAGTCGGGGAAATAGTGTTCAGGTTTTAAAGCATTGCTTCCTTTAAAACAAGGCACATTTTGTACAGTAAATTATTAAAGCTATTGTTTTGTTTTTTACTTTTTTGTTTAAATATAAAAATTATTGTTATACTGAGTTTAATTTAAAAGTAAAATAAAAAATAACCCAATAAAAAGAAAAAAAACATTAGAAGATTGAAAAAGAGGGGGGATGCTTAAAGCTCCCTTTCTATGGGACTGAGACAGACATGGGGATAAAGCTGTTTAAATATATATATATATATATATATATATATATATATATATATATACACAATGGATATAAAAAGTCTACACACCACTGTTAAAATGTCAGGTTTCTGTGATGTAAAAAAATGAGACAAAGATAAATAATTTCAGAATGTTTTCCACCTTTAATGGGACCTATAAACTGTACAACTCAATTGAAAAACAAACTGAAATCTTTTAGGCGGGGGGAGTAAAAATAAAAAAAAAATAAAATAATATGGTTGGATAACTGGGAGTGTACTTGTGTTCGGAATTAAGCAATCACGTTCAAACTCATGTTAAATAGGAGTCAGTACACACCTGCCATCATTTAACCCCAAATAAAGTTCAGCTGTTCTAGTAGGTCTTTCCTGACATTTTCGTAGTCGCATCCTACAGCAAAAGCCATGGTCCGCAGAGAGCTTAAAAAGCATCAGAGGGATCTCATTGTTAAAAGGTATCAGTCAGGAGAAGGATACAAAAGAATTTCCAAGGCATTAGATATACCATGGAACAGTCATCATCAAGTGAAGAAAATATGGCACAACAGTGACATTACTAAGAACTGGACGTCCCTCCAAAATTGATGAAAAGATGAGAAGAAAACTGGGCAGGGAGGCTGCCATCTGAAGTCTTCCAAAATCATGTGGGAAAATCTGTTATGGTCTGATGAAACCAAGGTTGAACTTTTTGGCCTTAATTCCAAAAGATATGTTTGGCGCAAAAACAACACTGCACATTACTAAAAGAACACCATACTCAATGTGAAGCATAGTGGTGGCAGCATAATGCTTTGGGGCTGTTTTTCTTCAGCTGGAACAGGGGCCTTAGTCAAGGTAGAGGGAATTATGAACAGTTCCAAATACAAGTCAATATTGGCACAAAACCTTCAGGCTTCTGCTAGAAAGCTGAACATGAAGAGGAACTTCATCTTTTAGCATGACAACGACCCAAAGCCTACATCCAAATCAACAAAGGAATGTCTTCACCAGAAGAAAATGAAAGTTTTTGAATGGCCCAGCCCTCCCAATCTGACAGATTTGGAGTGTTTTTGCAAAGAAGAGTGGGCAAATATTGGCAAGTCATGATGTGCCATGCTGATACGCTCGCACCCAAAAAGACAGTGCTGTACTAAAATCAAAAGGTGCTTCAACAAATGCGCGTGCCCGGCAGGCGCGATGACTGCCGGGCACCCGCAATCGCTTGTAAGAAAGCGAGAACCGGTATCTGTGTGTGTAAACAGGCGAATCCCGGTTCTCTCAGGGGATAGGAGAGAGATTGTGTGTTCATACTAAGTATGAACACCGATCTCTCTCCTCCCCTAGTCAGTCCCATCCCCCCTACAGTTAGGACACACTGAGGAAACAGAGTTAACCCCTTGATCGCCCCCTAGTTTTAACCCCTTCCCTGCCAATGACATTAATACAGTAATCAATTACTATTTTTAGCTCTGATCACTGTATAAATGCCAATTGTCCCAAAATAGTGTCAAAAGTGTCCGATCTGACCGCGGCAATATCTCAGTCCCGATAAAAATCTCAGATCCTTGTCATTACCAGTAAAAAAATAATAATAATAAAAATGACATAAATCTATCCCCTATTTTGTAGACATTATAGCTTTTGGGCAAACCAATCAATGGACACTTATTGCGATTTTTTTTACCAAAAATATGCAGAAGAATACATATGGTCCTGGTGGAAAGTGGATGGTGTTTATAACCCCAAAAAATCTGAGATTGGAAACATAAAAAGTAACCTGTGATTTATCTTAGGTGACACCTTGATTTCATACAGAGTATTTTTTTTTTTTACTATAAGGCTTGGTTCACCCTGCTGTGACCTGAAAGTCATATAACTTACAGTGCGACTTTACTGGCACGGTTCCGGCACAACTTTGAAGCAACTTCAGGGAATGCCTGTGTAATATTCCTGCAATGTTGGATCCAAATCATATCAATTAAAATGAGGATCCAACTTGGAGGCAACTTCCATTAAAGTCTATGGGCACAAGCCAGATAGAAGTCGCCTTGAAGTAGTACAGAAACCTTTTCTAAAGTCGGAGCGACTTCAGTAGTGCTAATTAAGACAGTTCTCATTGACTAAAATAGGATTTCACATGTCATGCGACTTGGGGTCTCACAAGTCGGACCCCAAGTCGTGGCAGTGTGAACCAAGCCTTAGGGAACAGAGTATTGAAATCAAATACAATATAGTTTTACTGCCCAAAATTAAAGTACCAGACGTCAAGCTGCAAATTCCTGCAAACTTTAAGATACACATTTCCTATAGGAAGCCTGTCAGTTCTCACTAGCTTTTAGAGTACACCACACCTAATGTTCACCTCTCTCAGAGGGTCATAAAGTTGGAACTGGCACTATGCACACGAGGCCATCTTAAGGGGAAAATCAGCCTTTTGTTTTAATACAATCAGTACCACTGTCAGCGAGGTCAGCATCCCAGAATCAGCAACATGGCATCACTGCCAGCAGAGCTGAATGCATTCAGCAATTCAACCCCAGAAACAGCATAAGACTGATTCTCCCTTAAGGCATGGGAGACGGATGGAGTGCAGTACTTCAGTAATGTGAGCATACTGTATGGGTAGTGTGTATGTTTTGTGAAGATCATAATTTCGTTTTTGTGTATGTATAAAAAATACTGTTTGAGGTCCTTACAGGTTACCTTTAATATAAAATAATGTTTTATTTTCATAAGCATAAGGGAATTTTCAGGATACAGCACTTAACAATTAAATCTACATTTGTTCTCGTTACTGTTTTATGACTTTTGTGTAAAAACTTGGAGCATTATTTTTCATGTTTTACATTGTAAAATCAATTATGTATGTTTTACATATACTTCTTCAGCCACTGTGAACTCAGATGACATCTCTATGTAGGCTGCACACAATGCATGCAATTTGAAATATGTGCAGTGTTTCCAAACAGAGTACACTACAATGTAAAACTGTTTCGGTACATAGTCTGTAAACCCAAGAAAGAGTGGGCACTAAAGTGTAACTTTATGGCTAATTTTTAATAGTAGAAAAATCTGAGCAAAGTTTTCCTGCACTGATTTTTCTGGAATAGGACTTTGGAATAGCTGTATGTCCCTACTGACATTAATAGAGGGCACATGGAAGTTTACACATGTGAAAGTAATTATCTGATTGCTAACTATATGGTTAAGTGACAACATTGATTTTGGATGTATATCTTATGAATGTTTACTACAAAAAGGGAAATTGGTTTTAATATTTTAAATGCCTTGTGTCAGCTGTTGAAGGAGCACCTGAAAAGTCCCGGTGCTTCTTAATTGCTAGTTGTATGATATACTGTAACTGTCATGGAAAACTGGAAATGTATAAAAGGGGATAATTATGTAAATAAATGGGTGAGTTGTGTAGTGGCCCAGCAATACATTTCTCACTTGGGTGTAGAAGCATGCCACCAACCTCTTTACACTCAGCCCTGATGTTTGCTGCAGCCACACAGCTGGAATCAATGTGTGTAAACAGGACTTTCTCTGGGGGATAGATACTTAGGATTACACAGTCATGGCTTACAGTAAACACTGCTTGCTGCCCTTTAATATATGTACTTGGTACAACCTTTTATTATATGGTAAAGAACAATAAGATGTTCTGTAACACTAATCAGATATCTCCTATCTCTGAACAGTAATGGGGATATATCCCTTTAAATTAAAAATTGTATTTTCCCTTTAAACAATCTGAACTAACCTATGACCTTACCAACTCATAAGTATAACTCATGAGTAATGTTGAGTCATGCTTTTTTACTCCACTATCTACCAATCTATCAATTCCCCCATCTGCTCTAAACAGCATGGATGTAGAAATTTCCACTCCCAGCAATGGTATATGAACAGCTGGCACCCATGTCTGTTAGAACACCTGAAAGATGCCAGGCAGGAGGGTGCTCACAGGGCCACCCATTATCCACTTGGGCTGTGTTTTTAAACATCCAATCAGCAGGTCCAGGCCATGAATCATTGGGAGGGATCTGCTGACAGACTCCCGCAGTGTCAAATTGCAGGAAAGCAGGCAGACGGGGCCAGAGGCACATGCGCAAATCCTGGAAACAGTCAGCGCCGTACGAGTACGTCATGGTGCCTGTAGAAGCCACCTGTCACGATATATGTACTCAGCAAATTTCAAATTTCATATGGTTCATCAAGAAGTGTTTGGTCATCTTTGCAATTATTCTTGAAAGTTCATTTTGGAGAATTCACTTTTCACTGAAGAAAGGTTGGACAGGGGATGCATGCAGAAGTAATGTGACATATACATACAGTAGATACACAATCTTTTTTAGGATCTGACCAAAGAAACATCTCCTTAAATGAACCACCTGTTTGCCACTAATCCTTCGCTAATCCTTCTTTTAAACTGTTTGGTTACAATCCTAATGGACTACAGCATACACAAACAGACACACACACTTACATTGTGCCAAGCATTTCACTGATAACTATCCTGTTACATTTTCATATGCATACAGTATGTTTACGGAATACTCTTACTATGAGTTGATTAGTTCTTTCTTGCTTGTTAGATTCGGTGGCAAAAAAAGTCCTTAGTCTACACTTTAAGGGATATCCAGCAAATGAACATGAAGGACAGGTCATTCACAGGTCTTTGAAAGAGTATAAAATACATCTACATATATATATATATTTTAATAAAAGAGCAATATTTTACACTTTATAACTTTTATTCAGTAGCTCAGTGCCTGCCCACCGTCACATTATAAATGCTCTGGCCTGACACCTGTGATGTCAAGCACCATAACAATGCACTGCCTTGCCCCCCTGCCTCCACTCACAGAAGCACAGTTTGATATAAAACCTGCCTTGTCTTTCCCTTTTCTAAAATTAGCAAATCAAACCATGCAAATGAACTCTAAAAGGAGAAGCTCTATTTTATTTTCTTACAAGGCTTTTGTTTCCAGCCCTGGAATTTGCTTATAAAGCTATTGTTTGCACTTGTAGATGCAGCAGAATTTGTGCAAAAAAAAAAGCAGACTTGGAGGCAGACAATAGGAGAGAACAGCCTGTGACACAGCTTTAAACTTTATTAAGTCTGCCTTGGACCCCTTTTCCTCTTTAGAGCTAAATGGAAGCAAAGTTTGGCAGCCGCCATGCTGTGCTCTTGATTGATGCCCTGAACATCTGAAGCACTTTTGTGTCCAGCTCGCTCTTTATGAGTGCATAATGTGTGAATACTCAAATAAGGTCAGCCCTTATCACATGTAATCTAGGCCTCAGCACAGATCAACAGTGACAGTCATACCCAGTAAGCGAGTGCACAAATCATTCTCGGCATGCACAGAGCAGCTTAAATGATTGTTGACAGTCACTGGTGTTCTGTGGAAAGCAGAGTAAAAATAAAAGAGATCTAGGTGTATCATGCAGTCCTGTAGCGAAGATGAAAGAGGGAGCATTCTGGGTAGAGAAGTATATTTAAAACAAAGATGAAATTTGCAGGCTCTTTAAAAAAAAGTCACAGAGCAATACATAGATGCCAAAAGACAGAAAGAGCAGCAACCCATGGCAACCAATCGGATTTCAACTTGCCAAAGTCAAATCAAGAGTATATAATTCCGAAAGAATTCTGATTGGTTATTGCAAGTGACTGAATATTTCTGGCAGTTTGTACAGTTAAAAAATTGGATGTTTTAACTCAACAGAGATTCACAATGTTCTTTTTTGTAATATATATTTTGCCACAAATAGCAAGTCTTCCTTTAGTTATGACAAAATGTCCAAGAGTATCCCTTTCTCCAAAAAAAGTAAACAGTGGAAGAGGGTTCCACTTCTGCACAGCGTTTGAACACTTTTATGGTCGAAGAAAAAATTCCAGCATGCTACAGGATTAATTCTTCTTAGGGCTCTTACACACAGGCTCCAAAAAAAACAAGTTTGTTGGCATTTGGGCATTTTTTTTTAACCTCCCTGGCGGTATGAATCTTTCTGGTTTTAGGTGCTGAAAGCGGTACAATTATTTTGCATGGAAATTTGGCGTTTTATATTGTAGGCATGCAATTCTTAGGAATAACTCACTTAAATCTGTCCAAACCAGAGTCTAGTAGACATCCCGGGTATGATAAACACAAAATCATAAATTAAAATATAATAAATAACTAAAAAAATTATTAAATAATTTAATCAAATCAAAAACACTGAAATTTGCTCAGTTGCAGAATTGTCGCTGTCATTAGATTTAGTGTTTGATGACGAATTTCCCCACAAATCGCTGTCGCTCAATTCTGCAAGTGATTCTAATTTATTATCGCTGTTTTCTAGCAGGTCTAAAATCGCTTTTGACATAAAGAGAAACTTTTTGGTTGCTATGGACAATCTCCAAATCCAGGCAGAAAAAAACTGTATTTATAATATAAAACTACATGCAGGGCACTGGACAGACCACTAGGGACAAATGGGATGTGTATTTTTTTTATACAGTATGGAATCTGTAAGATTACAGTACTGTATGTGTTTCGTGTGTTTTTACTTTTTTGAATTTGGCGCCGATCTCCGCTCCCGTGAGTCGTAACGTCGCAGGGAACGGAGCTCTGCGGCACTCGGGCAATGTGTGAATCGAGCGGAGGAGCTCGCACACATAGCGGGAGACATCGCAGGATCCAGGGAACAAGATAAGTAAGTCTCCCTGTACCCTGCAATGCGAGCCCAAGGCTGGCTCAGGGTTACTGCTTATGGTACTGAAGTTCTACCCCGAGCCAGACTCGGGAATACCGCCAGGGGGGTTAAATCGAAATGTGACCTATTACTGTCAATGAACCAGTACTCACAAGCGTGTAAATAGCAGTAAACTATTGCTGCTTATAGATCAGTAAAAATATACCAAATTTTGTGTTACTTGGCAGTATTTTACACACATACAGTATGTACATGCAAATATAAATATATATATATATTATATATATATATATATATATATATATATATATATATATATATATATATACACAGTATACAGTACCTCGAAAAAGTATTCATACCCCTTGAAATGTTCCACATTTTGTCATGTTACACTCAAAAATGGAACTGTATTTTATTGAAATGTTATGTGATAGACAAACACAAAGTGGCACATAATTGTGAAGTGAAAGAAAAATGATAAATGGTTTTTATTTATTTTTTTACAAATAAATACCTGAAAAGTGTGGCGTGCATTTGTATTCAGCACCCTTTACTCTGAAACCCCTAACTAAAATCTAGTGGAACCAATTGCCATCAGAAGTCACCTAATTAGTAAATAGAGCCCACCTGTGTGTTGTTTAATCTCAGTATGAATACAGCTGTTCTGTGAAGCCCTCAGAGGTTTGTTATAGAACCTTAGTGAACAAACAGCATCTTCAAGGCCAAGGAACACACCAGACAGGTCAGGGATAAAGTTGTAGAGAAGTTTAAAGCAGGGTTAGGCTATAAGAAAATATTCCAAGCTTTGAACATCTCACAGAGCACTGTTCAACCCATCATCTGAAAATGGAAAGAGTATGGCACAACTGCAAACCTGCCCACTTAAACTGACAGGCCAAGCAAGGATATCATTAATCAGAGAAGCAGACAAGAGGCTCAAAGTTCAGATGGAAGAATCCATCCACAGGACAACTATTAACCGTGCACTCCACAAATCTGGCCTTTATGGAAGAGTGGCAAGAAGAAAGCCATTGTTGAAAGAAAGCCATAAAAAGCCCCATTTGCAGCTTGCGAGAAGCCACGTGGGGGACACAGCAAACATGTGGATAAAAGTGCTCTGGTCAGATGAGACCAAAATGGAACTTTTGCATGCAGTCACGACTGAGCTTTGCCAAAACCCACCTTGAAGATTCTGAGTCCACATGGAAAAAGGTGTTATGGTCAGATGAGATTAAAATGGAATTATTTGGCCTCAACACCAAACGATATGTCTGGCAGAAATACAAAACAGCTCACTATCCAAATAACACCATTCCTACAGTAAAGTGTGGAGGTGGTAATATCCTGTTATGGGGGTGTTTCTCTGCAGCAGGGACTGGAGCACTTGTCATTAGGGATGGTCCCACGAATCGAGTCGAACGTGAGTTCGACTCGAACATCGGTTGTTCGCCCGTTCGCCGAAATCCAAACATTATGGGCACTCCCCATAATGCGCTGCGAGATCGCAGTGCATTGATGTCTGATGATTGGCCAAAGCATGCACCTGATCTGCATGCATTGGCCAATCACAGCGCGCTCTGCTGTGAGAGCCATGATTGGCCAAAGGCAGGGGGCCTTTAGCCAATCAGGGCTCAGGGGGCTAAGTCCACACCCCACACTATATAAGGCTGCTTACACGGTGGACATATATAGTGTAATGAGTGAGCGAACGTTAGCTAGAGGTAGGTTAGTTAGTGGCGTGCGGGCAGTTTAGTATATATATGTATTTATACAGAGTAGTCAGTGTAGTGTAGACTATATATATAGTGCAGGCAGTGTATTAATATATATACAGTATCTGACAAAAGTGAGTACACCCCTCACATTTTTGTAAATATTTTAAAATATATTTTCATATTGACAACATTGAAGAAATGGCACTTTGCTACAATGTAAAGTAGTGAGTGTACAGCTTGTATAACAGTATAAATGTGCTGTCCCCTTAACTCAACACACAGCCATTAACGTCTAGACCGATGGCAACAAAATTGAGTACACCCCTAAGTGAAAATGTCCAAATTGGGCCCAATTAGCCATTTTCCCTCCCTGGTGTCATGTGACTCATTAGTGTTACAAGGTCTCAGGTGTGAATTAGGAACAGCTTTAACAGACAATTGAGCATGCTGTACCCAAACTAAATTTGCGTCCTTTTTTTCCCAGAAATAGAGCTTTCTTTTGGTGTTATTTGATCACCTCTGTGGTTTTCATTTATTTATTTTTTTAAAACAATATTTTTTACTTTTTTCTATAATAAATATCCCCCATTTAAAGACAAAAACTAATTTCTTCATCAGTATAGGCCAATGTGTATTTTTCTACATATATTTGGTAAAAAAAAAAATCACAATTAGCGTATATTGATTGGTTTGCGCAAAAGTTATAGCATCTACAAACTATGGGAAAGATTTATGGCATTTTTATGGTGATTTTATTATTATTATTTTTTTACTTGTAATGGTGGTGATCTGCGATTTTTAGAGGTATTGTGACATTGCGTCGGACAGATCGGACACTTTTGGCACATTTCTTGGGACCATTGACATTTATAGAGTGATCAGTGCTATAACTATGCACTGATTACTGTATAAATGTCACTGACAGGGAAGGGGTTAACACTAGGGGCGATCAAGGGGTTAACTGTGTGTTCCCTCAATGTGTTCTAACTGTGTGGGGATGGGACTAACTATGAGAGATGACAGATCGTTGTTCTTCCTTTGTCGGAAATCACGATTTGTCTCCTTCCCTCTGACAGCACAGGGATTTGTGTGTTTACACACACAAATCCCTGTGCTGGCTCTCGTGCATGCAGTTACATGCGATTGCGCATGGCCTACGGCGATCGCGCCCGCCAGCTATGCGCATTGAGTCTTCGTGACTCTCGTGTGCCCTCTGGTAGCTCTCCTGGGCAAAGCCATATATATATGTGATTTCGCCCAGGAGAGCCATTCTGTTGCATTATATCTGCGTGAGCTGGTCGGGAACCGGATAAAGATGGCATAGGTTTTTGACAATTCCTTTATTTAAAAAAAAAGTGTCCTGCGATGTACATCCATCATCAATCACGTCACCCGATGGACCCGAAAAATAAAAAAAAAACACGAAAATATGGGAGGCCTCCCGGTGACTGCTGTCTTTTCGCTGTGACAGCTGTTATATAGGAAAGAGTGGGGCCAGTGACATGACCGAGTGACCCCGCCCCTTCTGATAGCATTTTTCTTTTTTAATAAAGGAATTTCAGAAATTTCAGGAAAAGCAAAAACTGTCTTTTATGTTTTTTTTTGTTTTTTTACACTTTTTTTGGTGAATGGGTATGTATGTACCCCTACCCATTCACATGGGGGGGGCGGGATCTGGGGGCCCCCTTGTCAAAGGGGCTTCCAGATTCTGTTAAGCTCCCCACCCACAGACCCCCACATCCACCGGGCAAGGGTTGTGGAGATGAGGCTCTTGTCCCCATCAACATAGGGACAAGGTGCTTTGGGGGGACGCCAAAGCACCCTCCCCATGTTGAGTGCATGTGGCCTGGCATGGTTCAGGAGGGGGAGGGGGGTCTATATTGCTGGAAGCAGGGAATTCATTACAGCTGCGAGCAATTTAAAACATTTTTTTTTCCTTTAGAAATGTAATTTTGTTTCGGGACAGATGTTTCACTTTAACCGCTTCCCGACCGCCTCACGCAGATATACTGCGGCAGAATGGCACGGGCAGGCAAAGTCACATACCTGTACGTGGCCCTTTAATTGCCTGCCCGTGGGACGTTTTTCCCCCCCCGCCAGCGGCGCGTTCGCGACCTGGTCGGGAGCACCGCGTGACCCCGGCCGCGGGACCAGCGGACCCGATCGCCGCTGGTGTCCCGCGATCGGGTCACAGAGCTGAAGAACGGGGGGAGGTCTGTTTAAACAAACCTCTCCCCGCGCTTCCTACAACTGTCATTTATACAGGAATCACATGCATTTAAATAGCATTGATTGCTGTATAAATGACAATGGTCCCAAAAATGTGTCAAAAATGTCCGATGTGTCCGCCATAATGTCGCAATTACAATAAAAATCGCTGATTACAACAGTAAATTTGGCCCAATTTTCTTTTATATTGTGAAAGATGATGTTATGCCGAGTAAATTGATACCCAACATACCCAACATGTCATGCTTCAAAGTTGTGCAGCTCGTGGAATGGCGACAAACTTTTACCCTTAAAAATCTCCATATGCAATTCTACAGGTTGCATGTTTTGAGGTACAGAGGAGGCCTATGGCTAGAATTATTGCTCTTGCTCTGCCGATCGCGGTGATACCTCACATGTGTGGTTTGAACACTGTTTTCATATGCAGCCTCTAATCACGTATGCATTCGCTTCTTCACGTGAGCTCGGCGGGACGGGTCGCGTTTTAAAAAATTATTATTTTTTTCTTATTTATTTTATCTTTTATTTTTTATTTTTACACTGTTCTTTAAAAAAAAAGTGTCACTTTTATTCCTGTTACAATGAATGTAAATATCCCTTGTAATAGAAAAAAATCATGACAGGACCTCTTAAATATGAGATCTGGGGTCAAAAAGATATATACACTAAAATGCAATTAAAAAAAAGTCTCTTTAAGAGCCATGGGCGGAAGTGACATTTTGACATCGCTTCTGCCCTGCAATGGTATGGAGATAGGTCATCTTCTCCTCACTCAGCTCCATACCACAGACAGGAGCAGACGCGATCGCCCCTGCAGCTGCCGGTGGCTCTGGTAAGTGGAGGAGGGCACCACAGATAAAAGTGATGTCGCAGTAAATCCACAGCAGAGACCACTTTTATCTGAAAGCAGACCTCCTGCTGAAGAAGAGGATACTGGGGTTATGGCAGCTAGCGTATAACAATGGCGGGTGGTCTGTAATAGGGTTTGCATGTTTTCGGACCATCCCTACGTGTCAGGATAGAAGGAAAAATGTATGGGGCAAAATACCATTAAATTCTTGGGAAAATCTGCTGCCCTCTGCCAGAAAGTTCTTAATGAGAAGAAGGTTTACCTTTCAACATAACAATGACCCAAAGCACACAGCAAAAATGACCACACAGTGGTCTAAGGAGAAAAAGATGAATGTCCTTGCATGGCCTAGTCAAAGCCCAGACTTAAACCCCATTGAACATCTGTGGGATGACTAGAAGACTGCAGTCCACAAACGGTCACCATTAAACCTAATTGAACTTGAGCAGTTCTGCAAAGAAAGAGTGGACGAATATTGCAAAGTCTAGATATACAAAGTTAGTAGAGACATATCCCAACAGACTAAAGGCTGTAATTAAAGCAAAAGGTGGTTCAACAAAATACTGGGACAAGGGAGTGATCCTTTTCCAACTGAGTGATTCTGTTTTTGATTCTTTTTTTCTGAAATGTTTGTGTTCTATCTTTCACTTGGATGTTAAAAGTTGTCAAAAAGGGTTAAAATCCTGCGCTTATCCTACTCTCCTGGTGAAGGTGGTGTGAATATTGAAACGGAGAAATCAAACACGTAAATAAATACATTTAAATATATAGATAAAGAAAAGCTGCAACCTAAAAGGTCCGAAACACTACCATAAGCATAGATAATTAAAAGAAACAGGTGCGCTAATCTAAAAGAATATTCACAGTGCAAAAATACACATGACTAAATTTAAGGGCATAAAGTCCACTCCTACAAAAACAAGTGTATAAAAAGAAATAAAAAAAAATTGTATGAAATGACTCATAAAGTAAAAAATATACGATTCAGTTAATAAAAGGTGCAAAAAAATGTGCAAGAAAAATGTCTAACTGACAAACCCTTATACAAAAGGGAATTGGGTGAACCAAATATAAGGGAACTTCAGTGCTCTTCAAAACACAAAGGGGTTGATTTACTAAAGGCAAATCCACTTTGCACTACAAGTGCACTGCAAGTGTATTTGAAAGTTCACTGAAAGTGCACTTGGAAGTGCAGTCGCTGTAGATCTGAGGGGACGAAATAAGCGGAAGCTCTGCTGATTTTATCATCCAATCGTGTGCAAGCTAAAATGCTGTTGTTTTTTTAATTTTCCTTGCATGTCCCCCTCAGATCTAAAGTGACTGCACTGCCAAGTGCACTTTCAGTGCACTTTTAACCACTTTCAGACCGGACCAATTTGCAGCCAAAGGACAAGGCCCCTTTTTGCGATTCGGCACTGCGTCGCTTTAACTGACAATTGCGTGGTCGTGCAACGTGGCTCCCAAACAAAATTGACGTCCTTTTCTTCCCACAAATAGAGCTTTCTTTTGGGGTATTTGATCGCCCCTGCGGTTTTTATTTTTTGCGCTATAAACAAAAAAGAGTGACAATTTTGAAAAAAAACACATTATTTTTTATTTTTTGCTATAATAAATATCCCCCAAAAATATATAAAAAAACATATTTTTTCCTCAGTTTAGGCCGATACGTATTCTTCTACATATTTTTGGTAAAAAAAAATCGCAATAAGCGATTATTGATTGGTTTGTGCAGAAGTTATAGCGTTTACAAGATAGGGGATAGTTTTATAGCATTTTTATTAATAATTTTTTTTTTATTAGTAATGGCGGCGATCAGCGATTTTTATTGTGACTGCGACATTATGGCGGACACATCGGACATTTTTGACACATTTTTGGGACCATTGTCATTTATACAGCAATCAATGCTATTTAAATGCATTGATTCCTGTATAAATGACACTGGCAGTGAAGGGGTTAACCACAAGGGGGCAGTGTAGGGGTTAAGTATGCCTAGGGGTGTGTTTCTTACTGTGGGGGGACGTGGCTGTCAGCTAGTGAATGCTGATCTCTGCTCCAATCACAGGGAGCAGAGATCGGCGTCACTAGTTGCAAGGCAGAATGGGGAGATGCTGTGTATTTCCGCATCTCCCCGTTCTGCCTTCCCGAGTGTGCCGCTCCCGGCGCACTCCCGATGGCACGGACGGCATTAAGGAGGGACTTATATATACGCCCTCCTGCCTGTCCGTGCCATTCTGCCGACGTATATCATCGTGCGCCGGTCGGGAACCGGTTAAGTGCACTTGCAGTGCCCTTGGAGTGCAAAGTGGATTTGCCTTTCGTAAATAACCCCCACTGACTTTAATATCCCATAAAAGTGGACCCGGTTTTTCAATAGACGCAGGAATCACGGTATCTTTGGAAAAGCTGATATCCATAAGATGATATCTGGCAGCTCAAGGATAAATCCCAGAGCATAAAGGAAGAAGAGGATAGCCTTGTAGTGCAATATGTTTCAACAAAAGGGTTTATTAAAACAGCACACTAAAAACTTACATCAAGGCAACCAAACACTTGCAAAAATAAATGCACATAAAAAACAGAGCGGTGGTTTGCACCAACCAGCTCAAACGGTTAGACGTCTCACAATGGGCTCCACGTGACTAGTTTATCCATAATAGGCTTCCGTTGGGAAAGGAGACTCCTGACTCACTCTATTATTTTCTTGTTCCACTTTTACAATTTCTTGGTTCACATTTACTGCTTTCTGACTCGCTATACTAATAAGTTGACAGAGATGATGATGCAGGCTCACTGTTGAATGAGCAACCTGTTCAAAGAGCATAGCTGAACCAGAAAAGAATGTTGTCATCTGAAAATATCTAAATCTTCCCCTGCCCTACCCCAGTTTTGCAGTCTAAATTTTGTTCATTCACAAAGTGTTTGCTTATGTCTGGTCCTATGACCCACTCTCAGCCATTGCCCTGTTGAATTCTGTCTGTAAATTTACTATAAACATTAGTACTATGTAAGGTTATATTTCAGTGGCATATTCCATTCAGAGTTGAATGTGTGTGGAAGTGTAACCTGATAAAATCAAATATCCCTATTGTAATAAATCTAATATCTGTCTACTAGTGGGGCTTTTCACATGATAGTGTTGTGGGGGTAAATATAATTATTAACTCTTCCCGCTTCCATGAAAAAAAAACACACAGCTTTATGTTTACAGTTTTGTTAGAAAGAAAATTGCCCCAACGTTTGCCAACATCTTAAATGTTTTTAAGACTTATACCTTATTATATATAATAAAAGTACATATGGATGCATATGAATTGAATCCTGTGTAAACATAGCAAATAGTATGCTTACTATACATTTACATTTATTTTTGTAAAACAAGGACCGTAAAGTACCTTTTTTGGAAGGTTATTCTGGGTCATGAGATCACAAATATTTTTTACTGTAGATCTTCCTAATAGCAGGAGGCGAGTACTAGATATCTTCACACAATGTATTTCCTGCTGTGTGCGCTGCATTCCAAGAGCTGATGCTACAATCCAGAAGGAGGTTCCTACCACTGCTTACGCTCTGCTCACAGGGCTATAAGCTGTCATTTGATAGCAAGGCTTTGGCCAGGAGCCCCTGTGAACCACCCAGGCATGGGGCGTGCCAGGGAAACAGGCTATGGGAGATGCAGGCATGTGTGGACATCCTGTATCTTCTAACAGTAAGCCAATGGATGTAAACTGACCATGGAGGTATGGATGCGCTTCCATGCCTACTATGGTTAGTTTACATTAAGGTGGAGCTATACTCACCTTCTCTCCAGCACTGTGATGTCTCAGGGCTTTGTGCCAGCTGTTGATATCTTCATCCTGGTGACTTCCGAGTATCAATCCCCTGCTGTTTTTATTGGCTGAGTCAAGAGGACACCACTCCCGGGCAAGTGCAAGAGTTTAGTCATCTTGGCATAGCCAAAATTCTATCCTGAGCTGCGTGTGCGCTGTTCAGTTTATAGTGTGGACAGGCAGGTAAAAAACTTTAATGCCTGTCTGGTTGCAATTTTTTTTTTTCATTAAATTTACACTTTAAGGAAGCAGGGGGACTGGCAGGATCAACCAGGCAGTTGATATGAAAGGAGACAATACACAGAAAGCAAACTTCAATAAAGTAGTAAACAGTAAATAAAGAGAAGTACACACGGCTAAAAAAAAAGATTTTTATGGTAACATACACTTTAAATCCAAATTACAATGTACTATTTTTTTTTTATTATGCTTAATGTATTATTCATTTAGATTTCATATGGCGTGCAAGATTAAAAAGGTGTCTTCATTTTATTATAATTTTTATAACAGGTATTTTATGATCATTTTAATGGCTCCCGTAAAATCCACAGTGTGCTGTTTATTCTGCTGCCCAGTTGCTAAACCAACAATTTATAGCTGTTCAGATAGCCGATCAATCACATAAAAAAAAAAAATAGTTAGACATCTGGGTAATATAGTAGAAATCACATACATTAACAACCTATTAATAAAGGAAAAGCTGCTAATATGTGTCAACAGCACAATAAATACAAACACGTCGGCAAATGTTATAGGATGCTAGAGCCCATGTTTCCCCAAATTCTATTGAACAGTACATGTTTTATTTAAAAGATGTGCAGACGCAAGTTGTTTTTTTTATCATTTAACTTCCAATTACACATGACTAACAACCCATAAAACATTTGATTAGAGGGTTTTACAAGCTCCTGGGCATAGAATCAACTTAAACTTGATATGAAGTGTGTGGGGGAGGAGGTGTGTGCAGTGCTGAAGAGGTTAATAGCTTTTGTCAAGATAAGGCGAGGAAGTCTACACAAACTCTCATCTGGGCAGTCAATCACAGCTTCTGTTTTTAGCAATAAGGTCTAGCTTGGGATCTCTTTGTTGTGTTCCCCCCACGAGGAGGTGATCAGTTGAGCTCTATGTGGTGACAGAACTTGCTTGTAACAGGCTTGCCTTTCACATTCTCCTCACAGGCTCCCCAGCAGACTTTTCACAGGATCTGAGCTGTGGTTGGATTTGAGGACTAAGAGAAATACAGAGAGAGATTGGACTTTACATCCCCCAGGATTAAGCATCAAGCAGTTCTTCTGCAATAGGAATGGGCTGGTTTGAGGACCCAAGCTGGCAGTTGCATGTTTCCCTGATAATGCTCCTGTCCCTGCATACCAGAGGTAAGATTGGAGGGCATTTCAGTGATCAAATGTATCTTTATGTTACACACTCTTCTCGTTCTACTTAATCCATTTTGGGGTTGGAACCACAAAAAGCTGTAACTTTTATAGTGCCAGTCCTAAAAGATATACTTGTTCCCTTCTTGTGTAGAGAGTGATGCTCTGGATACTGTTAGAAGGATTTTGAGCTGCCAAACAGTCTTATCTTGTGTTACATTCACATTTGCTTTACGTCAACTCATGTGAAGTCATGTTTAGCTGCTGTACATTGTTTCTTAAACAGCACGCGCCTTCCCTGTGACACTGCAGCCCATAATTCAGAACATATTGCATGTTAATCTGATGTTTAGAAAAACAAACCTTCTATTGACTGTAGAAGAATGTACAAAGCTAGTGATGCAATGCTTCAGGCTACTAATATTGACAAACCAGTTATTGTCTATGAAACCCATTTCATAATATTATCTGAGACTCCTGATTTCCTTCGAATCGTTCTACTTTGTTATTTGGATTTCAGGGGGATAATAATTCACGTCACTTTGCAAGTTTTCCTTTAATCTGTGTGAAGATTTTTTTTTTTTTTTATGCTATGAATTAGTGTGTCTCGGCAAGCACTACAGGGTTCCTTCATGGAATAACAATCCTGTCCCCCCCTCTGAAACCCACACTGAGTCCTAGCAGTGCAGCATCATTAACACTTTGAGACTACGATTTTTACTTTGTTGAGGCATTACCCTTATTCTGAAAAATATTGGGGAAAAAAATGTATATATATTTTTTATATATATATATATATATCAATTTTGTCCCCAATATTTTTCAGAATAAGGGTAATGCCTCAACAGAGTCAAAATATATATATATATATATATATATTTTTTTATATATACCTGTATATCATACTGTCTTACTTTTTTAGCAATAAGTTGGGAGTTGTGTGTTTAAGGTATTTGTAATGTATATACTACACACAAAACAGTAATGCCATTTACACTGTTTCTTACAATGTGTTGTAGAATGTTTTCAGTAGTTAATGCTAACAAGCTTGATATACATTTCAAATGTAATATAAATAAAAACGCATAATTTCTGTGTAGTGGGCATTGGATATATCTGAGTAAAATTTCAAACAGTCGAGCAAGACTCAAACATTTTTTATTTGCTTCTATACAATATAGAGATTATAAATTGTAGATGTTATAATGACCCTGTCTACAACCCATGCTTTTGATGTTGTGTTACGTTTTGTAATCATGATTCCTATGGAACAATGTAAGTTTGTGTAAAGTGTTATGTGAGGTTAGTAATGATGGCTGGGCTAGTAAGTTTGGAGAATTTTCCCTAAGATTGACAGTCAGAGGCAAAACTTTTCTGAGAACAGTGTGGACAAAATAAATATATAAAGATGAAATTTCAGTATTGGAATTTGGATTATCTTGGATATAACCAATTCCAAAAACGTTTCCCCGGCAAACTGTAACAGACCATAGCAAAACATATAACACAAAATCAAGTATTTTGTTATCACTGACAACTGGAATTACGTGTTACATATAGTTGGTTATAGGTATTAATATTGTAGACATCTACAAGCAGGACTTACTTTTTAGTTTTTTTTTTTTATTATTATGGGTAATTTAAGTGACAACTAGTAAGTAAAAGACATAAAATGCAAGTGGATGTTTACAGTGTGGTGTGCATTGAGTTGTTGATGGGAGTATTGAGTTGGAAATTACAATAGCCTTTTTCTGGTATAGAATCTCAGCCAATGGAGCAATTATGATCACCTTTTCACACAGGATCTTAATCCTTCTTGAATAAATCATCTTGTGATGTGTGGCTCTGTAAAGGTTTTTGTGTGCACCAGAGGTCACATCCATTCATCATATCACAGTAGCAGTTCTTTATGTTTGTTTACAAAATTGACAAAGCAATAGGGATTCATAGTAGGGGTAATCATTAACCAAAACAATCACTTAAGTGGTACAAAAAGTTTGTGTTTAGATCCATGAGAATAAATGATTCATGTAAATGGCAATTGTTGTTACTTTTTGGCGTATCCTTTAACCTAAAAGACCAGATGCTTTTTTTTACAAAACGTAATGGTGACAAAGTTAAAGCATGGTGGTAAAGATGGTAGTAGATATTTTTGTGGCTGCTGCTATATTTTAAATGGAGTGGATCACAACAGGAGTTTTTTTATATATAAATGACAAATAAAGTAAAGTATACCATACGTTGCATCACATCTGTAAAACAGATGCTAGTACTTTAGTTCACAAATCTAGGACCTTACATCTAAGGCTTTCTGGGAAAAAAAACATTTTCAAGATTAAGTGTTTTATTGTGTTATAACAATCTAATGGGAGAATCAATTCAATCAGTGGGGTCCACAATAATTTAAAATATTTTTGTTTGTTTTTTTCGTATTCCACCTAATAGAGTTTTTATCAATACCGTCATATTCCTCACTGTAACAGGGAGGTAGGCAATATGGGATACATGTAACTTCCCAACTAGTTGTAGTTTTCCAAGTCTGTTACATGAGTAATATACTAGACATTACTAACCATAGTTTTTGGTGGTTTTGTTAAACTATTATTTAAGTTTGGAATTGAAGTGACTATTCCAAAGATGTCAGATTACTAACTTCCCATGATATACTCTCACAGTGATAAGTAGGACATTAACGGTAATGCGCAAAAGAGGGCTAGTTCATATGCTAATAGATGACCCTGTTGAAAATGCTTCTGTAATTCATGCTGTTCAATGAGCCCCTCCGATCAACATAAACATTATAAATTCACCTCCTATGCAAGGGCTTTCACCTAATTTAAATCACAAATTCACAATCAGTCATGTTATTCACTTTGTAGTATTGCATGACATCTAGTGTAAGACGGGCCTCATCATTCACTTCCCCCATTCAGTCTATTGTGCCTGTGCATCTGTAATGAGTATGGGAATCTGTGCACAAGCTACATGCCTCTGTTTTGTATTCCACCAGCAATGTGATGCAGTGGTAAATTAAAATAAAAATAGGGACTGTAATCATCATTAGTGTACGTGCTTATATTAGGCAGTTATCTTTATGTTACTAGTCAATCAAAAAATTTAGGCAACTCTGTCACTAGATAAAATTTAAATTAAAAAAAATGCTAGTCTGTAAAGAAAAGGCTTAATACATACCTGTCCCACCACCCACTTTGCTGATCTTCACTCTCTTTAAGCGCTGTTCAACCTTGAAAAACGTCTGCATCCATCAGGAGTGTCAGACAACAGCTCCCCCTCTGTCCCCCACATGTGCTGTGTATCTTTTCTGGCCACTACATAACTACAGGGCACAGTAGTGATATAAGGGCCTGTGGATGGAACCACAGAGCTCAGAGTGGGACTAGGCATTCGGTATTACTGGAAATATGTTAGATGCAATAGAATTTTCAGCCAGTTTAGTTTTTCTGTAAAGAAAAGATGAAGGGTGAGCCAGGACAGGTAAGTATTAACCTTTTTATTTACAGACTGGTCTTATATAAAAACATTTTCCTCTAATGGCACAATCTATCTAAAGGTTCATATGGCAAAATCTGTAAAGGAATAGTCAGTTTGTGCCAGAGTCTAAGCCCCCGTATACACGGTCTGACATTCCGACCCCAAAATTCGTCGGATTTTTTCCGATGGATTTTGTCCAAAACTGGTCGGACAAAGTTGTCGGAAAATCCAATCATTCGGAACATGATGACGTTCGTTCGTTACAACGGGACTACGTTCAGGCTAGTAGCCAATAGCTTTGGTCTCGTAATTTGATCTGAGCATGCGTGGCACTTTGTCCGATCGGAATTCTCTACAAACGGTCAGACAAAGTCCAATCAGATTTTGTTGTCGGAAAATTTGAGATCCAGCTCCGACGGAAAAAGTGTGACAGAGCCCACACACGATCAAATTTTCCGACAATATAATCCGATCGGACCTTTTCCATCGGATTTTCCGACCGTGTGTACAGGGCATTAAGTCAGGACTGGCATTTAAAGAAACCTGTACTGAGAAAAGAAAATCTCTCCTTCTGAAAATGCTAGTTGCTGTCACACTGGTCTAATAGCCATAATGCTTTTTGGCTCATTAACTTAGAAAGTAAATACCGGGATTGAGAGTTCTGACTTCACTCTGACTTTTTAATATGCTTGCTTGCCACTGGTCAGTGATTTAGAAAGTATAGCATTCACAGACAGCCAGGTAATTGGCATTTTTAGAAGATCAGCAACAGCAGGCCGCATATATCTCTTAGTACAGGTCCCCTTTAACTGTATTGTTACTTTATACCAATCTGATCAATTCTATATGAAAAACTTTTCCATGCAGACTGAACAGCTCTGCTGTATAATCAGCACTGTGCACAATATTATTATAGCTGATGTTACGCTGAGTAAATAGATACCTAACATGTCACGCTTTAAAAAGTGCTGTTTTCATCGGGGAACCCAGAAGTGGCAAAAATGCTCGTCGCTTCCAGTTTCCTATACCTTAGAGATCACCGGGGACCTTCTGGTCCTTGATGATCTCTAAGATCAGCTATGATCAGTATTTTTTAGTTTGTTTAGCAAAAAATAAAAACCCCAGTGGTGATCACATACCACCACAAGAAAGCTCTAATTGTGGGAAGAAAATGATAAAAATTTAGTTTGGGTGCAGTGTTGCATGACCGCGTAATTGTCATTTAAAGTGTGACAGCACTGAAAGCTGAAGATTGTCCTGGGCAGGAAGGTGGTGAAAGTGACTGGTATGGAAGTGGTTAATTGAAAAAGCTGAAGTTAGAAGCTGATTGGCTACAATGCAAAGCTTCAGTGCTCTCCTTTTAGTAAATCTCCTTCATTGTGTAATATTCCTAATTCTATCATCATTAAATACTTAGAAGTTGCATAACCTAGACGTAACTGTGAAGTGTTGCTACAAATGGCATCAATGCTTATAGGGAGTGAATGAGAAGTCAACGATGTGAATCCTTTCATATCGTCAGTAACTTTTATTTAGTAAATGTTCATTGTGACAAAATGAGAAAACCAGGAAATCATATCATTGTCAAAACTATTTCTGTTATGTGTGTCTGTCAGCAAGCACCAGATCCAACCATCAACACAGTTCATCAGTTTGTATGAAATTTGCGTATACAGCTGGATTTTGTCAGCGATTATGCAGTTAATGTGATGATACAGTTGATGGTCCAGGAAAGATACAGCCCATCTTGATTGAAAAGCTCTAGCTCTGACTTCTTTTGGCACTCTGTTGATAATTTGTAGGCAAGTCTACAGCTGGTATGTCTATCGTAATGATAAATTACTTTAATTTGTCTATGTAAAAGTATACATAGAAAAGCTGAACTTTGAAATGACCCAGACAGTGACTAAAATGCAGCATAACCATCAGAATAACTTCTAGATCAGCATTTCCAAAACTTTACTCATTTGTGTACAACAATCAAAAACGTTTGAAGCACCCATGTACAACCTTTACTATTAACAATACTATACTTTTAAAGTAGAACCGTATGAAAAAACATTTTATCCCATGCAGTGGGGCTGTGTTTCATGCTCGTTTTGTCTAGGGTCACACCGAAAGGCTATACTTACTCGATCCTCTCAAAAAACGTTCTCCCCCACGTCCAGAGGTGGGCTATTCCTGCCATCCTTATGTCCAGAGCCGGTCTATGGGCGTAAAAACATCAGGAACAGTCCATTCACAAGGCCGCTAGTGTGTGTGTGGGGGGGGCAGGAGTGTCCTGGACCAGTCTTGCTCTTGGAGGATCAGTGGGTTAGGTACGTATATCTCCGCTCTGCAATACCCTAGACAAAAACGAGTAGTTAACCCATGCAGTGCAGGCACAGCCCCCCTGCATGGGAAAATAAAAGAAATGGTTGTAAAGGCAGAAGGTTTTATAACCTTTACGCATTCTATGCATGCAGCTTCCCTCCCAGCCCCGCTAATACCTACTTGAGCCCCATCTCGATCCAGCGATGTGCAGGAGAGCTGAGGCTTTCTCAGCTCCCTCACTTCTCATTGGCTTCATGTAGAGACAGCAGCAGAATCCATTGGCTCCCACTGCTGTCAATCACAGTCAGTGAGAAGGGAGTGGGGCGGGGCTGACCTGTGCTCTTTGTGTCTTATGGACACACAATGGCAGCTTAGGAGCGAGCCCGCACAAGTTCCCCCTAGAGCACATGGCTTGCTATGGGGGTACTTAACATGGGGAGGTAGTAGGAACCTGCGTACTTCCGGGTACATGTGTAACGCTGTCTGTTCGGCAGAAGCTGGTCTGTGAATTCTGGTGGGTTTCAGGGAGGGGCACAGGGAGCCTCCCTGCTGTCAGGATTCAATATAACAGCAGGGGATATCACCAGAGCAATCCTGCTTGTGCTGGTAAGAGGATCTGTCAAACCCATTGGTTAAATGAAAAAAAAAAACCCCATCAGTGTGAACCCAGAAGCAGTTTGCACCGAATGCTGCAAGTGTGGCAGTGGCAAACTCATACAATAAACTATGATACATCATGCATGATATATTGGGGTTGATTTGAGGCTGTTCATGAATTAAGCTAAGTGAATGTTCACTATGCAGAGTGCATGTTGATAAAAAGGTGATACTGCATTCACTTTGAATACCCAGCCATGTGCAAGAGAAATTGAAAAAACATGATTTTTGCAACGTAATGATCAAGTAATCTATGTGAAGACCTTGTTTACTGACATTTACTTTGCTAAGTAAACAACCTTTAGTGCTTTAGTAAACCAACCCTGTTGCTGCATTTATTCATTTCGTCTGGGCTTTTTTTTATCAGGAACGTGCATGAATATATGTTATATGCTGGAGTGCTGGAGGGTCTATTGATAATGGCTGCTGGGAAATCTATTGTTGCTGGAAGGGGTTTTTTTTTGCGAGAGGTCTATTGTTACGGGTGGGGGATCGATTGTTGCTGAAGGGGGTCTTATGTTGCTGGAAAGGACCTACTGTTGAGAGAGGGGTCTATTGTTGCTGGCTGTTGCTCTTTTGTTTCTGGGGGGGGGGGGGGGGGTCCATTGTTGATAGCTACCAGGGATCTATTTTACTGCCTTTCTTGTTATCATTAACAAATGATATACAAATGACTTAACACCACAAACATGATACTAGGTTCTGTATATTCTAAAAGGAGCATTACTGGGAGGTAGGTATAAGGTGGAACCAAGGGACGGTGCTTAGAGGTGGGTAGGGGGTAGAGACAAGAGGTGACTCAGAAAGGGGGAGTTACTGCACCCATTCTTTGAGAAAAAAAAAGCCCTGCATTTCTTTCAAATCTTCCCCTCCTACTGTATATTGGGGAGGGCAGAGGACAAATTAGTGCAAGGAAGTTTAATGAACATACATACTTTTTCTAGTCCCGAAGTACTCAACCTGTTTTCATTGCAGACAGAATCCAAAGTCTATGATTTGTTTCCTTATTTCCATCCACCCTTCCATGTATTCATCCATCTTTTCTTTTCTTTTTGTTCCAATGTTATAGTTAGGCTAGCAAAGTAACAAACTGATAAAATATTTTACCATAGTGAAAAATGACAATCATCCAGGAATAAAATGATTGTGTAAATCAAGCAAGTCACTGTCATACAAGCCCATTCCTGGGTCTAACATTCAAATGACAGATTTTCGATTATTCAGTAGCAAACTCTACACCATTTATTATGCATGAGATTAACTAATCTGGATGAATAGTTTTTGCTGCAAGACTAATTGGCTAGGGGGTGTCTGTTCACTAGTATAGGTACCCTCACACACTCTCATCCAATCAAACCAAAATTAGTCAATCTTAATATAAGAATTTTTTGTATTGCCCCACACAGAACAGTAGTTGAAGATTGGATGTTTAAGCATGGTAAATAAATGACTGTGGGGCATTGACTGTAGAGTGGTTGCAATCCTTCGTATAGAACGAAAGAACAGAGAAGGCACTATCCAAAAAAAATAAAATAAAAGAAAATATAAAACATCCTTCAGTGCTTTATTGTTCTAGGTTTAACCTTTTCTTCTTTATGCAGTATCTGCTTTCATCTCTATCATTTGCCAGAGATAAAGATGAATGAAAGTGACTAAAAAAAACTGCTATGTGTCTGGTCATGTTTGTACGATCCACTGTTGGACCTCAATTTCACTTTTGACACTGTCAGTCATCAGCTTGTCTTAGAAACTCCATGGTAGAGTAGAACTGGTGTTTTCTTATGGCCCCTGTCAGTCAAGTCTGATTGTTCTTTCTTGTCACACAGCAGTCATCTGCATTTTTCTCAACTGAATAGAAATGAATCCACTAACTGTTCTCTTACCTTAATGCAAGTCTACTAGTGGTGATTTATTCCATACTTCACTTCAATAAATAATAAGTATTATATAAAATAACACCAGGACAATTCTCCTTATAAATAGCAAACTGTGCATGACCAATCTTCTAGGATGTATTATACCTTTGTTAAGCTGATCTGAACCAGACAGAATGGGGTTGCGATAATATGTTACAAGTTCCCTCTCTTTGCTTTTCTGCCAACATTTGATCAGCTTGATCTATTGGAAGATGGTAGGTGTGTACACTACTGGAATACATCTAGTGGAAGTACCACCCAAAATACAACTTTGGTTTCCTGTTTCCTTGCTTTGGGGACATTTTTGTATATTCCTTCTTCATGGTTCTTGCAGTGTTCACTTTCAAGGTTACCATCCCTGCTAACATTTCTCCTATTGCTGGCTACCTTGATAGAGTGTCCTCAGCATATGTTGGTGTGACCTTGTTTAGCATAGGAGGGATTATTTCTGATAATATATCCTCATCAAGTCCCTTTATTGTATGTGCAGGTTTTTTTTTACCATTTTTATTTATTAAAAGGCATTTATCTGCACAATCTGGTGCGTTCTTTTTTGTATTTTTATTTTTCATGCTTATATGACCTTTGGATATATGCCAATCTTGTAGGGACAGATTTCCTTTGATACCAGTGAAGCATGGTACAATTGAAGATTTTATTAAAGAATGTTTTTCCTCTCTGATGCTGGCTAGCCGCATTTCTGATTCTGAACTGTGTTGTGCTGAAGAAAGCCAAGCTGCTGTGCGCAGTGGTTTCCTCAGAGCTGCTCAGTGGAACTATGTAGGTAGTTGTTCATCAGTGAAGGATCTGAGTTGGGAACTTTCTCTTTCAATCACCTTTAGATGTTACCAGAATAAATTGTGCCTGTGACTGTTAATGGTCAAGGATAGGATGAAAACTGATCAGATTATGTTTTCATTAGTCTGTTCTGAAGTTCAGAACTAATCAATGACTGCTCACTTAAAGCTTATACATATCTTCTGTTTTCTTTTTTTCTAATTTTGAAACAGATTAAATGAGATGTGTCTTTTAATTTTTTTTTTATTTTTTTTTACTATGGCATACTGAAATTGGGATCTATGCCATAAGAAGTCAATCTTCCAATACAGGTCTTACAATCTTAAGGTGGGTGTGGATCATAAATGGGTCTCCATGTTCCAAGCTACCAGTTGGACAGCATACATTTTTATAATCCAAAAATTACATTTTTTCAGATGTTTCATAGATAATAACTTTCCAGTAACTTCCCAGCTGGTGGGATCATGGAAATGTGAACATTTCTTAGGGCAGCTCTACAGCTCTACAGCTCATTGTTATCTTCAAGAGAAAGTGATGCCAGTTTATTTATTAAAGTTCTGTTTAACACATGAAAGCTTAGGTCTGTAAAGCCCAGTGGTTTAAAGAGAACCATTCAGGAATGTGAATTTCCACTTCTTTTTGTTATATTTTAAATGTATTTTTTTCTTTTTTTGTTGTGTGTCCTCAAATGGGAGATTCACCCCCTCTATTTGTCCTGGCGACCATTGAGATGTAAGTCCAACATTTTATAGTTGTCCCCAGCAGAAGCGATGGGAAATCATCCAATGTTCTTGAGACCACTGCCTAAAACAGGAGTTCCCCTCATTTAATGAAAGTTTCTCCCAATTCTGGTTGTGTCTTAAGGACAGGAAGTGAAGGTAAAACTCAGCAGGGCACCGACATTAAAAAAATGAACCAACAGGTTCCAGCTTTATTTAAAACTAAAATGTTTAAATTATATATGCAGCCTATCTACCTTTCTAGTATAGGAGTGTGTGTCATTATTTAGTTTTATGCTGTCTCTTTGAAAGCAACACTGGTAGCTTAGTGGCAGGTGTCAGCTGTAGAGTATTATGCCCTTCACAGAAACTATGTTACAACTAAGGCCGGGTTCACACTGGTACAACAAACGCTCCAACATTGGGAGCTCATGTCGCATGACGTGTGAAAATCAATGTTTCCCTATGGGAGCCGTCTTAACTGGTCCGACACAAGTCGGTCTGACTTTGAAAATGCTCCCTGCACTACTTTGTTCCGACTTTGATCCTACTTCAGCCCATTGAATATCACTGAAGTTGGATCAAAGTCGGATCGCCGTCTTGACTGATCCAACTTTGGCATGCGACTTGTGCTCTGATGATCTTGAAGGGGAACTCCACACCAAATGAAAAAAAAAAATGGCATGGGTTCCCCCTCCAACAGCATACCAGGCCCTTCAGTCTGGTATGGATTTTAGAACCCCCACATTGAAAAAAATGCCCTGCGCCCCCCCACCCCAAAGCACCTTGTCCCCATGTTGATGAGCACAAGGGCCTCTTCCCGACAACCCTGGACGTTGGTTGTCGGGGTCTGCGGGCGGGGGGCTTATCAGAATTTGGAAGCCCCCTTTAACAAGGGGGCCCCCAGATCCCGGCCCCCACCCTATGTGAATGAGTATGGGTACATTGTACCCTTACCCATTCACCTAAAAAAAGTGTCAAAAATAAAACACATTACACATGTTTTTAAAGTAATTTATTAAGCAGCTCTGTTATCTCTTCCGATCTCCCCTCTCCGGCTCTTCTGCCTCCTCCGCTGACGTCTTCTGCCTCTGTCGGTTCTTCTCCCCTCTCCGCTGATGTTTTCTAGCGCTTTCCAGTTCTGCTCCCTCTTTCCATGGTCTTCTGCCTCTGCTGGGTCTTCTCTGCTATCTTCTCGCTCTTTTGCTGGGTCTTCTCCACTGTCTTCTCCCTCTGTTCTTCTTTTGATGTTGACTTGACGCTCTCTCCCACTCTAATGCCTGGTGTGCAGTGTGCCACTACTTATATTCGTACAGGGGGGAGACCAAATGCGCAAACCACCAAAGGGGAATCAATATAAAAACGATAAATAAATAGGAATAATTGCCGCAGCCACCATTAAAGTGTTCCCACACCGGTAATAAATGAAAAGAGTAAGGAATGTGGCGCTGGCAAAATGAAATGAACAATGACAAAAAATATCAATATAATAAATAGCAATAAAATTAAATTATGTAGGATAAATAGATAGTGACAAAATTAATAATGTAACATGTATAGAAAAATAATTATGTAAAAATAGAGCGCTTAAACAATTAGTTATAAGTTATGATAAAAAAATCCTGATAAAAATAATCGTAAGAATACTATAAATAATGTGGCGCTTTAATCCGGGCCAAGAAACCAATCCTAAGGGGGAGGGAAACTCCAAAGAATGGTTCCACAGAAGCGTCTATTAATTAATGTCAAAATTCCAGCATGTATAGCAGCAACGTATTGGACCGTGCTATATCAATACATAAGAGATATATCCAAAATGATCAATCCAAAGTGAGGGAATACAAGGAATAATACATAAATAAATTCTTGAAATGAATGGATTTAAATAGAAATAACGATAAATAGTAAAGTGTATAAATAAATGCACGTGATAAACACCCAGCGAATGCGTGAATCAATGAATACGTTCCGTGAATAGTACATAAATAACGTACTAAGAAATGTGCAAAATGCAATTAGTGAAAAAAATGCAATTAATGCAAAAAAATGCAAAAAGTAGCAAGAAACATGCAAACAAATATGTGAAAAAAACAAAAAACAACCATACTAAAATGTGAGAGTCCAAATAGTGACTGTGTAAATTAATAAACGTCCAGTGCACTCTAAATTCCTTTGAGAAAGTCACGTGGGCGTGACGATACGCGTGAGGAGTCAGAGTCAGGTGACCAAAGTGCGATCTCGGCCGGGGTTGTACTCTGCAATACTGCTGCTTGTACTTGTATACATCAACTGTAAGTTCATTTTATCCTTAATAAAATCTGCTTTGATTTCTACACAATGGAATGTCTCCCTCTTTCTGTCCCCATGTCCACGGGATCTATGGAGAGAGTGTAAGAGGGCAGTAAGGATATCCATCTGGAGAAGCCCAACGGAGGTGATCGGTCTTCCTTGTTATTGTAAGGCTGTTACCTTCTTGCCTTAAGGTAAGAGGCTGGGGAAAATAATTTGGACCGGCACTTTCTTGCATGGAAGAGATCACTACCACTACATAAAGAGTGTATTCTGAGTAGGAAGAGCCACTACACAGGAGATATCGATCGCATCGTGTATGGGAGTTTAATCGTTAATGGCAATTCTGATTGCACTGGACACTTTACTTTAGCTCAGCAATTTAGAGTGCACTGGACGTTTATTAATTTACACAGTCACTATTTGGACTCTCACATTTTAGTATGGTTGTTTTTTGTTTTTTTCACATATTTGTTTGCATGTTTCTTGCTACTTTTTGCATTTTTTTGCATTAATTGAATTTTTTTCACTAATTGCATTTTGCACATTTCTTAGTACGTTATTTATGTACTATTCACGGAACGTATTCATTGATTCACGCATTCGCTGGGTGTTTACCACGTGCATTTATTTATACACTTTACTATTTATCATTATTTCTATTTAAATCCATTCATTTCAAGAATTTATTTATGTATTATTCCTTGTATTCCCTCACTTTGAATTGATCATTTTGGATATATCTCTTATGTATTGATATAGCACGGTCCAATACGTTGCTGCTATACATGCTGGAATTTTGACATTAATTAATAGACGCTTCTGTGGAACCATTCTTTGGAGTTTCCCTCCCCCTTAGGATTGGTTTCTTGGCCCGGATTAAAGCGCCACATTATTTATAGTATTCTTACGATTATTTTTATCAGGATTTTTTTATCATAACTTATAACTAATTGTTTAAGCGCTCTATTTTTACATAATTATTTTTCTATACATGTTACATTATTACTTTTGTCACTATCTATTTATCCTACATAATTAAATTTTATTGTTATTTATTATATTGATATTTTTTGTCATTGTTCATTTCATTTTGCCAGCGCCACATTCCTTACTCTTTTCACTACTTTTATATTGACATGTCCGACTTCAAGTCGCAGGGCAAAGTTGGATCCAAAGTCGTGTTGTTTGTGAACCCAGGCTAAAAGTGTTGAGGAGATTGGACATGATTCACACAGTCGGGTTGATACTGCAATTGTGGAGTGCACAATCTGGTGCAGCTGTGCATAATAACTAATCAGCTTCCAATTTTTTTTGTCAAAGTTTTACCTAACCACTTCAGCTCCAGAAGGTTTTACCCCCTTTCTGACCAGGCCATTTTTTACGATACGGCACTGCATTACTTTAACTGACAATTGGGCAGTCTTGTCTTGTCTTGTCTACCCAAATAAAATTGATGTCCTTTTTTTTCCCACAAATTAAACTTTCTTTTGGTGTTATTTGGTCACCTCTGCGGTTTTTATTTTTTGTGCTATAAACAAAAAAAGACCAACAATTTTCTGCTATAAAACATATCCAATAATAAAATGTAAAAAATCTAATTTATTCAACGGTTTAGGCCAATTTGTATTCTGCTTCATATTTTTGGTAAAAAAAAAACAGAAAAAGCGTATATTGATTGGATTGTGCAAAAGTTATAGCGTCTACAAGCTATGGGATAGATTTATGGCCTTTTTTTTATGTTTTTACTAGTAATGGTGGCGATCAATGATTTTTAGTGGGCCTGCAACATTGCGGTGGACAAATCTGTCACTAAGTGACACTTTTTGGGGACCAGTGACACCAATACAGTGATCAGTGCTAAAATGCACTGTCACTGTATAAATGACACTGGCAGGGAAGGGTTAACATCAGAGGCAATCAAAAGGGTTAACTGTGTTCCCTGGGTGAGCTTTCTTACTGTTTGGGGGATGGACTGACTCAAGGAAGAGAGACATCTGTCTTCCTGATTAGCAGGAATCACAGATCTTTCTCTTCTTGTCTGACAGAACGACGGTCTGCCTTG
This sequence comes from Lithobates sylvaticus, assembly GCA_028564925.1. Lineage (NCBI taxonomy): Eukaryota > Metazoa > Chordata > Amphibia > Anura > Ranidae > Lithobates > Lithobates sylvaticus. Next base: position 524,003,270 of record CM053026.1, read on the forward strand.
TTTACATAGTTCTGTCTATCTTGCTGGGGGCCATCACGGCCATCGGACCCGCTGCGTGGCTCCAGCAGCGCAAGCCGGCGCCCCAGAGCCAATAAAAGAAATCATGTACATGTACGTGATTTTGCACTTAAGGGCTGCCCTGCCACAGTATATGTATGTGGGGTGTTCCTTAAGACGGCTTTCACACCAAGCTGCCTATAGCGTTGGCGGTAAAACGTCGCTATTTTTAGCGGCGTTTCACCGTCGGATTTGCGGCGCATTTAGTCCGCTAGCGGGTCGCTTTTACCCCCGCTAGCAGCCGAGAAAGGGTTAAAACCGCCGGCAATACGCCGCAATAGCGGCGTTTTGACGGCGGTATTACATCGCTGCCCCATTGATTTCAATGGGGAGCAGCGGTGGAGGAGCGGTAAACACACTCCTTCACCGCTCCAAAGAAGCTGCTGGCAGGACTTTTCCTGATGTCCTGCCAGCGCACCGCTCCAGTTCCTCAGGCTTTCACACTGCAGACAATGGAGCAGCAGTTTGAGGGCGGATTGCAGGCGCTATTTCTAACGCTATAGCGCCTGCAAAACGCCCTTGGTGTGAAAGGGGTCTTAGTGGTTAATTGAAGAAGCTAAAGTTAGATTCTGTTTGACTACTATGCACAGCTGCACCAGATTTTGCACTCTCCAGCTTTAGTAAATCAACCCCAAGGCTGGCACCTTGTAAAGAGCCAGAATATGAGAGGTGAGCATGTAGTGCAGCCATTTTCAACCAGGGCTCCTCTAGATGCATCTAGGGGTTCCTTAAATTGTGGCTCATTGATCTGTGCCTGCATAGTTCTAGGGCCAATTCTTCTTGGCAAAACACAGCAGAATGACACCAATTATGTTTTTAGTTGTCTATAAGGGTGGCATTTTGACCAAAGCTGTATGGGTTAAATACTTCCTACTAATCATTGATGTAAGAGACATTTTCCCCATTGATCCCTGATTAATTGATTTTATTATGGTCATCCTGTAAAATAATTTAGGGGTGCCTCTGAGGCCAAACGTGTGAGCAACGCTGATGTAGCGCATGCCCTGATAACCTTCTCATATAATTAACAACCACTATTTCCCTGTCTGACCAGCCTAAATAGATTGCAGTAGTCTGAGCCACACAGTATGGATTCAAATGAAAACTGTCCTTTGGTTTATAACCTTTGCAATATTCCTTCAGAGACCTTGATGTCCTTGAATGGAAGGATACAGTGAATGCACAGAACAAGATCTGATCTGCTGGTTTTAGGGGTGACAGAAATATATAAAAAAAAAAAAATCCTAACTTAAATAAATGTATTACTGCATTAATAAAATACCACCAGATGGACCGTTTTATTGAGACAGAACTGCTGTAACCACAAAAAACATTTCTTGCAGCTTTTGGTGTAATTAAAGTCAGAGAAACATGATACATAATTTAAAACATTCTTTTTTATTGAACATGTCAAGTTGAACAAAGAACAAACTTTTTACCATTTATGGTCTCCGAGCATTGACTGTTTGTCACTATATTTGAGTTCAGTTATCATTTTGATGTTTCTTTAGGATTGTAAATCTCTGTTCCGTTGTGAGTGTAAGCACATATTTACCAAGGTGTTGAAAAGGATCAGCATTAAATAGGGCAAAGTAATGTGTAATTTCCTGTAGCACGATGATTCCTGCTTTGATTTTCAGTCCCACACTTGAAACCTAATATCTGTCATCATTTGAAGTGCAGGTCTTAAAACTGAAGTGAAATTGTTTGATGTTGCTACGGGCAACTTTTATAACTTTTGCTCCACTTGTTTTTTTTTTGTTTGTTTTTTACTTGTAACATTCTTTTCCATTTTCTTTTCTAAACACTGTTTGAACACCCTTGGAAGGACAGCTGGGTATGGTCTGAATAAGTATCTGCTGAATTCAACACATTAATAAGAAAACCACTGACATTTACCTAAGACACTGGTTGTTTCAGGATCATAATTCAAGATCAAACAATTCCTGGTCAACGGGATTATTTGCTGTACAAATTCAAGGTTTTTATAGCTCCGATACCCTTCCACCACTTGTTTAGATGAGGGAGCTCCTCCTTTAGGCCCGGTGCATACTGATGCAATTTCAGATGGGACTTGGGTCGCACTGAATCGCATGACAGTGAAAATAACATTGCTTCCAATGGTTCTCATTCACATCAATGCAGCTCAGCTGCAATGTGACTTTGGGAAAAGGTCCTATGGTACTTTGGTGTTATTAACAATTCAATTTGGCCCCTCAGAATATGCAAACCACATACAAAACTCAACCAAACTCACACCACATAATTTCACTGCAAAATCAAAATCACATTACAGTAGTGTGAACATAGCCTTAAGCATAAGAGTGCATAAAAGGTTCTGCCAAGATTATCCAGTAATCCTCTCTATGCACCTGTACAAGTATTCTTACATATTTATATATGATTACACGCTTACACTGTGGATGATTTACTATAGCTTCATCACATAAGAAATCTGATGTTTGCTTTCCCTATTCATCAAGCATGTAGTAAAGCTTTTCTTAAAGTGGTTGTAAAGGCTGAAGATTTTTTACGTTAATGGATTTTATGCATTAAAGCGGTTGTATACCCATTTAAAAAAATTTTTTTTTGTTAACTACTTGCAAGACAAAGTCATAATGAGCTAGTATGACTAGCATACTAGCTCATTATGCATCACTTACCTTAGATCGGGGCCCCCGATGCCGTCCTCTTCTCCCCCTCCGGCCGCATCCATCTCTCCACAGATACCCTTCCGGGTATCGCCGCTCCGGCCAATCACAGCGCTGCTGCGGCGCTGTGATTGGCCAGAGCGGCGAGGACGTCGCTCCGCGCATGCGCGCGGACACTTCAACTGCGGTGAGCCGCAGTTGTGAATGGGGATTAACCCTGTAAATGCACCGTTGTCTACGGCACGCATGCGCCGTAGACAGCGTTGTAAAATGTTCTTTTCAAATATCTCCTAAACCGTGCAGGTTTAGGAGATATTTCTTGTACCTACAGGTAAGACTTAATCTAGGCTTACCTGTAGGTGCAAGTTGAATTTTAGGGTATACAACCACTTTAAGGTATAAAAACATTTGCATGCAGCTCCCCATCTAGCCCCCTCTTATACTTACCTGAGCCTGATCTCGAACCAGCGATGTGCACAAGAGCAGAGGCTCTCTCCGCTCTCTCCCTACTCGTTGGCTCTCTCCGCTCTCTCCCTACTTGTTGGCTCCCGCTGCTGTCAATCACAGCCAGTGATGAGGGAGCAGGGGGAAGGGCTGAGTCACGCTGCTTGTGTCTATGGACGCACAGAGCCCGCATGAGTTCTCGCAAGTAGTTTACTAAGGGGTCTCTCAGCAGGAGGGAGAAGCCAGGAGTGCCAGCAGGGGCCCAGTGAAGAGGAGGATTAGGCGTGCTCCGTGAAAAAGCATTGCACAGAGCAGGTAAATATAATGTATTTTTTATTTAAAAAAATAATAATTTGAACCTTTACAACCACTTTAAATAATAAGAATATTTATACAGCATAATAAACAAATAACTGTTGAAAGTCCTAATGCAATGAGCAGGCTATTAAAATCAAAGCAGATTTAGTATGTGCAGCATGTAAGCTTGCGGAGGAGTGTTCCTGTAAGAAATTCACTAACAATTGTTATCTTGCAGATCAATTTAGGAATTAAACTATAGTATATTTAAGTGAGTGCTTATTAAGAGTTACTATAGTGATATTTTTTGTGAGAGTATTCTAATCTGACAAATTTATTAGCTTTTTGTTTCATATTTTAATAAATGTATTCCATGTATAAATATGTTTAGCATACCTGTTGAAGGACTGCTGAGACCAAAACAATAAAGCCCACATGGGAAGGGAGGTATTTACTAAAACTGGAGAGTGCAAAATCTGGCGCAGCTCTGCATGGAAACCAATCAGCTTCCAGGTTTTATTATTAAAGCTAAATTGAACAAGCTGAAGATAGAAGCTGATTGGCTACCATGCACAGTTGCACCAGTCTCTGAGTGCTCCAGTTTTAATAAATTAACTCCAGAGAGTCAACTGATTTCACTCAGCTTGAGCTGTTGAATAGTTTTGTGTATGTAAACTCACCTTTTGGCTGTCGGCACTGTATCTTGCAATGCTATCAGGACAGAGAACTGTGAAGGCATTACACAGTGAGTGGGCAAAAAAGACAACCTGAAGTCATGGGGTCTATTTCTGTTCAATGAACCACTGCCAGCAATTCAAGCTTCTTGGTTTCGGCACGTAATATCAAAACCATGGAGCGTCTTTGGCTGGCAGATTCTAAACTTATTCTTGAGTGACTCTAAATGCTGAGGGGACTGTGGACATTTTTCCATTTCTGCATGGTCTGTAAGCTCTACAATGTATACTTTAAAGGTTCAGCCTCCTGTGCCGCATGTAGGAATAGAGTGGCTTGAACACTGAGCAAGTCTCTTTAGCACTGCTTCAGAATATTATTGCCTGACACAGGAGCTCATAGTAGACATACTTCTATCCAAATACAGCTTTTTTGCAGCTACCCCACCAATACCCTATAAGGAATCTACCAAAGAAAATAAAAAAATATGTTTATAAAATAATTATTATCATTAGTTATTTTTTATGGCTTTTCCACATCATGTACCGATTACCTGTTTGACAGAAAAAACCCACCCTGTCTCTGGTTAGGACTTTATTTTAGTTATAAAGTGCAGCAGTCCATTAGAGTGCATGCACATCATATACATTTAGATGCCATTTCCAGAAAACATCTTTTTATCCTGACAGTTTTGCAGAGGAACATCTGTCAATGTCTCAACCATTGTCTTGCAAAAAGTTGTTATCAGCCAATGTGCTGCAGTCAATGCCCCTTTTTTTTTTTTTTTTTTTTGACAGCCACTCTCCCCATTTGGTAGCCAAGACCAAAGCTTCCATCTGTAGCAAAGTCTCTGTCTTCTCTAGACATGTGCACAATAGAAAAATTAGTTTAGTTTAGTTTCGTTTCTGTTCGTTTCCGTTGATTCGTAACGATTTGTAATTTTGTAAGTCGTCGGTGTTCGTATTCGGACTCGTTCGTATTTTCGTAAGTCGTCGGTGTTCGTATTCGGACTCGTTCGTATTTTCGTAAGTCGTCGGTGTTCGTATTCGGACTCGTTCGTATTTTCGTAAGAGTTATTTTTTCGTTGATTCGTTTTTCCGTTAGTCTAATTTTCGTTTATTCAAAATTTTTATCTTCGTATTTTCGTTATATTTTGTATTCGGACGCATTCGTATTTTCGTAGATTTAGTTACATTCGTACTTTCATAGGATTGATTTATTCGTACTTTCGTAACATTGTTTTCGTAGATTCGTAATCAGAGCATAATTCATAATTTTATGTAATGTGTATGCTATTACATGTTTAAGAAACAAAGAATTTCACTCTCGCAAGTCAGAACTTAACTCAAAAGTCCACCAAAACAGTGCCTCCGACCCAACCACGTTTATCAACTAACAAAAAAAAGTAACGAATTTACAAATCCATTCGAAGCACGTTAAGCAGTGCCATTGTAAGAGACACGGAAAATTACGAATCAACAAACAAAAAAAAAAAAGTTCCGAATGTACGAATTTTTTCGTTCATTTTGATTTTCGTTATTTTTTAATCTTTGTTCGGTATTTTCGTTGTTTCTGTTTTCGTTTTTCGGATTCATTCGTTCGTAGTTTCGTTGTTTCTAATTTAATTATTTCGTATTTTCGTTGTTTTTCATATTCGTTCGTTTCGATAGTTCGTTATTCGTTAGAATTTTTAGTAAACCATTCGTTCATTCGTACGATAACGAATGAAGGAATATAACGAATTTGAATGGAAAACTAATTCGTAACTAAACGAATTGCACATGTCTAGTCTTCTCCCCACCTGCAGTCCTGGCCTGCAGGGACAGACCCACTGATATAGCAGTTATGTGTCCACTAACAAAAGTAAAAACGACTATTTATTGCAGTTTTATAGGCATACAGAATAAATACTATCAGACAGGGTGTTAGAATAGTGATCAGAAACATCAATTACAAAACATACAGATCAATGATATCTCATCTATTAACAGGTAGTCCGCAATCCAGAACCATGACATGAAGGTTTAATGATAGATAGATCACAGAAAGTGGACTTAACTGTATTCAGTCTTAAGCAACAAACAGGAGAAATATAACCAGCAATAAAAAAATAAAAAAAAATTAAGAAAAGGAAAACAAATCCTAAACTGTATGTTTAAGTGGTCTTACACAGTCCAGCATTAAAGTGGTTGTATAGTTTTTTTTTTTTAAGAAAAGGGGTTTATGCTTACCTACTCCCTGCAATAGAATTGCATAATGTAGCCTCCTCTTCTCGGGTTCCCCCACTGGCATGCCTGGCTCCATTCCTCTGGCGAGTGCCCCCCATAGTGCCAATGGCTGCTGCTGCCTCAGCAAAGCTGGTGAGACCAGGAAGTGAAGGGAAAGAGAATAGCTGCAGACATGCACAGCGCTGAATCAAATGAGGGCCCAGATAAGTAAAAGGGGGGGGGGGGGTGGTAATGCATAAATAGTTTGTACCTTAATCCATTTTTTGCATAGAATAGTTAGGCTTTAGAACCACTTTAGCAACCAACACTGCCCCTGCTATTTAAAGTGGTTCTAAACTCAAAACATGTTTTTCCTTAATGCATTCCCTGTATTTAGGTAAAAAAAAAAATCCCCACTACCTGTTCTACTACCCCGTCCCTAAAAACCTGACACCTTTTCAGTGCCATCCCAGCTGCAGAACTGTTCCCCTCACTTGCTGGTTTCACAAGGGGAACTGTGAAAAGCAGAGCCATAGGCTCCAGGTGCTGTCAATCATACTCCTGTGAAGAGGGAGTGAGGGGGTTGGCTTGAAAGCGCTGTGTTTGTCTATGGATGCACACAGCCCAGCTCAAGAGTGTGCAGGCACAGGTGCCCCCTTAGTACCTGGCTTGCTGAGGGGGCACTTGCAGGAGGGAGAACAGAATAGTGCCAGTGAGAAACCACCAAAGAGGAGGTAAGAGACTACTCTCTGCAATATCGTTGAACAGGACATTTAAGTATAACATATTTTTTTTATTTTAAGAATTTTTTTTTTAGCCTTTAACATTACTTTACATTCATTTAAAACCTAGGTATTGAAAATATTATAGTGTTATTCCTCCCTTGTACCATGCCTTGTTGTGAACCCCAGGTTTCATATCTACCCCAAAGTAACACACACATATGTATATATATATATATATATATATATATATATATATATATATACAGTGCCTTGCAAAATATTCACCCCCTTGGCATTTTTCGGGTTTTGTTGCCTCACAACCTGGAATTAACATGGATAGGTTGAGGATTTGCATCATTTAATTTACAGAACATGCCCACAACTTTGAAGATGTTTTTGATTTATTTTTTATTGTGAAGCAAACAACAAATAGGACAAAATAACAGAAAACGTCAATGTGCATAACTATTCACCCCCCTCAATACTTTGTAGAGCCACCTTTTGCGGCTATCACAGCTCCAAGTCGCTTTGGATAAGTCTCTATGAGCTTGCCACATCTTACCACTGGGATTTTTGCCCATTCTTCCTTGCAAAACTGCTCTAGCTCCTTTAAGTTGGATGGTTTGTGCTTGTGAACAGCAATCTTTAAGTCTGACCACAGATTTTCTATTGGATTGAGGTCTGGGATTTGACTAGGCCATTCCAACATTTACGTGATTCCCCTTAAACCACTCAAGTGTTGCTCTAGCAGTGTGTTTGGGGTCATTGTCCTGCTGGAAGGTGAACCTCTGTCCTAGCCTCAAATCACACACAGAGTGGTACAGGTTTTGCTCAAGAATATCCCTGTATTTAGCACCATCCATCTTTCCCTCAACTCTGACCAGTTTCCCCGTCCCGACTGCTGAAAAACATCCCCACAGCACGATGCTGCCACCACCATGTTTCACTGTGTGGATGGTGTTCTTTGGGTGATGTGATGTGTTGGGCTTGCGCCAGACATAGCATTTTCTTTGATGGCCAAAAAGTTAAATTTTAGTCTCATCAGACCAGAGCACCTTCCTCCATACATTTTGTGAGTCTCCCACATACTTTTTCGCAAACTCAAAACGTGCCATTTTGTTTTTTGCTGAAAGCAATGACTTTCTTCTGGCCACTCTGCCATAAAGCCCAACTCTATGGATCGTACGGCTTATTCTCGTCCTATGTACAGATACTCCAGTCTCTGGTGTGGAACTCTGCAGCTCCTCCAGGGTTACCTTAGGTCTCTGTGCTGCCTCTCTGATTAATGCCCTCCCTGCCCTGTCCGTGGGTTTTGGTGTGTGGCTGTCTCTTGGCAGTTTTGCTGTTGTGCCATGTTCTTTCCATTGGGTTATGTTAGATTTGATGGTGCTCCTAGGGATCATCAAAGATTTGGATATTTTTTTTTAGAATCTAACCCTGACTTGTACTTCTCAACAATATTGTCCCTTACTTGTTTGGAGAGTTCCTTGGTCTTCATGGCAGTGTTTGGTTAGTGGTGCCCCTTGTTTAGGTGTTGCAGCCTCTGGGGGCTTTCAAAAAGGTGTGTATATGTAATGACAGATCATGTGACACTTAGATTGCACACAGGTGGACATCAGTTCACTAATTATGTGACCTCTGAAGGTAATTGGTTGCACCAGAGCTTTTTATGGGCTTAATTATTATTATATACATACGCACATGCCAATTATCAGTTGTTTATTTCTGAAAAAAAAGTTTTATATATATATATATATATATATATATATATATATATATATATATATATATATATATATATATATATATATATATATATATATATTTATAATTTTACTTCACCAACTTAGACTATTGTGTTCTGATCCATCACATATAATTCAGATTAAAAAAAAAATTGAACTAAAGACTGTAATGTAACAAAATAGGTAAAAAGCCAAGGGGGTGAATACTTTTGCAAGGCACTGCATATGTTACAAAAGTAACCCATTCATTTACAGTACTTACACTGTCAAGCAGTGTTGCACTGGTCTAATATGTATAAGGAGAGAAATAGTCATCATTTGTATTTGGTCTTATTATGCTGAAAGAGTGATTATTATTGCCATACTGAACACATTGAACTGTCATCTTACAATAATAAAGCAAAGCAGGTCAGTCGAGACGTGAAAGTGCCTCTTACTGTCTGGCTTCCTTCCTCATGCTCTCATCTTAGAACCTGTGAAAGGAATTTGTATCCCAGCTTTATAAGGGCCCTTCCTGTCAGCAGCAGGGGAATATGTGTTTTATCCTCCAAACAAAGGCCAGGGCTGTTGTCAGATTTGACTTTTTGAACGGCTGTGTAACCTAAATATACTTTTTAATGGACTGCTTTTCTGAGAAACACCTGTGCTTTTCTCTGTGTTGTTCCAAAAAACGCACACGTTCTAGAGGTGACTAAGCTGGGCAATGTTTAATATGTTAAAATATTTCATTTTCTTCTTTTTTTACCTTGCAGGCTGTTTCTCACTTACATTTGTGTACTGTTATTTAAGGTCAAGATATCATGACAACATAAATATTGCAGTACATCAGATGCATCGATATACCAGATACAAATAATTACACTTACACAAATGTAAAGGCACTGAGGAGGTCGCAATAGTGACCAGAGTATATGACCAATGAACTATACAAATGGTTTTGACTTAGTACAACCAAATGGTTAGAATGGATGTTTTGTTTGGTATTTACTAGGGATGAGCCCGATGTTCAATGAACAATATGCGTGTTCGCGACAAATTCGAAAGCCGCCGGAACACCGTTAAAGTCTATGGGACACTAACATGAAAAATCAAAAGTGCTAATTTTAAAGGCTTATATGCAAGTTATTGTCATAAAACGTGTTTGGGGACCTGTTTTTTTTGGGGAGCAGTGATTTTTTTAATGCTTAAAGTGAAACAATAAAAATGAAATATTCCTTTAAATATCATGCTTGGGGGGTGTCTATATTATGCCTGTAAAATGGCGCATTTTTCCTGTGTTTAGAACAGTACCACAGCAAAATGACATTTCTAAAGGAAAAATTGTAATTTAAAACTGATCGCGGCTGTAATGAAGTGTTGGGTCTCGGCAATATAGATAAAACTCATTGAAAGGAAGAGCATAGGTTACCAGGTCCATTACCAGGCCCTTTGTGTCTGGTATGAATATTAGGGGAACCCCGAACCAAAATAAAAAAAAAATGCGTGGGGGTCCCCCTAAAATCCATACCAGGCCCTTCAGGTCTGATATGAAAATTAGGGGGAACCCTGCGCCAAAATCCATACCAGACCCTTATTTGAGCCCGCAACCTGGCAGGCCACAGGAAAAGAACTGTACCAGGCCACATGCCCTCAACATGGGGAGGGTGCTTTGGCGTCTGACCCCAAAGCACCTTGTCTCAATGTTGATGGGGACAAGGGCCTCACCCCCACAATACAGGGGGGAGACCGGAATCTGGGGGTCCCCTTGTTAAAGGGAGCTTCCAGATTCCGATAAGCCCCCTGCCCACATACCCCCACAACCACCGGGCAAGGGTTGTGGGGATGAGGCCCTTGTCCCCATCAACATGGGGACAAGGTGCTTTGGGGTCAGACCCCAAAGCACCCTCCCCATGTTGAGGCCATGTTGCCTGGTACGGTTCAGGAGGGGGGGCGCTCTGTTGTCTCCCCTCTTTTCCTGTGGCCTGCCAGGTTGCGTACTTGGATAAGGGTCTGGTATGGATTTTGGGACCCTCACACCATTTTTTTTTAATTTGGTGCAGGGTTCCCCTTAATTTCCATATCAGACCTGAAGGGCCTGGTGTGTATTTATAGGGACCCCTTTTTTTTTAATATTGGTTTGGAGGTTCCCCTTAATATTGTGAAGTGAATTGCATACACCTTTCGGAGGGTAGAGGAGAAATCTGGTGGTAAGTGACCGGTCGGAAACCCCATATACCCGTGCAGAGGGTTATATCTGCTGGCGTATCAGACCTCGCTATTTAGGTTGTCCACCGAATCTGGTAAGGTGCATATACCATTATCAATGGCGTCCCTAGGGGGGGGCCAGAGGGGGCCCTGACCCCCCCAAAATGATGCTGTGCCCCACCATGTGCCCCCCCAAAAAAAACACCAAAAGGCAATGTCTTTTTGTTTGCATCCGTAGCGGATGCGCCACATCTTACTCAGGCTGCCGCTGGAGTAACACAGTCTCTATTGAGAGGGGGAGTATTCTTCTAGCCTGGACGCGTGGGTAAGTGTGTGCACTGCAGTACACTGTAATCACTGAACTGCATTATCTCCATCCCTTCTCTCCCCCATCTGTCGCTCCCCCTCTCCTGTTCTTTCAAGACCTTCACAACTTACTTTCACTTTCAGTTAGGCAGGTAATAGACTATGCAAATTTCTTTCCTGCATCCACAGAGTGCAGGAAAGAAACTTGTATGATTCCCCCATTAACACAGACAGTGGTGACAGGGGAATATCCTTCCTGCCCAGCAATTGTATTCACCCAACAAACAGTCATTATCACTAGTGGCTATAGCAACCACTAGTGATAATCATAAGAGTATCTGTCAGGCTGGTTGTTCCCAATTTGATCGATGAACTTGGTACATTCAGCCTGCTCATTAATGGTTCAAACCTCAACCAGCTGAGATTTAAACTGCCTATGGCTGGTCTTAGCACTTAGGCAGCCCATACATTGATCACTTTTTTCATTTAACTAGTAGGTTGCATGAAAAAAAAAAGAAATGATCCAATTCTCCCATCTACACATTATAGGTGGATGGGGGAATCCTTGCAGTGTGGACCAGTGGTGGAACTACCAGGGTTGCTGTCCTGGCTATTCACAGCGCTGGTCTCTGTCTCCATGGCAGCAGTGGCACATTGGAACCCAGGGCTGGTTACTTTATGGGGCTAATGTACAGGAGAGCCAGCACAATTTGTTGTTAGAGATGGGCAGGGCATGTTCAAAATCCCACATGCCCGAGCCCGTCAGGAAGCCCACACTGCACGGCGCTAAGCACAAGCAGTGAGACATTTCCTGGCCCGCAGCTGCACAGATCAGGAATGTCTCACTGCCTGTGATTAGCCGTGAACAGTGTCGGCTTCCTGGCGGGATCGGGAAAGTGGGATTTCAAACACACCCGAGCCCATGTCTAATGGTTGTAGAGTAGACAGTTGACCTCCCTGCAGGTTGCTTAGCAGCAGTGCAGCCTTCTCTGACATGCTGATCGTGATGCAATCCAGGTGATGCTCCTAGTCAAATCATAGTGTTAAATATCATAGTGATTTTATTGATCAAAGCCCACACCTTACAGGCATAGAACCCACACCTTACAGGCATAGAACCCACATGGCTGCTGAACATACGGTGGATGTGGTTGTACTCTTGATGCTAATAAATACTGTGTTTATTAGATCTGACTGGGAGCATCACCTGGATCACATCCCAATCAGCATGTCAACAGAGAAGGTTATACAACATTACTGCTGCTAGGTGACCAGCTGGGGGCTTGGCTCTCTACAACCAATAGTGCCAGCCTTCCCCTGCATGCACCCATAATGTCACCAGCACTAGGTCCTAATAGACTGCTGCCACTGCCAAGGACACAGATGCAAGACCAGCACTGTCAATAGCAGAGGCAGGACAGCAAGAGGAGGCTGGGGAACACCACAGTGGCAGAACACCAAGGCCCGGTGGCAAGACAACCTTTGCAACCCTGATAGTTCTCCCACTGCTTTGGACCCTTATATTTTCTTGGTATGCTGGTGACATATATCTCTTGTTTTCTGCCACCCTGGGGATCGTAGTAAAATTGCATTTTATAGTTGCCCCCCTACTTTTGTCCCTGTCCCCCCATGTGCCCCCCCTAAATATGAAAGCTGGAGACGCCACTGACCATTATTGACCTTTCCACACCTTGGCTTTCCATATCCACCCTTTTTCCATCTACAGGATTCTGGTGACGGCTTTCCCCTCATACTTTTTGGATTTCCCACTGGATCATATTGTGTCTTCATTTGATATTTTTTGATTTGGACTGTTCATGGACTTATTTATTTACATTTAAATTTACTACTTATTCATTTAAATGTAATTTTTTATTTTCAATATATATATATATATATATATATATATATATATATATATATATATATATATATATATATATATATATATATACACTTTTTTTCTTCACTTTTGAGCACATCAGGTTTTTATACTGAATTTATTTTCATAGAATTCTCCATTACACATATATTGTGATTCATTGTATTTGTTTAAGTACATATGTAATTTTGGCTTCTTTTTGACATATGTAAATTAGGGTGATTTATGCTATAGACACCCCCAGGCACAATATTTAAAATAATATTTAATTTTTATTGTTTCACTTTAAGCATTAAAAAAATCATTGCTCCCAAAAAAACGTCCATTTAAAAAAAAAAAAAAGTGTTTGCATTAATACATGTCCCCTGGGGCAGGACCCGGGTCCCCAAACACTTTTTATGACAATAACTTGCATATAAGCCTTTATAATTAGCACTTTTGATTATTCATGTTCGTGTCCCATAGACTTTAACGGTGTTCGTGTGTTCTGACAAATTTTTTTGCCTGTTTGCGTGTTCTGCTGCGAACCGAACCGGAGGGAGTTTGGCTCATCCCTAGTATTTACTATCCAACTAGAAACAATTATAAGAATGCTTCAGTTTGTATAGACTAATGGTTGGTAGGGGAGGCACACCCCCTTCCTTAACTGGTAACTCCACTTTCGTGGGGAAAAAAATTGCAAATGAAGATAAAAATAATATAGCACATATAATTGTGACACTAATCATATTGTAATTGAATGTTATTAAAAATGTCCTTTCCTTTTCAATCTGCAGCCGCTGTAATTTTCTGAGAATACATTGCAATATGGCTACCTGGAGTTTTATGTACAAAGAGTGTGTACTGACCCCTCCCCAGAAACATAATTTCCTGCTTGTGTGATTGGCTCACCAATTTTCCCAGAAGTCTGCCTAAGATACAAGTCAGATTTTAGGTATCCCCTGCAACAAAAATTTCATTTTTGGAGAGATACTTTCAATATGAGCACATCTAAAGGGATGCAGGCCTAGCAGATTTCCTCATTAGTGCCCTGCAGCTTCACACCTGACAGTAAATTATGATACCCCTCCCATTACACCCCCTCAGTACAGAGGCACAGACAAACACACATGGATTTCTTCAGAATAACAAAAGGTAGGAATCTGCAACAAATATTGTAATAATCCTTGCAATGTACATAGATCACCGAGAGGGGAATGTTTTTTCTCAACAAAAGTGGAGTTACCCTTTAAGCTGCAGTATGCAGTGGATGGGGATATTTACATGCCGTGGCCACAATGTTGTGCTTCACATTCATGGCAAAGTTCACCGGACAGGTAGCGTTCAGTGGGTGACAATACACCGAATGCTACACATTTATGTAAATGGAGTAGTGCCACAAACGCCCCGTAACCATGTGCACAGTTGTGGCACATGTTTCAGCAAACATGGGGTTAAAACAGGCAGTTGGGAGGCTTTGCATTGCAGTAGCCTCTGGAGCGCGGTCTGAACCCGGATCGGGCTTCAGAGAAAAGGAGAATTTAGACGCATTTCTATATCTACCTAACAGGAACATTAGACACTTTATTTCACACACTGGCATACAGTGTCAGGGATTTATAAGCCCCTCGCTGATCCTAGGAGTCATATAAAACTTGTATTATGCCTGATTACACAGACTATTAACCATTAAAGTCAGCGCAGGTAACATTATCATTGGTTCTATTAAAAAGATTCTCTTCAAGCGGTACATTTATCACCAGTGTTTTACATTTGTATTACATTTTATGGTCATGGACTGTACCATTTGGTGAGGAGCATATTAAGGTGAGATAATGGATTGCCAATAAAACTACATACAATGGAGTTAATTTACTAAAGCTAATGAACAAGTGTAGGGATAAATTGTCCTTGTGCAGTAGAGCGCGTAGATGTACATGTATACGCCAACGAAATATCCCTTGACCTATCAGGCTAATTGTGCACTTATGTTCAAAGCATACAATGCATTCCTAGCTTGCCCTGCATGTTGAGCATCCAAGTAATGCTGTTTTGTACCCTTCTGTTCTGATAAAGTACACTGTAGCAACTGTAGCATGTGCGTGTCAATATTTAATCTGAAAACGTAAAAGAATTAAATAATTATTATGAAGAGTTCTTAGAAATGTGCATGCACAAAGCATGTCCAAAAATCCTAAACTCTGCATTATTGGACCAAAAAAAGGCATCTCCATAAAATACCCCCCTGTACTGTTTACAATATAAGTTGTTTTTTACAATCTCCTTTAACCGATTGCCAACCTCCGCACACAGATGCACAAGCAGGCAAATGGGTGTACAGGTACGTCCCTTTAAATTTGCTGCCTATCGGGCCATAAACTGAGAAAGAAAAAAATATTTTTATATATTGTTTGGGGATATTTATTATAGCAAAAAGTTAAAAATATTACTTTTTTTTTTTCAAAATCGTTGCTCTTTTTTTGTTTATAGCGCAAAAAATAAAAACTGCGGAGGTGCTCAAATACCACCAAAAGAAAGCTCTATTTGTGGGAAAAGAATGATGACAGTATATTCAGAAAGTGGTGTTAAACCCAAAAATAACAATATGCTATATTGTAGTTGGTATCAGTGGCTACATTCATTTTCTGTTTTCCTTTATTTTCATCTAGTGATCCTGCCAGTAACACACTTTGGGGGAGATTTATTAGAACTGGAGAGTGCAAAATCTGGTCCAGCTCTGCATAGAAACCAATCAGCTTCCAGGTTTTATTGTCAAAGCTTAAAAAACAAGCTGAAGTTAGAAGCTGATTGGCTACCATACACAGCTGCTCCCCTTTTCTGTCTTAGGGTGTCTACACTTTAGATGGAGGAGCAATGGAAACACCTTTGGACAACAGCATTGTTAATCTGGGAAGCAAGGAGTGTTAGCCGCGTACACACGAGTGGAATTTCCGTCGGAAAAAACTTGGATGTTTTTTCCGACGGAATTCCGCTCAAGCATGGATTGCATACACAAGGTCACACAAAAGTTCTCTGAACTTTCGACCATCAAGAACACGGTGACATGCAACACTACGGCGAGCCGAGAAAAATAAGTTAAATGCTTCCGAGCATGCGTCGAATTGTTTCTGACCATGCGTGTTTTTTGCGCGTCCGAATTGCATACAGACGCATTTTCCGATAGGAGTTTTTACCGATCAAAAAATAGAGACCCTGCTCTCAATCTTTTGCTGGCGGAAATTCAGACAGAAAAAGTTGGATGGAGAATGCACACGGTCGGAATATCCGACCAAAAGCTCCTATCACTCTTTTTCCGCTTGTGTGTACGGGGCATTAGATGCACTAGCAGACATTAAAGATAAACTCCAGTCAACACTTTATAAGCAGTTAAAGCTACAGTTTTTTTCCTTTTGGGATAAAGGTTTTACATAAATGAAGAAAAAAGCTAACCATTGTAAGCACCCCTGTCAATGTTAAAAGGTTTGTTTCCACCCACTAACTGTCACTTTTGCTGGACAGCTTGGTCTGCTAAATGAAGTAAAAAATAACAGACTTACTGGCAGGATCACCAGGTGAAAATAAAGGAAATAAAAGAAAATTAATTCAACCACCACATCTAAGATGTATTAACCAATTTTACCCCCTTCCTGTCCAGGCCAATTTTCAGCGCTGTCACACTTTGAATGACAATTGTGAAGTCATGCAGTACTGTACCCATATGAATTTTTATCATTTTGTTTTACACAAATAGAGCTTTCTTTTAGTGGTATTTAATCACCACTGGGTTTTTTTATTTTTTGCTAATCAAACAGAAAAAAAAACATGATGGGCACTGATAGGCTCTACTGATGGGCACTGGTGAGGCGGCACTTATGGGCTGCACTGATGAGGCGGCACTGATAGGTGGCACTAATGTGCACTGATGAGGCAGCACTGGTGGGCACTGATAGGTGGCACTGATGAGGCTGCACTGAGACGTGGCACTGATGGGCACTGGTAGGTGGCACTGATGGGCTCTGATAGGTGGCACTGAAGGGCAATGAGAGGTGGCACTGATAGGCAGCACCGATAGGCGGCACTGATGGGCACTGATAGGTGGCACTGGTGGGCACTGATAGGCACTGGTAGATGGCACTGATAGGTGACACTAATGAGGAGGTACTGATTGGCAGCACTGATGGGCATTGATAGGTGGTACTGATAAGCACTGATTGGCAGCACTCGTGGGACTTCACTGATAATCAGTGCCGATGTCCCTTTAACACAAGCTGGTTATCATCTCTCTTCTTCTCTCAGAAGAAAAAGCTGATAACCGTCTTGTGTTTACATCCTGTGAGCAGCCGTCATTGGACACAGCTGATCACATGGTAAAGGTCCGTTGTGATTGGCCCTTTATCTTGATCTGTGATCAGCTGAGTCCTCGCGATCATGGACACCCTCCTGGCAAATTAGGCCCACGCTGTAGCCATCTTTCGGTTATAGCGTGGGCAGAAATTGGTTAACCTGCATTATAATACATTTTTGTTTTGGGGATTAATACCGCTTTAATGTGGTTTTACTTCTACATGGTACTTGTTATGGTCTCATGCACACAGAGCTTAAAGTGGTTGTAAAGGCAGAAGTTTTTTTTTTAAATCTTAATGCAGATTGTAAACAGCTGAAAAAATAAATAAAAAACTTGCACGATAAAGGCATCATGTGCTAGTATCCATTGCATACTTGCACATTATGAAATACTCACCTTAGAACAAAGCCCTCTTAGCAGCACCCAGGCACCGCTGTAAAGGCTGAGTGGCCAGAGCTGCAATGAGGTCACTCCCGCGGGAGCCCTTGGTTGCAGCAACAAGCTCTGAAGTTCTGGCACAGACTGACATCAGCGGCTGTATGCAGGGTGAATATCTCCTAAACCTGCAAGCTTACCTGTAGGTAAAAATAACAAAGCAGGGGTTACAACTGCTTTAAGATAAAAAGCTTTATGTGTGCAGCAGCCCCCATTAGCCCCCCTAATACTTACCTGAGCCCCATCTCAATCCAGTTATGTTGCATAAGAGACTAGGCTGTCCGGGAATCTCCCTCCTCATTGGCTGAGACAGCAGCAAAGCACCATTGGCTCCTGCTGCTGTCAATCAAAGTCAGCGAGACAATGAGGAGAGAGAAGGGGGCTCGGCCAGGCCACGGCTCTGTGTCTGAATGGACACAGGGAGCTGTGACTTGGCTCAGGTGCACCCATAGCAAGCTGCTTGCTGTGGGGGCACTCAATAGGAGGAAGGGGCCAGGAGCCTTAAATAAAAATACCTCTGTGTTAGTCTATGTGACCATGTACACATAGGCGTATTGAAGAATCAGAAAAAAAATGCACCAAAGTTGCATTCTGAGACGAGCTCTTGAGCAAAATAAAAATGGGCATTAAGGTGCATGCATGTGCGTATATGTATTCCAGTGAGCAGAATAAATTCTTATTCTGTGTAGTAGAATGCATTTATGCTCAAACGCCATACACTCTTACACGTACATACATATTGTAACATTAGAGGCATTTTTCTGGCAAATTCTGGCAAAAAAAATGCTGCTTATTTTCATAATCCCCTGTTCATGAGGCCTTAAAATGGTAACGGGGGTTAAATGGACATTACAGAAACCCTGCATACATTTGGGTGCTGGGTCTTACATTCCATAGAAAACTACCCTCATAAATCCACCATATCTGCACTGTCTCTTGAGCAGCCATAAGATATAATTTGGTGGTCCATGAAAAATCAATGTGCCGGTATATGTATATATGTATATACGTATGTAGCGGCCATAACCCCTTGAGGGTCGGCCTTGACTTTTTGGGCTTACCAATTACCTCCTTGTGGCTTGTCGGTGAAGGTCCAGGGGTTCCCAGGGTTAGTACCCAACAACTTTGGATGCTGACACATAAAAAGTCCTTTTGAAGGTTTTTATTCTGCAGTGGTAACATCCAACATAAAACAGTCTCAGATAGGAATAGAGGACAAGGGTGAAGAAACTCAGGCACCTTGAACTGCTGACATCCACTGTATGTCTCTAATCAACCCAGAGAGTAGCCACTCGCAGCTGGGCACTTCAATGCCGGACAAACCTCTAGCCAGAGGTATGGCAGCCAACAATGTGATCCGGAAACTTGCAAAAGTCTCTGACACAGAACAAACTTGCAACCGAAGGTGAAAGGGAACCTTTCTCACAGTACCTGGAACTTCCTCTGTCTCCTTGGCAGTACTGTGGAAGTGTGGATTCTTTAGTGTCCATACAACTCAGCTTCCAGGCTCTTACTGAGATGCCAGCTTGTTGGCCCTCCTCCGAAGAGTCCTCCCCCGGTCACTTGTATGAGCTGTGGTGCCCCTCCAATAATGAGAGCACACCGGGATGCCTTGAATCCCCCTTTCAGTTACTGGGCCACGGGCTAACCGGCTCCAAGACTCAGACGGCTCCAAGAACAGACGGATCCCCACCCCAGACCAATGCGGGTCTATGGGGCTGGTCAAACTGACCATGTTTGCGGGACGGCAAACGCTCCTAGGCCCAGGACCCCTCACGGGGCTACCCCGGTCCAGAACCAGGAAGCAGAACTGCGGCAGAACCCCGAACACGTAACTTCAGCACCTTAAGTAAGCTTCCTCAGACTACACAGCGGGACAGACGCACCCACTGATTGGCTCCGGGGAAGACTGATACCTAAGACGTCCAACCAAGCTTGGTTCTTGACCTGTCATGGGTACCTAACGGCACCCATGATCAAGCAGAACCCTAGTACAGCCCAGCCAAACTGATGCCAGAGTAAGCCTGTACAATTAACCCTCAGAACCCCATTACTGTTCTGAGGGGAAAAAAATGAAATTTCCACTTATAGCGCACACCTGTAAATGTGTGACCGCTACATATATATATGTGCATACCTCAGAGTAAGTCAGCTGCAGCTAATGCCCTTGTAGTGTTTTTATTTTATATAGCAGTGAAAGCATGTGTGGTTTTAAGTGTCTTTATTATTATATTAAATGACATTTTATGCAGAGGTTATTCCTATCTAGAACAAATGCCTGGACAATGAGGTCACAGGCAGGATTCTATTTCCTCTATCTGTCAAAAACAAAAACTGACCACTTAGCAAAATCTATGTAGCGTGTTTATTGCATATTTGTGGTTAAAGTTTGTTTTCATGATCTTAATTAGTCTTCTCATCTGGAGTCTTCACATCACAAGTGAATACTTGAACCTAAATGTTTTCATTACTCCTGTGAAAATAATCTTAGTTTGTGGCTCTACGACTTCTAATCAAAGTAAGTGGAATTCTTCTAGGAGAGTAGAGAATTTAGAGGCTCTGTGTACTGGACTGAGAATTCGGTAGCTTTCCTAAGGCTGAGGATTCAGTATGAATCTCTGTGTTTACTACATCACAATCCATACTAAATATGATATAAGCCATGTGCTCATGTTTTTGATCACTGTCACTAAAAGATGGCTAGGGGCCAATAAAGCACTAAAGTCTTTATATAATGGAAATTCTTTCCTGGAAAATGAATAACTTCATTTAAATAATCTGTTATCTGTTCTGGATTCAGTCTTTTATGACTTGGCAATCAAATGCTGCAAAGTCACTATTTACATTCTGAAGTAAATAAGGTACGCCGTAAAAATGATAGCGAGACTTAGCTTAGAGAATTTGTAGAAGGTGGAAAATAAATGTCAGGTTTGACTTTTCAAGCGTACCTCTCATTGGTAAAGTAGTCACACTTCAGATTCATCATTCATAAGGGCTTCTTATTGATGAATCAGCACATGATATCATTAGGATTCCGAGCCAAGAGATGAAGATTACCAGGCTGTTCCAAGTGCCTAAGCTGGTCTGCAGTTGCTTACAGTCAGCTAACTCACAAGGGTTATAAGACTATGGGGTTGATTTACTAAAACTGAAAAGTGCAAAATCTGGTGCAGCTCTGCAAAGAAACCCAAAGAAACCAATCAGCTTCCAGATTTTTTGCTTTTTTGGTCAAAGCTTAATTGAACAAGCTGAAATTAGAAGCTGATTGGCTACCATGAACAGCTGAACCAGATTTTGCACTCTCCAGTTTTAGTAAATCAACCCCATGAGTATCATGGGCAAAGTCCAGGGCAGGTAGTTCATACCAACCATCCTTTTTTTCGCAGGGCAAAGCAGCAGGTTAATTTTAATGGAAGCGCCCTCAACTGTATATACTTACATTCCCTTTGGCCCCCTGTCACTCCGTTCTCTTGAGAAAGCATATTTGTACTCCTGGATCATGGGGCATGTACTGTAATTCAGTCTTCTTCTTCTGTGTAATTCAGTCTTCGTCTTCTCTGTAATTCAGTCTTCTTCTATAATTGGTGCTTGGTAATTGGCTACTGAAGCATGATTAAATGGGGGTGGGGAGAGAGTCCTAAGTAGCAGTTGGAGTTTCTTCTGCTTGCTCCTGCAGGTAGGGGAGTGAATATGTATAATAAGTATAATCAGCTACAAAGTAAAGAATTAACATGTTTGTAAACCCTTACATATGAAGATGTAGATGAGATGAAACAAATCCTCCTACATAAGTTGTACCCATTTATCTGCTGTCTTATCTTCTCTACAGCTATTCAAAGTCCAGATTTTATAAAACTTGTCTAGGCTGGCAGAAAACGCTGATTGGAGGGCCCCCCCCCCCCCTTCACACAGCAGACAGGAACAGAGCTGAGGCTGTCAATCAGCTGGAGATCCCTCTCCTGGCACTTTTTTTTTTCTCAATGTCAGGAAAACTTCTCAGAAGTGATTGATTCTGATAGCAGAGGACTAAGCAGCAGACAGAAATGATACATAGTGCTGTTAATTTAAACAAGTACACACTATAGAGCAGTGATTCTCAACCAGGGTTCCTCCAGAGGTTGCTAGGGGTTCCTTCAGCATTGGGCAATTTCTGCCTCTCAGATAAGTTCCCTCTGACACCATTGATCTTTTTAGCTATCTGTAAGGAGGTAATTCTTCCCAATGACCACAAGTGTAAGGACCATTCTTCCCACTGACCATCACACTAATGTATCATGAATCGTAGAGTTCTAATTTTTAGCAGGGGTTCTTCTAGACCGGAGAACTGTTTCAAGGGTTCCTCTGTGTTGAAAAGGTTGAGAAAGGCTGCTATAGAGGTATATGCTTTGTTCCTATTTCATGTCTGAGGTTTACAACCACTTTAAAGTAAACCAGTTGAATTACCTTGCATGTGCAAAGCACAAGTACACTTTAAAGTAGCTTTGAATATGATTTTCACATTAACATGCTTTCACCTCTGTTTTTATATATGGATTTTTTTTTTAAATATAGAGATTTGTAGATTTTTATTATTTTTTACTTGATTAAATATAAAGATTTGTAGACTTTCCACTAGGAGGTCCTCCCTGGGGCCCTCTCCAGGTCCATGCTGTCGAACCATTAACTGTAAGAGTACTTCATATGAGGTGGAAGCAGATGAATAAAATTTTTCTAATGAAAGAATGACTGATGTGAAAGTTCCAAGTAAGGCATAACATCCTTAAAAGCTAGAAATGCCTGGCTTCCCAGTGTCTGGATTTACAAGACAAATGCTCAGAGTTTTTTCTGCTATTTGAAAATGAACTAGGAATAAAGCTGATGGTTCAGAGCACTCTTTCCTGAATTTAGTATTTCACATCACCACAGTGAATTAACCTCCACTGTCATCCTGTTTGGACAGTTGTTGATTTGATCACTGGAGCAGGGGGATCATTATTCTGAGATACAAAATATATTTGCTATAGAGGAAAACACTTTGAATTAGCAATTTTACTTTGGGTTATGTCTTATGATTCCCTTTAATCCGTATAATCAACAAGAATATAGTAGAATAATATGTCTTCTTGAGTAGTATAAGCATGGTGAAAGTTATATAAGCCTATCGCTGGAATCTCATATAAGCTTTAACACACTAATGATATTAAAAAAGAAACATTTTTAATATTGTTAAATCTACAGCATTCAATAAAATAACACCTTGTGATCCCACCAGGAAGGTCCTTCTGCTGTTACATTCTGTTCTATGGTGACTCTATTTCTGTCTCCCAATTGTGCTTCTGTGTTGTCAGCCCTCTCAAAGGGGCTCTTGATGTAGATGAAAAGTAGCTGTGCCCACACACAGTATGCAGGCCTGGTCCATTGTTTTCACCATCAGTAAACCAATGAGAAATGCCATGCAGCTATTGCTGGAGTGCAGCACTGAGAAAATACAAATACAAAGGATGAAAAAAGGTGAAAAGAACTTCATTTAGGAAATTGCAATTGGTACACAGTGCTATAGCAAACTAAATGTAATTCAGTTACAGTTTGCATTTAATTAAAAGTATAGTATTAGTTTTTTTTTTTGCTAACCTTTTGTCTTGCTTGACAATGTTCAGTCTCAGTAATAAAGATTGTGATAATTAGGGTTGCACCGATACCGGTATCGATGCTGATACTAAGCATTTGCACGAGTACTCGTATTTGTGCAAATGTTCCAATACCTGAAACAGATACCTTTGCGGCAGTGCTGTCTCTTGGCCTAGGCCAACAAGGCCCAGGCCTAGGGCTGCACTCTGCGGGGGGTGGCAGAAAAGAAAAAAAAAAGCCCTCTCCCTGACCCATCCTCCCAAGTTTTGGCTCCCGCACAAATATAGCCCCTGGCGGTAGGGTGGCCATATGTCCCGGAATAAAAGTGACACTGGGAGCAGTCCGGAATGCAGGGGACAGGGGCGGACTAAGCCGTGGTAGCGCTGGCTCTGGCTCCACTTCCACCTGACACCTAGCCACTGGTTGCTAGAGTCTCCTGGCGTCTAGCAACCAGTGATGTCACGGCGGCGACCCCCTCCCTGCCCAGCAATCAAGGTGGAGGAGGACTTAACTTCCTCCTCCTCCAGTGCAGAGGGCTGCCTGGCCCCTTGAGCTGAGCTCTGTCCCTTTGTCACGGTCCTGGAGAGTACGCCGTTAGTCCGGTGGGGTGCAGGGCAGCGGCCTTTTTTAAATGGCAAGATTGAGGTCCCGGCAGCTGGGAAGAGGCTGACAGCTTGCCATAACCAAGAGCTCGGGAGGGAGTGAGAGTACTCCCTCCCGAGACTACACCTCACCGCCACCCTAGCTTGAGCAGCATCCCCGGCGCCTTCCAGAGTGGCAGAGCCTGCAATCCTTTTCCAACTGCTCTCCCAGCTATGACTGTCCTGGAACAGGAAGAATACAGGCTGACCGAGGACGGGCGTGAGGTAGGTGCATCACACATGCCTACCAACACAGACAGGGGCTACCTGGGACAGTCACAGGGGGACAGTAGGGACTGCAGGCAGGGCTAGGGGCTCTCTCTCTCTCACCCCCTCTCTTACACCCACCCCTCTCTCTCTCCCACACCCACCCCCCTCTCTGTCCCACCCCCTCTCCCACCACACCCTCACACCCACCCCCTCTCTCTCTCACACACCCCCTCTATCTCTCCCATCCCCTCTCTCCCACACCCACCCCTCTCTCTCAATTTTGGGGGAGCCACATTCTTAGATCTAAGAAGCTCATGTTGGAACGTGTAGTTCTTCACTTTTGGGGGTTGTGACCCCCCCAGCATGAGCCCCTCAGAGCTGAGGATGTGACATGCCCCCTCCCCCATCTAGGGATGTGACCCCCAAAAGTGAAGGATTGGATGTCCCAGCATGAACCCCTCAGAGCTGATGATATGACCCCCTTCCCTCCAAACTAGTCAACTAGTGAAGGACTACAGGTCTGAGCATGAACCCGTGAGAGCTCAGGGGTTCATACTGAAACTTGTAGTCCTTCAATTTTGGAAGCAGTCACATCCATTAAACGGGAAGGGGTGGGGCACATTTACATGGGGGGGCACCCGATTTTAGTCTTGCCTAGGGCAGCACAAACCCAAAATACACCACTGCTTTGCGGTGCGATTTGAGCCCATAGAAAAATCACACTGCTAAGAATCACATGTGATTTAAACAGGAATGCAGTGCAATTCCTGCCAGTATCACATGCGGTTTCCCCCACCGCTCCCGTGTGAACGTAGGCTTGTCATAGGGACTTCAGCCTTGATTTATACAGTAGCAGTGTGGGAATCCGCTTTTGATTTGGACAGGAATGGCACCTCATTCCTGTTCAAATTGCATGCGATTCCTTGCAGAGTGATTTGAGCCTATTCATTTTGTATGGGCCCAAATTACGCCACATTCTTATTGGTACTTGAGCACAAGTATCATTACTCGTAATCGCCGGTTAAAAAAACAGTATCGGTGCAGCGCAGCGCTAGCAATAATTTGTACTCTGAGATGGGTCTGTGTCTGTGGTTATTTAGCTGTAATCTCTCCTCGTCAGAGCAGAAATATCAGCCAATATGGTGAAGGACCTTACTCCTTAGGCTGGGTTCACACTAGTGCAAATTGGATGTGGCTTTCTCTGCATCCAATCCGCATGACAGATTGTGACCGCCTCTCAATGGAGCCGGTTCACATCTCCGTGGCGGCTGCGGAGCAGATTGCACTTGGGTCCTGTGCGTCTTTTGGCTCTGTTTCAGGTTCGAATTCAGGCAAAAATTCAGGCCTGATTCGTTCCATGAAACGAAGAACAGGGACCCACCGGACCACTGTTGTGAACCACATCCATATTAAGTGTGAACCCAACCTGACTGATAACTGAAACAATATCTTAGTAGTCAGAGGAGGCTAAAAGTGCCAACAAAGCCTTTAGTTTTCTTAAATGTAATCTTGTCTTCATGTATCTGTGTTTCATGGCACTCAGTTTGACACGTGTTCTCTGACAAACAGAAAATACAAGAAAATAATCCAAAATCCTGTAATCCATAAGACTTAGAACTGCTTTGTTCTAACAATTCAAGACATTCAGATGACTAGACATAGCCACTGGTGACAGGTCCTCTTAAAGAAGACAATGCTGTACTTCTCCATATTTCAATGGGGAGATATTGGCTCCAATTTATCAATTCTCTGCATAATCTTACAGGTTATATTTTCACAACATTACAAAACAGGGAAAAGATCTTCGAAAAGTCTAGCTTAAATCATTGATTGATAGCTCAGTAATCATCTTCCTACCGTCTACCATAAAGAAGCAGAAAAGTTAATAACAGTAATTTACAAACGTGCTCATAATCAGTGGGACAATTCAATCAAACTTTCAGTGGAAGCTGTCAAAAAAGGACAAATCACCGACTGGGCATCAAAGTAAGATGTTTTTAGAAGAATTTCTGAGCAATCGTTTAATATTCCTTGAGGGAACGTTTGTAATGCCTCGAGGAATGTTCCATTGTGAGGATCAGGTTCTAGTCTGACCTCCCTGGATTTCAGTCTTGACACCTGTGTCTTTTTTCTATTTGACCTCTAGCTTGTTGTTTTAAAACCCTAGACAAATGGAAGTGTTAAAAAAGACACTATCTGATCTGTTTGGGACATGTCAGGAAGAAAACAGCTATTTCTATGTTTTGAAATGCTATTCAGACCTGAATGTGGAATTTCAAATCCATCTACAGGGTCTTTGTGTCTAAGACAGGTGATGTGTTGTATAGGTGCGTGATCTTGTTAGGAAGGGATTTCTTGTTTATTTATTTGGAACAAAAAAAGCTAAATGTATCTTCATTTTTTTTTTAATCATAATCAGCAAAAGGTGCTTTTAAAGGGTGACTGAAAAAATAATTTTCTTTTCATAAGTAAAACTGGTTAATATTTGCAAAGATAGTATTAATTTGTATTCATTACACATGTCTTTTTTTATTTTTCTCTCAAATTGCATGCAAGTTGTCTAGCAAAATATATCAGAGACCGGGACTGGGATACATTTTAGCACTGTCAGCAGTGTTTTTAGTTGTCATATTATATTTAGATGGTTTAAAGTTGTTGAAGACCTTCATATATACCCAGTAAAGTGACTGGCCTCAGGTGATACACAGAGAAGAAACAAATCCTCCTACAAAAGTTGTACCTGTTTATCTGAAGCCATTTCTTTTGTAGATTGCTATAAAAACAGACAGATCGAAGGATTTTAAATTTTTTAATTTTTTTTTTCTTTAATGATTTTTATGATACTCCCTTCCCCTGGGAGTATCATAGTTTGTCCCAACCCACATCAGTGTCACATTTGCTGGACAGCCTGATCTGCATGTAATGGTGAGAAAATCAAAAAAACGTTTCCAGACATAGAAAAATGACTATATTTATTAAATACTTTTATTACATGTATAACTTGCAAGCAGTTGAATGTATACAGTCTTTCTCACAGTACTGCTGCTTAAAGTATTTACTTGGCCTTTAGGATTGGTGGATCATGTGCAACAGGATCTATTTATGCAGTTACAGTTATGGTGAAATTCTAGTTCTTTTTACACTTTTAGCTAAAGTGGTAAAGTGTTAGGACCTTCAGAAACTGAAGATTTTTTTTGTCTCTGTCTGTGTCCCCTCCCCGATTCTCCTTGATTACTATCCCAGTCTAAGTTCTATTCTTATCATTTAATCTGCAGATTTAATTCCACTTTTATGAATTCATGAATAGGACAACTGGCAACGAATTTTACTTATTCATATATATATATACAATTTTCCGCCTACTTTATTGCATGAATTACATTGTTTACATGCTGAGTGTCATGCTTCCCTATAATTACTAGCAATTCTCCTCCTGACTTTGCCATAATGGGTTTATTTGTGAAGGTCAATATGTGGGCCCCTAGCAGTTGGTTGTGCTCATCATCACAAAGGAAGATGTTTAGCCTTGTTGGAGCATCTTTCTGGAAGCTGGCCAGATCCTTCAGTCCTCACCCATTGAATATCTCCCTGTCTATGACCACCCCTACAATAAAGATGTTAGGTTTACTGGTCTGTGTCTAAATGATGTGTCTGCAGATTCTTATATAGCAATTTCCTGTGTTTGAACCACTGCAGTTAATGTCTTTACTAACTATTCTTTATTCTGCTTGCAAATGCCTAGTAAATACTTTACAAGCTTTTGAGGGATAACTAGCCTTCTGGCCAAAAAAGAGTTCCTGTCTTAGAAATTTGATAAAAGCAGACTACACTCTAGGAGACCAGGCCATGGGGTCAGTTATTGAGTCTGGACACCAAAGACCTACTAGATCATGTTAGCATGATAATGACACTATTATATATGTCTCCCCACCTGTAACCTTGTATTACTACATGGTGAAATTGCAGAGTTTCAAGGGGTCATGAAAAATTGGAAACACCAATTTCTGAAAGTCTCCTTTTTCACAAAATCATGCTGTCTGAGACATAGAAAATTGTTGATACAACCAAAATCTTATCATTAATTATAGGAACATAAGTATTTTTCATGTGTTATATTATTCAAAACTATTTTTGTGATGTTTTCAGAGGAAATTACATGCCCAACACCTAAATCGACACTGCAGTGATATTTACAGAAGTATTTTAAGGCTGGGTTCACACTACTGCGAATTGGAATGCGAGTTTCCCTGCATCAAATTCGCATAGCAGGAGATTGTGACCGACTCTCAATGGAGCCGGTTCACACATCCCCGGAGTGGCTCCGGTGCGAATTGCACAGGAGTTCTGTGCGTCTTTTGTCCGTTTCAGGTCCGAATTCAGCCAAAAATTTGGGCTGAAATCGAACCTGAAATGGTGAATGGAGATGCACCGGACCCCCTGCTGTGAGGCGCTCCGTGCTCTAGTGTGAACCCAGCCTGAAAGATCAAAATTGAATACATTTATGTTAGAATTTACATTTTGCCATTATGTTATCATGATTAATCTCCTCTATATCAGTGTTTCTCAACCTTTTATGGGGAAGTACCCCTGCAGGTCTAAAAAAAATTCTTAAGTACTCCTGTCTCGAGGAAGTAATTTCTATTGTTTGGGTGTCATTGTTTCTGTGTGTATGTGTAATGTCAGTATGTTTGTGATGATTTCTGTGTGTGTTTGTGATGGTTTTTGTTTGTGTGCAATATCATTGTGTGCAATATCATTGTATGTGTGCATACATGCACATAATCCGAAATTAACACACAGGTAGACACATGCACGCACATGCAACATACCAGTGCAGTGCCCACCGAATGTAGCCTCATCAGTGCAGTGCCCACCAAATGCAGCCTTATCAGTGCCCGCCAAATGCAGCCTACCAGTGCCTATCAAATACAGCCTACCAGTGCAGTGCCCACCAAATGCAGCCTTCCAGTGCAGTGCCCACCAAATGAAGCTTATCAGTGCCCATCATATGCAGCCTACAAGTGCCCATCAATTGCAGCTGCATCAGTGCCCACCAAATGCAGTCTACCAGTGCAGTGCCTGACAAATACAGCCTACCAGTGCCCATCAAATGCAGCCTACCAGTGCAGTGCCCACCAAATACAGCCTACTAGTGCAGTGCCCACCAAATGCAGCCTACCAGTGCCCATCAAATGCAGCCTCATCAGTACCCACCAAATGCAGCCTTACCAGTGCCCATTAAATGCAGCCTACCAGTGCCCATCAAATGCAGCCTACCAGTGCAGTGCCCACCAAATACAGTCTACCAGTGCAGTGCCCAACAAATGGAGCTTATCAGTGCCCACCAAATGCAGCCCGACCAGTGCCCATCAAATGCAGCCTACCAGTGCAGTACCCACCAAATGCAGTCTACCAGTGCCCATCAAATGCAGCCTACCAGTGCCCACCAAATTCAGCCTACCAGTGCAGTGCCCAACAAATGCAGCCTACCAGTGCCCACCAAATGCAGCCTGCCAGTGCCCATCAAATACAGCCTACCAGTCTCCACCAAGGGCAGTCTACCAGTGCCATGCCCACCAAATGCAGCCTACCTGTGCCTGGATCACGATCTCCAGCTGTGTCACGGAGCTTGTATTTAAATTGGCAGCTGTAACAAAGCCCCACCTCCTATGATACACGGCACACTGATTAAATTGGATCAGTGTTCCTTCTATCACAGGAGCATCTGTCTAGGAGGTGGGACTTTGTTACAGCGCTGAACAATTAGGACCAGTGCTCCATGACACAACGGGAGATCTCTGCTGTGTTACACAAATAGAAAGGAGGAGGAGGGAGGGAAGGAGTGCAGAGCACGCCCAGGATCGGATCCAATAATGGCGTTCCTTCAGGACTTGAGCCCTGCTTATGGTGGCGCCGGCTCTGAGCGACGTACCCCAGGGGTACGCATACCACGGGTTAGAAACCCTGCTCTATATTACCCAAAGACAGCAACTTTGTACTATGTTTCCTTCTAATTTAAAGTTTTAAGCATAACTAGTACTGTGATTGCAACTTTCTTAATTTGCAGCAGTCTACCGGGAAATAAAGTAGGAGCAATATGCACATATATAGAACCTATCAGTATTGCATGACTGCTGTTAAATTCAATATCAGTTTTTTTTAAAGACCTTCAGGCCATTCCCATTCAGTAGTTTGCACTTAAAGTAAACCATAACAATGAACTTCTCTTATTTGGTAATTTTTGCTCTGATAAATATATGATTAAAAGCATTAATATCTCTTTGATAAGTGCAAAAAATAAAAAATTACCAGAAATGTTGTTAGCTGATAATTTCCTGTTCATGTACTGCATTCCTATCTGTAAGTTATTCCTAGTTATCTCTAAGAACCCCACTACTCTATGTTATGGAGAAGAAGAGAGGGCAGATTTGTATTTTATAACACAGTACAGTTAGTGAATGTTGTCACCCCAGAACAGTAAGTGTCTTACTGGCTGAATCAATTGAAAATAAAGGAAAAAAGCCTGCTGGTTGAACAAAAAAAAAAAAAACTGTGTGTGTATTTACCCAGCTTTAGGGTCCGCTTCTATGTTGAACTGACAGGATGACAATTTTGCATTATTCTGTGTCTGTGTACATTGCATGTCTGATTCATCTGTTGGCAGGTCTTACAGATTTGGCCATGCTCACGGTTGAGTCTGGCAGTTTGATCACATCATGTATGGCCAACCTAAATTGGACAGTCAGAGGGGTAAACCTCAAGTTTTTCATAGAAATCACAAATAAATGGCAGTTATTAACCAATCTGGTGCTATTTTGTGAGAAATGTACAAAAGGGATTGTATAATTTCACTAATAACTAAACTTAACATTTTGGTTATGGCCAATACACAAGTTATTTTGTATTAACCATCTGCTGAAAAATTGTTTAGCAAATCTGAACTGCAGGCAACTGCTAAAAATGTTAAATACATACAATATATGAGAGTTGTTTTACCTGACAAACAATTTGTCTATCCAGTTCTGAGATTTACACAGTCCTGCCAGACAGCATAGCCAGGTTGGTGACCCAACATTTACCCACAGCAGCAATTCAACTTGGTTACCCCCCCCCCCCCCCCACCCCATCCTGTGATTGGACAGTGGAGGATCATCAGACTACAGATTGGCTCATCCGTCCTGATATACTGATCCCTCCACCTCTGCAATGCATCTAATTGGCTCTTAGTGCTGTCCTAGAATAATTTCAGAATATACCATTTCTATTGTGCAGAAAATTACATGAGACTGATACCAAGCCAAATGCAGGTGCTTATACGGTGCTAGCTGCATGTACAAATACAATAAATTATACAGGAATACATAACTGCGTTCATTAGTTTGCAGACTGTTGTTTTATTTGATTGTAATTGATATTGCTTTATATTCAAGAAGCATCTGGTACTTCCTAATGAAGCAAATGTACAACAGCTTTGGCAGCAGTCTTCTTTCTTTTAGTAATCCTGTAGAGTAGCTCCTATTGTTTATCTAAAGGACTGATAAATGACTTTCAAGGCAGTGTTTATAGTATAATAGTTCCTGAAGAAAGAGTCAGCACTATCTTTCAGCCTTGGATAGTCATAACTAATGATGCCTTTGCTTACACTGTATAGTTCACAGAGAGACTGTGGCCTCTGGATTGAGGAAGCTGTGCACGAATGGAGGGCAGTTTGTGTGCAATGGCGCCAGTTATAAAAGCTTCTCATCCTACTAATTAGGTTTAGCACCACAGCATTCATGGATTTTCATATAAATTAAATCTACACGGAACCTGTTTATGGCTTAAGATTCAAATAAAAAGGGCAGCACTGCTAAACTTTCAGGAAATGTTTATGACGGAAACAAAATAATCCACAACAGAAGAGTTACACTATGTTATTACAGTGGATATAAAAAGTCTAAAATGTCAGGTTTCTGTGAAAAATGAGACAAAGATAAATAATTTCAGAACTTTTTCCATCTTAAGCCTGGGTTCACACTGATGCAAAGCGGGAACCAGCGCGATTACAACGCTGGTTCCCGCATTGCCTTGTGCGAACCGCTGCGGGTGTGATTGACACCCCCAGTTTAGTTCACAGATCGCGGTGTGAACTGTGAAATCGCACAGGAATCGAATTGCATAGGTGTGAGTACCCATGCAATCTGATTCTAGTGCAGGGAAAAACAAGTCCCTGCACTAATTTCGTTTATTACAGTTGTATGGCTGATCGCATGTGATCGGCACCTGCAGTGCGGGTGCAAATTACGTGCAATCTAGTGAATCACATGTAGTGCACTAGTGTTGACCCAGGCTTAATGTGACCTATAAACTGTACAACTCAATTGAAAAACAAACTGAAATCTTTTAGAAGGGGGGAAGTAAAAAGAAAAAAGTAGAATAATGTGGTTGCATAAGTGTTCACACCCTCTTATAACTGGAGATGTAGCAGTTATCAGAATTAAGCAATCACATTCAAACTCATGTTAAATAGGAGTCAGTACACATCTTCCATCATTTAAAGTGCCTCTGATTAACCCCAAATAAAGTTCACCTGTTCGCGTAGTTTTTTCCTGACATTTTCTTAGTCGCGTCCTACAGCAAAAGCCATGGTTTGCAGAGAGCTTCCAAAGCATCAGAGGGATCTCCTTGTTATAAGGTATCAGTCAGGAGAAGGGTACAAAAGAATTTCCAAGGCATTAGATATACCATGGAACACAGTAAAGACAGTCATCATCAAGTGGAGAAAATATGGCACAACAGTGGCATTATTAAGAACTGGACGCTCTCTATGGAGCCGGTTCACATATCTCCGTGGCGGCTGCATCTCCGTGGCGGCTGCGTATTTGGCTCTCCATTTCAGAGCCAAATTCAGGCAATTTTCGACCCTGATTCATCCCTGAACCAGAGAATGTGGACACACAAGTCGTTCTTGTGTGATCCGCAGCCGGTTCCTGTGTGAACCGAGCCTAAAGGAGCTGCAAGAATATCTGGCAAGTACTGGCTGTGTGGTACATGTGACAACAATCTCCTGTATTCTTCATATGTCTTGGCTATGGGGTAGAATGGCAAGACGGAAGCCTTTTCTTTTTTATGAAGATAAACATCCCAGCCAGGCTAAATTTTGCAAAAACACATCTGAAGTCTCCCAAAAGCATGTGGGAAAATATCTTATGGTCTGATGAAACCAAGGTTGAACTTTTTGGCCATAATTCCAAAAGATATGTTTGGCGCAAAAACAACGCTTGACATCATCAAAAGAACACCATACCCACAGTGAAGCATAGTGGTGGCAGCATCATGTTTTGGGGCTGTTTTTCTTCAGCTGGAACAGGGGCCTTAATCTAGGTAGAGGGAATTATGAACAGTTCCAAATACCAGTCAATATTGGCACAAAACCTTCAGGCTTCTGCTAGAAAGCTGAACACGAAGAAGAACTTCATCTTTCAGCATGGCAATGACCCAAAGCATACATCCAAATTAACAAAGGAATGGCTTTACCAAAAGAAGATTCAAGTTTTGAAATGGCCCAGCCAGAGCCCAGACCTGAATCCAATTGAAAATCTATGGCGTGATCTGAAGAGGACTGTGCACAGGAGATGCCAGATTTGGAGTGTTTTTGCAAAGAAGAGTGGGCAAATATTGCCAAGTCAAGATGTGCCATGCTGATAGAATCATACCTAAAAAGATTGAATGCTGTAATAAAATAAAAAGGTGCTTCAACAAAGTATTAGTTTAAGGGTGTGCACACTTATGCAACCATATTATTTTATTTTTACTTCCCTCCACCTAAAAGATTTCAGTTTGTTTTTCAATAGAGTTTTACAATTTAAAGGTCACGTTAAAGGTTGAAAAAGTTCTGAAATGATTTATCTTTGTCTCATGTTTTTATATCGCAGAAACCTGCCATTTTAACAGGGGTGTGTAGACTTTTTATATCCATTGTATGTCATCTGCTACAAGCAACAGAGAGGAATATGTTGGCTTCCATCTTTTTCTGGGAAATGCTAGCCACCTTGCTGAGCTGTTATTTCTGTGCCTTCTGATTTAATGACCTGCAACAAGTATGCAGCAATGACATTTTCTGGTCTGTATGCTAGATTGAGGTTAGTAACTCAGAAGCTATTTGATTAGTATGCCAGCCTAGAAACAAGCATTTTCAAAAAAAGTGCAATGGAAGCCTCCATTAGACCCCTTTCACTCTGGGGCGCTTTGCAGGCGCTACAGCGTTAAAAATAGCGCCTGTAAAGCGCTCTGAAAAAGCTGCTCCTGTGTCTCCGAGGGCTTTCACACTGGAGCGGTGTGCTAGCAGGACACTAAAAAAAAGCCCTTATGGTATCAGGTAGTAACACAGTGGTGTAAGTTAAGAACATGTGTTTATAATGTACAACTTGAACGAATACTGTACTTAAAATGTATCTGGAATAATACCAAATAAAAACTGTTATTGAAAAAAAAAAAAAAAGTCCTGCTAGCAGCATCTTTGAAGCGGTGAAGGAGCGGTGTGTATACTGTTCCTCCACCGCTCCTGCCCATTAAAATCAATGGGCAGCGCGGCTTTACTGCCGGCGAAACACTGCGGAAGCAGCACTTTTCGGGTGGTTTTAACCCTTTCGTGGCCACTTTTACCCCCGCTAGCGGCCGCGAAAGGGTTAAAACCAATAGCGCTGCAAAATTGATGGTAAAGCGCCACTAAAAATAGCGGCGCTTTACCGCTGACGTACCCACCGCCTCAGTGTGAAAGGGGCCTAATTCTTAAAGTGGTTGTAAATGCCTGAAGGTTTTTTAACTTCATGCATTCTAATTATTAAGGTAAAACACGTTCTATGTGCAGCTCCCCACTCAGCCCCCCTAATACTTACCTAAGCCCAATATCAATCCAGCAAAGTTCACCAGAGCCGAGGTTCTCCTGGGTCTCTTCCTCCTCATTGGCTGAGATGCAGTAGTGGGAGCCATTGGTTCCCGCTGCTGTCAATCACAGCCAATGAGACAGGGGCAGGGCTGAGTCAAAATCTCTGTGTCTTATGGACACAGAGAGCCGTCTCTGGAGCAAGCACACATGAGTGCCTGCATAGTAAGCCACTTGCTATGGTGGCACTCGACAAGGGAGAGGGGCCCATAGCCCCAGCGAGAGTCCCAAGAAGAGCAGAATTGGGACTGCTCTTTGCAAAAGCATTGCACAGAGCAGGTAAGTATAACATATTTGTTATTTTTAAAAGAAAAAAAAATCCTTTACAAACACTTAAACAACACAGGTTTGCTTTCAGTGATGATGGCTTTATTGAAAGTGGTTGTAAAGTCAGAAGGTTTTTTATCTTAATGCATTCTATGCATTTAGATAAAAAGCCTTCTGTGTGCAGCAGCCCCCCTAACACTTACCTGAGGTCCCTCTCTGTCCAGCAATGTCCACGAGTGTCTCAGCCATCAGTGATTCTCCCTGTTGGTTAGCTGAGACACAGCAGCGGCACCATTGGCTGCCTCTGCTGTCAATCAAAGTCAGTTAGCCAATAAGCGGAGAGAGGGGGCGGGTCCGTGTCTGAATGGACACAGGGAGCTGTGGCTTGGCTTGGGTGCCCCCATAGCAAGCTACTTGCTGTGGGGGCACTGAACAGGAGGGAGAGGCCAGGAGCTCAGAAGAGACACTCGGGAGAGGATGATCTGGGCTGCTCTGGGCAAATATACTGAAACAGAGCAGGTAAGTGTAACATGTTTGTTATTTTTATAGGAAAAAAAATGAGACTTTACAATCACGTTAAATAAATATGAAGATATACATTAGTACGATAGCTAAATCTGGTTGAATGAAATTTGTAATAGCTGAATAAAAGAGCAATGGTGTCTCATAAACCTGGAGCCTAAATGTTGGGCGAAGAGGTAAAAATACAGCAGGAGCTGTACTATCTGACATAAATAAAATAAAAGTTTTTATGCTGTTTGAGGAGTGCGGATAATACATTACTACACACTGGAAGTAAACCACCCATTCTAAGCTCTCTTATGCTTTTGAAATTATGATGCCCAGAGTTGAGCTTCAAACACATGCAGTACTCAGTGGACTTATTTTGATCAAGGCCTTGCAATTTTTGTATGGTACAGGAGATCATTACGACATCTGGGATGTGGCAAGGGCCGTATAATAAACAGGTCACCGACAGCTGAAAGTGAGAAGTACCCAAGAGCCCAATGCTCAGACTTACAACTGTGTGGAAACATGTATTGTGGGAGGTATTTTTTATGCTGTATAAAATACGGATTTGTTTAGACATTGGTGCGAAGAAGCTATTAGTCAGAATAGATGATGAATTACAAGTTGTAAAAGGGCAGTGTGTAGAGAAAGAAGACTGCAAAGGATTTTTCATTACACTGTCTTGTTTTGAAATAAATCCTAGTTGAAGAAAGCCAGGGACATTCAATATATGGTACCAGCTACTAACTCATCATAGTTTGGACTGTCTCATGCTGTAGAACTATTGCTGTTTTGTTTAAAACCTCACATTTTCCAAGCCTGCATTATTCAACCTGCTTAACAGCAACATTGTTGGATTCAGTATTTCTTACAAATAGATTGGTAGTGGCAGCAGTGCAGTGATGTGTGGCTTTCTTGTTCTGGCTATAGTTATAATCTGCATTGGATTTACTAACAATCTTTCAAGCAAACTAGTAATGATATTTTCTACCAAAACATTTATTTAAAATTATGTACTGTGCTGTATAATATTGAAATTATGCTTTTGGGTGCCGAAATGCACATATGGTATGTATTCTGATTTTTGATGCACTTTCAGGGAGATATATATATATTATTAGTCCAAATTTTTTTCCAGCTTTTAAAATAGATTTTGTTTTTAGGCTGAACGTATACCGGTATTTTACAGTCAGATTTTGCATTCTTATTTCGACCTACCAACATATATGTAATAAGGACCTGCTAGATTGATTGCTTGGATTAATTGGGCAGTTACTCATTACACAGTTTATTATCTACATAGAGATTTTTCAGATTTTATGATCTACCTGATTGTATGGCCAGTTATAAAAAGATCTTTCATTCAATATTTTTTTAAGTTGTCTTAAAATTGCCAATATATGCATATATGTTCATTTGTAGATGAGCCTTTCCAGTAAACTGGTATTATAACTAGGAAATGATTTAGATGTCATAGTACAAATTATAAAAACATCCCGGCATCTTTAGTAACTAGGAACGTCTTGCTTAGGTCGGCCATTTACAGAGCAAATTTATTTCCTGCAATCACGGGTTGCAGTGTTGATGGGGGAATCCCTCCTGCTGGGCCAAAGTCTTCTCCCAGCGGGGGGTGGGAGAAGCTGTCCCCCACCAGAAGAACACAGTGATTATTGCTAGCAGCTATAGCAAATCACAGGTAAAACCCAGCAGCCTGCCCATACACGGTTCAAATCTCAGCCGGTTCTTGCTGAACTACCCGAGATTCGAAGGGCGTATGGCCTGCCTTAGAGGTGTCTTTAATTTATTTATTTACTTTTTTTATTTAACATTTTACAAGATTGGTGGCAAAGATCAAATCTGAACTCCAGGCAAACTCTAAAATCACAGATGAAATGCATAAAGGTGGTTTTACCTCCAAAATGATTTGTATTTCTGCCCATTTAGTTTGGGGATGTACATAGTCCTGCCACTCAGCACAGCCAGGTGGATGATGACACTTTTTTACAGTTATATACTGTAGTGGGAATACATTGGTGTCCATTCTCTAGCCCCAGCTTATTTACTGAACAGTGAGAAAGCAACAGGAGAATTATATGGTCATCTGTCTGCTCACTCTGCTCCCTCCTTCAGCATGTTCAGTGTCAGCACATTTGCATGTAGTACACCTGATTGGCTCTCTCCCCTCTATTTCCCAATCCGAGGGATCAAACTCTGACGAGTCATTCTAAAATATTAAACTTGGAGTGGCTATAGACAACTGTGTCATAATAAATGATAGATGTTGGGACGTATGAAGGTGTCTTATTTACAAAGCTAGAGAATGGCTTTAAAGTGAATCTTTAAGGATCAGATCTGGAGGCAGGACCTGCAATTATTAACTTGTGTTAGTGTAGGCATTGGATCTGTCATCCTGCCCCTATGTAGGGGTCATAGACCTCAAATGAGCACTCACCCAGTGCACTCTGAAATAGCTGGACTCCATTATGTGCACTTGGCCTCAGTAAATCACCAGGTAGTGGAACTAGCATAAAAATGACCACTCCTTCTTTTAAAGCAGGTCGGCAATGGAAGTTTACTTATTTTTGCCCCTACCATTCCACACCAAGTTTTCTGTTTGCATATTTCTCATTGAACTTAATGTACTTCTCTCATTAATTGATTATTAAAAATACTTAATGGTTATGCCTCAGGAACAATAAAGCGTCTTTAAATAAAATGCCTAGTTTATAATGAAAGGGAGAACTGGGAATAGCAGCTGAAGTGTATTATTCTGGACTAGCCATGAGTACACTTCTTACCGGCTGTATAACACATCACAGGTGCAGGATTAGCCTAGGCTTCCAGAGAGCGTGGCGTTCATAGAAGTCCCCGCCACTTCTGTTCATCCTCACATGACTTTTATTATATGGCATAAAGAATAGAGCTCTGTAAATAGTATAAACTGCATTGTCTAATCAACCATGCATGGAAGAATAACTATGAAGCAAACTTTTATCTGATCATTCATTCAGTGTCTGTGAAAGTAAAATCCATGTGCGTCATATTATTATTATTCAGGCTTTATATAGAGTCAACGGTTTGTGAAGCACTTTAAAAAAAAAAAGAGAGACAGTACAATACAAGACAACATGAGAGGGCTGGGGCTGTTTGTGAGAGCGTACAATCTAATGGCATATAAGGAACAATTCAGTGAAATGTCCATCAGCTGCAGTAAAGGGCCTGAGATCAGCTACCCTGAAATTTCACCTATTCACAATTCTCTGGAAATAAACAACCTTGACATCAAATGTGTTTCGAAACTATAGGTTTACAATCTTCTTCAGGGATGCTCATAAGGTACGTATAAAGGTTTTCAGGCCACATATATATACTGCCTCCAGATAGCCAAACCATGAATCATAAAAACAAAAGAATTTTGCTGCCACCTCGAAAAAAACAGGATTATGAGGAAGAACGCTCAGTGTGGCCTGCAAAGCTACTAGGAGCATCAACGTAGGGCCAAGACGATACCAAATTGCTGGAGGGTATTCTTTTACTGTACAATTATGCTAGACACTTTCCTTATTGAAGTGAACATTTCCTATTATATGAACACACCAAAGTTGAACAGCATTAACACTAGTCTAAGCAGAGCATTCTGTGAGCCCCTCTGCTATGTGGTACCATAATGTCTGTGGCACCAGTCTGGTTGTTATAGAAGAGAAGAGTTAAAATAGAAACAAAAGTGTGAGCCAGATCTGGCGAATCTACAAATCATATTTCATAACATCCGGGCACACATGAATTATTTGAATGTTTTCTGTCATGATTGAAATACATTCTCACAATTTGATTATGACTAGCAGCAACAGAGTGCTTTACATGGTTCCTAAAAGAGCAACATTTATATACCACCCATTTGGGTTGAGCAAATTCAGCAAGGTTTTCAAACAGAAAGGCTTTTAGTTAAGGTGAGCATTTACTGTATATCATGTCAGTCCTTTTCGTGGTCAGAATTGATTGCTGATGTCCCACAAGTGCAATTAATTTTGAAGTGACGTGAAAAGTAAGCAGCCTGGCTACAAGAGAAACATTAAGAAGATTTATCACATATTTCTCATGATGTTCTAAAAAATCTAAACATAGGCTATGCAAAAGCTAAGCCCTGTTATCAATTATGGTCTGATTTGTGTATTCTTTTGTATTCCTATTTATTTATCTAAGGTAATGGAAGAAGCATGGACAAATTATAGGTACCTAACTACAACAAATTGGTTTTGGTTTTAGGAGTATCAGATTAAGAATGTGTTACAAGTTACAACTGTACCTGTGGATTTATGTGGGAGTATTTTCTATAATAGTATTGGAAGTTAGAATCCATAACAAAGGTATATTTTTGTTAATACCACAAAAGTATTACTACAAAATACGCATTTTAGGGCTAGTTCACACCATAGAAACAGAGTCCGGATGCACTCCAGATGCTTTTCTGCATGTGCGTTTTTGATGCGTTCCAGTGCGTTTTTGATGCAGTCCAGTTCATTTCCCCCCTCCTCTTTTTTCTTAACCTTAAATAAGGACATGTGTGTTCCAGTGCATTTTTGGTACGTTTATGTGCGTCCCTGTGTGTTTTTGATACGTTTTACAATGTTCCAGTACAGTCCAGTGCAGGAAAAATGCAGCATGTTATACTTTTTTTTATGGAACTGGAACTGCAAGCACTGGTGTGAACTATGCAATTGAAAGCCATATAACCTACTTCCTCCATGCATTTTTGATGCAAGAAAAAAATGCACTAGACTGCATGTTGTGTGAACTGGCCCTTAATGTTAGAGGAAACATGTAATGACAAAAATACTGTATGTAACTCATTGCTAACTAGTTGCCTGGCTCACAATACTTTGTGAATCACATACCCTAAACTAGCATGCCAATTGGTAAAGTCAGAGTGACGTCAGATCTCGTAATCTGCAAACTTCTTCTTGATCCATGACTTAAGCCACTGGTTCAGGATGACAATGAAAGCATTTTCAGAAGGTAGCTATTAATGGCAGATTACATATTTGTTCAGGTTTCCTGTAAGAATACCAGACAGTGCCTTTAACATATGTTATACCTTTTAGTTTAGTCTCTGGATCTTTTCACTATGACTTTTAATATACGTGGCTTCTCTGACTTGAGCTCTGACTCAGTAACAATTTATTTCAGTTCTACAGCTCAGGTCCATAGTGTGCCTATATGACTTGGGCATGTGTGAACTGTTGGCCCTCTCTTCTGTGGGGAACAATATTAGTTCATATACTCTCATATCAATCTTCATATAC
Organism: Lithobates sylvaticus; assembly: GCA_028564925.1. Classification (NCBI taxonomy): domain Eukaryota; kingdom Metazoa; phylum Chordata; class Amphibia; order Anura; family Ranidae; genus Lithobates; species Lithobates sylvaticus. Next base: position 524,044,661 of record CM053026.1, read on the forward strand.
TTTCAGCTTCCTGCCCCAGTCCAAACAGAACTTGAGTAAATTATGAAATGTCAGGTGATATTTAATGTGTTCTGGGGACTCTCTGTTCACCATGGAAGCCACGGGCTGTAGAGTGTAAAAAGTGGTGTGTACAACATACTAATATTAATGAAATATAGTAAGTCCTTTTATTCATATGTCTGTAGAAGCAGCAGCCCTGTATACTGAAAGTGTTAGTAGAAAGACCCAGCATTTTTATACAGGAGTTTAGAAGCTCACTCCACCGCTTCCCACTCAGGCCCACTCCTGTTTTCATGGGGCAAGAGAGGGGTAAGAGCTGCTGCTGAAAGGCTTTCAATTAGGTTAAGTGTGTCATTATCATTCCTAGTGCCAGGAGATAGTAAAGGCTGTTCTCCTATTTAGAAAAAGATCAAGACAATAGAAGTGGACTTTTGAGGCCGCCACTAAAATTCCAACAAGGAAAAAATGTCACTCAAAAAGTATAATATCATCAAATTTATTATATCATAAAAACGTGCACCGAGAATGAATACATAGACAAAATGGTAAAGCTGTGGCTGGACTAGGAAACCTTTGTGAATGGTCTGAGAATAGTCACAAATATATGTTGTAATGACAGTAGTCTTCTAGTTATGGGCCAGCCAAAGGATTCACAACGCCAGCACCAACTACGCGTTTTGCTCTTTGCTTGCTCAGGAGATCCTATTGGTGCTGGGAGATACCTTGAAATTAGTATACAAACTAACAAACATTTGTACGATCATATATGTAAACGTATTGCATGATAAAGTAACAAGAAACAAAAAACAAAAACCACATTGGTACATTGTAATACATTTCGTCATGATAACTCATTATAATCAGGATTAAATGTTTTTTGAGACACGTACCTTGATAAAGGTAGCTGGGAGGTATGAAGCATCCAGACCACTGTAAAATGGGAACAAGAGATAGAAAGGGGGGAGGGGACAAGGGGGAAGAAAAAAAGGGGGGGAGGGAAAGGAATCATAAAGTCATTGTCCCCCCCACCGCAGGATTATAGTGGCAGCCTCAAAAGTCAGTTTCTATTCTGTTTATCTTTTTCTACATTATCGGATGTGGTGCCACGCATTGCAATTGGTTTCCATTTCTTTCTACAGCTGTTCTCCTATTTGCTGATCTATTACCTGACATTTTGTGAATAAAAAATAAACCTCTGAATATTATTTAAATGTAAGCTGACCATAGACAGCTCCATTTAGTTTTTTAGCTGAATTGACCGACATTTGAACTGTTAGTGGCACTGCAAGCAACATCCAGCTCGACAAAAGTAACTTAAAAAAAACAGCGAAGTCAGATGGAGAATTATTGGCCACACCTAGATTTAGTCCCTGTTTCGGAATTTAGGCTGCTGTGGGTGTGGTAGGTGTCTGAACAAAAAAGCTGTCAGTGGGGATACTGCCATCCAACTGTTTAGCATGGATGGATGAATCAACTGATTTTCCCAAAATATGGCTACACTTATGCACTAAATGTTCTTCCTGGTCACTGAACCAAACTAAAAAGCTATTCATAAGTATATCCGCTTCTGTGTGTTCTCTGCTCATAGCACCTGGACTTAGCCTTAATTCAGGAAATAAATACAGACATAATTGATCTATTTTTAGTGGTGCAGGCTTTCTCACCTCACAGTGGTATGATTATCACTGAAATGTTTTCACTCACACTTGTTTCAAAGAACAGATGTGTCTGCAAAGGTCAGATATCAAAGTGAAGCCATAGAAAGCTTAACGTTACATAGCTTCTTGTTCCATCCAGTCCAGGCTGTTATGCGTTTGTCTGGATTTGCACAGCATATTCGCAGCATAGTTCTGGTTGACATTGACTTATTTTCATTTGTTTGTTTAGTGGTCTTACACCATTGCCATCAACACATTTTATAACCTGTAGTAAGATTGTCTGTTTGAAAGCATTTCCTGTTTATCTAGTGAATATTCGTGACTAATAATTATTACCAACCAGATGCTTTTTCTCTAGTGTAGTTTATTAATTTCAGCGGTGCCACAAGATTCTGTTATGCTGTGCACAGCTTGAGATACATATATTTAGTGGTGTATTCAAAGGGAAAAATAGCACGGCTCTGAACTAAAATGACATGATCTAAACCATGCAAGTCATTTACATGGTTGCAACATTATCTTTAAGTTCTTCTGACTGTTTTTTTATTTTTAAATTTGGCGTGGAGTTCCCCCTCAAGATTCATACCAAACACAGTGCCTGGTATTGCGGGGATCCAAGTCAGATGCCTGTTCATTGAAAGTCGGATGTATGTCGGGTTCAAGTCGCAGGGCAAAGTCAGATACAAAGTAGGGCGGCTATCGTGTCGCACCAGTGTGAACCTGGCCTATGTGTGCCTTAGGCTGGCCACAATAAAAGGCCACTCTAAAATGTGCCGTTTTATCACACAGCACAATGCCACAGATGTCGCAAGTTTTGAGGGAGCGTGCAATTGGCTTGTTGACTGCAGGAGTGTCTACCAGAGCTTTTGCCCTTTAATTGAATGTTCATTTCTCTACCGGAAGCCGTCTCCAAAGGCGTTTCAGAGAATTTGGCAGTACATCCAACCGACCTCACAACCACAGACCACGTGTAACCACACCATCCCAGGACCTCCACATCCAGCATCTTCATCTCCAAAATAGTCTGAGACCAGCCACCCGGACAGCTGCTGCAACAATCGGTTTGCATAACCAAAGAATTTCTGCACAAACTGTCAGAAACCGTCTCAGGGAAGCTCACCTGCATGCTCGTCATCCTCATAGGGGTCTCGATCTGACTGCAGTTCATCATCGTAACCGACTTGAGGGGGCAAATGCTCACATTCAATGGCGTCTGGCACTTTGGAGAGGTGTTCTCTTCATAGCTGAATTCCAGTTTTCACTGTACAGGGAAGATGGCAGACAGCGTGTATGGCGTCATGTGGGTGAGCGGTTTGCTGATGTTAATGTTGTGGATCGAGTGGCCCATAGTGGCGGTGGGATTATGGCATGGCAGGCTTATGCTAAGGACAATGAACACAGGCGCATTTTATTGATGGCATTTTAAATGCACAGAGATACTGTGATGAGATCCTGAGGCCCATTGTGTCATTCATCCATGACCATCACCTCATGTTGCAGCATGATAATGCGCAGCCCCATGTTGCAAGGATCTGTACACAATTCCTGGAAGCTGAAAACATCCCAGTTCTTTCATGGCCAGCATATTCACTGGACATGTCACCCATTGAGCGTGTTTGGGATGCTCTAGATGGGTGTATCCAGCAACTTCGCACATCCATTGAAGAGGAATGGACAAACATTCCACAGGCTACAATCAACCTGGTCAACTCTATGCAAAGGAGATGTGCTGCGCTGCGTGAGGCAAATGGTGTTCACACCAGATACTGACTGGTTTTGGGACCCCCCGGGCCCCCCAATACAGTAAAACTGCACATTTTAGAGTGGCCTTTTATTGTGGCCAGTCTAAGGCACACCTGTAGAATAATCATGCTGTCTAATCAGCATCTGGATATGCCACACCTGTGAGGTGGATGGATTATCTCGGCAAAAGAGAAGTGCTCACTAACACAGATTTAGACAGATTTGTGAAGAATATTTGAGAGAAATAGGCCTTTTGTGTACATATAAAAAGTCGTAGATCTTTGAGTTCAGCTCTTCATAAATAGGGCAAACACAAAAGTGTTGTGTTTATATTTTTGCTCCGTGTATATTGAGTAGATTGTTTCGGTGTCATGTGTGGATGCCATGCCAAAACTTCATTGTTGGTATAAGTATATGATTTGTAATCATAAAAACTGTTTGTTTTGCCTACAACAACATATCAGATACATTGTAAAGTGACAGTTTTAATCTGAAAGTGGTAGTTTGAAAGTGATATTCTTTAAATAGTAACACATTGACACAAAAGGACCGTTGCGGCCAAATATCAAATTCTTTAGCCTTATACTATGTATAGTACAGCTATTGTTAAAATAAAAAAAGTACATCTAAATCTGAATATACTGAGTATTGTCTGATCCTGTCTAAACTGATATAGCTGAAGAAATCCAGTACCCAGATGATTCACTGTAATTTACAGAAGCACAGACCTGTATGATGTCATAATACGTACTTCATGTGGCAAGACTGAATTAGTGTAAAAAGATTCAGTTTGTTTCTCTTCTACTGCAGCTGAAAATCAAATGTCCTTGAAACACTGTGCAAAGCAGTGAATCAGCAGTGAGGTTGTGTTGTGTAATTGGAGTATCTGGTATCTAAGTTTATTTTTGGCAAACAAGACTTGTAAACTGACTCATCATGGATCCTTTATAGTATGGGAATAAAAATGACAAATGAATGAATGAGAATAAGAATGCTGTAAAATGTTATGGGTGCATAAGATACAACTCTTCAAAGCCTGTGGGGATGGAACAGGGGTTCACAGTCTCAGTGCTCAATTACCCCTAACAAGTCATGTTTTCAGATTTTCTTCACCCTTGCAATGTGCAATAAATCAATGTCAATGGCTTTGTATTTATGACAGCTATTTAATATAAGTGGAATTCTCAAAGCATATCCTGTTCAAGGTACTTGAGAATGGAGGTTGGGGATAACTTGGTTGGAGAATCCAAGCATAACTTCTTCTTGACTTATTTTACCAACTGCATGTACCCTGATTAGGGCTCATGCACATGGGTGTGTTGGGACATATAACCTGAAATATTTCAGGATCCAGAAACCAAACCTTGTACAAATGAATTACAGGGTATGGCTGTATGTGAGCATACGCAGCTCCAAGTATAAGCATGCCTAAGAGCATGCATGTACACTTCTGTATGCAGACTGTCAGACGGCTATAAGTAACACCTGTTACTCCTGGGCATCAATATACAGCCATATTTTATGTTATAGGGCCAGAATGCCTGTGTGCATGAGCCTTTAAAGTGGTTGCAAACCCTTACAAACCACTTGGACCTACAGGTAAGCCTAGATTAAGGCTTACCTGTAGGTCAAAGAAATAACTCCTAAACCTACACGGTTTAGGAGATATTTGCCAAAAGACAGGCACCGCTGTCTACGGCGCATGCGCCGTAGACAGCGGCGCGCAGGCGCACTGAGTGAGCCACTCTCAACGGCGATATGCCGCGAGTGGTGGCTCCCATGCGCATGCGCGGGAGTGACGTTTTTGCGGCGCTGTCGAATGACAGCGCCGGAGCCGTGAGCCCCACCAAGAAGATGGAGGCTCCATACACAAGGGGACAGTGGTGACTCCTCTGGCTCCTGTGTCAGGTAAGTGACACATAATGGACTACTATGCGATGCATAGTAGTCCATTATGCTTTACCTTTGCAGGGAAACAAAGAGGAAGTAAACCCATTGGGACCGGCATTTGCCCGGTGGGACAGGGCCGCCCGCTTCGTGGCATGTTGATGATCAGGCCACACAGTGGGAGGTAAGCGGCGACTGTGGCCTGGTCAGGGTCAATACAGGCTGTGGCCGCCACTCACCTACTGCTACACTGCCATGCCTGTGTCTTCTCTGGTGGAACTAGCAGCTGCATGGGCTGAGCTGTGTGTCTCTCTCACACACAGCTCAGCCTTAGAGCTGACGCTGACAGTTCCGCTCTCCGCTCCTATGGACTGCTCCTCCTCCTCCAGCCATGGGCGTCTGCATACTGGGGCAAGGGGGGGAGAGCTGCGGGCGGCTGTCAGGATGTTTCCCACGTTCGCCCCCTCTCATGTCGGCAGCACAGGAGAAGAGAACGCTTCCTGCCTGTTCTTCTTCCCTCCCCATTGGCCACAGCGGAGGGCCAATCAGAAGAAACTTAAGGGGCACCATGGGAAATGTAGTCCTGGAGATTGGTTGCCCAATTGTTCTCAGAAGGGAGTCAGCACCACCAGAGAGAGTCACGCTGTACTCGCACTACCAGAAAGGGCCACGCTGTACCCACACCACCAGAAAGAGCCACGCTGTACCCACACCACCAGATAGAGCCATGCTGTACCAGCACCACCAGAGAGAGCCACAAGAGCCATGCTGTACCCACACCACCAGAGAGAGAGACACACTGTACCTGCACCACCAGGGAGAGCCATGCTATGACATAATGGAAAAGGCATTTTGTCATGTTTGGTGTAAGGCAGGCCTTTCAAATCAAATATTACCAATATATGCTACAAATTTTATATATATATATATATATATATATATATATATATATACTGTATACTCTAATAACATACAAAACTTTTTTAACATTCAGATATTTTCTTTCACTTTTAAAATGGCAATAAAACTATTGGTTATATAATAAAAACGTTTCTAATGAAGCATACTCCATAATGTTACGTAATAAAATTTGTGAGCAGAACAGTATTTGCTAGGTTTTTGATGCTTCTCTTCCAGACCACCCCACTGAAGACACAGTATGTGTGGCTTCCTTTTGATGTAATAAATGTAATGAATAATACCCACTATACATTTAGATGGATGGTTTTTATTGCATGTTTTTTTTCCAATTGTCTCATTTCTGATATTTATGTTAGACAGGCGACTGTGATCTATCATTTTTCTTCCCAAAAGCTGGCAGGAAGAGTGGATAACATGAAATTTCATCCAAAGACCGTGATGAGAACACAGACCTATGGTTTTTGGTCGACATTACTATTAATGTTGTTATTTAACTTTGCCACCCTATGAGCCAGATGTCTGAAAATCTCTGACTGGAACTTATTTAAAAAGTTCATTCCCTATCCATGAATAACAATGTTGTAGAGTCACAGAACCAGCTTTGTGACTGCTCGCTGAAAGAGAACTTATTCTAAAGGGTATGTTCCACTGACCCAGAAACACAACATCTGTTTCTGTTCATTTATACAGGCTATATTTCAAAAGTATCACAATCAAGTGTTAATTCTTTTTATGCAAAGACAGACAGGGACACCTTGTATTTTAAATGGGCCTTTCATGGTTTACAGCTTTTCTTTTTATTGAGGCTACTGGTTAAGAGATGAGGTATCTGGTGGAACAATGTTCATATTTAAAAGACAAATAGAAGGGAGGACATGGGGCACTCAGATGTTTGTATTCCAGTAAGAATCACTTTGTTCAGGCCTCATAAGGAAGTGAGGACATTTGCTTTAACGAGTTTCACACCGCCTGTAGCTTAATTGATACTATTAATTATTTTATCGTCTCCCTTTTTTACACCTAGGCCCATATAGGCCAATGCTGGCTATACACTAGTAGAATTTTGTTCAAAATTGTTTGTTTTTATGAACATTCATTTAATTTTTTAATCGTTAGTGGGGTGAGGTCAGATCAACGTTAGTTTTTGATCAAAGTATTGAGAGAATTTGAAGGAGAAAGATGGGAATTTTTTGATAGATCGATAGATCGACTTTAGTACAACCAGCCTGCCCATAGATGGATCGAAGACTGTCCAGTACCTGCTGAACCGCAGAACCTCAATCCATCTATGGCCGGAAAGTTTTAGACCTGTCACAACTACCACTGCAGAAGGTAAGTTTTATTACACTTTATTCAGTAAAATTATTCAACTACCAGGGAAGACATAGCCACTGGCTAATATATAATGTTTAAGGCATGATGGAGTGGAAAACGTTAAATTAAATATGATCAACAGAAAAAAAAACTATCTATGAGTAAGCCACAGTCTTTCACAAAATATGAATAATAATCATGTGCCTAAGTAGGCAATTATCTATTATGCCCCGTACACACGGCCGGATATTCAGATGGAAAAAGTCAGATCGGATTATGTTATCGGAAAATCCGATCGTGTGGGGGCTCTAGCGGGCTTTTTCCATCGGAATTTCCACCGGAAAAAATTTGAAAGCTGGATCTAAAATTTTCCGACAACAAAATCCGATTTGACTTTTTCCGATCGTGTGTAGAGAATTCCGATGCACAAAGGGCTACGCATGCTCAGAAGAAATTTGGAGACGAAAGCTATTGGCTACTGGCCTCTACGTAGTCCCAACGTATGCGTTGTACGTCACCTCATTCGGAACGATCGGATTTTCCGACAACTTTGTCCAACCGTGTTTATGCAACACAAGTTTCGGACAAAATCCGTCAGAAAAAATACGACGGATTTTGTGGTCGGAATGTCCGACTGTGTGTACAAGGCATTAGTCTTCTACATTCTATGCAGTTTTGACAGAAGGGTTCATTTATTTTTACTCCAAAGTAATTAATGTATAGCTATCTATGCTATATGCTGTCTGTGCCCCCGTTAGGGAGATTAACCTTCTCTATTTGTCCTGTATGCTGTTATCATTGAAAGTGAAAGTAAAAGAGAATCCCAAATTTTGGGCTGCCACCAGAACAGAAATAGAGGGGACATCTTCCACTGGGGACATTTGTTCTGGTGACACCCCACTATTCCTTCACTTTGGATGGATTTCCTCTCACTTACTGGTTTGGCTATTGAACAAGTAGTGATGGAAAATCTCTCCAATCGGACACATATGGCAAAAAAGAGAGTTGTTCTGACCCTCTTTTACTCTATCCAAAATAAAAAATATAAAGTGTTGCCTTTAGTTCTCTTTTAAGTGCAATGTGGCATTCTGTCTATGTCTGCTTTATCACAAAAAATAATTAAGAGCAAGACTACCATGACAAAACTATTCAGAAGAAATACTGCTTTGCAAATCTAATATTTTAAAGCTAACACCAGTCGATGGTTGAGAACCACTACTGCTGTTCTCCAGCTTTCATGCCATTTGCTCACAGTAACATGCATAAAAGTCAAAATCACCAATTTAAAGTGGTTCTAAAGACAGAAGGTTTTTATCAGTTCTTTTTTCTTTATGTAAAACCCTTATCCAAAAAGGGAAAAACTGTTTTCTGTAACTGATTATAGTGTGTTAGCTGGAGTTCAGCTTGAATTTGTTAGTGTATTTAAATCTGTTATTACTTCTAACACCCCCCACCAGACTGACGATGTTGCTGTCCAAATCTTCGCCCTGTGCTCATTCATCCAGAGTGGTGTCTGTATAATACAGGAGGCGTGTTACTACCTATATCTACTCCAAGTTAGAGTAGGTCTTACTTACCTCTAGTTTTGTTATCTAAGAACTGGAGGCGCTACTAAGAACTACCTGAATCCTCTGCAAGCAGTAAAGTTACCGAAACAAATAGTAGAGATTTTTTTAATCTGGCACAGACCATTTTAATGGGCCATATTGCCAGAAAACTATTGGAAGTGCTATAATAAATTTCCCCAAATGTGTCCTCTCTAAAGAAATAAAAAAAAAAGAAAAACCTGATGAAATTATCAGATTAACCTTTTCCTACTAGAAGGTACAATATGCTTCCTTCCAATGGGTGTAACGAATGTATTGCTTTGTTTATATACACTTTCATCATGCACATCTCTGTGACCAAGCTATTGCAACTGTGTTAAAAATAGGCATTACAGTTTGTGTAGTTCTTTGTAGAAAGAATCTCAAGATTACCTAACAGGGTCACTGGGAGGGTCCTTTATGATGCCAATGCTGTGTTACTTTCTCTCATTCTCTTTGCTTTTGGATCTCCAGTCACACTTATGGCCCGTACACAGGATCCAAATATCGCACGAAAACGGTCGTCCGAGGAAGGATCGTACGATTTTCGTATCGTGTGTAGACTACTTTCGACAGCCGGTAACGACCGTTCATTTGATCTTATTCGATCGGGCATGCACGGAAATTTTCCTCGTAGGATTCCAGATCGTACAGTTTTTGGTTAGTCAGTATAGTCTGAAAATTCAATACAAATACATTAGAACACATGACATCACTTCCGTTTTTTTTTCTATCGTACGAGAATTTTTGTGACTTTATTTAGCTATTCAATTTCTACTTGCGACTATTAACCGAAAATGGTCGTACGATATTCGGATCGTGTGTACGGGCCATTAAACTTTGAAGGCAGGACTCAATCTTGTTGGTGACTGTAAGAAACCTTTTAGCATTGAGAATTATGGGCAGCAAGGATCCTGCAGTGGTTGTGCTTGGGAATAGCTCTCCTGCATTACAGATCTTTATTAGATCTCAAAAATGCAGAATTGGATGGTCTGATGAAATATTGTAATGTCCTGAAGATAAAATGAAAAAATCTTCTGATAGGCTTAATTACTGGTATGCATCTCAAAGTTTAATTTTGACTTCTGTCTTGATTATACCTTTAATAAACAAAAAAAGAATGTACCGTATATACAGTATCTCCTAAAGCTCATTAAAAATACACACGTTGCCAACAGAAGTAGCATATTGGCTTACTTAGACAGCATATGTGACAGAATTATTTGCAGTAATGTCACTTTGGTATTGTGTTACGAAAGCAGTAAAGGCCTTGGAATATACTTTGATGAAACATGTTGATACAGTAGGTGGAAATCACACACCAGCTATTCAAGAATTGCTCCACTCTTTAGAATGTTTTGTAACTCTAAGCTGTAACCGCTCAACTATCCCTTAACAAGCTCATTAGTGTATTCTTACAGCTTCATGGAACTTAAGCATTCGATTTAAACACCATAAACACTGTTGCCACATCTTTTATGTGAACATCATTTCCAATGAATCATGGGTGTGCTGTTAGAACTATCACAGGACATTTAAATAACTGAGTAACCACATTTAAATAATGTTCAGTCCTCGGAGATAGTAGGAGACTGGTTGCATGTTCTGTAGAATGTGACTTGACTCTCTAAAGCACAGCACATACAATCATTTTACTAATGTGTATTGTTTGCAATTTTTTATGTTTTAAAGCCCAAGTGAAATCATAGAAATATTTTTTTTAGTCAGAAAGACCTTGTACTTACAGCCTCAATTACCATAGTGCTCCTGGCACTTACCTCCTACAGCAGTTATTTGTATGGCTGTGCAATCTAATAGGTACTATAGTTAAGCCTCGTACACACGATCGGATTTGCCGACGGGAATTGTGTGATGACAGGCTGTTGGCGTAAAATCCAACCGTTTGTACGCTGCATCGGACAATTGTCGGATTTTCCGCGGACAAATGTTGGATGGCAGGCTTTCAAATTTTCCACAGACAAATGTCTGTTGTCGGATTTTCTGAGGGTGTGTACACAAGTCCATCGGACAAAAGTCTAAAGTACAAACATGCATACTCGGAAGCAAGGACGAGCTGGAAGTGGTCGGTCTTGTAAACTAGTGTTCGTAATGGAGAATTAATATGCGCGGCGTGGCAAATTATGAAATCTCGAAATGCAGCGCACAATTCTCTTCTTTTTAATGGGATAATAATGAAGCTGTTTTGCTGGTGATACTGATGTATTTGCAGTTGCGTGGAGTGGCAAACTAATTTTCAAAGGCTTTTTTTTTTCTAGTGATATCAAGAATAATATTATTATGCTTGTTTTTTTTTTGTTTTTTTTGGTGCAAGTTACCACAACACCATTATCCCGTAGTTTTTAAGATCAAAGATGCAACTATGTTGGTGTCCCTTGTTAATTTTTCATTGTATTTTTAAAATGTAACTGTCTACTCCCAAACTGTCATTTGAAGTAAAACACATAGCCAAGTATTATTCTCCACAATTCTTTTATTGTGCATTAAATAAAGAAAACAAATAAAAGTAGACATGCTATCTGCCAATAGAACTTAACCAAAAAATGCATTCTATGCATCCAAAAATATAGAAAATATACCAAATCAAATCATTATTTAACCAAAAAATAAAATAAAAGCCTGAAAAAACATGCATGTGTCCTGCTTCTTAATATAGTGGCTCACCAATGTCAAGAGTTGGTGAAATCAGGGGTCCGTCATCTGGAGATAAATCCAAAAATCATCTGGATTATTCTCCTGGAGCTCCCGCAGCAAAGGCATATGACATACATGGTCACGATTAATAAAGTAACCAATTTTCGGTCCAAGAAATCCTCCTCCTCCTCCTGTTCCTGGACTGGACTTGGGTCAAAGCACTAACTCCAAGGCCAATGATAAATAACACGTTATCTCCTCCGATTCCACAACATGGCTGGTTGACGAACAGCCGTTCAGAAACAAACTGAAAAGCGTGAAATGAAAAGCACGAAATGAAAAGCACAAATCAACACTCAAACTTCTACTAACACAAAATTAGTAGAATGAGCCCAAAGGGTGGCGCTAAAGATCTGAAAAACCACTTAGTATGTCACTACGCTCATGTTTGTTGGACGACAATTGTGTGACATTTGTATGCAAGACAAGTTATGGGCCAACACCCTTCGGATAAAAGTCATCGGTATTGTCTGCGGAAAATCCGATCATGTGTATGAGGCTTAAGACCTATTGTACGCAGTAATCAGCACTCATTACAAAACTGGCCTGATAAAAACCCCTTTCTTCTTCCAGACTACAAGTCTTGGTAAGGACACTTTTGCTGAGGGGTGTGACATAGAGTACTGCAGTGTAAGAGCTTTACGAATCATTTTCACTGAGAGAAATTAATATAATAGGGCTTCAAGCTCACTATATAGTTTTACATTTGTCACTACGATTTACTAAATACATATTATTTTAATGTTTAAGTTGTATTTAGTATATAGAGGTCAATTCACATTCATTACAGATGTATTAACCCCTAAAATGTTGCTAGATTCTGACCGCTAGTATTTGTAAGGTTCTGTAAGGTGCAGGTTAAGGGCAGTAAAAAGGTCAATTTAAAAAAAAACAGTTTGTAAAAGTGTATTTTTGGAAGAAAAAAATACTTTTGGTTTCTTTATGAATAGACACTCACAATGGTTATAATGTCTGTCCAGCCACATTTTTATTTTTTTTGTTTTGGATAGTGTGGGAAAAATAAACCCAGTCTAGTCTTTATTTATCTAGGGCTCTATTAGGGAGGGAGAGATTTTCCCTCACTTACTGTGTCATTGACAATTGTTTCTCCAGACAGGATGTGAAGAACGATCTGCAACAGGGGCATAGGCAGAAATATATAAAAAATCTAAAAGGGGTACCATCCTTCCCCTATTATACAGATGAATAAAGAGTTTTAATTACTGTTTGTGTACCTGTTGCACATTTCCCCTCACCTTCTGCCTGGTGCTACTGTTGTCAGTGGACCATTTACTCTACACTGCGCTCCCCTGCAACACACAATAAAATAATGCACGCTATATTTTGTTCACAGAACACATACAGGACACCATACTTCGTGCAGCTGTGCATTGCAGCACATGTGCATTATGGAGGTGTGTTGGGGGTGCCAATTAAAATGAATGACATAGCAGCACCATCGCACAGAACTGTAGTATGAAGGAAATAGCAAGGATATAGAAAGGAAAATAGTACGTTTTGGATCAATGTACAATTTAAAACTGAACACTGGGCAAGCAGCTAAAGAAAAAGATGAAATACATATCCATCTAGTTTGAAGATTTACACAGCTTGGCCACACAACAAATCCATTTTTAACAGCGTAGAAGATCTGATTTTTTTTTCTTTTGCTGCAGTTCAGTAACACTTATAGGTCAACTTGTCACCTTGTGATTGGATAGTAGTGAAAACTGAAACAGGGAACTGGTGAGCTCATCTCTCTGCCTCTCTACACTTTCCTCCTATCAGCATGCTCATTGCACTGCTGCAATACAGATTGACTCTTTGTACTGCTTCTTCCTCCCCAAACCTGAGCTGTGCTGTACAGGGACTTTCGGAGACTAATACCCAGTGAAATGCAGGTATTTACACCGCTTGCATTAAAAAATACATTTAATGATATATTAAAGCCCAACTCTAGCACAATAAAAAAATGAAATGCTTGTTTATATCTAGGGATGCTAGAATAAGGAAAAATACTTACCTTATTCTGCACTCCAGCAGGGTCCCTCCAGCTGTGTGACTGCTCTCATACAGCCTACTCTCCAAAGCACTGCCAGTTGCATGCTTGCCACCTCCACATACAACACAGGCTTTAGCCCTGCATTGTATGTAATGATGCTAAGAGACCGTCCACCATCCAAAGCTTTAGGGAGAAGAGGGCAGCCCCAGGGCAGGGGATACAGTAAGTAATAATGCCCTGCATTTTATGCAATGATGCTAAAAGACCGTCCACTGTCCAAAGCTTTAGGGAGACAAGGGCAGCGCCAGGGCAGGGGATACGGTAAGTAATAATGTTCTGCATTGTATGCAATGATGCTAAGATACCGTCCACCATCCAGTGCTTTAGGGAGAAGAGGGCAGCGCCAGGGCAGGGGATAGGGTAAGCAATAATGCCTGCTTCTGTACCCTTTAGACATAATAAGCATAATAACCCTTGTATTGCGGGATTGCCCCATTTGTGTCTTTATATTTGCCTGAAATTCAGCTTTAAATAACAATTTGCTACAAAAAAATAATGATTCCATATCTATACAACATTTTTCTATTCCAGTTGATCGTCTGGAGAAAATGATTTTTAGATAAAATAAAAATGCCAATAAAATAACTCGTGGCAGCTTAGTGAATTGACTTCAAAGTATTGGAAGGTTATCTGGCAATCTCTAGAATCTCTCTGCTTTCTTCATGGAAATTTGAAGTTTAACCTAGTGTGAAATTATTTGCTTTCTTTATATATACAGTATATTTTTAAATGGGTCCAGTGACTGGCTTTCTGCCCAGATGCTTATAATTTACCCAATTCCCTTTCAGCAAATCTTCTTGATAACATGCTGCTGAGAAGCTCCGGAAAGCTCAATGTGGACAGCAGAAAGGAGGATACTGAGAGCACAGCACCCGCCCCGCCACAGAAGTTGTTGTCATGTTACTGTCATCACCATTGCCCAGAGGACTCATACAACAATACCTGCTGGTTGGTATACATTACAGTAGTTGCCATTTAGCCACCATGTATCATGTTTTTATTGTGTTTGCTAACATGAGTGGGCCTCTTTCTATTTTTATTTAATAAATGAATTATAATAAGTGATTGCATTAAATGCATTTCAATATGCACAACTATATTTTCTTTTCCTTTATTGAGATCAATTTTCCTTTTTTTGGTTTTAAAGACAACTTCACTTTCACTACAAAAAAAATATCACAGCACGCAGAACATTGTTACACTGGCCATTTTATGATTTGATGTAATTAGAAATTAGCTTTCTATCCCATTTTGCTGCCAGCTATTATATTAAAACTGCCAAAAAACGAAATGACACAGTCTTGGCACATTAGGGTACACTTCTTTCCTGCTTTGCTTGGTAATTGATCTTATAATAATCTGCACAACCATCAAGCTTCAGGCTTCCCCTTTAAAATTTTAATACTTTTCAGAGAGCCTTCCAGACTAAAAGGATGCAAAGCCTGCAACTTCTCTTAATATAACACTGAGACTGTTGAACTGTGTTTAGGTACACTAGACTCTTCCACTTAGCAGTCAATCTGGCAAAGCTTACATTAATATCTCCAGAACAAAAAAAGTAAAAATTTGCAAAAGTTTGGTAAAATACTTGCAATATAAAGGTCCATCTGAATGAAGATGACATTTTTTTCCTCAACAAAACTTTGTTGGGGGACAGCTCCATGAAGGGGTGGTGTAGTACATGTAACTGTCTTGTGCACCGATTTCGGCCAGTCAGGAAGTTTAATTTCTGATATGTTTGCATTTGGGGTCCCTTTTGTGGTGTTAAGGGTAAATGGATCTTTATACTTCTAGTAAGCCTAAAAGCAAGATAATTCTGATATGCTCTTATGACTACTGTATATTGCACTTTTATCTGAATTATGATGGGTTACAGTTACTAATGTTTAATTGAACATGTGAGGGAAGAAACTTGGCAGGGTCAGAGTGAAGGTCAGTAGCTGAAAATATTGAGGGTATTTGATTATCAGAATAGCCAGGCAACTAGCATTTTAAGAAAGATAGATCAGTAATGGAAGCCTACATACTACTTAAGTACAGGTTTCCTTTAAGGTATGCAAATTAAAGGGTGGTAAAGGCACATGTTGCTTTCACATACTAAAACTAGCCAAATGCATTTGAGCAGCAGGTGCCTTGTGTACTTCTACAATATTTACATGCTTATTTTGTATTATGACAAAAAACGCAAAATTATAATTTTTAGCTGTACTGTTCGCTGGCATAAAGTAATGGTCATTTACATTGTGTGTAAGCAGTACCTATGTTATTTCATAAATACCTCTGTCCATACCTCTGTAAATCACACCAACTACAGCCAATATTAGTGCTCATCATGGAACGGGCAGGGCAGTGTTGGTTTTACAGCTACAGTTGCCTTAAGAAAGCAGAGTTACGCATTTTCAATACTCTGGGATATCAGCCAAGTCTGGCTTTAGTCCATCTCTAGTGATCTGTGCCATGTGGAAACCTACCCTAATACCAAATAGAAAGTTCTCACAGTGTTTTACAGGGTGTTAACATCATTATTAATGGAGAAAACTTGAAAGATTGTTTCAAATGGGATTATTGTTGGACATAAAAATGTAGGCAGAGAGGAAAAGCGATGTATCTTTTTCAGAAAGACCAAAGAGAATATGTGAGCTCTACAGCTGCCAGTGAATAGAATATACCCTTCTCTGCTGTCACTCAACGGCTTGCTGCTCTGTGTACACCTGGTATGTCCTTGCTCCTATATAGACTTTAAAACAGAGATTATTTACAAAGGAAAGGGATGCATTATAGCCAATCAGACTTAATTGGCTTCCTTGTTTGATTACAGTAAACTAAACTCTAACTGGTTGTATGAGAGTAGTGACTTCAAACATCTTGTTAGTTATGTACCTCCTATGTATTGTCCTAGTAGTACTTATTGCTAGAATGTAATATTTTCTGATAGAGATCAGCTAAGGTAAACCCTGGAAAGAGTGATATCTGCAAAGCTTTCTTTCTATTTACTTCACATCACTGAGACAGGAAGAAAATGTACATTTCTCAAATGGGACATGGACAGCAAAAAAAAAAATAAGACAGATCTCGTCTTCAGAGTGGAATGCTGGCCATACATTGTAAATTTCTCTTGTTTAGCCCTGTGAACAGAATGGATAAAGAAATCTCTCCTGCTCCCACACCCATGGCTGTCAAAATACTTGAAGAGTTGCTGCATATAATTCTATACAGCCTCTGTTCATCCTACAATTTTCCCCTGGCTCCTTCGATTTTCAGATGGAAGGATATTGGAGGAGGAGGGGGAACAGGATCACCAACTGCTCAAATTGTGTTTGGTTCGTTGGAAACTGACTGAAATTCAGTCCATATATGGCCAGCTTATCTCATAGTAAAATAGAAAAAAAAACATATACAGTACATCTCTGCAATGCATGAACATGTCCCCTTGATTTTAACCCTTGAAAGACCCTACATATACACAAAATTACTTGTTGATCTGCCAGAAATGCACTCAGCTCCTATATGCTGTTGGGGGCTAACAACACACACAATATTTGCCGGATGTGGTGTTGATTTAATAAACCTTGAGAGTGCAAAATCTGATGCAGCTCTGCATAAAAACCAATCAGCTGCCAGGTTTTTTGACAAAGCTTAATTGAACAAGTTAGAAGCTGATTGGCTAACATGCACAGCTGCACCAGATTTTGGAATCTGCAGTTTTAGTAAATCAACCCCTGTGTGTTGTCAGCCCTTCCCAGTTATATTCTGCTAAACTACCTAGACTCACCTACTCTCCAAATTCTACAACATACATAGGGTTATCATAATGTAGTCGAAAGATGACAAATGGGGTGCCTAATTACTCTCCTTGAAACAACAACAGAATTGTGGATAAGGCTGCTTTCAGATTGGGTGGATTCCATTGGGATCAGCAAGGGATCAGCTCACAGATCTCCTGCTGTTTGCAAGGAATCCACCCTATTTGAAAGGGGCCTTATAAGTGCAGTGTGGGCGGAAAACACATTTGTGTCCGTTCAGTACCTGCAGAGCGAACACAGGCAGAGCCCACTCTGCTCTATGGGCAGCTTGGAGTAAACGCACCCCGCTGTCTGTTTACACTTGGCTACCTCTGATTCACTCCACCTAAATGACAGGGTCCTCTCCCGTTTTTTTTGGGAGACCTGATCGAATCTGGATGTAGGCAGATATAAACAAACACAAGTCTGTTTAAACCCGACTGTCCATAAGAATGAATGAATCTTCCAATTAGGTCTGCCTGAAAAAACTCTCAGGCAGACCTAATTGGAGCATCTGAAAGGGGCCTAAGGCAAAGGAGAGCTCTGAATTGTTTCCTATTATTGAGCAGATATTACAAAACACTTTCACTGGTATATTGAACTGACCAAATAAGAGAAGTTTATTGTTAGGGTTTACATACATTTTAAGGTTCAGTCACACTCTATAAAGTTTGCAAAGGAGGAGGAGGCCACAGATGTCTTGTGTTGGCATATAAATTCTGAAGAAGGATGTTACATACGTACCATATACTCCCTCTTACTAAAAACCATAATTGAAGAGATTTTTTTAGTTTACTGTCAGTTTAGTGTTTACACCTGTTGCTTGTAAATTCTTTTGTTGCATTAAGCCTGCCCTGGAAAAAACATGTTATGCAACAGTAAATGACAGGGACAGTGGAAGTTACCTGTGTTTTTCCACCTGCTGTTGCCTGCACCTTTATATAAAAAAATAAACACGAGCTGCACAAATTAATAGTCTGCGTACCTACAAGTCCCTTTAAATTACATCATTGATGAACCATTCCTTTAATACACTAGGTCCATATAGCTTTAAACAGCTTAACTCCAGCCATTCTTTCTTTTTGCTTTAGGTAGACTAGATAATGGGTAGTGTCCCCACTAGAAAGAATTCCCCCTCATTTCCTCTCCTGCTGACAGGGTTTGAGAGGGAATATTAATGACAGGAAATCACTCCAGTGTGGACAGTAACAAAAACACTTTCTTCAGAGAGCAGAAAAGGTTAGAACCTGTAAGGGTGTTTATTGATCTCTGTGCTTTCCTGCTGTGGCAATTCCTGTCCCCCTCATTTCTTGTTATGGTGTCATTAGGGTGAAAAGTAGGAGGAATTGTGAACAGGTTCTGAGCCTCTCGAGCAGAAATAATCTTTAATTCTGGCCACACCTGCATTAGCTGTGGTGAGCCCCAAATTGACTTGTATAGGGTCATACTCATGACATCTTCAGTCATAAATTCTGCTCTATACATGGCTTTGAAAGTGCACCGTGCAAGTGAGGGCAGAACTACAGAGGATCCTGCCAAAGAGCTTGTATACATCAGAGAAAGAAAGTAAGGTAAGACACATAAGCTGCTTGATGGGGGGGGTTATTGTAGAGTAGTATAGAGAGGGTTAGGAAAAGGGGGGTAGCATTAGTTTTGTTAAAAGTACAGCTTTACTTTAAAGTGATATATCCTGCTCTGTGCATGGATATTGCCCAGCACAGTCTGCTTTTTTTTCAGTCAGTGGCCAGACCCATCCAGCAGCCTTTGCCACAAAACTGGTAGTGTTATATAAAATATAAATTACAGTGATAGTATGGAAGACAACTACTCTTTTTTTCCATTAACAAATCTGGGTACTGACTGGTAATGGTACTGCTGACTGGTTCTGCTAAGCAAAACAATGCTTTTGATAGTTTGGATTAATTGTTGCGTTGTTGGCCGTATTTACTTAAGCAACGTTGCCACTCTCCATATGTTTGTTGTCTGCAAGCAGGTGATAAAAAGGACAGCTGGGCTTCATGAGACTAGGAACACCAATTCTGACATGCACACCTGTCCTATAAGGTCAAAATTAAGCTACACATGCGTCTAAAATAGAGAGTATTTAGTATAGTAGTATACCTGCAAAGGGGAGCAAGGAGTTTTCTTTGTTATCAGCAGAGAAGAGATAAAAGTTGGACAAAAATTTTGGATCTAGCTTATGGATCCATGTTGTCCTGCGTATGGCTCCATGGGATTATTGACATGCTGGGTAACCAGAGTTTAAATATGTATTAGTTTCATAACTATACATCATGCTGTGTGAATAGTATGAACAGGTAGGAAGTATACAAGTCAAACATGCCCCATGTATGCTTCCCAAACTGCAGCTTTACTGTTACAAAAAAAAATATCCTATAGAGTTTAGATACGAATCGGCGGTAAAATGGCGGTAAAATGGCGCTATTTTTAGTGATGTTTTACTGTCGGATTTGCGGCGCATTTCGGCCGCTGGCAGGGTGCTTTTACCCCTCGCTAGCAGCCGAGAAAGGGTTAAAACCACCCGCAATATGCCGCAATATCGGCGTTTTGCCGGCGGTACTGCAGCGCTGCCCCATTGATTTCAATGGTTGCAGCAGTGAAGGAGCGGTAAACACACTGCTCCTTCCCCGCTCCAAAGAAGCTGCTGGCAGGACTTTTCCTGAAGTCCTGCCAGCTCACTGCTCCAGTGTGAAAGCCCTCGGGCTTTCACACTGGAGACAATGGAGCAGCAGTTTGAGGGCGGATTGCAGCCGTTATTTCTAACGCTATAGCGCCTGCAAAACGCCATTGGTGTGAAAGGGGTCTAAAGCAAAATGGTTAAAATTATTCACAGGGCAGGGGATAAGGGGAAAAGTATTGGCACCTTTTGCAGCAACAACTGTCTTAGGGGGGCTTCCTCTCACGTTGGGAGACTTCCTCTTCCTTGCATCTCTGGGAAGGGAAATAAAAAGGACGTTTCCCCAACAGCACACAGACAGGAAAAAAAAAAGAACCTCTCTGTAAGTTTGGGTTATACATACTGATTATAAACAGTCAGTGTTATAACTAAGGAAACAAGAGAGTGACTATGAAAGTGTTATGCAAGTGTCCCTTTTATGCAGAGATTTATTGGGGAAGAGTCTTTTTTTTCTGCATGTTCTGCTGAAGAACATTGTGTCAGGATTATGTTGGCTTCGGAAATGTACTTTATTTCATGCATTTATTTTTAAGCGGAAAGATTTTCACCTTCTTTTCATTTAGGCCCCTTTCACACTGGGGCGGTGAGCCGCGGTGACGGTAAAGCAGCGCTATATTTAGCGTGCTTTACCGTCGTTTTAACCGCGGTATTCGGCCGCTCGCGGTGCGGTTTTAACCCCTGCGAGCGGCCGAAAAGGGGTTAAACACCCCCCGCAGAGCGCCGCCGTAGCGGCGCTTTGCGGCGGTGTTGCCGCGGTTTCACTGCGGTGTCCCATTCTATTCAATGGGAAGGAGCGGTATAGGAGCGGTGAACACATCGCTCCTATCCCGCTCCAAAGATGCTGCTAGCAGGACTTTTTTTGTCATCCTGCTAGCGCACCGCTCCAGTGTGAAAGCCCGCCGGCTTTCACACTGGAGTTAAAAGGGGCAGGATTTTTTCATGCGGTGAACAGGTGCTATTTTTAGCGCTGCACCGCATGAAAAACGCCCCGGTGTGAAAGGGGCCTAAAGTTTATGCATAGCCACAACATTTTCTTCTTTATTTATATAGAGTAGAGAAGGATTAAAGCTTCAGTTTTTCTTGCTGTCTGCATCCCTACTAAGTAGATACACCCCTCTATTTGACACAAGAACAAGAAGTGAACGGTAACGCTTACAACGAGGACAGCTGTTTAGGTGGCAACTGTCTAATATGAGAATTTCTCTTCTTTTCTGAAAAAGAAGTGAATGTAAATCACCCCAACAGGACACAGGTACAAAAACCTAAAAAGAGGGGTTTTAACTCTTGGCTACCTTTTTCCAAGATACTCTATTTACTATACATGCATTTAAAATTACTTGAAAAGTACACTGTGCAGTTTTGTTTTTTTATAGCATCAGTGAATTCCACAGATAGATTTTTTACAACAATGTTCCAAATCAGTGGGTCATATGCGCTTCTCAACATACATTTTTTATGCTGTTGGCTGCCTCTTAGCAGGTTATCAGCATTAAAACCCTATCTAGTCCGGACATTATTATTATTATTATTATTATTATTAATAATAATAATAATAATGATAATAATAACCATAATAATATTAATAAATATTTTATTATCAGTATTTTTAAAGATACTTTGCTTGTAATAAGGATTAAAAAAAACCTTAAAAAAATTAGGGTACACTCGTTCGTTTTCATTACATTCTATTTCTTTCTATTATTTTTTCTTTATCAATCCTCACAAGTATGCAGACTTCCGGTCTGGTTGGGGGAGGATCTTCTTTTATCATTATACATTGTGTGTAGTAACTAGTTTGTGTCCCAATGCTTTCAGAAGGAGGATATACACCTTCATTTTCTGCTACCCATAACTTTTTTTTAGCATTATACACGGTTCGAATTTCGAAAGAATTTTCTTTCGAAAATCGTATCTAAGAGTTTTCGAATGAATTTCACACCATTAGTGAGCTGCAGCAACAGCCGATTTTCGTTCGGAAATCAAATTTGAGGAATCGGACATGTTGGAAATTTTTTGAAAAACGACCGATTTTCTATTCAATGATGGGATAATCGTGCGAGAAATGTAATAAGAAATGTAAATAAGAAAATAAAATTTACGGAGAGAAAAGAAGATTCCTGGCCAAGAAAATTATTTTCTGTAGCAACATGAGGTGAAATTGAAGGCTTGGTCGGCTGAATTTCGAAAATCAATAGTGGCACCATCGGATCACAAAAAAAACGAACTTTCTGATTTTGAAAAGAAAATTCGTTCAAAATTCGACCATGTATGGCCTGCATAAGTTTGACTTATTTTCCAAATATAGTGTGTGTTGAAAATTCTTGCTATAAAGTAAAGTTGTATTCCATTTCACACTGTTAGTAGGAAGAAAGATAAAAATGCAGATAGTGTAAAGAACTGCAGTGGCGTATTGTGTATGTTTAAATAATTAAACTTAAGTTATGTTTTCCTGCCTTCTACAGGACAGACGGATACTGCTTCACGATTATAGAAGAAGATGAATCGGGGCTCCCTGTGATTACCTCTGGCTGCTTAGGATTAGAGGGCTCTGATTTTCAATGCAGAGTAAGTTGGTGACTGCTTACAATAGCCACCAGTGTTCAGGTGACAATGTTCCTTCTAAAAATCCTTCCAAAAAAGCATTGTCTGACCACCTGTAAAACCTTAGTAAACAGATACCTTGCAGCCAAAATGGCAACCTGCACTTAATTATTATTAGTAAGTAGATACTATTTCATTTGGTGCTTGTGGATAAAGACTGACTTCCATATGATCTCTGTTTGTAACAGCATTGAGTGGACAACAAAGAGGCGTTCTGTTGCACAGCTGCACATCTGAGTAACTGAAGAGATTTGTGAGCCATGATTAAAACTCTCTTCTGCTAGAAAGGGACATGCAACAAGTTTCTAGCCCTTAGCATAAAAAAGATAATCATTGCAGGAGATAATAAGGACATCTGTGTTTCTGACATCCTCTGGAATGTGTTCATATAAGGCATCCAATTCATATTTGATAATAAGAATTATGTGCGCTTTTGACCTTATTGTATTTCAGTTATGAATTTAATGAATGATAGATTATGCTAAACTTGCTCCTTTTGTGTCGTTTGCCACACCCTGAGCTAGATCATCCTTTATTTCCCAGATGGCTTTTATTAGGGCCTGTGTGGTCAAGGAAGGAATGCATGTAGTGTAGCTTGCAAGCTCTTACACAGTTCCTTCATTGGATGTTCTCAACAACAATGCTTACAGGACAGTGTGAACTAAGCATTATGTTAATGTGCAAATAGTGAATGCCTGTCGTCTTTTATTTCCGAATGGAATAGTAGAGCCACGAAATATATTTCATATATAAGGTTAAATAGTATGTTTTCTTAGTATACCCTAGTTTGACAATAATTTGTAATATATATATATATATATATATATATATATATATATATATATATATACAAAAGCCTGTGATATTGGTAACACTTAACTGTGGCAAAATTAGACTTAGACTAGAACTAGACAAGGGTGCACTTCCCTACGCACCAAAAGGCAGCTTAACTAATACTTAAAGTGGTGTTGCCACCAAAAAAAAAAAAAGTGCTTAAAAATCATAAAAAAACATTTTAAAAAAATAATTGGAAAAAAAAAAATTTTTACTCACCTCTAAATGCCTGTTGCTAGGGGGTCCCTCGTAGTCTGCCACCTTCAGTGCCCGTGCACTGACATCACTTCCCCTCGGCGCCGTACAGTCATCTGGGACCTGTCACGTGTCCCAGATGACTGAGCGTCGTATCACGGCGCATGGTGCCGCTCGCGCAGTGGGTGCCCAGCTGCAGCCGGGTGCCCACAGTAAGATTGCCGGCGCCGCGAGCGGACCGGGGAAAGAGGGGGGGGCTTCGTTCCCCTGCATCGCTGGACCCTGGGACAGGTAAGTGTCCGATTATTAAAAGTCAGCAGCTGCAGTATTTGTAGCTGCTGACTTTTAAAAAAATAGTTTTAGGGGGCACACCTCTTTAACCTTTATTGTAAATCATAAAAAGTATGTAAATGACCATAACAGGTATACCTATAGGAGGAGGTCAATGCCATTCTATATAAAAAAAGGTTTGGGTGATTTGATTTTGGGAGCACCTTCTGATTTTATTTTCATTTATGTTCACATGATTTAATTGATTCAATTTTTGTCCTGACACATTCTTTACCCCCTCCCCTCCATTTTTCTTTTTTGTGGGGTGAGATATGCCTTGTGTCAATGTAGTCTTGATTAAGAGAGAAGATTTTTTGTGGAAATGGTGATATATGGGGCTCATCCATCAGTGGTTATTTGTGTCCACATGGATGAGTGTACCCGTATCGCATATCTGAGAGATAGATAATTTCATAGGGCAGATGATAGATAGCCCATATCTTCAGTAAGACAGTATTTACTAGCATACCTTCTCTTTTTATGTTCATCAAATTTTTATATGTGGCCAATAGATGGGAGGAGAGCCAGATATACCCCCATCTCTTGATACCAGGTGGTGTTGGTGAGTAGACCTTTAATTTACGCATCCTCTAATACAGCCCGGAGCCTTTATATTGAATATAGGAGGAAATTATAACCCTCATATTGTCTATATGTATATATTTAAGAGACGTTTTCACCATTTAAACTTGGTAGATGTTAATATTACCATATAGAGATAGAACGTTGATTTTTATATATAAGGGCATTGACCTCATCCTATAGGTAAACCTGTTATGGTCATTTACATATTATAATTTTTTTGTTTTTTTACGCTGCTGCATACGATATTACTTATTGCTTTTTTTTATAATCCAGTGTTTTTTCATTTTTTTCATGGACATATTATTAGATTAATGCACTGGCAGAACTATTGCAATTGTCTGTAGCTCTAAACTTTTAAGTTGGCCATATGCATTAAGATGTCAGAGAAACCTGTGTTGTAAGAACTATCGAGGCTGCTATTACTGAACCTCTGAAAATGCTTGTTGCTTCATTATCTGTGGCTGCAATACTTTCTGAGCCAATGACAAAGAACAAAAGCAGATTAGACAGTGAGAGTGAAGTCCGAACTCCTGCTCTGCAGACTTGTTTCAGGTCATTGACCCAGAAAGTAATGAAGCTACTCTGAGCTTGAGAAAGAGTCATATGAGGACCCCAGATGTTGGAAAATTATGGCATTTTTTTATCGGCGGTATTGATTTTTGCTGCAATAATAAAATAACTACTAATAATGACTGCTCGATTTAGATTTTAGAATTTGTTAAAAAGTACGTTGTACTTGCAATTTTTTTAATTACCGGTATATGTAGACTGGTTTCCTTGTTGTATTTGTAGGGAATATCAATTTGCATGGGACTTATATTAACAGAGGTGTGTGGCTTAATTACTCTAAATGTAATGAAGCTACTGGGTCAGCATGATGACTTGGCGGCTAGCATTTTCAGAAGGTAAGGTCAGCAATAACAGACAGCACATTCTTTAAGTACAGGTTTATTTTAAATGTATCAGGTTCAGTAAATTTACCAACAGGTGTGAAATAGACTATCCAGTTTGCAGCATAATGGCATTCAAATTAAATGATTCTGGGTAAATGGTTTCAGTTAAAATTAAACAAAACTATATCTGAGGTCCACAAACCCAAAATGCAATTAAATCATTTTTTAATATTCAAAGCAAACTTGCCCATCCATGTCTCCATGCTTAATTTTGTCGAGAAATCGCTTTGAGGGTCCATGCACAGCAGTTTTGTGTTTTCTTGTAGAAGTAGCTCATTTTTATCCTATGTGTCCATGCGCATTAGGACGATTATAGGCAAATTTTAAGCTCGATGTTTAGAGGCACAAAAACCCTTCTGGTTTGCATTTTTTTTATTGGAGCATTCCCGGCAGAAAAAAACATTCCTAAGCTCTCCTAAACTCCTGTACAAAAACACTCTATATAAGTGTTTTTTTTTTTTCTGCCAAGGAACTGGCGTTTTTTTTAAGCCAAGGGTACATGGAGCCTGAAATACACCACCTAGCATTTTTAGCCATGGCCATCTTGAGTAAGGGCAGATAATTCATATAGCATTTATTTCCTGGAATTCATCTGTCCTTAGGCATGCAGGCAGGGGGGCATGCTTAGCTGTGAAAGCCCCTCCTCATCTTTTCCAGATGCAAGAAAAATTGCCCATGAAGACTAATGGTCTAGACCAGAAACCAGGAAGCAACTGAAGAAATGTAAAAAAAAAAGATTAAAACAAGTAAATATAATATACCTTCGCATCTATTTACTAATTCTAGCAGCATAATGATTAAAATAGTTAATATTGATTAAGAGAGTTTAGTTCCCCTTTATTTCAAATCTTACTGGTTTTGGTTTGTGTTACCCTTGCACTGGCAACTGGAGGCCTACTTCTGGTTCAGGATACATTTAAAGGAAGTTTTCATTCAAATTGTTCTTTGTTTTTCTGGACATGTTCAATTACAGTTGAAATGATAATGTTGTTATGGACAGGCAAGGATTTGACCAATCTTGATCAAAGACTCAGTAAAAATCTCCAAAGTGTCATTAGTCGGATCACATGTACCAATATAAAAGTATACAGGCATCTCAAAATAAAAAATAAAAAACTATCAATTGAGTTTTTAGTGTGATAATGTGCTGTGATATATAGGATGTTGAGAACAAAAAAACAGAAGAAACATCACAGTAAAAGTGCTTTAGAGGGACATCAAACTAAAACCTGTCACTAGATAATGCTGGCTCCACACTAAGGCCAATGTTATGATAGGGGTTATTTAGGGGTTATTTTATAGTTATTTTTTCAAAATGATATTTTTCTGTACAACTTACTAAGGAATTACAACAACTATGGTTATGGTACTTTGTTGCATTCATTTTACATCCAGTCAAAAATCTTTTTCTTACAACTGAATTACATGTGTCTTTCTAGTCTTCTTGTTTCTTACTGTGTGTTTTGGTTTGTGTTAGGACACACCTATTCCACATCAGAGAAGGTCTATCGAATGTTGCACAGATGAAGACTTTTGTAACAGAGATCTTCATCCTACCTTGCCACCCCTCAAAAACAAAGGTATTTTAATAGAGTTATGATTGATTTAAACATGTGAATATTATTATTTTTTGAGCATGAGCATGGCAGGTAATGGATTGTCAGATATTGTAAAGAGTGGTGTCAGTTTTGTGTAGGTTTGATGTGCATTCATTAATAATGGTAGATGTCACATTGTAATTACTGGAAGAATATCTATATTATTAAACTTTCTGAGATTATTTTAAGAAATCATTCATTTTGGGTTGAAATTTCAGTCCACTGTTCTTGTTGTTAGTTTAATAGAATAGATCACAGCCCACTTATTTCAGTCTTAACGCAACATGCCCTATGTTCTATTTGTTCAGTTCACACCACTATGCTGCATGGTGCTCTCACATAAAATAGGACATGCACTACTTTTTCCACCACGGCATGTTGCAATGCACTATATACCATGTTGCAACATGCTGCAGTGAATAAAGAATGAAATGTCATTCTGACATTTCAATAAAGTTAAAGCAAAAAAGAATATAAATAGTGTAATGCATTGAACAAAGCACATGATGCCGCCCTGCTCACAGTGCATATCTATGGCTGAGCATGTTAGCCTGGGGCTAGTGTGAACCAGCCCTTGTACTTGTACTGACTGCTCACATTCAGAATGTCTACTGAATAATGAATTTGTTATGCACACAGTTCACAAGAACTTTAAGAAATGCACATTGAAGTAGGACTCAGGGGCTGTCTCCTTTTGAATGTTCATTCCTTGAAGTTAATTGTGGGGGTTATTTACTAAAACTGGAGAGTGCAAAATCTGGTGCAACTCTGAATTGAAACCAATCAGCTTTCATGTTTTATTGCCAAAGCTTAAGTGAACAAACTGAAGTTAGAAGCCGATTGGCTACCATGTACAACTGCACTAGATTCTGAGTGCACCAGCTTTAGTAAATCTCCCCCACAGTGACAATAATTCAAGGTAAGGTCTAGATAATTTATTTTAACAACTATATTTTTCAAATAAAATATTCAGATTTAGACAATAATCATCTATGACAGAAGTAAGACCAGTTTTTGATTATTTGAGAATAATTTGACAGGTTTGTAGACAGGGAGGAATTCAAGAGAATGTGCTCAAATATTATCCTGCCCATAATGTATTAGAAACAAAACATGTTATAAGGATAGCATCATCGATAATACAAAACAAAGAGTTTGAAAAATATAGTGCTTCTTAAAATCAAGGTAGGAAAAATAAGCTCAAAAGCTCCTAACAATAAATAACAGTAGGTATTTGTCAGATTACACTAAAATAGAGCAAGCTGAAATCTGATTGATTGTTATAGGCCACTGCACATCTTTGCACAGTTATATTAGAAAAGCCTTATAAAGCTTTCTATCTTGTATTGATTGAATACGAACTAAGCAAGTGACTAAAGGCTTAGGGCTCTTTCACACAGGCAGACTCTGGCAGGGGATCTGCCTGCTCAGTAGGGGACCTGTCCGCTGATCCCCTTTGAGCAGGCAAATGACAGGTCCATGTCCACTCCGCTTATGCTGCATGGTTATCTTACTATCTGCTTTTACACACAATGATTTCAACCAAATTAAACATACGGTATATTCCATTATGTAATTACCAACATCAAGATTAAAAATAAATATGAAAAAGTAAACTGTCAAAGTGACAAAAATAATGAAGGTGTCCTCATTCATGTTTATAATACTTATATCGATTCGCTTTATGCATTGAGTACGGTATCCAGCTTTTCTCCTGATAAAAAATTCCTTTGGGGTTCCACCACTACCCTGTAAGGCTTAATTGCTCCTTTAGTCCAGGGTAAGTTTAAAGCCCCATACACACTATCAGATTATCTGCAGAATTTTGTCTTCAGATTTACCAAAACCATGTAGTGCAAGGGCCTGCCTGATTGCATACAAATTGAAAATCTTAAGGTTTGACCTCATATTATATGGTTTTGGTAAATCTGAAGACAAAAGTCTGCAGATAATCTAATAGTGTGTATGGGGTCTTAAGCTGAGGAATGCTTACATTATTCCTCACTCCCTCAGGCTTCTATCCCCACCTTATGACCAGTCCCACAAAGCAACTTCCCTTTGACCCATTTGTACTTGCACCTCTGACATCCTAGCTTACAATGGAGAATTAGTGGCCTGTAGGTACATGAGGACTTTGAAGCCCTGTCCACAAACCAGAGGAGAGAGCTGGCTGCCAGACGAATGAGGAATAAGGTAAGTATTCATCTACTTGAAAAGTCCCCTAGACTAAACAAGCAGTTTTCCATTTCTATGTGTGGGGGAGGGTAGCTCAATATAGTAAATTGTTTGCCTAGCTGGAGTTCAGCTTTAAACCTTGTCAATGACAATATAGCTTTAACTGGCATTTTTCAAGATGTTCTGATGGCAGATCAAAGCACAGGCCAGCCAAAAAAGGTCTGGGGATATCACAGAAAATGTTGAATAAACACCTTGTGTGTATTTTCTGAATGTTTTTTCATTGTTTTTATTGATTTCTTATTGACTTGTACTGTTAGTGCCAATGCAGTCAGGAGTCCAAAAAATATACAAATGATGTTTTTATTCACACAAACCAATGCTAGCTATTTCATAAGCATTTATGTGTACACAGATGGACATTAAATTATAGCTATTGGCACGGGTGCTTTTTGAGCTTTGCTGAAGCAAATGACACCCTATGCTTAGACCTTTATTGTAATACTAGCATCTTTCAAAAAATCTTTGGATGAAATGTATCAGTTTTAGAAAACAAATTACTTCAACCTAAGTTTCATAAAGCAGTGAGGAAGTAGCCAATGCATGTTGGTTCTAACATCATATATAATTTAAGCTACTAGTCATTAGCATTTAGGTATTGGAAGTCTGACATCAACAGCCTCTCAACTTTTTAGATACATTATGTGTAATTAGGGGATCTTGTTAAGTTGTGAGAGATGCCTTTTCTGTATGTTTTATCAACACCCACTGCTTGTAAAGGCAAAACATACTTTGGATAGAGTATAAGATGGTTGAGACCACTGTCATTTTTTATGTATATCACATTAGGGGAATTTCTCTTCAATTCCTGTCCCAGAGAAGTAAGAGAAGATAAGTGTCACTAAAGGCAAAAAAATTTTTTGGGATAGAATGGAGAGGGAATAGAAGAGCTGTCGGGTCTTAGTGCTGTCTGTGCCCCCCCCCCCCCCTCATTTACTGTTATCAGTGAAAGTAAAAGAAGATCACTGTTCTTGGGTTGACATCAAAACAGTAATAGAGGGAAAATCTTCCAATAGGGACACTTGTTCTGGTGACCCTGGTGATACTCCAAGACTCCCTCTCTTCCTTGTTTTGGGATTTTCTCTCACTTCCTCTTTTGGCTATAGGACGGGAAGTGAAGGGAAATCTCCCCAATTGAACATAGACAAAAAAAAACTTTAGTGACAATTTAACCAGAACAGGTTTACCCATTGGAAAACGTCCACTCACCCACTGTACTGGACACAACGGTCACCAGAATCAGTGTGGGTGATTCTCCCCATTGATGACAGAAACAGCAAAAAGAAAAAAGAAAATTAGACAGAGATTTTAACCCTTCCACATTTTATGCATGGCTAAAAACCATAGTTTGGACTTTACATACACTTAAAAAATAGTTAAGAAGCCCTAGATGTTACAGTATATTATTTTATATTATGATTTATAAATGTAAATAATGTGCCTTTTTTCAACTTTATTAAGGCATATTTTTCTCATCTAATATATTGTGTTGGGCTTGTTGCTATAATCAGAACAGAACTCAATGTAGCAACATGCATTATTTTCATGTTTTTGCAAAACCACAAAAGTGAGCATTATCATAAATAATCAAAAAAAAAAAGAACTCATATTACTAAGATGAATTTTGTCGTACTATAAGTGGCTTTTGTTGTGTTGAACATCTGAAAAGGTTTTCCCTGAGCTGTGGCTTATGACTAAGGGCAACATTTAGAGGAAGCCAGGGTTAGAGTTTTGTCTTGACTGCAGGTCAGACACAATTAACCTTTACTGCAAGGTTATATTAAAAACAAATGGGAATGCAGTTCTTGGAAGATGTGAACAAAGAAAGACAAACAGAGGCAATTCATGCCTTAAGAATAGTGTCTAAAGGGTAAGTAACAAATGTTGTGTAGATAGTCAGTATAGAAAGAATATTGCCTTCCAATGAATATAGTCCTTATCTATAAACTGTTAATAAAACACAAAGATAGCAAAAATGTCCAATAATAATATTTAAATAAAAAAATATTATTTTACATTTTCCGTCAATAGACAATTTTACAATTCTTTTTTGAGATACACTATCGTTAATTGGTTCAAAAATATGATGTTCCTATGCTGTTAATACATTTTGATTTTTGAAACATATATTTAATTCTTAAACTTTGTCATTTCTTACTGTTTTACATCAATTGTTATTAAAAAAAAAATGGATTTGCTTTAACAATTGCACAAGCAGGCTGTGCTTAAAAATCGTGCATTTTATAGAAGACAATCATATTCTGCTAGTCTCTGAACGAATTAAAGATGTTTACAAAATGTGCTTTCCATATCTTGAAGCAAAACCTGTGGTTTGTCCATGCACTATATCGCTCTCCACAGTTTTACATAATCACAGTTATTTTAGGCTGTTGAGAATAAAGAGAAAATGGTTTGTGTGAGCTCAATGACACAATTGGGACCTTACACAGAGTTAAATGGATTGTAAAGGTTCTGTTTTTTTAAATAAAAATAACAAACACATTATACTTACCTGCTCTGTGCAAGGGTTTTGCGCAGAGAAGCCCCAATTCTCTTCTTCTGGGGTGCCCTTTCGGCGCTCCTGGCTCCTGCCCTCCATGGAAAGCTGCCTCTATGGGGTCACCCATGCAGGCTTGCTCCCGAGTCCCATTACTGCGTCCATTGACGCAGACAGTGGGACTCGGCCTCACCCCCTGCTCCCATGTCACTAGATTTAATGAAGGCATTGGCTACTGCTGCTATCAATCTGTCCAATCTGTCCAATGAGGAGTGTGACAGCGGCTGGAGCCGATACGCTCGTGTGATTATTACAGTTAAAAATATTTGCTCCCTTTCTGATTTTTTTTTTGCATTTTTGTCACACTTAAATGACTCAGATCATCAAACAAATTGTATTATTACACAAAGAAAACCCGAGTAAATACAAAATGCAGTTTTTAAATGATGGTTTCATTTATTAAGGCAAAAAGCTGTCCAAACCTGCCTGGCTTTATGTTAAAAAGTAATTTCCCCCCTAAACTTAATAACTGGTTGTGCCACCCTTGGCAGCAACAACTGCAATTAAGCATTTGCGATAACTGGCAATGAGTCTTTTACATTTCTGTGGAACAATTTTGGCCCACTCTTCTTTGCAGAATTGTTTTAATTCAGCCACATTGGAGGGTTTTCCAGCATGAACGGCCTGTGTAAGGTCATGATACAGCATCTCAATTGGATTAAAGTCTGGGCTTTGACTAGGCCACTCCAAAACTCAATTTTGCTTTGTTTGAACCATTTGGAGGTCGACTTGCTGTTGTGTTTCAGATCATTGTCCTGCTGCATAACCCAAGTGCACTTGAGCTTGAGGTCACAAACTGATGGCCGGACATTCTCCTTTAGAATTTTCTGGTAGAGCTCAGAATTCATGGTTCCATCAATTATGGTAAAGTTGTCCATGTCCTGAAGCTGCAAAGCAGCCCCAGACCATCACACTACCACCACCATGTCTGACTGTTGGTATGATGGTCCTGTTATGAAATGCCGTATTCGTTTTATGCCAGATGTAACTGGGCGCACACCTCCCAAAAAGTAAAATTTTTGTCTTATCAGTCCACAGAATATTTGGCTAAAAGTCTTGGGGATAATCAAGATGTGTTTTGGTAAATGTGAGATGAGCCTTTGTGTTCTTTTTGGTCAGCAGTGGCTTTGGCCTTGGAACTCTCCCATAGATGCCATTTTTGCCCAGTCTCTTTCTTATTGTTGAATCATGAACACTGATCTTACCTGAGGCAAGTGAGACCTGCAGTTGTTTAGATGTTGTTCTGGGTTCTTTTATGACCTCCTGGATGAGTCGTCGTCATGCTATTGGAGTCATTTTTGTAGGCCGGCCACTCCTGGGAAGGTTCACCACTGTTCCAAGTTATCTCCATTTGTGGATAATGGCCCTCCCCGTGGTTCACTGGATTTCCAAAGCCTTAGAAATGGCTTTGAAACCCTACCTAGACCGATACATGTTTATTTCTAATCTGTTCTTAATTTTTTTTTAGATTGTGGCACGTTGTGTGGCCTTTTGTGATTTGTTAGCGTGCTTCACTTTGTCAGACAGCTTCTATTTATGTGATTTATTGATTCAACAGGTCTGGCAGTAATCAGGCCTGGGTGTGGAAAGTGAAATTTAACTCAGCTTTCCAAAAAATTGTGGTTAATCACAGATCATTCATT
Organism: Lithobates sylvaticus; assembly: GCA_028564925.1. Taxonomy (NCBI): domain Eukaryota; kingdom Metazoa; phylum Chordata; class Amphibia; order Anura; family Ranidae; genus Lithobates; species Lithobates sylvaticus. The sequence continues at coordinate 524,078,555 of CM053026.1, forward strand.
ATTCAGCATCGGAGGGGGCAATTACTTTTTTCACATAGGGCCAGGCAGGTTTGAACAGCTTTTTCCTTTAATAAATTAAATAATAATTTGAAAAACTGCATCTTGGATTTACTCTGGTTATCTTTGTGTAATATTAAAATTAGTTTGATGATCTGAAACCTTTAAGTGTGAGAAAAATGCAAAAAATGTAAAATCAGGAAGGGGCAAATACTTTTTCACATCGCTGTATATATAATATTGGTAACTTAAGAGGAGTGCATGTCATATTCAGTCTAGCGAAGGAAAGGGACAGAATTTCTCAGGTTTTCAAAGTAGTGTGTGCTGCAGCACATCACATTGAACTATATTATATTCTAACAAGACAGTTCTCTAAAGTATATAATTACCATAACAAATGTTACTGGAAGTCCTTATAAAAATTTATTCTTGTAATATATATGGGAGGGGCAGTGATAAAAGTTCCTCATAACAGGCAGCATGGTGCCATGATGTCTGGCTCTTAGGTTGACTAGATCTAAATGGGCACAGAAATAGTCTGCAGAATGAATGTTGAGCAGAATATTTTATACACATAAGGATATGCAGACTCATTGGTCTTAATATTGGATTCTACGATTCATAATCTGCTGTTAAATATTCTCTGAAGGCAATATCATTCAGCTGTGCTTGTCAGTGTTTTAATAACTGGTGAGCAGAAAAAATGGTAAAACAATAGGTATCAATAAGTGGCATCTAAATTCAGTAACGTATGAAACACCTAATTTTTAGTGAGTGAGGGAGAGTTTATTGCTGCCTATGTCTTCACAATAAATATTTCTCTCTACCTCCTGGCTACGTTCAGCCTAGGTTCACACTTGTGCGATGCGGGAACCAGCACAATTACAGTCCCGGTTCCCGCATTGCATCTCTCCCGCAGGCAGTTCACACTGCCCTCTGCGAACCACTGTGGGTGTCAATACATTGTTAATGACACCTCCAGATAAGTTCACAGATGACAGTGCGAACTGTGAACTCGCACAGGAATCGTATCGCATAGGTGATCCAATTTTAGTGCGGGGGAAAAAAAGTCCCTGCACCTTTTTTGTGCAAATTCAATGTGAGTTCAGCCATACAACTGTATGGCTGAACTTGCATTGCACAGACATCACATGTGATCACATCGGCAGCGCAGTGCGGGCGTGAATCATATGGAATGTCTGTGTTAGCACAAATGTGAGCCTAGGCTAAAGGTGTATGAACAGAAAAATAATACAAAATATCTATGTGAATTCAGACAGCATTTAAAATATGACAGAGGCTTCTTTACTCTATTCAAAACAAACAAAAAGGTTGGGAGGAAGTTGACTTTTTAGCAGGTATATCACAAACCTACATACTCACCTAGGTGGATGCAGCATCAATCTGATACTAGATCTGCCCTCTGCCACTTCTAAGAGCTGATCATTCAGTTCTTGGTCTTCAATGAGCATTGAGCTGTGAAGGGGGCAGAAGCAGTTGGCTCAGGCTCTCAGTGGTGTGGTGAGAGGCTGAGCCAGCTGCCAGTCAGGCATCTGGGTGGATTAGAGATTAGAGACTCTGGAGATCTCTCCAGAGTCTGGACCAGCTGACTGACATCAGCTGACAGCAGACTTTAGACTGCTGTCAGCTGAATCTGTGTCACAGGAGTGCAGAACGAAGGGCACTCCTGGCACCTTTAGGAGGTTTAGGGCCAAAAGAGCTTTGATCCTTCTTCTCTTTTAAGGGTAGGGTAATTCCACTGAAAGCTTGTTGGTGAAGTTATCCTTTAAGAGCATTAAACATGTTTGGTGTAGCTCTACTATAATGATACTTAGGCTTGCCATAGATGAATTGATTTGGCTGATTCCTGTTGAATGTGCCGCAATTAGAGCTGTGAGTGACCTGGCAAGTACCACCCAACTCAACAAAATTCAATTTAAAAATTGTCCAAGTCAGTTGCAAAGTTATTGACCAATCAGATGTAGTCACTGTTTGGTGGCACCAGTATTCAGGCAGCCATTGGTGAGGCGGCTGCCTGAATATGATATCTGGCAGTGCAAATTCCCCCATACATGCTGTTAGCGTGGATGGAAAAATCAACAGATTTTTCTCTTATTAAGCAAACTGGCTGAATGAGAGAAAATAGAACCATGTATGGCTAGCTTTAGAGAACTGCTGCATCTTCATTTTAGGACATATCATTAATTGCCTTTTTAAATGATACAGTACATAAAGAACATATATATATATATATATATATATATATATATATATATATATACAGTGGTGTGAAAAAGTGTTTGCCCCCTTCCTCATTTCCTGTTCCTTTGCATGTTTGTCACACTTAAGTGTTTCGGAACATCAAACCAATTTAAACAATAGTCAAGGACAACACAAGTAAACACAAAATGCAATTTGTAAATGAAGGTGTTTATTATTAAAGGTGGAAAAAAATCCAAACCATCATGGCCCTGTGTGAAAAAGTGATTGCCCCCTAAACCTAATAACTGGTTGGGCCACCCTTAGCAGCAACAACTGCTACCAAGCGTTTGCGATAACGTGCAATGAGGCTTTTACAGCGTCCTGGAGGAATTTTGGCCCACTCATCTTTGCAGAATTGTCCTAATTCAGTTACATTAGAGGGTTTTCGAGCATGAACGGCCTTTTTAAGGTCATACCACAACATCTCAATAGGATTCAGGTCAGGACTTTGGCTAGGCCACTCCAAAGTCTTCATTTTGTTTTTCTTCAGCCATTCGGTGGTGGACTTGCTGGTGTGTTTAGGATCATTGTCCTGCTGCAGAACCCAAGTTCGTTTCAGCTTGAGTACACGAACAGATGGTCGGACATTCTCCTTCAGGATCTCTTGGTAGACAGCAGAATTCATAGTTCCTTTTATCACGGCAAGTCTTCCAGGTCCTGAAGCAGCAAAACAGCCCCAGACCATCACACTACCACCACCATATTTTACTGTTGGTATAATGTTCTTTTTCTGAAATGCAGTGTTCCTTCTACGCCAGATATACTTGGACACACACCTTCCAAAGAGTTCCACTTTTGTCTCATCGGTCCACAGAATGTTGTCCCAAAAGTCTTGGGGATCATCAAGATGTGTTGTGGAGAAATTGAGACAAGCTTTGATGTTCTTTTTGCTCAGCAGTGGTTTTCTCCTTGGAACTCTGCCATGCAGGCCATTTTTGCCCAGTCTTTTCCTGATGGTGGAGGCATGAACGCTGACCTTAACTGAGGCAAGTGAGGCCTGCAGTTCCTTGGACGTTGTTGTGGGGTCTTTTGTGACCTCTTGGATGAGTCGTCGCTGCGCTCTTGGGGTAATTTTGGGCGGCCGGCCACTCCTGGGAAGGTTCACCACTGTTCCATGTCTTCGCCATTTGTGGATAATGGCTCTCACTGTGGTTCGCTGGATTCCCAAAGCTTTGGAAATGGCTTTATAACCCTTTCCAGACTGATAGATCTCAATTACTTTCTTTCTCAATTGTTCCTGAATTTCTTTGGGTCTCGGCATGATGTGTAGCTTTTAAGGATCTTCTGGTGGACCTTACTGTGTCAAGCAGCTCCTATTTAAGTGATGCCTTGATTGTGAACAGGTGTGGCAATAATCAGGCCTGGGTGTGGCTAGAGAAATTGAACTCAGGTGTGGACAACCACAGTTATAGTATGTTTTAACAAGGGGGGCAATCACTTTTTCACACAGGGCCATGATGGTTTGGATTTTTTTTCACCTTTAATAATAAACACCTTCATTTACAAATTGCATTTTGTGTTTACTTGTGTTGTCCTTGACTATTGTTTAAATTGGTTTGATGTTCCGAAACACTTAAGTGTGACAAACATGCAAAGGAACAGGAAATGAGGAAGGGGGCAAACACTTTTTCACACCACTGTATATATATATATATATATATATATATATATATATATATATATATATATATATATATATATAGGCATGGTCACATCAAAAATTGCAGGTAAAATACAAACAATATTAAATATATGAAATGCTCACCACTTACTTTTTTTCTTTTCCATAAACAATGATTTATTCACCTGTAATGTACCTCTAGACTTGCTAGCAAATTCAACTTCCCTCCCTCTATGTACATCAAGGGCCCCTCCTTCTTTGAGAGTGTTTAATTACTGCCTGTGCTGTTCCAACATTTCCCCCACCCCTCCTCTCTTCTCCCTACATTACCTTTTATGTAGCTGCTGGGAGAAGAGTGAAGGGAAATATTTTAGAGCTGGGGTCTCCAAACGTTGGCCCGGGGGCCAGATGTGGCCCTTTGCCTGCCCTTATCCAACTCTTGGGGCACTATTCCTTCCACAGACACAAATGATGCGGCACTATTTCTCCCACTAACAATAGTGCACTATTCCCTCACTGATACCAACAATGGGGCACTATTCCTCCCACTAAAACCAATGATGGAGCATTTTTTACTCTCAGTGACTCTGGGGCATTTTTTTACTTTAGCTGTCCACAGTCCGACCCTCTAAAGCCTGAAGGACAGTAAACTGGCACTTTGTTTGGAAAGTTTGGAGACCCCTGCTTTAGAGTGTCTCTTTAGAGACAGCTCTGAGTCTGATGGGGTTGCTTAGATAATATCCAAGATGGCGACACCTAGCAGCAGTCTCAGGGCATTTGGACGTCTAAACAAGGGAGACATTTACAGGTAAATAAAATGCCTAAAATTGCTTGTATGTACATATAATCTAAAGCCCCATACACACGGTCGGATTTTCGGATGGATTCTGTCCTATCGGACAATGTTGTCGGAAATTCCGACCGTGTGTAGGCACCATCGGACAGTTTCCATCGGATTGTCCGACGGACAAAGTTCTATCTCCTGCTGGATAGATTTTCCGAAAAACAAAGTCCGATCACACCAAGTCCGATCGTGTGTATGGGGCTTAAGAGGAAGACTGTAGTTGAAATAATTAGTTTGGTGACAGGGTCACTTTAGTTTAGATCTTTTACGGCCTCAAATAGGTATATGCACATATAATCTAAGAGGAGAATTGTAGTTGAAACAAATGGTCTAGTGACGGGGTCTCTTTAAGTTTAGATCTTTTATGTTTGTGCATATATCATGTATTGATTTATGCATTATGTATTTATCAGCAGCTCAACTAGTGATTGTAAGACATATACATAATTAATTGCTGGAATTCTAAATTGCTCTTGTCCTGTGAAGAAGCTATTTTGTTTAGGTTGTCTGCAATCTCTATCTTCCTGATTCAAAGTGACATCCTAAACTGTTACAAACCACACACTTCACAGCAAAGTGGGTGCCATTAAAAAAAAAAAAAATCTGTTAATAAACCATGAAATGAAGCTTTCAGTTTGGTGTTTTGCTCTTTTTTTCCTCCAAAAGAAAGTCATCCTCCCCAGTGGGTTCTCCGTTTCATCTCTCACACACTTACAGCTAGAGCACAGGTAGAGAGCTGCAGCTAAAGCGAGAAATGACTGATGAGCCTGAGTGTTTTCCTGATAGGCATCTTGTCACTGTCTCTTTTCAAAAGGCCTTTTGATATGCTTCACATACCTACAAGATAGCAATTAAAAGGCAAAAGCCGTAAAATATGCTTGTCATGGCAATGCCTGCTGCAGGTTTTGTGTACGCTTCTTCAGTTTCTTCCCAGAGGTTAAAGTAAGCCCATGCAGGAGTTTAAAAAAAAATAAAAAAGCAAAAGAATGCGAGTCTTTAAAAAAAAAGCGTAAACTAAGAGGTCCCCAAGGAGACCCTTGCCTCATTACTCTCATAAATCTGTAATATAATAGCGCCCTTGCAGGATGAGTCGATAAAGCTGAACTTCTCATTTTCCTGTGTTCTGCATCAGAATATGATGATGAAAGAAGTTGTTGATCTTGCTAATCTCTTTATAAAACAAAGACCACGCGGCAGAATGTTTAGGCATAATTCTGGACTGTCCATGTGTTAGAACCAAATCCCTCTGTCCCTGTTGTCTCCTAAGCTGTTCCATTTTTTTTTTTTTTCTGATGTAAAAATCTATAGAAATACATGTGCTGCTTAAAAATGGATCGTTCATTCCTTTTTGTTGCCTTTATCTGCTATTTATCTCAGAATCAATTTCATTTATTGCTTAAGAAAACTTCAATTTTTAGAGTGGTTACGTTTACTAGCGTATTTCCTATGGCACACTATTGTAGCCCTTGCAATGTGTTTACCCTCTTCCCAAGGGACTACAGATATATGTGGAACCACTTTTCACATAACGCCCTGAATGCTGTGAATGGTTCACAGACTTTGAGGTGTTTTGTGAATAGACAAGGGGAGAAGAGGGGCAGATAAAGAACACATTTACTTCATTTTATGAGAGCTGCAGCTGTCATAGCTGCAGTGCTGGAAAAACAGTGATGGCTGTAAATATCCAGCATATACAAATGAATAAATTATACAGTAAACAATAATGATGTGAACATATAACACGACTGACAAGAGGTACCTTTAAAACTAAGAATGTATACTGTATAAACAGCTGTGGCTGGTGTTCAGCCTTACATGTTTAGAAGTGGAGTAGATGCAAATTAAGGGAATTAGTGAAGCTAATAAATGTATTTTAAGAGATAGCTTCTTTTTTAATGGTGGGTTTAATACTAATTTAACGATTAGTCCCTAACTCTTTGTCTATGAGTTAACCCTTAATATTCTTACTAAGGCTAACTTTTTAACTAAAGTATTGGCCCAATAAATATGTTGTGTTATAAACATGAATGTGAGATTAGAGACCTTAGATTGTAAGCTCATTGAGGCCTGGGACTGATGTAAAATTCTAATATATATGTAAAGCACTGCGTAAATTGACAGCACTATGTAAGTACCTGTAATAAATAAATAAAGCATGCAGCAATAAAAACTAGTGATCAACATACTTTGTCCTGAAATGCATCTCTCTAGTCTATCCCATCTTGAGGGGTATATGCATTTTCTAAGCACTGAAGAACTCAGCAGATACAGACATGGGAGCAATACTACGCTGACATTAGCCATATGGGTGGAGAAAGCTTCTTCCTGAGGGATTTCTTGGAGTCCAACTTATGATTGCAGAGCGCAGTGCCAAAAAAAGAGAACACTACTATTCAAACTGAGCAAGTAAATTTCTGACTTGGGAATATCTTGCAGATATCATTAGCTCTCTTAATGAGTTTATAATCTTTTTACTCATGTGCAGGTTACTTGAGTTTGTGATTAGAGTTGCAGATACGCAATTATGTACTTCTGACTTCCAGGCAATTTGAAACAGAAGGGAGCAGTGAAATGTAGCACTATCCGTTTTTGTTCTGTAAAACTCGTTATTGTAATTCTTTAAGATTAACATTAAGAAAGCATAACTTTTTTGATGGATTTTCATGTACATTGGTATTTGGAAAAAAAGGGGCAACTAAATCAGTAATTGCTAAAGTGTACAAGGTGCTAAGGGAGGTTCTGACCAGTGATGTAAGTAACTGAGTTAAAATAAACTGAGTTACGTAACGCAGTTACTTTAGAGGGTAACTAGTAATCTAACTAATTACTTTTCCCCTCATGGTAACTCAGTTCCCATTACTTTGGCTTAGTTACCCCAATTACATCTACCGTCACTAGATGGCAGTAGTGTAATTCCGGTGTCCTGCCAAAAAAGTTCCCCCGCCGGATAAGGACCCCCTGTACTGTGCAGGCGCAGGGCTTGCGCAGTACGAAGGACTACGGAGCTTCCGAAAATTGCCGAACCTAAACAGCTCTGAGTGAACTCTACACCGCACAGGCGCAGTTAACATGCAATTGTAAGAGGCGATGCCGCACCCTCATGATGCTCGTGCTACTCTGCAAGGGGCGTCTATCGTGTAACTAAGGGGCGGGTCTAGTATTACTGTAACCAAGGGGCGCATTTATTATTATTGTTATATATCGAGCTCTGCCCATTAATTTAACATTCGCCCTCTTCTGTAGAAATCCACCCCTTACACGATATAATAATAATAGACCCGCCCCTTGCTTACACGCTATAACAGGACTGCCCCTTGGTTAGAGTAATAATAGAGCAGCCCCTTGGTTACACGTATAGAATATTTAAAAAAAAAAGTCAGTTACTTTGCTGCGTAACTAATTACTTTTCCAATGTAGTAACTGAGTTACTAACGCAATTACTTTTTGGGAGAAGTAATTTGTAACTTAACTAAATTACTTTTTTAAAGTAAGATGACCAACACTGGTTCTGACCCTGTTTATGTCTCATACTCACCTCTGCTGTAAACACATTTTTTTTTAGATAGAGGCTTCCTTTCTTATTATGCTTGTAAGATGCACTTGTATGTATGAATAAAATTGGAATCACCACAGAGTGGTACTGTGGATAAGGAAATTTAGTATATAATGCCACGTCCCTGATAAATTGGATTATAGAGAAGATTGATGGATGATGGACTTTATAAGCACAACACAAGTATATATTAAAAAAATAATATTTATTACAAAATTAGAATTGGGACAATTGCATAACATTTCATAAAGTATTCACAAAAATTTGCCTTTGAGCATAAACAACACACCACCCACGTACATATACACTATTATTCACAGGCTGGAGGACCAAATTGATCACTTTCCAGTACTGGTATAGAAAACAAAAAGGTGGTGTGACCCAGCTATATATGTTGCACATATTCAAAAGACGCTTCTTCAGGAGCTTATGGCGTATTATTATAGTTGAAAGATGAAGGGGAGAGGTAAGCAGAGTATACAGCACAGCTGGATGTTTAGGGAAGAAAAACTTCACATCACTTTTAAGTCAATTTAAAGGGCAACCTCACAACATAAACACTATGGCGGTTGATAATCCTTGACGAGAGTAGTAGAAAATATCCACGATAACTATTGTAATAATGTCTGGATTAGTAAGGGGAGAACCTCCCACTGACCACACCACTCAGTTATCCATTGTGTATAATTCCCAATGTGTATATTGGGGAGTGAGGTTCCCTGGAGATCTCTGCTGATGACAGCGCAGAGCGTGATGGATGCAGCTGTATCCATGTTATGCCTATAAAGTCAATCATCCACCAATCTTCTTTTTAATGCACTTGTATGTAGGCCAGGGTGTTATTAACATATTGCATCCATGGTTCACATGGGCCCAGTGGATGCTGAGTGCATGTTTAACCCTTTTGCTCTCCTCCACAGATTTTGTTGATGGCAGTATCCATTACATGGCTCTTTTCATCTCAGTGACTGTGTGCAGCATCATTCTGGTCGTGATCCTAATATTTTGCTACTTCAGGTAAAAGCAATATTATCATGTGAATCAGAAATAATCTAGTGCTATTTGGTATATGATTAGATTAATCAGCTATCAGGTTGAAGACATTGAACTCTTTTGTGGTGCTGATAAAAAATTAATTGATAATTGCACGTACCATCAGATCAGGAAACCTGTATCTGTGGACAAAATGGGATTGATTTACTAAAATTGGAGAGTGTAATATCTGGTGAAGCTCGACATAAAAAACAATCAGCTTCCAATTTTTGTTGTCAACGCTTTATTGAACAAGCTGATGGCAGAAGCTGATTGGCTACCATGCACAGCTGCACCAGATGTTGCACCCTCCAGATTTAGCAGGGGTGTTTTATGAAATCAGTGTGCAAGATCATAAGTTGGGCCCCATTAATTGATTGTTTGGGAACTTGAAGCAATGGGGCATGTGTAGCACAGCGCCCCCCCCCCAGGTATGTACAATGCCCTCCACTCCCAGTTTTCACAATCCCCCCGCAAGTCTGCACAGTTCCCCTCTCTTTCCCTGTGCAGACTGGGGTGGGAGAGAGGGTAAAGAATGAGAAGGGAGGGAAAAAGAAGGGGCAGAGCAAAAAGGGGTGGGGGAGAAAGGGGGTCATTCAGGGTGCAGAAGGCTCACTCACCAATCATACCTCCCCGGCTGGTCTATCACAGGTCGGCTGAGCACAGTGTGCACATTGCATGCAGGGGGCTGAAGTGTGGGTGAGGTTGGGCAGACACAAATGGGAGATGGAGTATTGGAATTGGACAGGCAGAGGGGTGAGGAAGGGGCTCGGAAGACAGTGGTGACAGGATGACAGGACAGGCAAAAGAGCAGATACAGCCTGACTCCCTAGCTTTCACTGCTCTAACTATATCACTATACCAGGCTGCTAGTGCCTGAGCTAGACTGTCAGGAAAAGCGGCAGCAAACGCCTCCGGTGCCTGAGCAGCCAAAAATTGATAAATAGTGCCATAGTTGCTACTTCTTTTTGGACCCCACTAATGAAGTTATGAGGCACAGGGTCATATTATCGACATACTATTATTTCCTTCATGTGTGCTGTGTGTGTCAGGGCACAATGGGCCCTCCTTCCCTCAGGGCACACATGGATGATACGCCACTGAGTTTTAGTAAATCAAAGTCACTGGCTGACCTCTGCTATTGTTCTCCTTAGGTTAGCTGTTGCTAAGGGCATCTACTCAATGCATAAAACTTGCATACTTGGTTCACATGTGAATTTTTACATCGCTGTGGTAGAGTAGTCATATATGCTCTGATTTGTAAGTAATGAGGCAGACTTGCATAATATGAGAGGTAAATAAACCATATAGGGCCTGAAATGTGTTACTGAATGCCTCTGAATGTTAGAGGTACTCATTGGGGTTGATTTACTAAAACTAGAAAGTTTTTTTTTGTCAAGCTGAAGTTTAAAGCAGCTCTGCATAGAAACCAATCAGCTTCTAGTTTTCATTGTCAATTGTTTTTAATGGAATATCTACCAGTGAATGGCTATATACAGTATGAGGTGGTCATAGATATTTCATCAGTTACTCTACCATCTTCCCACCCGGCCTACAATGACGACTGGGCAGTGTCTCTCTCATTCTGACTGGATGTCACACGACGTCCAGCAGAACAATCCGCTTGTGCACACCTCCAGGGCCGCACAGTGCCGCAATCAGTAGTGTGACGCGCCGCTCTGACACACCGCATCTCCAATCACGGTAAAGAGCCTATAACATGGGCTCTTTACCATGTGATCAGCTGTATCCAATCACAGCTGATCACAGCTTTACTAGGAAGTGCTGATTATCGACATTCCACTATTCACTGCTGACAGGGTGTGTGTAAAGGAGAGCCAGTAAGTGGCTCTCCTGACAGGGGGGGGGGGGGGTCTGCACTGATAATCAGTGCAGTGGTTAACAGTGCAGCCCCATCAGCGATGCTCACCAGTGCCCACCTGTGATGCCCATCAGAAATGCCAATCAGTGCCCATAAGTAATGCCAAACAGTGTCTATCAGTAATGCCTGTCAGTGCCACCCATCAGTGCCCCTCAGTATCATCTATCAGTGCCCATAAAGTCTGCCCATCAGTGCCACCTATCAGTGCTTATCAGTGCCCATCAGTCCTGCATATGAGTGCCCATCAGTGTGGCATATTAGTGCCTCCTCATCAGTGCCCATCAGTTCCGCCCCATCAGTGACTATCAGTGAAAGAGAACACTTATTTTTATTTTTATTTGATTTATTTACAAAATGTAATAACAGAAATGAAGAAAATTTTCAGTCTTTTTTCATTTGTTTAGCAAAAAATAAAAAAGTCTATTGAAAGTAGAGCTTGTAATAGAAATTTATGTTCACATCATTGTACTGGATGCTGTACTGACGTTTTAATGTGTGCAGCATCCTAGGTGCTATACCTTTGATGTGCATGATGGAAATCATGCATGGTACACTGAAAAGTGAGATATGTATAAGTGGATGCAGAACTTGCTGCTATATAAGGGAAAGAGGGAAAAAAAGGGAGCTTTAGAGGGATATAACAGAAGCCAAATGAAGGTGAAGCAGTCCATAAAGAGTAGGGCCCTTCTTTACCACTACTGGCCATCCAAGACTCTCATTATAGTTCAGATCATAAAACATGTTGTGGCATATGACTGATATTACTTACTAGTAGTGGTAATCTCAAATGCAAGCAGTCACCAGTGCAGATGCTGCTGGTTTTAATGGAATAGTGTGAAACAAAAGGTGGTAGGCAATAACGGCAGGACAGCTTTCTAATTTTCTGATGTTCCAATTGGAGACAGGCTGTAAAGTGGCGTCATCGTGGATTCTCATTGATAGTTCACATATATGTTTAGCAACACTGACCAAGCATCAAAAGGGGCACCCAGATTTTCTAAATGTACACAGGTCCTCTGTTTTTTTTTTTTTTAATTATCCACTGAAAGTGTGTGTCAGAATTGACTTCATTTATTGCATCATATCAGTGTGAAGGTTCCCAAATTTAGGATGAAGAGGTCCTGAACTGTGGAAGCGGTGCCCCAAAAATATAAGCAGAAGGCAAAAGACTAGTCACTAGTTATGCCTGTAGGCTCCCTGCAGCTGACCCTTTCCAGATTACTAATTGATAATTTTTTGTCATGTACTATGTCTTTGTTTAGAGGTGGCCATCTTGGTAGAGGCAGGACTTTGCATTCTCATGTCAATGATATTGACCGGTTATTTATTAAGTGGTGGGGAAAATTCAAGAAGCAGCAGGGCAGGTGCAGAAAGCACATATCAACAGACTGAACGAACCAGAAGCAGGGAAATCCTTTATACAAATTCCTCCCCAGCAAGAACAGTGAACTGCACAGTAGTAGCATCTCCAAACACCATTCCCAACTCTTGTGAGGCTAGCAATCAGAGGCAGGGTGCCTTAGATGATCTCAAACAGCAGATACACAGCTATTATTATGCAAGAGACAGGAAATACACTTTTTTTCAGGAGTGATTTAAGACAAATGTCAATTTACAGGGCACTGCAATAAAAGTTTCTAAATGTTTACCATAGCAAATCTTAAGCTTTTGAGTTAATAAATTTTATAAGAAATCTCAGATACAAAATTGTTGAATTCAAGTTTTATGGTACAGTAGATAAACATATTCACATTTTAATGGCTCATTTAGAAATTACCATTCACCTGGAAAGACTGATGTGTGTTATCCACTAATTTAGTTGTTACTCTTATGGAAACATGACTAACATAATTGTATATAGTAACACTGCAGACTTACAGACAGTTTTTTGCTCTCAGGTATAAAAGACAAGAAGCCAGACCCCGTTACAGCATTGGACTAGAACAGGATGAAACATATATTCCTCAAGGAGAATCCCTTAAAGATCTCATTGAACAGTCTCAAAGCTCTGGAAGTGGTTCGGGGCTCCCTCTTCTGGTAAGAAAGTGGTACAGCATATTTAAATTCACACTCAGATATTTGTGTAATTTCAATGAAACTTTTTAATTAAAGCAAAGTTAACAGAACAATTAATATGCTAAGTTATACAGTACCTTGCAAAAGTATTCCCCCTCTTGGCATTTTTCATGTTTTTGTTGCCTCATAACCTGAAATTAACATTAATTGTTTGAGGATTTGCATCATTTAATTTACAGAACATGTCCACAAATTTGAAGATGTTTTTTTTTTTATTGTGAAGCAAACAGGACAAAGGACAAAATAACAGAAGAAGTCAATGTGCACAACTATTCACCCCCCCCCCCCCCTAAAGTCAATACTTTGTAGAGCCACCTTTTGCGGCTATCACAGCTCCAAGTCGCTTTGAATAAGTCTCTATGAGCTTGCCACATCTTACCACTGGGATTTTTGCCCATTCCACCTTGCAAAACTGCTCCAGCTCCTTCAAGTTGGATGGTTTGTGCTTGTGAACAGCAATCTTTAAGTCTGACCACAGATTGAGGATTGGGCTTTGACTAGGCCATTCCAGCACATTTACATGTTTCCCCTTAAACCACTCAAGTGTTGCTCTAGCAGTGTGTTTGGGGTCATTGTCCTGCTGGAAGGTGAACCTCTGTCCTAGCCTCAAATAACACACAAAGTGGTACAGGTTTTGCTCAAGAATATCCCTGTATTTAGCACCATCCATCTTTCCCTCAACTCTGACCAGTTTCCCAGTCCTAACTGCTGAAAAACATCCCCACAGCATGATGCTGCCACCACCATGTTTGGGTGATGTGATGTGTTGGGTTTACGCCAGACATAGAGTTTTGTTTGATAGCCAAAAGGTTCAATTTTAGTCTCATCAGTGCTTGCTTAGGTGTTGCAGCCTCTGGGGCCTTTCAAAAAGGTGTGAATATGTAATGACAGATCATGTTACACTTAGATTGCACACAGGTGGACATCATTTCACTAATCATGTGACTTCTGAAGGTAATTGGTTGCACTGGAGCTTTTTATGGGCTTCATAACAATGGGGGTGAATACATACGCACATGCCAATTATAATTTTTTTATTTCTGAAAAATTTTTTATGTATATATTTTTTCAAATTTTACTTCACCAACTTAGACTATTGTGTTCTGATCCATCACATATAATTCAGATTTAAAAAATTGAACTAAAGGCTGTAATGTAACAAAATAGGTAAAAGGCCAAGGGGGGTGAATACTTTTGCAGGGCACTGTACATAACCTTATTTATACAGTACCATATTGATCTGTGAAAGAAGTAAACCATGTCTATTTTGATAGTATACATTGTTTAGTCAATTTTTATTTGCTGGTGAGGGTCATATGTGTTGCTTGCTGCGTTGATGTGCACCGGGGGCTTTATAGAAATGAATAGGGGCAACCCCAAAATGCATGAGAATGCATGTGTCCATCATGTGTAAACATGCATTGTGTGAAGTGAAGTGTGAAGCCAGCCTAAATATTTGAGTTGTTTGAAGACCATGCCTCAGGGCTGCTTGATAAGTTACTGTATATGCAAAAACATATAGCAAGTGTAAAGAACTTCTTAAAGAACTCCGATGTTGATTTGCTAACACTGAAGAGTGCAAACTCTGCTGCAGCTATGAATGGCAGCTAATCAGCTTCTAACTTCAGCTTGTTCAATTAAGCTTTGAAAATAAAAAACCCTGGAAGCTGGTTCCTATGCAGAGCTGCACCAGATTTTGCACTCTGCAGTTTTAGTAAATCAACCCCTTTGAGACTTGAGTAAAGTCAGTTTAAAAAGTTTTAAGAATTGTATTACCTTCTATGTGACAGTGGATTTTAGCTATAGTAATGATCATTGCTATATAATGATCAAGGTCCATATTAGCATCCAATACTCCAATGACAAAACCTATTTTGTACACATCTGTTATGAAGTATGAGAACAGCAATTGTTCCAATTGTATGGCTGGCCCTCAAAATACTATTAACATGCAGCAGCAGTGCCATTGATTAGTGCTTATTTTGAATGAATGAACAGCAGAAGATTGATCGAAGATGCAAATGTAATTAAAAAATACATAGCATTGCACTGATTACTGATGCATGAATTTTATTTAAAATGGTTGTTTAATGTGATTTCTTCACATAATATAAGATAATAACAGCTTAAAACACATTTTTCTCTGAATAGAAGAACACTAGTACAACCATTATGACATCTACTAATAATCAACACATTTTAAAATAAGTGCATTTCTGCACAGTTCAGCCCTATACATTTCTTATGGACTGTGGACATGGATAGGTTTTTATCCATTTACAGCCAACATAGAAACATATGGGGCAAAACTGCACATACATGGACAGAAGGCAAAAGAGGAAAACAATGCTGTGAGCCTCAGCATGAGATCTAGGTAAGTGTAGCACTTTGAGTGGGGAGAATGGGTTACATCTGGGGGTAGTGGCAAGAAGGTGAGGAAACTTTGTGTGAAAACTTCTTTAAGCCGGTCATACATGGAACGAAATGTGGACAGTTCTTTTAGAGACCGGACAAATTTCAAATGATGTATGGGCAGAAAGGTTGTACAAGCACCCTGTTGGATTTTTCCTGCTCGATCAGCCCCACAGGCTATTGCCAGCAGCATTGATCAATGTATTCTGATGGTAGGGAAGTCTCCTCCCCGATGTCAGAAAATAATGGCTCAATGGGGAGGATTCCCTCATCCACATTGAGTGTATGTGTATGGGGGAATCAAATCAGTTGTTTCTGTTTAACCCGCTGGTTGAACAACAAAAGTCTCATCTATGGGCTGCTTTACCCTTTAAGGGAAATACAGTATGCTGAGAGGGATATAGAAGCCACTGTTGCTGAAGTCCTTCAGTTGCTTTTCTGTATCTGGTTTTAATACGAACACTGTCCAAGAGCAAGTATGCAGATGAAGAACGCCAAAATAAATTCCAAACTCCTGCTATGCCTACTTGTGTCAGGGTAGTGCCTTACAGAGTGCTGAAGCCATACGATTAGCTTGGCAGTCAGGGAACTAGTAATTTCAGAAGGAGAGGTCAGTAATAGCAGCCTTCATAGTTTTTCAGAATTGGTTTCTATTAAAGGATAACTTCACTTGTGTACACTTAACTTTGTTATACTGACCTAAGGCAGTAAGATAATAAATTGTGTAAATTAATTTTCATTACTAGATTATTTTGTTATGGTTGTACAGGGTCCTGATTTTCCACTAGGGCCATGTCAAGAATCTCGGCTTTATTTTCTTGTTGACAGGCAGAAACTGTAGGATAGATTTAATGTCACACAGTATCTAATCATTTTATAGTGAACTGGTGATTGTTGGACCCTATGCTTTAAAACATTTATATTCTCAACTGGATATAGTCGACACTACAATACATTGAGTAAGCATAATAGAACAATATAGGTAATAAATATTTTTTACAAAGTGGATTATTTTGCTCTCTAAGCTCAGAATTTCAGCCTGGCCAAAAAAATGTTTAAAAGGCAAAATTACCTTTTAGTGTTTAGTGTGGTATAGTGTTTTTTTCTCAGGTTCTTCAATTTTCACAGGCATTCAAACAAATTGCACAAACATGCAAAGTAGAACTTACCACATACTTCTTGGTTTTACCAGTAAAACAAACAATCTAACCATGGTTTTTGGAAATGGCTGAATGAATGTTGGAAAAGGTTTGCTATGTTGATAACAGAACTTTTCCAGGATGGTGGATATTATTTAAAAAAAGTTCAAGATGCCTTTCTCTTCGTTATGAAAAGCTGAACAACAATATAGGGCTGGTTCAACCATATGGGTGCATCTGAGTGTGCGCGTTTCCGTGCATTTTTCCATGAGGCACGTTTCCGATGGTCCATTCTTTTTATCGGGCTGCCAAACATGTGGGAGCACACAAAAAGAATGACAGGCAAGATTTTTAAAATTGCACTGCACCTAACTGCATGGTACTGCGGTACCATGGGTTTTAGTGGTTGCAAACACATCTGCATTTGCTAGATGTGTGGGGGTGCTATTACAAATTAAAAGCGCTCATGAGTGTCTGTAGAGGTCAGCGCATTTCCATGCGGTGCAGAAAAAAGCGCGTTCTCGCGCACATTTACACACTGTAAGTGGTGTGATCGGGCCTTTAGAGTTTGAGTACATGATTTTCATTGTGAGCAAATTTTCATATTTTGTTAAAATGAAGGCATCTCTGCCCACAAATGGCCAGGTTTATCGCTCATTTCCACCTCTACACTAAAAATGATGCATGCTGCATTTATGAGTATGAGTATGAATTGTCCTGCATGGTCCCATTCAAGTCTATTGAATGCTGTCTTTCAGTACTACAGTGTAATACATGTCAAATTTTGTGCCAGCGTGTGCCTCTGTGCATATTACAGTATGAATGAGCTCGTAGGTGTGATAATGTAGATCTCTGTAATACTGGTTAGCCTTATATAACGTTTAATTCATTGCATGTTAAACAGTATGATATTCACCAATTAGCCATAACTTTAGGACTACCCACCTAATATTGAGTAGGTCCCCCTTTTGCCAGCAAAACAGCACCTGTTGCTGCCTAAGCAGCCCTGACCCATTGGGGCATGGACACTCTGAAGGTATGTTGTGGTATCTGGTACCAAGCCGTCAGTGACAGATCCATTACGTCCTGTAAAATGCGCGGTGGGGCTTCCATGGATCGGGCTTGATTTGATTTTCCAGCACATCCCACAGATGCTTGATTGGATTGAGATCCAGAGAATTTGGAGGCCAAGTCAACTCCTCAAACCATTCTTAAACTATTTTTGGAGTGTGGCAGAGCGCATTATCCTGTTGAAGGAGGCCACTGCCATCAGGCAATATCATTTTCATGAAGAAGTATACTTGTTCAGCAACAATGTTTAGATAGGTAGTACGTGACAAGTAACATCCACATGAATGGCAGGTTTCCCAGCAGAACATTGCTCAAAGCATCACTGTCGGCCTGCCTTCTTCCCATACTGCATTCTGGTGCCATCTTTTCCCAAGGTAAGCGACACGCACACACCCCACCAACAACTTGATGTAAAAGAAAATGTGATTCATTAAATCAGACCCCTTCTTCCATTGCTCTATGGTCCAGTTCTGATGTTCACGTGTTCATTGTAGCTGCATTTGGCTGTGAACATGGGTCAGCATTGGCATCCTGACCGGTCTGCAGCTATGCAGCCCCATGCACAACAAACTGCGATGCCCATTGTTTCTGCTTTCAACACATGAACTTTAGGGACAGCATGTTTACTTGCTGCCTCATATATTCCATCAACTTTCAGATTTCATTCTAACGAGATAATCATTGTTATTCACTTAAACTTTCAGTGGTTATAAAGTTATGGCTTATTGGTGTATGTGGGTGACACTCCTCCACCCCTTCAGATATTAGCCTATAGACCCCAAAGCTCAAAATATTGTGATAATTTAGCAATCCTAAGATAATGTGTGGCAGTATTATAATAAATAATATTACTATTGGACTTCCTGAATAATATCTTCATACGTATCCACTGTTTCAGCACCCTTGTTTAGCATACAGAATTCTCATACCTTTGATTTGCAAGTTTCCATTGACATGCTCCAAGAAAAAAAGGTCTATTCGAAATACAATATGTGATATTAATGGTCTGCATATGCAGCTATTATGGATGTAATGCCTGACACTTTGAAACATTTGTTGTGCCTACCTCCTCTACTACATACTGCAGATACACAACATAGCTTACAAACAACACAGCATACCCATTAACTGTAATGAGGTCAGTTAGTACTTTGTAGTTAGTACCTTGTGGTGTTCTTTTTAACAGTGTTGTGCACCCTGCTTGAATACTGCCACACATGTTGAACAAAGTTGAATCAATGTTGAACTAACACTTTCCCTGTAAAATAATAATACAGTTTCCCTAACTGAAAGCAGATGAAAATAGAAAAAGGGCAGTGTCAATTGCAATACATTATTAAATCATTCTCCACATTAAAATTTCTGATAAAGTAAGCCCATACATGTGGGTGGTAGTAAATGAAGCAAGATTTCCCTAGCTAGAATCCTTTGTCGGTGGTTCTCCAAATGACAGCATATTTTATTTTACAGTGCCGGACTGCACAGCACCATGGTAACATTTCCAGGTACTCTTGGGAGGAAACAGAAATGGTGCATGTAGTAAAATAAATCTCCAGTGATATTTTTTTTTAAATTCCTTGATATTTATTCTGGATTAGTCATATTAAATAGTGGGTGGTCATTTACTTTTGCAAGTAATATTTTGTTTGTTTTGGACTCATTCATAGGTGCAAAGGACAATAGCAAAGCAGATTCAAATGGTGAAACAGATTGGCAAAGGGCGGTATGGGGAAGTATGGATGGGCAAGTGGCGAGGAGAGAAGGTCGCAGTCAAAGTGTTCTTTACCACCGAGGAAGCCAGCTGGTTTAGAGAAACAGAAATTTATCAAACCGTGCTCATGAGACATGAAAACATTTTAGGTAAGTTACACTTGTAATGGAGCTTTACTGTAACATGGCAGCTTTATTTAAAAAGCCTAGGCACATAACAAAAGGTTATCTTCTAACAGGCGAAAAGTGGAACAAGCATCAAGTGCAATCAGCGTAGCAGAATGCAAAACATGCTTTGCATTTGTCCATTGGTGACTGGGTATATATAATAGCTAATTTACTCATCTGTATAAATATAACAGAATATATAATCAGCTGAATGATCACACCAGAACTGTAACTTCCAGTTTACTAAATAGGTGCAAAATTAAAAGCAACAATACAACGGGTTCAGGATGTCAAAGAGCATGCATACACTGCAGAACTGTACAGAACAGTTTATGAAAGCTGCACAAACATGGACTCTTTACAGCAATGTCTGTGTGGCTGGGTAAGGTGGCTGCAATGTTTAGTTTCTATAAGACCCCTTACACACTGGGGCCATGCAGCATTATCACTAAAGCGACGCTTGTTTTAGCTGAATTTTGGGTCACTAGGGGGCGCTTTTACCCCCCCCGCTAGCGGCCAAATAAAGGGTTCCGGCACTTCTGAAGCACTTTTCAGGCACTTCGGTGCTGCCTTTTCTTTTCAATGGGCAGGGGCAGTTTAGGAGTGCTGTATACAGCGTTCCCAAACCATTCCAAAGATACTGCTTGTAGGACTTTTTCTAACGGGCACTTGGGCTAAGGGGCACTCTGGCTTTCACACTGGGGTGCATTGGAGGCAGTTTTCAGGCGCATTACAGGCACTATTGTTAGCGTTAAAACGCCTGAAAAACACCTTCGGTGTAAAAGGGGTCTAAGCCCCCGTACACACGGTCGGAAATTCCGATCACAAAATCCGTCTGATTTTTTCTGACTGACTTTGTCTGACACTGGTGTTGCATACACACGGTTGGACAAAGTTGTCAAAGTTGACGTTCATTGCGTACGACGGAACTACGTAGAGGCTAGTAGCCAACAGCCTTGGTCTCGTAATTTGATCTGAGCATGCGCGGCACTTTGTCTGTCGTAATTCTTGACACACGATCGGAAAAAGTCATGTCGGATTTTGTTGTCGGAAAATTTGAGATCATGCTCTCAAACTTTGTTGGTCAGAAATTCTGACGGAAAAAGTCAGATGGTCACACGCGGTCGGATTTTCCGACAACATGGTCCGATCGGACATTTTACGTTGGAATTTCCGACCGTTTGTACGGGGCATAAGACTATAGCAACAGAAAGTCTAGTTGAGAATGACCACATCACTAAAACACTAACACAGTTCAGAATACAGAAAGCAACTTGCAATTATCCTCATAGACAGTGTCCCTCACTGTGATGTCCAGGTAGGCCTGACAACAGAGGCGAACAGCTGGAGGGATTTAATGACAAAGGGCCATCAAGCTGAAACTGAAGCACTGTTGAAGCAATCAGGTATAAAACATCCCACAGTAGCTGGGTCTGTCAGAGAGGCTGTGTGCTATTAGGCTACTGTCCAACTACTGGTTCTGGTAGAAGGGCTACTCACCTGACTGCAGGTCATTTTCCCAGCTACCTCTGCCTCATGTGACCTATCTAAACTTTTGATGGAAGGAAGTTAATGAACTTCTCTTCCCTGGGCATGTTCAGGAAACCAGCGAGTTTTAGGAAATTGAGTTAAAGTAGAAATAAAGTCAAAGCTGTTTTTTTTTTCTGTTTGCAATTCCTGGTCATCACCAGGGTCACCTGAACTTGTGTCCCCATTGAAAGATATCACCTCTATTGCTGTTCTGGTGACAATCAAAGGGTTTTTCTTTACTTTCACTCTCTGTGATGACAGTAAACAGGACAAATGGAAAGGTGAGTCTCCCTAATGGGGGAACAGCTGGTAATAAAAATGTAACAGATGTTCTATTCCTTCTCAACTTAAAAGCTAAAAAAAAAAGTTTTACCTTTAGATATACTTTAACCCTTTCGCTGCTAGAGCCGTTTCTCCCACATTAAGCTTATTAAAGTGTTCGTAAAGATCCAGGGTTTTTTACCTTCATGCATTCTATGCATGGAGGTAAAAAAAACTTCTGTGTGCAGCTTCTCCCCTAGCCCCCCTAAAACTTACCCGAGCCCAATCCCGATCCAGACCTTGGCTCTTCCGGGTCTCTCCCTTTTCACTGGCCATTGGCTCCTACTACTGTCAATCACAGCCAGTGAGCGAATAAGGAGAGAGCGGGGTGGGGCTGAGCAGTGCTCTGTGTGTGAATGGACACACAGAGCAGAAGCTCGGTAGTGAGTCTGCTTAAGTGCCCCCATATAAAGATGCTTGCTATAGAGGCACTAGGCAGGAGGGAGGGGCCAGGAGCACCAGTGGGGAACCTGAGAAGAGGAGGATTGGGGCTGCTCTGTGAAAACCCACTGCACAGAGCAGGTAAGTATGACATATGACAAATATCTGCCTTTAATAGCACTTTAAGGCTAAATTTGGACCTAGACAAGGTATCTGTTTTGCAACCCACACAATTTTTTATAGGCATTGATAAGGATTGGGATAAGCACAGTAAAATTGCCCTAATTGCATTGCCTGTACTGGTATTGCCAGAACTATTAGACACTAAATCTGTACACTAATAGATTTCTTTTGTTCAGCCTGAGGAAAATAAATCTTATGGTTTCCTTCATTCACACAAATTGCATGGATGAACAAATCCCCCTGCTGGGCTATTGTATTGTGACAGCTGCCCCAGCTGTCAGAATACCTGAACAGTGCCTGCAGCTTATTGGCTGCAGATGCTGTTCCGCCAACAATCTAGCTACTTTAACAAAAGTCCATTAAGTAATCAAACTTAGTCAACTTGGCAAGGCCACCCACTGTTAGAATTTCAGACACTTGCTACGAATCAGACAAAATTCTAACGGTGTATGGCCAGCCTAACTGTCCTCAAGCGCATTTTCCCTTGGTTGTGTTGTGGATAATCCAGCTCTGCCATTCTTTGACAATCTTAATAGACTAGTTTTTTGGTAGTATGCAACCTTAATGTATTTATAAAATAATGGTAGATAACTGACATAATATTTAAATGCCATGATTGTGTGCATAGCCACCTCCCCAAAGAAGCTTATATAGGATTAACTGAGCATATAACTGATAGGGGGCTTAGCAAAAAAAATCATCATGTCATACCCACGAACATCCGCATGAAAGAAAACCATCGGGCCTTCAGAAAAAAACTCAAGACCCACCTCTTCTAAGAAGCAGGACAACACAGGACGGAACAGCGCCTTGAGGCGATTCAGTTCGCATTTGCAGCGCTATACAAGTCATTCATTCATTCATTCATAATTGCTGCAACTCCTTTTCCACATCAATATGTCTTTAAAAAAGAATCAACCATAAAATAATTGTATCTGCACACCATACGTAAGATGAAATGGTAGTAAATCACAGTTTCCCTTTAATCCCTCTTTCTTATTCAGGTAATATGTACCCTACACCCCCTGTCATCTATAGCTGGCTTCAAAGTGTATTTTGCAGTTATTGTCATCATCAATTTAAACACTTAGAAAACAACAGTTTATCACTAGCAAGGATTTAGAAAGGTTTCCCATCTCTGAGACATTTCCTACCATATTATTTCACACAATGCACTTGTCAGGGTGAATGTTTTAATTACTTTTAGTAAAGCTGCTATTTATCACTGGTGATGGGCTGTAAATCATCTATTAATCCTTCGTTTAAGGACCTTAATAGCTCTGTTTAATAGTTTTAGCACACCAGAGGCACTCAACCTATGCCATTCAGTTAGACACTTTAGCAGTGAGCCAAGGCTTCATTTTTTCCCCCTGTCTTTTATCTCTGCATTTGAGACAGTTTTCTCAAATTCATACATTCTATGAAACGTTTGGGCTAGATGACAGATATTTTATGGACATTGTGCTTCCTGTGAGCTGTGACATAAAAGCTATGTGTGTTCCTCCGATGATTTTCCTTCACATAAAATTGAGTTAATGCCACACCTGGCACCATTATAGAAATGTTTATTTGATTCCTAATGTATGCGGAAACATTTTACAAATGTGAGATTGTAATAAAAGTGGAAATGTAACACAGAGGGGCTGCAATGTATGTAAATGTCAAATACACACTGACAGCAGAAACGATTATTGTTTTGTTTCTGTGGGTCCTTAAAAATAACTTTAAATATATGATGAGCTGTGATGTTCCATATTCCCAGATCACTTTAACAAAAAGTTAAAATGATCACATTTATAGACAGTTCTGGAGGAAAAAAGTTTGATAAATATTCTCTATCAAAGGAATGATTTCCATTTAATGTTCACTCTGCAAAGGTCTGAAATGTAAAATGCCAGAGAGTTATAATCTTTTGAAATCTGTACAGATATATATCATCACAGGCACGGGCTAATGTTTAGCTGTATAGTTAGCTATGTAATAATATGCCCATAGATACACCATCCACTGTGTGAGATTAAGTCCCTTTAGAATTAATCAACACGTAATAAATAAACCTGCCAACAGGTCATTAATTTACTTTGTTACTGTGGTTCATATGTTTGACTTTAGATTTCTTCTATCGCCACAAATATATTCTGCAGACAGTGCAGAGGGATCATCCTCCTAATTAGGATCCTTGGGGTATATGTTTACTCTTGCATCAACTGTTGGTGGTCAGCATTCCAAGGTGTGAAAGTACAATGACCATAGCTCCCACTATCTGCAGTTGTATACTATCACTTTGGTTTTTTCCTTGATAACACCTTTGAATTAGGCCCCATTTGCACTTGTGCGACCAATGCCTATGTAATCTTGCGGTATATGGGCCTCAAGTCGCATCAAAGTCAAACCAAAGTAGTGCAGGAACGAATCTGACCCACTTGCAGGATGGATAAGTGAGAATAGTGCCTAATTCAAAGGTATTATTCATAAATCTCATTCACACTGCTGCGACCTGAAAGTCACACTATTTTGCTGCCACTTTTCTGCTGCAACTTGGCCCCAACGTCTGGGAATGCCCGTGTAATATTGCGCCCTATGTACCTCAAGTCACATGAAAGTCACACCAAAGTAGTACAGGGACTACTTTGAAGTTGTTGCAACTTGAAGTAACACAGATATGAATGGTTATCATTGAGAATTATGGGGTACAACTTGTCATACAACTCGAAGGTCCAAAAGTCACCCAACTGTGAAACATGTCATATATATATATGTCATATATATGTCATATATATTTTAATAGAAAGGAGCTCTCATTTATATTTGTATAGTACTTACTGATTTACATCAGCAGAACAAATGCAGGAAGTGATGTGTTCACATGGGCCAGAAGCAAATGTGTGGTGATGCCAAACAAATCAATAAACCTCACCCACACCAAATTTAACCACTACATTCACCCCCAGATTGAGTAAGCACAAGTACATATCCTACACTTAACCGGCAAATGAGCAGTCCACCTAGATGGAGATCCTGACCAGCACAGGAACTTCCAGGTGATTACAATGACTAATTTATGGTTCAGAAGGTGAAACCATACTCTTTCGATCGCAGCTATGAATATTTGATCGCAACCACGATTAGAGTTTTTTTCTTTTCGTTTATTTGCAGATATGCAAATCTGTATTTCTACATATAATATTTGAAGGTAAACTTAAGGGAGTTTGATAAAAAATGGTGTCCCACAACAGGTGAATTACAAAGACAAAGGCCCAGTTTGAGCCCTGGTTCACACTGACAGTGGGAGAAAATCGTGCGAGTTCAGCTGAACTCACGCTGATTTCATTCCCGCATGTCAGTCCCAACTGCAGGGGAAATTTCAGAGACTTCTGCACTGATGTCAATAAAAATCGCACACTCAAAGTCACCAAAAATTTCCTCTTGGAATTAGAACGGTGCAATTGCCGCCAATTTGACATTTCAAACCGTATGTCAAATTGCACCAATGTGAACCAGGGCTGACACAAACAACACTGCCTGTCCACCAGCTGAATTCATTACATGCAATTCTCCACAGCTGTTATATATAAAGATTCTGCCTTTATCATTTACTTGCAGGTGTGCTGAAGAGATTTGTTTTTTTGGTGCACAAATACATATAGAAATTATAAGGTATAAAAGAAAGATATTTTACTTCTCAAAACCACCAGCCCCAAAACTAAATTAAAAAGAAGGAAAGAAAAAAAAACATAACAAACAAGCTCAATAATGTACTTTTCTTTTGCCAGCAGAAACAAAATTATGTACATTCATTTACTAGCTTCAAAAAAAAAAAATTCTACAGGATACATGGTGCTACATTTAGCAAAACAGTTAGCAATTGGGTTTTAAGGGCCCTGCTCATAGGAGCTTACAATCTAAAATTTGTCTAAACCTTAGAGTGGACACAGCTTTACTTTCAGTGTATAACAGGTAACATTTCATACTACAACTCACCCACCAGCCCACATAATTTTTATCTGCAAGATTATAGAAACATACTTAACAGTCATTATTCTTACAAAGCATTCCAACATAATATTAAAAAAGGCATTTTTTCAAAATATAGCACCCACCACCAACCCACAATCCACACACATACATGTTCTGCTGGAAGCTACATTTCTGTGTACATGATTAAGCAATGAGATCAAGGAGTGGAAGGTCAGTACATTCTCCCAAACCATGTTTGCATGGTCAGACAGGAACAATACACACACAACATTGACAGCATTGGCCACATAAACCCACTTTTGATTGAAAAAATGCACAAGAATTTCAGCAACCAAACGGCCATAGTTGGGCATTTGTCAATAGGCACAATATCATTCCTTCTCCCCACAAATCACAGCAAAAAACCTAGCCTTCTCAGGCCAAACAAACCCCTCCTACTGCAGCACTTTATATTAGATAGGTTGTATTGTTAGCACACGCCCAATAGAAGTACACGCCCACCAGTATCAAGTGATTGCACTTGATGAGCAGGAACATATAATACTATTTGCAACTGTGTTAGCCCTTGGCTATGTGCATCAAATCTCCAAATACAGGCCAAATCAAAGTCCATTTGCATGCAAATAAACAAAGCAACAGTTTTCTAAGCATATGTACCTGTGCAGTGTAAACCCTACAATTTTAAATGTCCAAGTCCCTGGGAATGATTAGTGCTAACAAACATTAACATCAGTCCCTGGCTGCAATAAGCTTCCAATCTAAAGTCCAAAACTAATTTTCTTACATTAGAGACTATTTCGACAAGAGACAATATAAAATACCAGCATGTCTTTGGATTGGGGTGAGAATACAGTGACTTTAAATACAAAATTACAACATCAAAAAGCTCACCGTGCCTCTTACTAAATACCTTGGAATGTCTAATTTCAAAAAAAGGGGTCATTTAGGGGGTATTTGTACTTTCCTGGCTTGTTAGGGTCGCAAGAAATGAGATAGGTCACCAGTACATCAGGTGTGATCAATTTTGTATAATTTGCACCACAGTTTGTAGACTCTCTAACTTTCACAAAGACCAAATAATATCCACTAATTTGGGTTATTTTTACCAAAGATATGTAGCAGTATAAATTTTGGCCAAAAGTTATGAAGAAAAATTAATAATTTTCAAAAATTTATCACAGAAACAAAGAAAAATGCGTTTTTTTTTTTTTTTTTTTTCCCAAATTTTCAGTCTGTTTTCATTTATAGCGCAAAAAATAAAAAAAACCAGAGGTGATCAAATACCACCAAAAGAAAGTTCTATTTGTGGGAAAAAAAGGACAAAAAATAAATTTGGGTACAGTGTTGCATGACTGAGTAATTGTGAGAGCACCGAAAGCTGAAAATTGGTCTGGGCAGGAAGGGGGTTTAAGTAAGCAAGTGGTTAAAACACCTGTTTGGCTTTTACTGCTGTCTAAAGCCTCGTACACACAATCGTTTTTTTCCGACGGGAATTGTGTGATGACAGGCTGTTGGCAGAAAATCCGACCATTTGTACGCTCCATCGGACAATTGTTGGATTTTCCACGGACGGCAGCTTTTAAAATTTTCCGTGGACAAATGTCTGTTGTCGGATTTTCCGAACATGTGTACACAAGTCCGTCGGACAAAGTCCAAAGTACAAACACGCATGCTCGGAAGCAAGGACGAGCCAGAAGCAGTCGGTCTTGTAAACTAGCATTCGTAAATTTGCTGTTTTGCTGTATCGCATGAGATGTCACTACTTTGGATTTTATCTTTTGCCTAATAAAGAAGTTTTTGCTGAAGTGCGGCCATCCAGACTTCCCTTTTTCCTCTCTAGCATTCGTAATGGAGAATTAATGTGGCAATTTATGAAATCTCGAAATGCAGTGCACATTCTCCTCTTCTTTAACCGCTTCAGCCCTGGAAGATTTTACCCCCTTCCTGAGCACTTTTTGCAATTCGGCACTGCGTCGCTTTAACTGACAATTGCACGGTCATGCGACATTGCACCCAAACAAAATTGACGTCCTTTTTTTCCCACAAATAGAGCTTTCTTTTGGTGGTATTTGATCACCTCTGCATTTTTTATTGTTTGCGCTATAAACAAAAAAATAGCAATTTTAATATAAACAATTTTGAAAAAAAAAGCAATATTTTTTTACTTTTTGCTATAATAAATATTCCCCAAAAATATATAAAAAAAATATTTTTTTCCTCAGTTTAGGCCAATATGTATTCTTCTACATATTTTTGGTAAAAAAAATTGCAATAAGGGTATCTTGATTGCTTTGCGCAAAAGTTATAGCGTCTACAAAATAGGGCATAGTTTCATGGCATTTTTATTATAAATGTTTTATTTCACTAGTAATGGCAGCGATCTGCGATTTTATCATGACTGCGACATTATGGCAGACACATCAGACACTTTTGACACTATGTTGGGACCATTGTCATTTATACAGTGATCAGTGCTATCAAAATGCACTAATTACTGTGTAAATGACACTGGTAGGGAAGGGGTTAACCACTAGGGGGCGATCAAGGGGTTACGTCTGTCCTAGGGAGTGATTCAAACTGTGAGGGGGATAGGCTTGTTTACACTTGTCCACCACAATACCGCAGTACTGCTACAAATCGCAGATCGCCGCCATTACTAGTGAAAAAAATAAAAATGCCATAAATCTATCCCCTATTTTGTAGACGCTATACAGTTTGTGCAAACCAATCAATATACGCTTATTGCGATTTTTTTTTTCAAAAATATGTAAAATAATACATATTGGCCTAAACTGAGGAAAAAAATATAATTTTTTTTTTTAATTTGGGATATTTATTATAGCAAAAAGTAAAAGATATTGGGGGTTATTTACGAAAGGAAAATCCACTTTGCACTGCAAGTGCACTTGGAAGTGCAGTCGCTCTAAATCTAAGGGGTAGATCTGAAATAAGTGGAAGCTCTGCTGATTTTATCATCCAATCATGTGCAAGCTAAAATGCTGTTTTTTATTTTCCTTGCATGTCCCCCCACGGATCTACAGCGACTTTACTTCCAAGTGCACTTTTAGTGCACTTTCAAGTGAACTTGCAGTGAAAAGTAGATTTTCCTTTAGTAAATAACCCCCATTGTGTTTTTTTTCAAAATTGTCGCTCTTATTTTGTTTATAGCGCAAGAAATCTAAACTGCAGAGGTGATCAAATACCACCAAATGATGGCTCTAATTGTGGAAAAAAAAGGACGTAAATTTTGATTGGGTACAGTGTTGCAGGACCGCACAATTGTCAGTTAGAGCGACACAGTGCCGTATCGCAAAAAAATGGCCTGGTCAGAAAGGGGGTAAATTCTTCCAGGGCTGAACTGGTTAATACTGTTGACTAAAATTAGCCATTGACTATTAGCACTTTTTCCTATAGTTTAAAAACTATAAATAATGAAAATGCAAAACAGATGTTTATCTGTGTTGTATTCAAAGTTGTAAGAGAGCAGAGGGGCAAACCAAGAATGGCAGTGATTTTCACATTTGTAACTCAGATAATGGTATATTAATAGATTAATTCAGAGTCAAGACAGATTGAATTCAGATCTGCCAGACTGACAGAATATCACGTATAGTTGACAGGTCCTATGATTAATTTAGTGCTGGCCTCTTGAAAGCTCATGAAAAACAGATGGAAAATGAAAATTAATCTTTTGCCTTGTGGCATAGAAAGTCTGATGCCGCAGACCATATTGACAGAACTATCTTCAGTCATGGGTAGAAATGTGTGCAATGTTTTGTTCAAGTTTCTTTCTGAATACTTGTATTATTCGCTTGAAGCCAGTCATTAAAGAAATCTCTTATTATTCATCCTGTCAATTAACTTTGTTTTTACATTTTAGATCAGTACAGACAGAAAAAAGTACCCATTTGATTTCCAGCTGTATTAGAGCATACATACATTGAAGCAGTATACCAATACTTGCTAAATAAACCATTATGCACTCTTTAAGTCTTTCATAAGATGCTTAATACAGGAGTGTACTTATAACCCCCCAAAAAGTTGGGATGCTGTGTAAAATCTACATAAAAGCAGAATGCAATGATTTGCAAATCTCAAAAACCCATATTTTAATTCACAATAGTTATATACATATATACTTATATAAATATAAAACATATCAAATGCTTAAACTGTACTGTAAAATGTACAATTCTAGGGAAAAAAGGGGTGACTTTGAAATTGATGGCAACAAAAAAAGTTGGGACAATCAATTTGATTATTCAGTTTACTGCAGAAAGCTGGGTACTACAAGCTGTGCTAGTGATTATAGACAACCAGTGCTTCATTAGAGAAAATTGAACCATCTCAATACAGTGCATTTTCACCCCCTTCCTGCCCAAGCCATTTTTCAGCTTTCAGCGCTGTCACACTGAATGACAATTGCGTGGTCATACAACACTGTACCCAAATGAAATTATTATCAGTTTGTCCCCACAAATAGAGCTTTCTTTTGGTGGTATTTGATCACCTCTGCAGTTTTCATGTTTTGTGCTATAAACAAAAGATGAGTGACAAGTTAAAAAAAAACTATATTTTTTACTTTTTGCTATACTAAATATCCCCAAAAAATATATAAAAAAATATTTTTTTCCTCAGTTTAGGCCGATACGTATTCTTCTACATATTTTTGGTAACAAAAATCGCAATAAGTGTATATTGATTGGTTTGCACAAAAGTTATAGCGTCTACAAAATAGAGGATAGATTTATAGCATTTTTATTATTTTATTTTTTTTAACTAGTAATGGCGGCGATCTGCAATTTTTATCGTGACTGCGATATTGCGTCGGACACTTTTGACACATTTTTGGGACCATTCACATTTATACATCGATCCGTGCTATTAAAATGCATTGATTACTATATAAATGTGACTGGCAGGGAAGGGGTTAACACTAGGGGGCGCTGAAGGGGTTAATATATTCCCTGTGAGTGATTCTAATTGTAGGGGGAGGGGCCCCCTGGAGGGACGGGAAGGGGAGGACATCATATGACGCCCTCCCGCCCTGAGAGATGCGCCGCCTGGCCATCAATTGACAGCCGGCGGTCGCAAAGCAGTTAGTGTGCATTAAAAGAGAAATATGAGGTTTAAAACGACAAACTTACATACATAGGTGGATATAGCATTGATCTGATGCTACATCTGTCCCCTGCTGCCTCTAAGACCGAGAACTAAGTGATCAAAGATCACTAATCACTCAGTTCTAGATCGTCTGCGAGCAGGGAACTGTCAGTCACTGACTCTCTTCTCTGCCCCTCCAGTGCACACTGGAGCTCTGGGCTGTGGAGGGAGCAGTTAGGAGATATGACAGCTGCCGGTCCAGGAAGCTGGGTGGATCCCAACATTAAACTCTAGACCAGCTGAGTGACATCAACCGACCTTAGCCCACTATTGGCTGAATATGGGTTGTAGGATGCAGAGCAAAGTTCACTCCTGTGACCTATAGGAGAAGTAGGGACAACGGAGCTTTGGCCCTACTTCTCCTTTAAAAAGATAATCCATCCAAAAGTGATTTTTGTCATTATAAGTGCAGCCTGCTGGTTTGAGTCATCCTCTGCTCCACATAGTTTCTTGCTGTAGATCTCTCTTTTTCATTATTTTTCACATGTTAACTTTCCATGTCATAATGTGATAAATCGGAGAAAGAGCAACATGATAAAATGTGGTTATTTTGCAGATCTTTATAAATAGCTCTTTAGGACAAACAGAAAAATAAATATTTTTTCTGATAAACGCTATGGATGACAACTGCGAATGAGTAACTTGGGTTTTAGAGGCAAGAGCAGTTTTATCTTACTTGCAGTGCAGTGCACACTTGGTGTTATATAGTGAAGATAGTAGCAATTACAGAGCCATTTGGACAGCCTGGCAGTTGAATATAGACCACAACCATATGTGGTCTATAATTTGGCATATGGACGAAGTGAGAATTATTCTTCCGGCCTTTGAGACCAATCGCTCATCATGACAAGCTTATGTTTCACACTCTTAGAATTGGCAACCATAGTAATGTGATCTTTCACCCCAACAAAAAACAATAAGAAATCCCAGCAGTGTTGGTGTTTAAGGTAAAAGGCATATGTATATTGTAGGCTATGGATGGTACCAGGCCAGCTATAAAATAAATAGTAGCAGTTCTCATTTTTACTGGTGCAGAAATAGTAAGCATATTTACAGGCACATTGGCCAGAAAGCTGAGTAACCTTTATTATTATCTTAAAACTGATTCAGTTATTACATTTTGCTGATTTTATAATGTACAGATTATTTCTGGAATGCAAGTGTCAAAAGTGCTTGTTATTGTACATTAGGATTTTCTGTCTTGTCAGAAAATCTCAGTGGTTTTCAGTGTTCTTTCCCCTTTTCTATCAGAAAAAATTAACCTTCCTTTCACTGTATTTGCACTAATCAGTAGACAGAGACTGTCCTTACATTACACATATTTCACCGAACAATAAGAATGAGCCAAATAGAGCATTTTTACTTCCCTGAAATTTCAACATTTCAGTGAAATTTGAGGGGGAGGTGGGATTTACCATTAGGTAAAGAGTTCTTAAAAGTCTTGCATGGGGCTTTACTCTGCACTGGAGATAATATGAGTATGGCCCCCTACAAGTTATGGGGAGTTGTTGTAAAGTTCCTGTACAAGCACAGCCAGCGCAGAAGATGATTTCAGACCTGAGGATTTGAAAACCCAAGGACACTGTTACTGTTAAAGAGAGGTAAGTATGTACCTAGATATGGGATTCTAGTTTTGGTTTGGTTAGTGGACTAAGGAGGGTGAACTGATATTTTAATAAATTGAACTTGTCTTTAAAAGGAAACCTGTAATGAAAGAAGTATGGATTTTACCATTTCTACCTTGTTAGAATACTGTCTGTCTCTGGTCTTAACAATTTCTGAGTCAATGTATACGGTACTTTAAATTTAGCAATGATATGCAAACCTGTTCTAGATATGAGCCTTCAAAAGCTCACCTAGGTAAGCCAGATTCTCTCAGTACATGTGTCCTTAAAATCCCAAAGAAGGCCTAAGCACTCCATTTGGACTGGAGTAGGGAGAGGTGGACAGGGACTGTGCCTACCTAATGAATTGGGTGATTTGACAGGTACTTAAATAATCCAAGCCTATATTAGACTTGGGCATCAAGAAGCTGCATGCTGTCAGTTTTGTGATCTAAATAATCTCAAACCACAACATTTCTACAAGCATATTGCTTGCTGGTATTTGTATGTTGAAGAATATGGAACAAACAGTTAAAAGCTTGCAGTAAAGACCGTATTGAGAATTTACTGTTCCATGTAAATCTGCTGAATTGATTTTTCCTAATGAGTCTAGCTTTTATCTCCACTGCTTTCAAATAACTCAACCAAGAAAGAAAGCAAAGCAGGGTTACATTGAACTGTTGCCTGGATGTAGTTTAGACAGTGCTTTTATGAGTTAATGGAATATTCATTAAATGCAACTTAATATAGTATACAAATCAGTGGCCTAAAAATATTGTGTTTACGTACATACCATTGTAACAGCCAGTGGCCATGAAGTACAATGGTATCATTAGTTCTTTGTAGCTATTTTTTTACTCCTGACTGGTTTAGGGCCTTCTCAACACGTTGTGCCTGTGAGGTGCGATATTTACCTTGTCTTATGGTAGGAACAACTCTTAGCTAATACACACTGATATTATATTAGCAGTCAAATGGCCACCTCTTTTGGGTTTGACTACTAATGTGCTGATAAATCTGTTCTGTTCTGGAAGTAAAGGTGTTACAGTAAATAAGTGTAGTTAGACTTTATTTTACTTTATTTAGACCAGGTACCCAGGTAAATCCCCCCTCTTACTCTTATGGGATTGTCGAACTAGAACTCCCCCACACCACTGGTTTTCTTTCATTGCTAACTGCTACCTAGCACTGTATAGGGGCCCCCTTTTCCAGCTTCATCTTCACATTCATATAAGTATGTATATCACTAATCATTGCACTGGATATGTTGCACACATATAAAGGGCCATTTAATTATACCTAGAAATGCTGGGTAGGGGGTGAGAAAGCAACATGGGTACTAATGAGCAGGCCCAAAGGGGGCAGAGGGGTCTAGTCTATGACTATATACTGCTGCAAACTACTATTCTCCCCCTGCTTCTGTCCCCACTATATGTGCAGGCTCTTAAATAAATAGCTCTATTATGATTTTGATCTGTTAATGCAGGGAACAGTCTCTGCATGTCTTCAGGCAGATGAAGAAAAAAATGCATCTAACAGATTGCTGTCACTGTGGGAAGAAGCCGTGTGTGTCTAAGCTAGTTACTGAGTGATAGGACTGAAAGCTATCCAACACTGTTTGTGTCATACCAGGAGCCTATGGGAATGCAACCATACCTCCTAACTATCCCTATTTTGTCCTGACATTCCCAATTTTCAGACTTTCATAGAGACTTAAAACAGAACCAGCTAATAGAAGGATTTGAGGGAATACTAGGGCACATTTACCTGGGCCTTCACTGACCAATACTCCTCTAGAATGATGTATGAATATGACTGGTTAAATGACAATACATTACACCCCATTCCTACAATTTATGGGCTTATTCAATAAGGCAGTGCAAAGAGACCTTATGATGTGCAGAGTATAGTCGTTTATAGAACCCAACTAGATTTTAGATAACTCTAGTCAGAGCAGTTAAGATAGACATTTTGCTTGCTAGGACACCAGTGTGTTTTGCACTCTTTAGAGGCAGTTCTGTGACCACAAGCATAATCTCTAATTATAAGGGAACACCAGAGGGTGTCAGACTAAGTGTAACATAAAAAGTCTTAGTCTGCCGGCTGAGTACTCTTATGACAAGCACTGTATGTACTTCTTTGTGTGAATTGCAATCTATTTATTAAAGGTTTCATATGCTACATTTAGCCTTGCACCCTATGGTGCTCCCTTATATTCATACAGAGATTGCTTCAGTCTTTGAGGAGGTGCAAGTGTATTATGAGGACACAGATTTAACCCTTGACGTACCATTATGAACTTTATGGACTCTTGAGTGCATCTTTTTATTACTCATAGATTTTTGAACACTCAATATCTAATCAACTTTTTGCACCATTTCATGTTTTTTATTATGAACTGTAATTGGAATACCATTGAAAACCAATGCTCATTTGTGAGCCTAAATGTATTACAGCAATAAAAAAATATATGTATATTTTTGAAATAATACACTCACGCCTAATTTAAGAGGTCAGAAATCCGAAAAAGGGTGTTCCAGATAAGTCAAAAGGTCATACATCTCAAGGAAGTTTTCAGATGATACTGTTTTATCTACCTGCCTATAGATATATTGTGACAGTGTTTGGCTCTGCCACTGTGTAAAATTAGGAAAAAATCACACAAGTTTTGGATTAAGGCGAAGCTCCAGAGGGTTTTTTAGTGGAGAAGACTGGCTTGTCAGTATTTTCTGGGATTTGTAATCCCAGATCGGGGCCTGGAACTTGAAGACTTCAAAGAGTCTTGGGTGGGCCAAAGTCTTCAATCCTGTTTTTAGGTCTTGGTAGAGACCTGCGGGCCATGCAAGTACACAGGTGTGCAGACTAGTTATAAGACAGGCCTGATCATCGCTCAGGGCTCCCATTTTGGAGACAGATCCCTCTCAGGAAAGAGTTGTGTGCTCCAGCCAGGAGGGACGTGTGTTCCTTCCAGATACGGAGGCCCTTTGTTTGGGGTATTCCTTGTACATAGTACTGGGACAGTTGGGACAGCTTTGTGAGTCTGAGGCAACTGAGAAGGCTGAGTCAGCTAGCAAGGGGACTCTCTGAGCCTCGAGAGAGTGAAGAGAGTTCGAGGTGTCAGGGGAACCCTTACCGAGAGGCCAGAAGTTGGCCTTTACAGCTGGGACTGTACCTAAAGGTGAGTGAGCCTGTAAAACCCAGGTCTGTGGGACCAGAGAGCAGCAGTGCTGCTGATAAGAGAGCCAGGTGGCTTCGCAATTTTGTTGACTGTTTGCTTTGTGAAGCTCAAACTACTGTGTAGGCAAATTTATGTGAACGTTTTGTTTAGTTAGTAAAAGTGGGCTGACAAGGGTTTAAAATATAGTTCGAACTGGCATGGACTTCACTAAAATGCATCTACCACTGAGATTGACACCCCCCATATGTATATATATATATATATATATATATATATATATATACACAGTGCTGTGCACAAGTAAATTGTGCAAAGGTTTAAGGCAGGTGTGAAGAAATTATGTAAAGTAAGAATGCTTTCAAAAATATATATTTTGGTTATTTTTATAAATTTGAAAAATGCAAAGTTTGCAAACAGAAGAAAAATTTTAATTAAATCAATATTTTATGTGACTACCCTTTGGCTTCAAACCATCATCAATTCTTACACTTGCACACTTTGTACACTTGCACAAAGTCAGGGATTTTGTAGGATTAGTCAGGTGTACGATTAACCAATTATATCAAGCTGGTGCCAATGATCATCAATTTCATGGAAACACGGTCATTAATTTAAACAGAAACAGCTGTGAAGAAGGCTTAAAACTGAGTAAGGAACAGCCAAACTCTGCTACTAAGGTGAGGTTGTGGAAGACTGTTTCATCTCACAGGTCATTACACCATGGCAAGACTGAGCACAGCAACAAGACACAAGGTAGTGTATACTGCATCAGCAAGGTCTCTGCTAGGCAAAGATTTCAAAGCAGACTGGAGTTTCAAGATGTGCTATTCAAGCGCTATTGATGAAACACAAAGAAATGGGTGACATTGAGGACCATAGACGCAGTGTTTGGCCAAGGAAACTTAATGCAGCAGATGAAAGACACATCAAGATTACTTCCCGTCGATATCGGATTATTTCCAGCAGTTCCATCAGCATAGAACTGGTGGAAACCAGTTGGACCCAGGTACACCAGTCTACTGTCTGGAGAAGTCTGGCCAGCAGTGGATTTCATGGAAGAATTTCTGCCAAAAAGCCATAACTCCAATGTGGAAACAAGGCACAAAAACATAGGAACTGGGGTGCAGAAAAATGGCAGCAGGTGCTCTGGACTGATGAGTCAAAATTTGAATCATTTGTCTGTAACAGGAGGCAGTTTGTTCACTAAAGGGCAGTACAATAATGCGTGTCTGCAGGCAACAATGAAGCATGGTGGTCTGCCTTTTTGCAAATGGATTGGAGGTTTAGTCAGGATCAATAGTGCCCTCAATGCTGAGGAATACAGGCAGATACTTATCATCCTATCATCATGCTATACCATCAAGGAGGCCTGTGATTGACCCCAAATGTATTCTGAAGCAGGATAATAACCCCAAGCAATGTCATTATTGTGCTACTAAACCCACAGCAGTAAAATCAATCTGTACGTATATGCAGTAAAGCATGCTTGTTATACTCACTGTGGACCCTAAGGGGTTAATTCTCTGCATTGTGTAAGAAGGATGTTTGATCCTGTCTTCTCTGATCATCCCTTCTTGCACAGTCCCCAAACCATCTCCTGATAGAACAGAGCATTGGGGGCAAGCTTCACATGCTCAGTTTGGTGATTGCTAGAGAGTTTTCTTTTTCTTGGGAGAGTGCATGCCATCAGCACAGGGCCAATCAACACTGCGCAGACAGAGGGTCAGGGGTACTGCAGCCTCATATGACAATCAGGGGAGAATGAAAAATCTTCCTATAAGCTTTAATCAGACACTGATAGAAGTCACTAGACTGCTCTTACTGCTGATGAGAAAAGGTTTTAATCAGTTTTTATTTACTAAAACTATTTCATTCCCATATTCTGTGTACTGTGGAAGACCAGATATAGTGAATGCAGGGTCCTGGGTTTAGTAACACTTTACGAACTGTCTTCAGCATAAAGAAGAACAAGGAGGCCTGGAAGTGATGGTTTGGCCCCCACAGAGCCCTGATCTCAACATCATTGAGTTTGTCTGGGACTGCATGAAGAGACAGAAGGATTTAAGGCAGCCTACACTTACAGAAGATCTGTGCTTAGTTCTCCAAGATGTTTGGATCAAACTACCTGATGATTTGGATATTTCCAGGCGCGCGCCCCAGGGGGGATTCTGGGAGATTCTGATTCTGGTAGGACGTCCCATGGACGTCCTTCCAGGATAACCCAGCCGCGCTGTAGCCGTCTTTCGGGTATGGCCAGGTCGGCAAGTGGTTAAATTAGTTCATTGAAAAATTGCACATACAAATTACACTTGTAAAGCCAATACAGTAGCAAAGTACTAGCCAACAAACAGCATATACAAAGGGAATTGTCACAGCACTGGAGTATCAAAACCTGTAAATTCCATACATACCGAAGCAACAAATAGGTACATCCATGTATATGCACAATTACTTACATTAAACAAGTAACAAAAAAAGAAAAACAGTGTAAGCAATCGGACATAAGAATACTGCACTCATGTATGTTATTAGACTGAGTGTGTCCACCCAGGTGCCCAGCACCACAAAAAGTTACTAAGGGCTCTTTCACACGGACGGTCCGTATGTCCGTTTTTCATCCATCCGTTTCCGGATAAAAAAACGGACACACATGTATCCCTATGGGATAGCAGGTGTCAGCGGATGATCATCCGCTGACACCCGATCTCGTCCGTGCCAGCTATGGTCCGTTTCTGCAGACGGAGGAAAACCCTATTTTTTCATCCGTCTGCAGAGCGGATCGGATGACGACGGACTCTACGGTCCGTCGTCACCCGATCCCCCATAGGGGAGAGCGGCGCTGTGACAGGTCGGTCCCTGCACAGAGTGCAGAGACGGACCTGTCATCTTCCTGCTCAGCGGAGATCGCTCCGGCGATCCCCGCTGAGCAAGCGGATATCCACGGGGCGGATCTGCACTGATCCGCCCCGTGTGAAAGAGCCCTTAAAGAAAAAAAAGGGCACAATGTTAATTGCTGTCCCAGGCGGTAATTACTTTCACCTTGCTT
Organism: Lithobates sylvaticus; assembly: GCA_028564925.1. Taxonomy (NCBI): domain Eukaryota; kingdom Metazoa; phylum Chordata; class Amphibia; order Anura; family Ranidae; genus Lithobates; species Lithobates sylvaticus. The sequence continues at coordinate 524,117,706 of CM053026.1, forward strand.
TTGATCTGGTGCTGCTCTATTCACCTGCTGGGAGCAAGAAAAATGCTGGATACTTCAAGGAACAGAAAAGCATTATTGTTATTATACAGGATTTATGCAGCGCTTTACAACATAAGGGCATAAGGGCAGTACAATTACATGATGTGACTGATTCCCTTTTTCTTTATTTTATTCAGTACTTTTTTTATTTTTATTCTTTTCATAACAATACAAGTTATACACTTATGCATACATTTTATTCCAGATACATAAACTTACTTCTGGCATTCATCTGCCACACCAGCCCCCCAATCCCCCCCCCCCAAAAAAAAAAACCAGAGCAGGGGAAAAAATAAAATAAAATAAATAAATAAATAAAAAAAAGGGATTCCCTTTTTTAAAACAGCTCTGGCACTTGGTGATTGACTAGAGCTGTCACATGGCCAACTCGAGCTGCTGAGAGCTTACACATGTCTTCCTTCCTTTATATTCTGCAGACTGAACGAAAAGGCTGGGAAGTGAAGGAAAGGGAAGTATGTGTTGCAAGGGAGAGAGCATTAAAGGAAGCCTGTTACTTTGCCATGCATGGGCAAAGTATAGATCTGCTTTAACCTTAATGTAAAGAGCCCTTTTCTATACGAGTAGTTAAATCTTTTTGCATGGGAGCTTTCTAGTATGACCTTTGAACGACAGACAGTTTATATTTTTCTGAGGACGGTTAAGGAGGACCCCCGCCAGAGTGGGCTCGTGTTGGGGCTCCCCGCTCCTAACTAGACCGTACCTGTTTTCCTGTCTCCTCCCCCATTCCCCCTATTTCTGTTTTTCTTTTTTTTCCCTTGAGATACGCCCAACGCGCTGCCTGATATACCCCTTATTGGTGGGCTTCATTGGCGATAGTTCCCAAATACCCTTTCTTAGCAACGTTTTGTTCTCTCACTACACCCTCCTTCTACACAGCAGTGCTTTTTTCCTTATCCTGCTCCCACCCTGCCCCCTTTTTTTTCTCCTTTTGTTGGACCCTTCAAATACTTTTTCTGTTGCACTACTGGGGTGGGTACACCCAATTGATAGGTACTAACATACAGTAGACCAATGATCAATACTCTCACTGTTGCTCTTTGATAGCAGCTTTATTCATTATTGAATATCTCCCACACTGCTCGTTATACCATACCCATCAAACGACTGTTTTGTTTTTACATTTTATGTAAAAATTTCTTCTTTCAATAAAATTAATTTGGAACAAAAAAAATCTTATTTCTTCAATTTACACCTGATGTCATCCTGATCTTGGATGTATTAAGCACATACTATGTTATCTATAAGATGTCTCTTTTCCAAACTGTAAACCCAGCTTGTCTTACTGATTTACAATCCCTTTTATTAAATTAGCTTCCTCCACAGGAATTGTGGGCCTATGTGTTTTATATATATATATATATATATATATATATATATATATATATATATATATATATATATATATATATATATATATATATATATCTTTTAAGATGGGAATAAAGCTCCCATTAGCCCTTTTGGGAGCATTTCCAGAAACCTTCATATATCGCAATATAATTAATAGAGAAGGGGGTACATTGAACTTGCAAATGCAGATCATACCCTGTGAGTGAGTTGATGGCTACTAAAACCAATGATGTCTTTTTTACAGGAACTTTTTGTCAGGTGCTTTTAAAATGATTATTATTTATACACATATGCTCTCGTGCAAGCAGGAATTTTTGTGTCTGTTAGCAGTAAATAAAAGCATGCTTTGCAATCTCATTTTATGAACCATTTGAACATTTCTGCCTGCTGCTGCTGTACTTTAGCTGATCCTCTCCAATATAATTTTGGTAAGTCAGCTGAAATGTTTATGGAGCAAGAACAAATCTATTTTTATTAAAAATATGAGTTGCGTATTATTCAGTCCTTCAGTATATGCTTTCATAACCTTCCCCGTTAAAGTTGCAGCTTATTGGCGTCTATATGCCAGTGAGTATGATAAATGCCCTTAATATAATACATTCGCTTGTATAAATAAGGTAATCTTTTCTGTATACACATCCATTGTTAACACAGAGCTGTCATAAGGGTAAGGTTAATTTCTCCCACTAGTCTGCTTTTCATTTTTGACCTTCTACACCATAATTGACAGATGTTATTTCCACAAATGTTCAGTAGATGGCAACCTTTTCCTTTGTAAGATTCACTTCTTCAAGTCGACATCCTAAACCCTTAATGATCTTTAGAACTATTTTAAATTTGGAACAATTCAAACTGATTTTAAACATGGTATTTTAAGCAAAATACTGTCTTGCATATAAATATATATATATATATATATATATATATATATATATATATATATATATATATATATATATATATATGTATATATATATATATATATATATAATTAGAAAAACTCATTATTAAGTTTAATGTTTTATTAAATTAAAAGAAAAGAAAACGATAAAAAATTCTGCTGCTGTCCACATCAAACAGTTAGGAGTTAACTTAAATTTCCTTGTCTGCACTGGACAAAATGCCATCTTGAATATAATTGGGTGTGGTGAGCTACACCTTACTTCTTGATATAATTTCCTCTATATATTTTGTTTTGTAAATACTGTTACTTCACATGTATTCACATGTATTATCAATTTTTTTTTTTGCAGGGTTTATTGCTGCTGACATTAAAGGGACAGGATCATGGACTCAACTGTACCTGATTACAGATTATCATGAAAATGGTTCCTTATACGATTACCTAAAATCAACCACTCTCGACACCAAAGCAATGCTGAAGTTGGCGTACTCTGCAGTCAGTGGTCTGTGCCACCTGCATACTGAAATATTTGGAACAAAAGGCAAACCAGCCATAGCCCACAGGGACCTTAAAAGCAAAAACATATTGGTGAAGAAAAATGGAACGTGCTGTATTGCAGACCTGGGATTGGCAGTAAAATTCATTAGGTTAGTAATGTAAGATAATTAGGTTAGTACATAATATGTTATTTGCTAGTTCAGTGAAGCGGAACCAATGTCTTTGAACTCTCTCTTTCTGTCTTCTCTGCGGGCCCCCTCCTTTTCTCTCCTTCTGAGTCAATGAAATAATCTTTCTTCCTGAATTTGTCACTGAAAATTTATGAGAAAGTGTTGGAGAGAACAGCATAATTTGTACACCATTGTGAACATTTGTAAAATATTTAATTACCCTGATGACTAAAAAGTCAAGTGTATTTGAATGCTTAAGTAGAAATTGAGTTACAAAGCTAACTGAACACATAACATCGTATTGGTACAGCAGCAGAAATAACGGAATGGTAAATGAAATACCATAACGTGAATGTCTATGGCAATTACCTAACATATGTGCTATAATTTATTCATGAAGCATGCCTTGATTCTTTAGGAGACATGTAACTGACACTGCTAAAGAAATCAATATAAAAATGGCCAGTACATATTGTCCATATTTAGAAATCAATAGCAAGCCATTAATCCCCCGCTCCTCTTTTAAGATAGATAGATAGATCATACCTCACTCTTTGTTTCCATATCTCTCTTTGTACACACTTAAACAAAAATATTTACATTTTTTTTGATTGGAGAATGATGAGAGAGACAGGGGCATCAGTAGGATTTATATTTGGCTGAGCTTCCCCCATCCATGAAAAAATTTCTCCTGACATCAAGCACTGGCAGTTGACTGTCTAAGTGTGGGACTTTAACACTTTTTTAGCACATAAGCTATGCCTGTACTCAAATGTACATAAAAAGAGCTGTAGCTAAATACAAACTGAGTTAGCAGTGATCTAAATTCATGGTATGCTATACCATATCTGTTATAACTATGCAATGGTACTCTATGGTTGCCTTTGGTGCTTTCAATAACTTTATTTTTTTATTTTTCTTGATATGCTCTTAGATCACTTAAAGCTTAAATCCACATTTATTGTGCTTTTAAATAGTTTGTTTGGGCCAAGCTGAACTATTTATTGCTCTAACAGGTGCTCCTTCTTGGTGCACTATAAGTAGCCTTATCTACATACTCTATATAGCGCTGTGTTTCAGGAGTGGGACAGAGACTTTCTGTCCAACTCCCAGAAAAAAATAAAGTTGGGTTGAGGACTGCTCAGCCATTCATCGGAAGCTTTGTATTCTGTGGATGAATACAAAGCTATTTTACTTGGCTGAGTCAGAGATCATCATCTGCTTGCCTCTCCGCATCAGCCTATTAGAGGAAGCTTTGTATTAATTCATAGAATGCAAAGCTTATTGTGAATGGCAGAACAGTGCTCAGCCAACTCTATTTTGTTCTGGGCTGAAGTCTCTGTCCCACTGAAAATGAGGCTACATACAGTTAATACAGTGTGCCCAGCAAGTGTAGTAAATAGTTTGGGCCAGTTTCTTTACAATAATTTGGAAGCATTGTGTACTGAATAAATGAAAATAGTGCACTCTGATCAATGCAGAGTAATAGGATTGTGAGTATGTTCATATAGTGTCTTGGTCCTTTTTGCACTTTAGAGGGGAGTTTCTATAATGCCTGGTTTTTGAGTTACAAGAACATATGTGAAATTTTAATGGTATTGTGTCTTTTTTTGCACTTTACATGGTAGTTTTTGCAATGCCTGATTTTTTGTTGGCAGAAGCATATTTGAAATTGAATGAAGTGGTTATTTCAGTGCTTTAAGCTGGTGATACACTATACAGTCTGTACAATCCATGTACAGTCTTCTTTAGATTTACCAAAATTGTGTAATAGCGGGACGACAAAACAATCTATTAAATTTGTATCAAATCAGGCAGGCCCATGCTCTACATAGTGGATTGTAAACCTAAAGGAAATTGTACAGTATATGGCCAGCCTTTGTTGCAATGATAAGCATGCACCAATTGAGATAACTGATTAATGGAGAGAATCTTTTGGTCTTGTGTGTCCCACTATCCTTAGATGAGGATAGGTGTTTGCAGCTCTGGCTTATCCTTTCCAGTCCCATCTCCCTTGCTGATGAAAAGAAAAAGCACTCAATCCTTTAATGAACTGTCATAACAGCACAAATACCTATATGGCCTCTGCTCTCTCTAGGCCGAAAGTGAGAAGTGTTAATTTGCCAATTATTTTGCTGCTCTCGGATTCTGACCAAATTTTTTACTTAACCACTTCAGCCACGGAAGATTTGGCTGCTCAATGACCAGGCCATTTTTTTCGATATGGCGCTGCGTCGCTTTAACTGACAATTGCGCGATCGTGCGACGTTGTACCTAAACAAAATTGACGTCCTTATTTTCCCAGAAATAGAGCTGTCTTTTGATGGTATTTTATCATCTCTGTGGTTTTTATTTTTTGCGCTATAAACAAAAAAAGAGAGTCAATTTTGAAAAAAACACAATATTTTGGACTTTTTTGCCATAATAAATAACCCCAATTTTTTTTTTTTTTTTAAAAAGCTGATTTTTTCCTCAGTTTAGGCTGATATGTATTCTTCTACATATTTTTGGTAATAAAAATAGCAATAAGCATATATTGATTTGTTTGCGCAAAAGTTATTGCATCCACAAAATAGGGGAAAGATTTATGGCATTTTTATTATTATTTTATTATATTAGTATGTCGGTGATCAGCGATTTTTATCGGGGCTGTGACATTATGGCAGACAGATTGGACACTTACACTTTTGACACATTTTTGGGACCATTGGCATACAACAATCGGTGCTATAAAAATGCACTGATTACTATGTAAATGTCACTGGCAGGGAAGGGGTTAACACTAGGGGTGATCAAGGGGTTAACTGTGTTCCCTAGGGAGTGATTCTAACTGTGGGGAGAGGGAACTGACTAGGCGAGGAGAGCGATCGTTGATTATACTTAGTATGAACAACAGATCGCTCTCCTCATCCCTGACAGCACGGAGATGTCTGTTTACATTGACAGATCTCTATTCCTGACTCTGTGTGGAGCGATTGCGGGTGCCCCGTGGTTATCGCGACAGTCGGGCATGCTCATCAGCTCCGGCGTGGTCCCGCGGGCGAGCGAGCGTGCCTCCAGCAGCACGGACGTGCCCCCTAGTGGTCAAAAGACGAACCGGCATAAGGTAACGTCTGTTCGCCCAGGGGAGCCAACCTGCCGCAGTACAACTGCGGCGGCTGGTCGGGAAGGGGTTAAAGATTAATTGTATTATTCTGCATTGCACACAGCAAAGCTGCCTTCACAATTGCAATTCCCAAAGAAAATTGCTTATAAAATAGATTCCTTTTCATTTAGGAACACAAACACTAATATATATGTTTTCTTCTCAGAGTCATTCCATCCCATTAAAATCTAATTTCATGAAATAGGTATTAGAAGGCATAGTACATTTTAAACAGCTTTGACATTAAAAAGGCTTCCATTAAAAAAGACAATAGAACCAAATCACTTGTGTTTTATTTACTCAATCCAGTTGTGACTACAATAACTCCAGCAGATATCATAAGTGGTCCAATGCACTTACAGCAGAGTGATGCAAAGAATATCAATACCAAGTCATGGCAAAAATGCTTTTTGTTTTTGATCAAAGTACAGTTTAGAGTTCAGGAAAATACATATTTTTTGCTATGTTCTCTAAAGATTTCATTGTTACAGCTGTCGTTGGAGTTTAGTCAAATGCTAATGAAATGTCAGAAATGGAACTGCCACCCCACTGAGTTCTATGTCTAATTGTGTCTGCACATTTGAATACTTAAATCTAGCCTGGGGAAAGTATGTCCCTTCACTGTGTTCCTGGTTCACGCTGAAAAACCTATTGTTATTCACATGGTGCACTAGCCAGGCAAAATATGGCAATAGTTTTTGACAGAGTGATTGATTGCTGTTTTCATTTAATGTGCAGCTCCACCTCCCCCCAGTGCAACTTAAACATCCTGTATGAATATATTAAACATAACATAATAGAGTTTAGATTTGGATGAAACCAATGTCTTACAGAGGATACTACGCAAGTAGAATATGTGGTATATACAGTTTAATAAATACCAAACAGTGTTAAAGGTACATTAAACTACTTGTATTTTTCCACATATGCCATTTGTTTAAATAATGCATTTACCTCTGCTATTCAAAGTGCAAAGGGTATGCAAATATTTTATACTGCAAATGCTATGTAAGCAAAGACAAGCATTAGTCAGCAACAAGTACCATGTCCAGTCATCACAAAATAGCTCTAAGCTTAAAGTGCCCATCGACATTAGACTCAGTTTATCAGTCCAGAAAACCAGTAAGAGAATATTATATAGCCCTTTCAAGTTAACCTGTAACACCTAATGTCCCTGCTAATGCTTAAAGTGGACCTCTCCCCCCCTTTAAAAACTATTAATATTATGTACTGCAGGTGTGTTACTAGAAACAAGATCACTTTTGTATGTCTAGGCACCGTTTTCTTCATGATTAGCCATTTTATACTGTCTCTGTGCTGCCTGTGCCCCCTTGTCATCATTTTTATTTTCAAAATGAATGTCACCTGTGGCTGGCTTCTTCTTTCTTGCTCCCTGTGCCAGCCCACTAATGACATTTGTGCCTCAGCTCGCTGTATTGTCCTACTGTATACTGTATGCGCAAAATGAAGAGTATGATGTCATGTGCTTTGTCTCACATATGCGGCACACAACATTACATTAGTCTTGGAAAAAATAAGCTTTCCCTTAAATCTCATGAAAACTAGGAGGGGGGGTAGCAACAGTGTAATGTTGTATGTCACATGTGCAAGATAAGGTGCATGACATCATGCACTTCAGGAACAATATCTTCCTGAAGGTACTGGTGATGTTGCCTTCCCAAGATGCATTTGTGAGGCCAGGGCTTTCTCACTAGTGCCTCCTAGTAATCCAGGAAGTGAAAACAGCTGTAATTACAACCAAAAAAACAAACATACTAGTGTTTGGTGATTTCACATCAGCATACAGAGCTGCATGCTGATATATCTTCTATTGAAAGGGAGGAAAGGTCTGCATTAACGCTTCACTCATACTTGAAATGTAACATCTAACCCCTAACCTGACCATAACTTAACACTTAATAATTTGAGAATACCAAACCCTAAAACATAACCTAATACACAGTCTTAAAGAATATGCAAACCCATATTTTCATATCCCTAATTTATGCCTGCTGTACCATGTACTTGTATGAAAAGTATCCCACTGGGAATGTAAATCCAGCCTTTACCATCTGAATACACATATGGAACTAAATACGTTTTCTTGTGTTGTAAAAAGTAAAGACATTTTAAGGGGTCGGTCATGTAAAGTAGGACTGTCATATTGTTTATTGTTTTTTTCTAAAGATAAATAAACTTTATGTTAAAAAAAAAAAAGGAGGACTGTCATGAGAGAAATATAGGTGCTGAATTGTAGAATTTTAAAGATTCCTGACTGTTAGGCTTCCCATGTGTCTCTGTCCCAGCAAAATTCTTCAGTTTTTGAGCTTCACTTTCATTAGCTGATGACTTGTTCCAAGTCAGTGATTTACTTTGTAGTAGCAAAGTAAAATAACAGACACCACAGTCAAGGGACAAGCAATATCTAAAATACGTTAAGAATGGCATCACCTATATTTTAAATTATGATAGCTTCAGTCTATTTACATGCATTATGGTTATATATTATGCAATCTTTTCTTGCTTTAAAAGGTTTGCCTTCTTAAAACTAAAGGTGTTCACACATTAATACCTTAGTGAAGGATTTTTGGTTCCATGTTCACCCCATGAAGAGATACTGTTAGATCATTGTGTACGGTTTGTAGTTTAGCCAAGGTTTCCCATAGCTAGTTCATGGAAGCATATATAATTGTCAAAATCAAGGGTGATTAAACCCACAAACATTGTATCAATCTGTCAACAGGACTATGGTATATTTAGAGAGAGCACACCCAAAGGCAGTGTATGTTGTTAAATAAGTTTGTATTACCTATATAGAAAAACCAACAATATAACAATAGATACATGTATCATCATATGCACACTACTGTGCATACATGCAACAAATGATCTAATCATATTACAAAAAGTTACATATGGAAGGCAAAGTGATAAAAATGCAATCATATCCAGTAGGGGTCGACCAATTATCACTTTTTTTGAAGCATCGGTTTCAGTCACAAACTTACCAATATTACCGATTATTGCTTTAAGGCATCACCCCAGTACCGTTCTTTAGAGCAGCAGCCACTCGGCTGTTATTACAGGTAGTGGGAGGGGATGTCCCCCCTCCCGCCGCTCCGCCCAGGTCTCCTATCCCACGGGGAGGCCCGAGCTATCAGCCGACACATCTGCTGGCTGACTGAAGACCCAAACAAGGCCAGAGCGGCTTTGTTCGGGTCTCAGATCTAGTAACCTGGAAGAGATGTCGTGACATCACTTCCTGATAACTGGCATCCTAAAGATTACCTGTCACTGCCTATTTTTATCACAAGGGATGTTTAAATTCCTTGTGAAAGCAATAAAAGTGCTAAAAAAAATTAAAAGGACAGTGTAAAAATAAAGTTTAAATCTACAGAATATCAGCTAATATTGGCTATCGGCCTGAAAGGCAGCTGAAAAATCGGTATTGGCCCTGAAAAACCTATATCAGTCGACCCCTAATATACAGCTTATGATGTAACCACATATAAAGGATCAGTTCCCCCCCAAAAAAGCAAGATGAACAAAAGCTAACAAGCTAATAAGATCCTGATTTCTGGTGCAATGAGGTAGGAGGAGAGATAACCTAATGTTTTTGGGTACTAAATCATTTTAACCTTATAACTGTCCATCCTGTGTTTGTACCAATAGCTGCTCAATCCTTTTTGTAATTTGGCTGTTTTTTTTCACCTTCCTTTAAACATCGAGTCACTGACACTTCAATTTGTGCATTACCTAGAGTTCAATATAGAACCAGTCCAAGAGCCCAAATGAGCTCTATATATTTGGAAATGTTCACAGACAAAAGAAACATAAGGACAAGTAAAATATTAGATTTTCATTGTTTGTAGTTATGTTTGCTTAACTTTTTTTTTCTTACATTCTATGTGCTACAGTGATACAAATGAAGTGGACATACCACCAAATACCAGAGTGGGTACAAAGCGCTATATGCCTCCTGAGGTTCTTGATGAGAGCTTAAATAGGAATCACTTCCAGTCGTACATAATGGCGGACATGTACAGCTTTGGACTTATTCTCTGGGAAGTGGCCCGACGGTGTATATCAGGAGGTAAGAAAATAAATATAATCATTTTATTACAATCCTTTATATATTCAGATGCAACAGACATTCAATTTTAAGTACATTTGTGATGCATTCGAAGCTATAAAACCATATCTAATGATTAAATCTATAGGAAAAACTTCTTGAAGCATTTCACAAGATAAATCAGAAAAATGTATTGATAGAATGTTATCTAAGTTTGTTTCCTGTGTGAATAAAAATAGGCATGTATAAAAGAAAATAGAATTTGATTACTTATTTGTATTTCAGGTATATTAGAAGAATACCAGCTGCCCTATCATGACGTGGTACCAACCGACCCTTCTTATGAAGACATGAGGGAAATTGTGTGTATCCGGAGGTTACGACCCTCATTTCCGAACAGATGGAGCAGTGATGAGGTACAGAATGCAGAACATGAAATGATGCTGCTTTTGTGTGGATTGCTAAATTCTTAACGAAAATCCTAGAATCCTTGAACATGTCCTTGTAAAAATTATTTAATTTTTTTGCCATTAATTGGATAATCAAAGTAAATTATGAATGGCAGTATTTAGCTTAAATTCTGATTTAATTGTGTTTTAAAGATACCACAAAGCTTAAGGAATGTACTTAAAGGTTATGGTAATACCTTACAAAGACTAACACATGCTTTAAATATCTGGATATTATTGACAGGCCCAGGCTAAGGAGCAACATTTCAGGTGTACTTGGCCAGTTCTTAAAATGTAATCAGAATTTATAGAAATGGAAACAATTTTTCTTCCTTTTCTAAATGCAAGCACATTTAAGTTGGAGCTTTCAATTCCAAAGTAGTTTTCAATAGAGTGGGTAAGGGTTATGTTTTATTTCCTCATCCTGATATGGAATTCCTAGCCTTACTTTCTGTGCTTTTGATACATCAGAAAGTGATAAAAAAAACTCTTTCCAAAATTATGGAAAATCTAACCCTCTAATCTGGATCATTTCACTTTGGCGTAGTAACAATAGGCACTCTGGCAGAAATTGTAAGGTAGACCATAGATGCTGCGATTTTCTTTCCTGCAACAAAGGGTTGCAGGAAAGAAAATTGCTTGATTCCCCCATAAACTTGATAGTGCAATCCCTAACACAGGGCTATTTTGTTCTCCTGGTGAGGGGGGGGGGAGGCTGGGGGGCACAGGAAGTCATCCCTGTTGCGAGAACACAGTGATTATTGCTAGCATCTATAGCCGATGGCAGTAATAACATACCAGAAATATGACATGCTGGTTGTACCCAAGTCAATTGATGGATACATTCAGCCTGCCCCTAGATGGTTTGAAACGTCTATGGCCGGCGTAACTACATTTTGCAAACAAAGACATTTTGGACACAAAGAATAATAATAAAAATAAAAGGGATTGTATTCTTCCCTCTATCAAAAGGTAGAAAAACATTTGCTGGAGTTATACTTAAAAAGAAAAACAAGAATTTTCCATACTCAAAATATAAAAGCAAGTAAAACTCTTACCTACTGCTTTTAGGTCTCTTGCTCATCATAAAGGTCACTTGTCCATCAATCAACCAATCAGTCTACCTTTTAGTTTTCAGTACTGTACTGGGGAACATGAAAGGATAATCCTGACGGTCTGTTATGGGACTATTACTACATGAAACTTTGAAAACTCGTTTTATATGCAGAGAAGCAGCGTGGATAATTCACGCATGAGTCATAATTGATTTCCCAGCTGCAATTATATGGTTGGTGATTTTCATAAAAATTGCAATATTCTGGATTACATACATTTTATATATGACATGTAAACCTTGTAGGAGAATGTACCAGTTAGGTTATTCTGACTTACATTAAAATTGTTTTCTTTCCCACAGTGCCTGAGACAGATGGGAAAACTGATGACAGAGTGTTGGGCTCACAACCCTGCCTCACGCCTTACAGCTTTGCGAGTAAAGAAGACACTAGCCAAAATGTCAGAGTCTCAAGACATCAAGCTTTGATTTGATAGAAATCTGAAGTAGAGAAAGCCCGTGGAAGTGGACTTATTTTTTGTGACTGAAAATCCTAAAGAGAAATCACATTTCTACACATTGAACATCTGTGTTTACCATGAGTACAAGTGTCTAGACTGTTGAATCACCAGCGACAATCTGGACAAGATTCCACAGACTCTGTTGCTCAGGCTGGTGTACACAGGAAACATGTCTTCAATGACTAGATGAAAAAATGAGCATGTTGCTTTCTGTGAAAGCAAATACGTTTTTAATGTTTGAAACAAAAGAAAAATTCTTTAAAATTCTGGTAATAAAAAATTTAATAAATGTATGACTTTTTAAATGTCTTCAAAATAATAGTGCAGAAGTTACGGGAAAAGTCATTTTGGGACCTTTACCTAAGGACATTTGACACTGTTCTATATGGATTCATAGAGGAGGAAAGTGTTGACTATAGTAACCAAAAAGAAGGCTTCATCCTACTGAAGAAGAGGCAGCTTGAATCTCACTATAGGCTGAAATTTTCACTCTTTTCATTATTTTTGTACTTAACTACTAAGGTTTTACCCCCTTTCTGACCATAGCACTTTTTTCAATTTAGCACTGCGCTGCTTTAACTGGTAATTGCACAGTTATGCAATGCTGTACCCAAACAAAATTTGTGCCTTTTCCCCCCCCAAAAATAGAGCTTTCTTTTGGTGGTATTTGATCACCTCTGTGGGTTTTTTTTTTGCGATATAAAAAAAAAAAAGACAGAAAATTTAGAATTTTTTTTTTACTTTTTGTTATAAAAATCAATACAATAAACAAAATTTTAAGTCAAATTTAGGCCAAAATGCATTTAGCCACATGTCTGAGGTAAGAAAAAATTCAATAAGCATATATTTATTGGTTTGCGCAAAAGTTATAGCGTCTACACACTAGGGTACATTTTCTGGAATTTACGCAGCTTTTAGTTTATGACTGCCTATCTCATTTCTTCAGGTGCTATAATGGCATGTCAGTACAAACCCCCCTAAAAAAAATGACCCCATTTTGGAATGTAGACACCCCAAGGAATTTGCTGAGAGGCATGATGAGCACATTGAATATTACATTTTTTTGTCGTAAGTGATTGAAATGATATATTGAAATTATATATTGCTCACACATGGCATGAGATTATGTGAAACTACACCCCAAAATACATTCTGATGCTTCTCCTGAGTAAAAGGATACCACATGTGTGGGCCTTTTTATCAGACTATCCGCGTACAAGACCCCGAAACGCAAGCACCGCCTTCAGGCTTTCAAAGAGCGTACATTTTTGATTTCACTCCTCACTACCTATCACAGTTTCAGGGGCCATTAAATGCCCACATAGCACAACCTCCCCCCCCCAAATGACCCTATTTTGGAAAGTAGACACCCCAAGCTATTTGCTGAGAGGCATGTTGAGTCCATGTAATATTTAATATTTTTCCACAAGTTTAGGGAAAATTGCAATTTTATTTCCCACAAAGTTGTCACTAAATGATATATTGCTCAAACATGCCATGAGTATATGTGAAATTACTCCCCAAAATAAAATGTTCTGATTCTCCTGAGTACAGGGATACCACATGTGTGGGACTTTTTGGGAGCCTAGCCATGTACAGGACCCCAAAATCCAATCACTGCATTCAGGATTTCTAAGGGCGTATTGGTGATTTCACTCCTGCAAAATACTGACCATGCCTCTTAGCAAATACCTTGGGGTGTCTACTTTCCAAAATGGGGTCATTTGGGGTGGGGGGGGGGGGGTTGTGCTATCTGGGCATTTCGTAGCCTCCGAAACTGTGATAGGTAGAAGAGTGAAATCACCATTTTACGCCCTTAGAAATCCTGAAGGCGGTGATTGGCCTTCGGGGTCCTGTACGCAGCTAGGCTCCCAAAAAGTCCCACAAATGTGGCATCCCCATACTCAGGAGAAGCAGCAGAATGTATTTTGGTGTGTAATTACACATATAGCAATGGCATGTTCGAGCAATATATAATTTAGTGACAACTTTGTGCAAAAAAAAAAACTTGTGGCAAAATATAAAATATTCCATGGACTCATGGACTTTTACATGAAAGCCGACCGCCAGCTGAAAAGAACGATACCAAGATGATACCTAAACCTGCAGGCATCATTCCGGTATAACCACTCATAACTACTCAGTACCAGTACATCCCTGGTCCTTGTTGGGCATATATTGTAATGTTCTTTTTTTTTTCATGCAGCCTGTGGGCTGAATGAAAAAAAGAGATTGATCTGTGGGTATGTCCATCATTAGAATACCGCCTGCATCCACCCACTTCTAATGATGGGTATACATGCCCGTTTTTTTAACTGTGGTGGTGAAATTACCTCCTACAGTGCTGGAGTCGCTGATTTACATATTGTGAGAGCCAACACTGTTGCTGTCAAGATAAATAAACCAGTGCTTCAAGTGAATGAAAAATAATGGTTAACAATAAAACACAGTAAACAATAAAAGAATTACATACCTGTAAAGCAAATATGATAAAACATAGTAACAATAAAACTTTGCAGTTAAGCAAAAAATACAGTAAAAAAGAGCAGAACAATAGCAAGAGAACACTAGAGAGAGAGAATAGAGAGAGAAGAACAATATAACAACAACTATTTATGGCTTTTTTATTTTATATTATTTTTTTTATTTTTACTTTTTTTAATAACTGTAAGTGTAACGGTACCAGGTTTGGGTCTCTCAAAATGTAATGGCATATTTGTAGACCCAGTGAAAGTGTATCCTAGACTGTGCCATGCTGTACCCTATGCTAATACTCCACTAGTGTGTGATAGCATTCAAAACATTCACCAATTCAAAGACCAGGTTGGCCAGGACAGGAGGGACAATAATAGTGGGTGCTTGCTACAGACATGACATCTTCCTTGGGGTGATCATTGGGTAGGGGTACCAGGGAGGACATACAGAAAATGCCTCTCCTGCAGCCGGCTCACTGCATTTGGATTGGAAAGTTGGGCCACAGCACCGTCTGGAAACAGAAGGGCTGTGATGACCTCTTCCTGAAATTTAAGGAAGGATCCAGTTCGTCCTGACGCTTTGTATAGCACATAAACGTTCAGCAAAGCCAATTGGAATAAGTATACAGACAATTTTTTGTACCAGCGTCTGGCCTTACAGGCAATTAAGTACAGTGCCATCATCTGGTCGTTGAGGTCCACCCCTCCCATATCAAGGTTGTATTCGTGGACACAGAGAGGTTTCTCCACAACACCAGTCGCTGTTGGAATTTGGACTATCATATCTGCGTGAAGGGAGGACAGAACGAAAACATTCTGATTATCCCTCCACTTCACTGCGAGCAAATTATTACACTTCAAGCAGGCTCTCTCCCTCAGTCTAAGGCGGGACTCTACAAGCCGCTGCGGTAAGACCCGACAATTAGATCGCACGGTGCTACATGCGCCAATTCCGTGATCAAACAAGTGACTAAAAATTGGCACACTCGTGTAATAATTGTCCACATACTAGTGGTACCCCTTTCTCAATAAGGGTAAAACCAAGTCCCAAACAATCTTACCAGCTGCAGTTATGTGTGTTGTGTTTTGTAAGTGACAGTGATCGATTGATACTGCACTTTGGTGGGCTGGGCTGGGCTGGGCGGAGGGGCTAAACGCAGGTGCTAGCAGGTATCTGGGCTGATCCCGCTAATGCAGCATTTTTGGGAACCCCAAACTACTGGGGATGCTAGTATAGATCTGATCAGATCAAATATATTGATTCCTTCAGACACTATACTACTAAGGGAGATGTATGGTGCGTGCATGGATGTTAGCGCTACTGGTACCAATCTGATTCTGCCTGGGGCTGACGCTGACTCTAACTGACACTTAAACCTTTATTAGGTATCATACGGCGGGTGCCCTGACGCTATAAAAATAATTAACTAACCATCGTCACTAATACGGTGA
This sequence comes from Lithobates sylvaticus, assembly GCA_028564925.1. Lineage (NCBI taxonomy): Eukaryota > Metazoa > Chordata > Amphibia > Anura > Ranidae > Lithobates > Lithobates sylvaticus. The sequence continues at coordinate 524,133,855 of CM053026.1, forward strand.
CCACTGGTGAAAGGGTTAACCGAGGAGCGTTCAAGGGGTTAAACCTTTATTAGGGGAGTACCCTAGACCTACCTGGGCCTACTACTAACTGCCCTATTGCTGATTAGTGACACCAATGCAAGTGATCAGTGAAAAATCTGAAACTGCAATTGGTGACATAGGGACAGGTAGTGAAGGGGTCTACTAAGGGGCGATCGGGGGGGGGGGTGGAAGGTGTGCCTATGTGTAAAGTGTCAGTGTAGTGTTGGTGCTACTCACATTTAGATGTCCTCTCTCCTGTCTCTGGAGACAAAAAGGATTCCAGGAGGGGAGGTGGCATTACTTCCTCTGCCTTTGTTTACATTACACAGGCAGAGGAGGCATTTCATTGGTCAGAACTGATCAGCAGGTCCAGGCCATAAATTATTGGCCTGGACCTGAAAACTGATTGGTTTTGCAACGAATCCGATCGCCGCGTGCACGGTGGGTGCAAGTGACGTACAGGTACGTGGTTTTGCACACCCGTGCCATTCTGCCGACATATATAGGCGTGAGCTGGTCGAGAAACCAGTTAAAGAGAGCAAACACTTTATATTTTTATCTGTAAAAATAATAGTCCTTTATTTTAATATACTACTACCCCCTTTGGGATAAGAGTTTATTAAAAAGGATCTAAACTCTGTAAGATGCACCTAAGAAAGGCAAGCCAAGAACAAAATAGTAGTCATATTTATTACCTGTGATCTTCCAGCAGCTCCTTGTTAAAAGACTGTGTTTCCTTTTGGGAATGGCCATTTTGATAAAAGCAGGGCTTTGCTCTCTCATGTCAAAGTGTTCTATCTAAAGACTAGTGATCTGATAACGGAAGCATAAAGGTGGGTTCACAAAGCACAGATTCACAAAATGAAGGAAGCAAAATCAAGGAGATGTGTACAGTGCAAACTCCTAGAACACGTGATGGTGCTCCCTGCATGTTGGGCCTCTCTAAGTGGCTAGGCTGTGGAAAAGTCTCACACATATGGCATCGTTATACTCAGGAGGAGTAGCAGAATGTATTTTGAGGTGACATTTGTGGTATACACATGCCATGTGAGAGAAATAACCTATTACAATAACAATTTTGTGGAAAAAAAGAAAAAAAATCTTAATTTTGCAAAGAATTGTGGGAAAAAACTACAACATCAAAAAGCTCACCATGCCTCTTACTAAATACCTTGGAATGTCTACTTTCAAAAAAGGGTATTTGTACTTTCCTGGCTTGTTAGGGTAGCAAGAAATGAGATGCCACCAGTACATCAGATGTCATCAATTTTGTATAATTTGCACCACAGCTTGTAGACTCTCTAACTTTCACAAAGACCAAATAATATCCACTAATTTGGGTTATTTTTTACCAAAGATATGTAGCAGTATAAATTGTGGCCAAAATTTATGAAGAAAAATTAATAATTTGCAAAATTTTATCACAGAAACAAAGAAAAATGCATTTTTTTTCAAAATTTTCTGTCTTTTTTAATTTATAGCGCAATAAATAAAAAAAACAGAGGTGATCAAATACCACCAAAAGAAAGCTCTATTTGTGGGAAAAAGGGGACAAAAAATAAATTTGGGTACAGTGTTGCATGGTTGAGTAATTGTCATTTAAAATGTGAGAGCACCGAAAGATGAAAATTGGTCTGGGCAGGAGGGGGGTTTAAGTGCCCTGTAGGCAAGTGGTTAAAGGAGAAGTCCAGCCATAGCTTGTTTGGCTGTACTTCCTTTATGGATCACAGGACTGCAGTTCGTTTTGGCCTCCTGTGACCTGTTTTCAGCAGAGAGCCGGCTGAAGTCCGCTCTCTGTTGGCATCACAGAAATCGATCCAGGCACGCATCATCACGACAATAAATTCTAGATCCACCAAAAGCCTGAAATGACACCCCGGCTCAGCCTCTCAGTGAGCTGCTGAGAGCCTGAGATGACCGCCCCGCCCCATCCACAGCCCAGTGCTCCAATGAGCGAGGAGGGGAGGGCAGGAGCTGTCACTGACAGTCCACAGCTCTCTGCTCAGGGAGCTTGGAGAACCGAGCGAACGGTGGTGTTCGATCGCTCGGTTCTTAGTGTTAGGCCCCTTTCACACTGGGGCGTTTTTCAGGCATTTTCAGGCGCTTTATCGTTAAAAAAAGCGCCTGTAAAGCGCTTAAAAGAAGACTCATCTGCAATCCCAATGTGAAAGCCGAGTGCTTTCACACTGAGATCCCTTTCACACTGGGGCATTTTAGCATTAAAAAAAGCGCCTGTAAAGCGATTGAAAGAAGCCTCATCTGCAATCCCAATGTGAAAGCCCGAGTGCTTTCATACTGAGGCGCTGTGCTGGCAGGGGGCGTCAAAAAAAGTCCTGCAAGCAGCTTCTTTGCAGCGCGTTTGGAGCGGTGAATACACTGCTCCTAAAGCGCCCCTTCCCATTGAAATCAATGGGAAGCGCCTGCAAAACGCCCAAAAAGTGTCTGAAAAATGCCCAAAAAGCACCTTTGGCAGCAGCGCTTTGTGGGCAATTTTAAACCTTTATTTGGCCACTAGCAGGGGTTAAAAGCGCTCGAAAAACACTGGTAAAGTGCTGCTAGTTTAAGCGGCGCTTTACGAGCGTTTTTCGGGCGCTGGCAGTGTGAAAGGGCTCTTAAAGCACTTGGGCTTTCACATTGGGATTGCAGATGAGGCTTCTTTCAATCGCTTTACAGGCGATTTTTTTAACGATAAAGCGCCTGAAAAACGCCCCAGTGTGAAAGGGGCCTTAGAGGCACCGGGGGACTGATGCTGCATCCACCTAGGTAAGTATGAATCTGAAAAAAAAAAAAAAAAAACTTTACTTTTAATAAAGCAAATATTCACTTCTGGAATTTAGGTCCACTTTAACTTATTGCAGAGTTATAAGCAGAAGGAAAATTGAAATCTGACAGTTTCATGAGTTAGATTCTTCTCTCCTCTGGCTGCACGCTGCTGCTTCTCCCCTATACGTCACTGCCAAATGACGGCACCGAGGTTATGTTCAGCAGAGCTGCTCCCTCAGAATAAGTTACAAATAGAGCGGCACACCCAGAAGTGCTTGATTCGTCTCCTTTTCCCTGCCCATAACTCTGAAAAAAGTTAATAAAGTCATCCCTCAGAGAGGCAATAGTATGTAGAAATAAAGCACTTATTAGTTAACAAAAAATATTAGTTGCTCTGGTTACAGGATCAATTAAAAGTGAGACAATCAGAAATTGCATATGTAAATAAATGTAATAATCTGAATCCCTGCTTTTTTTTTTAGAGAGACCATATGTGGGTTTTCTACATATTTTATTTATTATGTACAAACTGGTCATTTGTATATAATGGAATGTGCAGGAATGAACATTTTATTATATTAGAGCAGGGATCCTCAAACTACGGCCCTCCAGCTGTTGTGGAACTACACATCCCACGAGGCATTGTAAAACTCTGACATTCACAGACATGACTAAGCATGATGGGAATTGTAGTTCCTAAACAACTGGAGGGCCGTAGTTTGAAGACCCCTGTATTAGAGATATACAGTGATGTTCACCAACATGAGATTAATAAACAGAATAAAATAGAATTGCCCTTATCAAAAATTTACATTAAAATTTGCTTTCAGTCACTAGAGACCAAATAATGAAAGTACAGTATATAGTGCCTAAAACCAAAATATGCTATTAATACAAAAGGTAAGTAGATTGGACAATATTGGTAGCTCCATGATGGCTTACCAATTTCCAACATTACAGCATATTAGTGGCTGAACAGACCAAATCTAGTTCAAACGGCAATCTACCACAAGTCCTGGCTTATGCAAACCAGTTTGCTGACCTCTAGTCCAGAGTACAATCGAGTACAACACAATTCTACACACTTGCAACTTCATGAAACTTGTTCCATGTTTAGACTTTACAGGGGATGTTAATTTATATCTCCTGACCCCTCTCAGGCTAACTGTCCTGTGTGAAGCCCTCTTCCATCCTAGTGGATTTATATTAGTTACCAAAAACACACAAGGCACAGGAGGGTTGGGGTTAGAGAGGGTAAAAGAGATGGTTTGACCTCTCTGGATCTGTACAAAAAGAATAATTGACTACTCTGCTTTCCCAACAAAAGGAACAGCAATCAAACCGACTCTGGCTGCTTAGCACTGGCAGACAAAAAATAGACTAGACCCTCTTATTACACAAAACAATGTGGAGTTAATTTACTGAAATTGTAGAGTGCAAAATCTGGTGCAGCTCTGCATAGAAACATATCAGCTTCCGGGTTTTTTTGTCAATGCTTAATTGAGCAAGTTGAAGCTAAAAGCTGCTTGACTACCATGCACATCTGCACCAGATTTTGCACTCTCCAGTTTTAGTAGACCAATCTCTATGTTACTGACTGTTAACACCCTTTGCATATGCTACCATTCATTCCTATGGAAGGTGAGTTTTGCTAGAAACCCCATTAAAATAGAGCATACAGAACCGATTTTTAAGAACTGCATCTAAAATGCAAAGGTATGAATTAGCTCTATGTTAAAAATACAGGAATCTACCCTTTGCTGATAGACAGCAAATATCCATGGCACCCTGGATCCACTTCTTGTTTCACAGGGGCCCACTCTCAGGGCCGATCCTAGGGTCACAGAGGCCTGGGTGCAGAAATATTTCTGGTGCCCCCACATGGGCGTGGTCATCTGACTAACTCCTCCCCTTTATAAATGTTTCTATGGCAATGACTCAAACACAGAGGGTATCCTCATATGGATGGAAGAGACAGGCACCATAGTGAAGTTCTGTAAAATGTTTAAAATGTATTGTAAAAAGTAGATAAAAATGCAGCAAAGCCAATGGCCAGAAAGAAGTTTCCATTGTTACAATACAAAAAAATCCATGTTCAGCGTGCAAACCAGCAGTGACATGGGTGTGTACTAGGCTCCGCTAGTAGAGGAGATGGTCAGAGACTGCAGACATAGTACAGGAGATGGTCAGAGACTGCAGACATACCACAGGAGAGGGTCGGAGACTGCGGACATACTACAGGAGAGGGTCACAGACTGTAGACATGATACAGGAGAGGGTCAGAGACTGCAGACATGATACAGGAGAGGGTCAGAGACTGCAGACATAGTACAAGAGATGGTCAGAGACTGTGGACATGATACAGGATATGGTCAGAGACTGCAGTTCCTATGGATGTTCCTATGGATGGCAGTAGATAATGGCCGACTGGCCCTCTCACCTGACCCAGCGATACAGCAACAACATTTCCTCTGATCAGAAGTCAGCTCGCTCTGGGTTGCCCGTGGTGACTCCGCTGGGTAGTGCTCAGAGCTTCTGGCAATGACTCCTTTCTTCACCAGGGATGGCGCTAGGCTGTATGGCTTTCCCTCAGGCGCAGGGCAGTGGGGTTCTTTCGCTCTGATGGCATTCCCTCAGCACTGTCCTCCCCCTGGAGTCCTGTGTGCACTTCCCTGAAAGCTTTCCCAGGCTCCTGGCTCTCTCTCTCCTTCTCCCTCTCCCATTCAGCTGGGCATGCTGTGTGGGCTGCAGTTTCTGGGTTACAATGGGGCCACCAGTCTTTGGGACTACATGTCCCACAATCCTCTTCTCTGCTCCTTTTTTATTGTATTTCTTCCCTGGCCAATATGAAGGAGGGAGAAGAAAGATAGTGGACGGCTGCGTGAGGAGAAGTGAGAGGTGGAGAGAAGGGCCCGCGGCTGCTCTCTCCACTCAGACACGGCTGCTCTGATCTATGGCTGCTTTGCTCTCCTCCTCTGACATGAGGAGGGAGGGGGGATGGGCAGTAAATACAGAGAGCCCTCTTCCTGTTGATAACGGCGGCGGCACAGTCTCTCCTCCTCTGATCCACTCCTGTCAGTTGCAGACGGAGAAAGCAAGCGGAATGGGGATCCGCAGTGCCCGCTACATGCGCTCCGCCTCTGGACACAGACAAGGAGAGGAGGAGGAAGGGGAGGACTCTGGAGCTTTGGCGCTCCCACCTCTGCAGTGGTCGGGTGCAGTGCACCCCGCGCACCCGCCCAGGATCGGCCCTGCCCACTCTAACTTTGCATCCAGTCCTCTTGCACATCACCAGCGGCACCAAACCTTTTCCTGATTACCTTTCAACACTTTTCTACTACAAAGAGCTAGAACACCCAATGCAACAGACAACCTCCTAATATCACTTTCAGGCACTTTCTGTCTCTTCTATTCTATATCATACATTGTCTTCACTCACACCCCAAGATCAGCCAACAACTACATATATTTTTCATTGTGCCTAGTAAGCCAGCTTAGTAACCAAAACACTGATTTTGGTAAAGGAGCCTGTTACCCCTTTACAATCACATTATTTGTAAGCACAATTGATAATGAAGCTCTGGTGCTCTGCTTTTCCAAAGAAAGTCTTTAAAAGTACTGTGCGGCCATATATTTAGTGAAAAAGCTCCTCATTTTGAAGCAATGGGGTAGATTTACTAAAACTGGTGCACACAGAATCTGCTGCAGCTGTCCATAGTGACCAATTAACTTCTAACTTCAGCTTATTTAATTAAGCTTTGACAGGCCAGGTTCACACTGGTGCGACATACGCTCTGACTTTGGAAGGCACATGTCGCATAACGTGTACAAATCAATTGTTCCCCATGAGAACCATCTTAACTGGTCCAACACAAGTCGGTCCGACTTTAGAAAAGGTTCCTGCACTAATTTGGTCCATTATCAGCCCATTCAATATTATCAAATTCGGATCCTCATCCTACCCATCCGACTTGCGACATCCAACATGGCAATTACAGCAGCAGGAAAAAGGAATTTATGTCACACTGGGATTGTTTTGATTGGTCAAAGGACAAATCGGACTATCTCAGAGCAAAATTGTATCCTGTTCATTCACGTCAGATGGAATTAGGACCAAAGTAGGACCGATGTCACAGGGCAGAGTAGGATGACAGTCGTGTTGTACCAGTGTGAACTCGGCCTAAGCCACCATTCACGTGCGTGCCGATTTGACATGTGATTTGACAGGTCAATTTTCATGTCAAATTGGAGCCTATTGCCGGCGATAGGAGCTTCCCAATCGGTGCGATGCCAACTTTACGACGCAGCACCGATTTCCATATGTAGTTCCTGCACTACTTTTGGTGACTTCGGGATGACTTCAATAGACATCTGTGCATGAACCCACACAGATGTCTTTAATTTCGCCCCTGAAGTCGGACTGAAATGCTGCTTTGAAATCGCGCTAGTTCAAATGAACGCACACAATTTCACACCCGTGTTCAGTGTGAACGAGGGCTAAAACCTAGAAACTGATTGGTTACTATGCACAGCTGTACCAGATTATGTGTGCACCAGTTTTAGTAAATCTCCCCCTATGCTCTGCTTTTTAATTACCCTGAGATTCACCATCAATCCACAAAAAATACACAAAGATCAAGGGTGTGAGATTTGGTTTTTTAATTAGCATCTATTTACATATGATCAATTGAAGTTTATTTGTAACTTTGACTTGCTTTCTTTAATGGTGAGCAAGCACATTGGATTGTACATGCATTTGTAAAAAAAATATAATTATAATCTACAAAGCATAAATGCAGACCATAGTCTATTATTAAAAGGAACAAGAAAACGTGATTAAAACTAAAGTAGGATTCCTAGAGTTCTGCAGCAGGCAGCCAGATTGATTTTATATTTCTTTCTATGCAATACCAGCATTTGGAAATGTATTTATAACTACAGTGTCAAATACACATGCCAATATCCATACACGATAATATTAAAAATAATGAGCATTTTGATATAACCTAGTGCACGATATAGAATAAAGAATATACCTTCTGTCAGCAAAGTCACTGAAAATCATTAAAAAGAAGAGAAAGGGTTACCTGGAACAGCTCTTTAAATCATCCGGGATAACGACTGTGGTTGTAAATGACAATAGTAGTAAAGTTTGAGAAAGCAGACAATCAATTCTGTACTTTAAATGATGCTTTTAGCCTCCAGGGTTCCAGTTAAAACCAATAAAAGCATATCTCCCCTCCACAACCTGTAAAGGTTTATAAGCCGCACATATGAACACATTTACTCCAGACTGATAACTTTTTTCTATTGTATATTCTTACTGCAAAACTGATATAAAGTTGTAAACAAGCTCAAAAATGAGACTAGGAGTAAAAAAAGATATTGCAGATAATCTGTAAAAATAAGACAAATAAATAGAAATCAAAACTAGTTTGAATCCACCAAATAACAGTAAGCGCAATTAATATGTCTATTAAACATCATTAAAATAGCTTAAATGCATTTAGTTCAAGTATTCAAATCAGTTTCCTGTAATCCTAAACATTTATTATATCGCAGCATCCCAATTCTTATGCCCCATACACGCGGTCGGATATTCCGAAGGAAAAAGTCTGATCGGATTATGTTTTCGGAAAATCCGCTGGTGTGTGGGCTCTAGCGGGCTTTTTCCGTCGGAATTTCCGAAGGAAAAAATTGGAGAGCAGGATCTCAAATTTTCCGACAACAAAATCCTAACAGACTTTTTCCAATTGTGTGTAGGGAATTCCGACGGACAAAGTGCCCCGCATGCTCAGATCAAATTACAAGACCAGAGCTATTTGCTACTAGCCTCTACGTAGTTCCGTAGTACGCAACGAATGTCACCACGTTCGGAACGATCGGATTTTCCGACAACTTTGTCCGACTGTGTGAATGCAGCACCAGTTTCAGAAAAAATCTGTCAGAAAAAATCTGACGGATTTTGTGGTCGGAATTTCTGACCGTGTGTACGGGGGCTTAGCTGTGATGGCTGCATTTGTTTTTAGGCTTTCTTTCCTCTATTTTCAGCTGTTGATCCAGTTGGTAAGTCTGTTGTTTTTCAAAAGAACAAGCTCTCTTGCAGATGTATCAATTACATAGATGGAACAAACCATTTAACATTGGCAGGGGTGCATACAATGATCAGCTTTTATTTATTTATGTAAAAACCTTTATCCCGAAAGGAAAAAAAAAACAGTTTGCTGTAACTGCTTATAAAGTGCTAGCTGGAGTTTTTTGCCAATTTGTTAGTGTATCTAAATCTACTAGTCCATCTAACATTCCCCTCCCCCCAGACTGACAATGCTGCTGTCCAAAGGTGCCCCCCTGTGCTTCTTCATCCAGAGTGAAGGCACTTTAATACAGGAGGCATGTTACTGGCCAGGTCGCCAGCTAACAACAGAGGGTAAAAAAGCCTAAAAAAACAAATGCAGCCACCACATTTATGAATACTTATTCCTCTCTGGCAAATCATTAGGAGGTTTATTGCCAGTGATACATGTTGGGGGAGGATATAAATATTTGGGGTGACCTTGGAAAGCATGCTTGTTTCCTGGACTTTAACCAGGAGAGGAGGCAGCTTTTCAGGTCTTTGCCTCCCAGACCTGGGGGGGCGGGAACTGTGCTAAATGAGAATGTATACTACCTTGTTGGAGGGTAAATCCAGATGGAGTGGAGTAGAAAGATGGCTGCCTGTGTGAAACATCTTGACAGATTTCACTGATGAATACAGACTGCCAGTCTCTGCTTTAAGCTCCATAGCCTGTATTGATTATTGCTAGAAGAGAATTCTGGAGCCATGTTTACCTATTCTTTGGTATTCTGTGCCCTAACCTCTCACCTAAGTTTATTGAGTTGAATAAATTAAAATGTTATTTTAAAAAAAGAGCTTGCTAGCACAAGATACTGTATGTGATTTACCCACATACAATAGAAAAAAATTATAAATAATACAAAGTAAATAAATAATAAAAAGAATGTGCAGTGCTCAAAAAACACATAGTAAATACCCATCCCCTCTCTGTAAAACAATTTGACCGCCTCCCTCCCCCAGTATAGACAAATGACGGCGGACAGGATGCTTTCTTGTTCTGGGTTGACATCATATGATATTGCCCAGTCTCATCCCTGGGACACGCGCGCGACCCCGATCTCAGTAAAGAGCCCATTATGCAGATCTTTACCCATGTGATCAGCTGTGTCCATTCACATCTGATCACATATAAACGTGGAAATGCCATTTATTGGCTCTCCTCACCTCACACTGAGGTGTGAGAAGAGGAGAGCCGATCAGTGGCCTCTCCTCACAGGGGGGACTTATAAGGCCAAAGATAAGATCAAAGTCCATTTGCATGCACATAAACAAAGCAACAGTTTTCTAAGCATATGTACCCGTGCAGTGTAAACCCTACAATTTTAAATGTCCGAGTCCCTGGGCATGATTAGTGCTAACAAACATTAACATCAGTCCCTGGCTGCAATGAGCTTCCAATCTAAAATCCAAAACTAACTTTCTTACATTACATTTTGACAGGAGACAAATAAAATGCCAGCATGTCCTTGGATTGTGGTGAGAAACATGTTGCAGAATTAAACCAGCAACTGCAGTGCTGCTAGACAGAATTGCTACCCACTTAGCCATTCTTCCAGAAGTACATTTGTGAGGTCAGGCACTGATATTGGACGAGAAGGCCTGGCTTACAGTCTCCACTCTAATCCCCAAGGTGTTTTGTTGTGTTGAGGTCAGGACTCTGTGCAAGCCAGTCAAGTTCCTCCACCCCAAACTCACTCATCCATGTCTTTATGGACCTTGCTTTGTGCACTGGTCCAAATCATTTGGTGGAGGGGGGATTATGATGTGGGATTGTTTTTCAGGGTTGGGCTTGGCCTCTTAGTTACAGTGAAGGGAACTCTTAAGGCATCATACCAAGACATTTTGGACAATTTCATGCTCCCAACTTTGTGAGAACAGTTTGGGGATGGCCCCTTCCTGTTCCAACATGACTGCACACCATTGCACAAAGCAAGGTCCATAATGACATGGATGAGGGAATTTGGGGTGGAGGAACTTGACTGGCCTGCACAGAGTCCTGACCTCAACCCGATTGAACACCTTTTGGCTAAATTAGAGCAGAGACTGCGAGCCATGCCATCTCATTTAACATCAGTGCCTGGCCTCACAAATGTGCTTCTGGAAGAATTTGTCAAACATTCCCATAGACCTTGTGGACAGCCTTCCCAGAAGCTGTTATATATTTAACCCTACAGACTAAGACTGGGCTGCCATAAAAGTTCATGTGTGTATAAAGGCAGTTCATGTGTGTGTAAAACCCCAATACATTTGGCTAGATAGTGTACAGTGGTGTGAAAAAGTGTTTTGCCCCCTTCCTCATTTCCTGTTCCTTTGCATGTTTGTCACACTTAAGTGTTTCGGAACATCAAACCAATTTAAACAATAGTCAAGGACCACACAAGTAAACACAAAATGCAATTTGTAAATAAAGGTGTTTATTATTAAAGGTGAAAAAAAATCCAAACCATCATGGCCCTGTGTGAAAAAGTGATTGCCCCCCTTGTTAAAACATACTATAACTGTGGTTGTCCACACCTGAGTTCAATTTCTCTAGCCACACCCAGGCCTGATTATTGCCACACCTGTTCACAATCAAGGCATCACTTAAATAGGAGCTGCTTGACACAGTAAGGTCCACCAGAAGATCCTTAAAAGCTACACATCATGCCGAGACCCAAAGAAATTCAGGAACAATTGAGAAAGAAAGTAATTGAGATCTATCAGTCTGGAAAGGGTTATAAGCCATTTCCAAAGCTTTGGGAATCCAGCGAACCACAGTGAGAGCCATTATCCACAAATGGCGAAGACATTTGAACCTTCCCAGGAGTGGCCGGCCGCCCAAAATTACCCCAAGAGCGCAGCGACGACTCATCCAAGAGGTCACAAAAGACCCCACAACAACGTCCAAGGAACTCAGGCCTCACTTGCCTCAGTTAAGGTCATGCCTCCACCATCAGGAAAAGACTGGGCAAAAATGGCCTGCATGGCAGAGTTCCAAGGAGAAAACCACTGCTGAGCAAAAAGAACATCAAAGCTCGTCTCAATTTCTCCACAACACATCTTGATGATCCCCAAGACTTGGGACAACATTCTGTGGACCGACAAAAGTGGAACTCTTTGGAAGGTGTGTGTCCAAGTATATCTGGCGTAGAAGGAACACTGCATTTCAGAAAAAGAACATATACCAACAGTAAAATATGGTGGTGGTAGTGTGATGGTCTGGGGCTGTTTTGCTGCTTCAGGACCTGGAAGACTTGCCGTGATAAAAGGAACTATCTGCTGTCTACCAAGAGATCCTGAAGGAGAATGTCCGACCATCTGTTTCGTGTACTCAAGCTGAAACGAACTTGGGTTCTGCAGCAGGACAATGATCCTAAACACACCAGCAAGTCCACCACCGAATGGCTGAAGAAAAACAAAATGAAGACTTTGAGTGGCCTAGCCAAAGTCCAGACCTGATCCTATTGAGATGTTGTGGTATGACCTTAAAAAGGCCGTTCATGCTCGAAAACCCTCTAATGTAACTGAATTAGGACAATTCTGCAAAGATGAGTGGGCCAAAATTCCTCCAGGACGCTGTAAAAGCCTCATTGCACGTTATCGCAAACGCTTGGTTGCAGTTGTTGCTGCTAAGGGTGGCCCAACCAGTTATTAGGTTTAGGGGGCAATCACTTTTTCACACAGGGCCATGATGGTTTGGATTTTTTTTCACCTTTAATAATAAACACCTTCATTTACAAATTGCATTTTGTGTTTACTTGTGTTGTCCTTGACTATTGTTTAAATTGGTTTGATGTTCCGAAACACTTAAGTGTGACAAACATGCAAAGGAACAGGAAATGAGGAAGGGGGCAAACACTTTTTCACACCACTGTATATGGCAAGATTTACAATGGTGGTGGAACCTTCCTACACATAAATACTACATTTAGACATAGTTTTAGGACCTGGGTCAGGAGTTATGTTTAACAACATAGGGAGATGAGACAACTTCTCTACATGAAGCGGAATGTTTGGGATTTAAACAGACGTTCTAACCTCTAAGCCACGAAGCTGCCACATGTGAAAACCTCCTGCACATAAATATACATAAATACTGCATTTCTTTGGACATATAGGTGGTGGAATTACATTACTCAAGAGTTATTCTTTTTGATTTATTCTGTGATATTTGGTGGTTCTTGGTGGGTGAGTGTAGAATAGTTATGTTACCCTCTCATTTTTCGGAATTACATTTTGATTTCTGATGTTGGTACACTTATCACATTTTTTGGGCTCAAATTATGATTTTTTGGAAATAATAAAAAACACAAAAAGTTGTGACTCATTTAAAATTTGCATCAGCAATGGTATTGTTTGTGCTTTGTAAAGATACCTGTGTGAGTTTGGGTAAAAATGTTTGTGTGATGGAGAGAAACATGTGAAAGTGACAGAGAAAAATATATTTTCCCAAAACATGAAAACATTCCACATTCTAGCATTCTTAAAAACAAAATAGATTAAGACTCTTTTCACACTGAGCCACCCGGGCGTCAGTGGTAAAGCGGCGCTATTTTTCGTCCGCTAGCGGGGCAGCTTTAACCCCCTAGCGGCCAAAAAAGGGTTAAATCCGCCCACAAAACACACTTTGCAGGCGGTATAGCTGCGCTGCCCCATTGTTTTTAATAGGGAGGAGCGGTGAAGAGTTCACCGCTCTTAATACGCTCCAAAGAAGTTGCTGGCAGGACTTTTTCTGACGCCCTGCCAGCGCACCGCTCCAGTGTGAAAGCCCTCACTTTCACACTGGAGTGAATGGAGCCGCTGTTTTAGGGCCCTTTGAAGGCACTATTTTTAACGCTATAGCGCCTGCAAAGCACCTCAGGGTGAAAGGGGTCTAAGTAGAAGAAACATTGTTGCAAAGACAATTTATTTCAGAGAAAGATACATTTTATCTTAACAAGAAAAGTAATTATTTGGGGAAGTTAAAATTGTACTATTAGAATCAATGGCTGAAACTTGCATTGGGCTACATAACTCTCATTTTTACTCCCAAAAAAACACTCTTTAACCCAGCGCTCATTTTGATATTTACTCTAGTGCCCTGTAAAAAAGCCATGTGAGCTAAAATGAGAGTAGTTTGCAGTTCTGAGCATGCTCAGTTGTGTAGGCACCTAGTTGTACAGAGATGGGGAATTTATCTCTTTTTAGACTTTTTAAGACATTTCAGTGTAGAAATAATTTTTTTCACACAGTTTAAAAGCAGATTATCTTTAAACAATATACTGCATATTTCAGTAACATTTAGGCAATTATATCATGCTCTAAACATTATTTCCATGTGCACTACTCCAGGTTTTAGCATGGTAAGGGTTTGGGCACTATTTGTTTTCAGGGAACTATAGTAAATGCAATTTTGGGAGTATTTTTTTTAGCAGCGCTATAGTAAATACAGTTTTATCACTAATTAGCGCGATTAGTACTAATTTGCTGTAATTGGCGCTATAGTAAGTGACCCCCATTGCGTTTTGCTTTTAGGTCGAAAAGTTCAATTTTGGTCTTATCTGACCAGAGCACCTTCTTCCACATGCTTGCTGTGTCCCCCCAGGGCCGCCATCAGGGGGGTACAGCCCATACACTTGTAAGGGGCCCCAGCGTCTGGACGGGCCCGGCTGACTGGCAGGTATATGAGAAGGCAGGGTCGGGTGCAGAGGAGCTCCGTGGATGCTCCTTTATGTGTGTCAGAAGGCTGCTGCTCTGTAATGAGCTGACATCGTGCTCTTTGCTGCCACCTCTGGCCATTTCCTGCATATGCACCCCTCTGCATATGGAAACGAGCTGGGACTAGGACCACCCTACAAGTAAGGGCTATTGTGCAGGGGGGGGGGCTGTGTGTGTGATTGTGTACATGCCTGTGTGTCTACATTTCTGTGTGTGTAGTGTACATGTCTGTGTCTGTGTGTGCATGACTGTGTGTACATATCTGTGTGTGTGTACATGCCTGTGTGTGTACATGTCTCTGTGTGTTTACATGTCTCTGTGTGTATACATACCTGTGTGTGTACATGCCTGTGTGTGTTTACATGTCTCTGTGTGTATACATGCCTGTGTTTACATGTCTATGTGTGTGTACATGTCTCTGTGTGTGTACATGTCTCTGTGTGTTTACATGTCTCTGTGTGTTTACATGTCTCTGTGTGTGTACATGTCCTGTGTGTGTACATGTCTCTGTGTGTGTGTACATGCCTGTGTGTACATGTCTCTGTGTGTGTGTACATGCCTGTGTGTACATGTCTCTGTGTGTGTACATGCATGTGTGTGTGTGTGTACGTGCTTGTCATATACACACATGTGAGTGGCGCTAGGAGCATACAGGTGTGTGGGGGGGGGTTGAGAGTGTACAGGTCTGGGGGGGCTGAGAGCGTACAGGTGTGAGGGGGGCTGAGAGCGTACAGGTGTGAGGGGGCTGAGAGCATACAGGTGTGAGGGGGCTCAGAGTGTACAGGTGTTGAGGGGGGCTCAGAGCGTACAGGTGTGAGGGGGGCTCAGGGCATACAGGTGTGAGGGGGCTCAGAGCGTACAGGTGTGAAAGGGGCTGAGGCACTGAAGGACTTGGTGGGATGTCTAATGAGCAAATTCGTTGGGACGGCCAGTGGGCGGGACCCTGGGGAATATTGGTGGTCAGGCTCGGGGGGGGGGGAACAGGCCTAAAGCTGTGTAAGGGGCCCCACAATTTCTGATGGCTTCCCTGTGTCCCCCACATGGCTTCTGGCAAACGGGACTTCTTATGGCTTTCTTTCAACAATGGCTTTCTTCTTTCCACTCTTCCATAAAGATCAGATTTGTGGAGTGCACGACTAATAGAGTCTCCCACCTGAGCTGTGGATCTCTGCAGCTCCTCCAGAGTTACATGGGCCTCTTGGCTGCTTCTCTGATTAATGCTCTCCTTGTTCAGCCTGTCAATTTAGGTGGACGTCCATGTCTTGGTGGGTTTGCAGTTGTGCCATACTCTTTCCATTTTCAGATGATGGATTGAACAGTGCTCCGTGAGATGTTCAAAGCTTGGTATATGTTTGTATAACCTAACCCTGCTTTAAACTTCTCCACAACTTTATCCCTGACCTGTCTGGTGTGTTCCTTGGCCTTCATTATGCTGGTTGTTCACTAAGGTTTTCTAACAAACCTCTGAGGGCATCACAGAACAGCTGTATTTATACTGAGATTAAATGACACAATTACCAATTAGGTGACTTCTGAAGGCAGTTGTTTCCATTAGATTTTAGTTAGGGGTATCAGAGTAAAGGGGGCTGAAAACAAATGCACTCCACACTTATCAGATATTTATTTGTAAAAATCATTTTCCTTACAGTCCACAATTATGTGCCACTTTGTGTTGTTCTATCACATAAAATTCCTATAAACACATTTACGTTTTTGATTGTAACATGACAAAATGTGGAAAATTTCAAGGTGTTTGAATATTTTTTCAAGGCACTGTATATACTCTATTGAAATACATAATAAAGTGCTTAGGACATATGAGCACTAGGGATGAGCTTGATGTTCGAGTTTACTGTAAATTTGACTCAAACACCCTTTCGCCGAACAACGAATATTATGGGGCGTTTTTGAGAACTTCGAGCGCCATGGAACACCACATAATGCAATGCGAGATCGCAGTGCATTGATGTCTGATGATTGGCCAAAGCATGCACCTGACCTGCATGCTTTGGCCAATCACCATGCGCTCTGCTGCAAGAGCCAAAAGTCCACACCCCACACTATATAAGGCTGCTTACAAAGCGGCCGTGTATAGTGTGTGACTGTGGATGGAGATAGATTGAGCTAGATTAGGCAGGCAGGTTAGTTAGTTAGTGGCAGTATATTTCACATATATATATATATATATATATATATATATATATATATATACAGTCTAGTATATATATACAGTGGTGTGAAAAAGTGTTTGCCCCCTTCCTCATTTCCTGTTCCTTTGCATGTTTGTCACACTTAAGTGTTTCGGAACATCAAACCAATTTAAACAATAGTCAAGGACAACACAAGTAAACACAAAATGCAATTTGTAAATGAAGGTGTTTATTATTAAAGGTGAAAAAAAATCCAAACCATCATGGCCCTGTGTGAAAAAGTGATTGCCCCCCTTGTTAAAACATACTATAACTGTGGTTGTCCACACCTGAGTTCAATTTCTCTAGCCACACCCAGGCCTGATTATTGCCACACCTGTTCACAATCAAGGCATCACTTAAATAGGAGCTGCTTGACACAGTAAGGTCCACCAGAAGATCCTTAAAAGCTACACATCATGCCGAGACCCAAAGAAATTCAGGAACAATTGAGAAAGAAAGTAATTGAGATCTATCAGTCTGGAAAGGGTTATAAAGCCATTTCCAAAGCTTTGGGAATCCAGCGAACCACAGTGAGAGCCATTATCCACAAATGGCGAAGACATGGAACAGTGGTGAACCTTCCCAGGAGTGGCCGGCCGCCCAAAATTACCCCAAGAGCGCAGCGACGACTCATCCAAGAGGTCACAAAAGACCCCACAACAACGTCCAAGGAACTGCAGGCCTCACTTGCCTCAGTTAAGGTCAGCATTCATGCCTCCACCATCAGGAAAAGACTGGGCAAAAATGGCCTGCATGGCAGAGTTCCAAGGAGAAAACCACTGCTGAGCAAAAAGAACATCAACGCTCGTCTCAATTTCTCCACAACACATCTTGATGATCCCCAAGACTTTTGGGACAACATTCTGTGGACCGATGAGACAAAAGTGGAACTCTTTGGAAGGTGTGTGTCCAAGTATATCTGGCGTAGAAGGAACACTGCATTTCAGAAAAAGAACATTATACCAACAGTAAAATATGGTGGTGGTAGTGTGATGGTCTGGGGCTGTTTTGCTGCTTCAGGACCTGGAAGACTTGCCGTGATAAAAGGAACTATGAATTCTGCTGTCTACCAAGAGATCCTGAAGGAGAATGTCCGACCATCTGTTCGTGTACTCAAGCTGAAACGAACTTGGGTTCTGCAGCAGGACAATGATCCTAAACACACCAGCAAGTCCACCACCGAATGGCTGAAGAAAAACAAAATGAAGACTTTGGAGTGGCCTAGCCAAAGTCCAGACCTGAATCCTATTGAGATGTTGTGGTATGACCTTAAAAAGGCCGTTCATGCTCGAAAACCCTCTAATGTAACTGAATTAGGACAATTCTGCAAAGATGAGTGGGCCAAAATTCCTCCAGGACGCTGTAAAAGCCTCATTGCACGTTATCGCAAATGCTTGGTTGCAGTTGTTGCTGCTAAGGGTGGCCCAACCAGTTATTAGGTTTAGGGGGCAATCACTTTTTCACACAGGGCCATGATGGTTTGGATTTTTTTTCACCTTTAATAATAAACACCTTCATTTACAAATTGCATTTTGTGTTTACTTGTGTTGTCCTTGACTATTGTTTAAATTGGTTTGATGTTCCGAAACACTTAAGTGTGACAAACATGCAAAGGAACAGGAAATGAGGAAGGGGGCAAACACTTTTTCACACCACTGTATATATATATATATATATATATATATATATATATATATATATATATATATATATATATATATATATATATTTATATATATTTATATTTATATTTATATATTCTGCCTATGGTGTAGACTATATATTCAGTGTAGACTCTATATTCAGTCAGTGCAGGCAGTGTAGTATATATAACCCAGTGTATTGAAGTGTTTAAGGGGAACACCATGACAACATTTTTTTTTTAAAAATGGCACCATTGGTACCCCCAAAATACCCCCCATACCAGACCCTTATCTGAGCAAGCAGCCATGGCAGGCCAGAAAAGGGGGGGGCAAGCGAGCACCCCCCCTTCTGAACCATACCAGACCGCTTGCTTTCAACACTGGGAGGGTGCCCCCAAAGAACCTTGTCCCCATGTTGGTGGGAACAAGCCCCTCATCCCCAAAACCCTTGCCTGGTGGTTGCGGTGGTCTGTACCCCTACCCATTCCCCCAAAAAAGGGTAAAAAAAGTAAAAACAACAAGAGACAGTTTTTGACAATTCCTTTATTAAAAAAAAAAGTGTCCCACCATGTCCATCCATCTTCAATCCCGGACCTGAAAAGTAGAATAAAAAGCCCCGCCTCGTAGGAGGCATCCCGCTAACTGCTGTCTCTTGGCTGTGACAGCTGTTATATAGGCAAGGGCGGTGCCACTCATTGATGTAACTGGGTGACCATGCCCCTTATGATGTCATGTGACATCACGTGGCTGTTTACGTCACCGGGTGGCCCCGCCCTTGCCTATATAACAGCTGGTAAAGCCAAGAGACAGCAGTCGTCGGGACGTCTCCCATCGAGGCAGAGCTTTTTTTTTCATATTTTCCAGGTCTGTCGGGCGCCTTGATTGAAGATGGATGGACATGGTGGGACACTTTTTTTTTTACCACCTTCCACCCGGCCTATAGCAGAATAATGCCTGTGGTGCGGCGTGTCAGTCTGACACACCGCATCTCTGATCATGGTAAGGAGCCTCTGATGGATGGTCTGGTCTGAACCGAACCGGGGGGGGGGGGTGTTTGGTTCATCCCTAATGAACACCATTCATAAAGAAAAAAGTGCAAAATATCCAATAAATGGCACTGTCCACTACAAACTTGAATGTGTAAAAAAACAACAGTGAAACAGATATCACTTTTCTGGTGTTTGAAAAAAAAAAAAACATGAACCAAGGTTACTCTTCCACTTCTTCACCACCACACAATGCTCTTTTATTATGCTTACCTGAACTGAGATCGGTGTTTTAGGAGGTAACAAGGGCTCAGTTCCAAATAACTCCTCAAAAGCCACACCCAAACACTTTCCAGTTTATATCTTCTACCACAATATTGGTCACAGATGATTTCAAATAGAATCTTGGTGAAGGGATTCCCTGCTTAAAACATTTCTCCTTCAGTTAGACACAGAGAGAAAGACAGGATCTAATGCTCTTCATGTAATTTCAAACCATATTAAAAACATACAAGAATACACATAGAGTGCTTGTAAATTGGGAATCTTCTCTGCTAAGAAAACAAAGCTGTACTTTCAACTCCCAGCGGGTTGCGTGGATACCAATGTGATGACATAATACTATGCGGGTTTTCAAGCTAACATGGATGGAACTTCATCAGAGGTTAGAGTTAACCTCTGATGAAGTCCCGCCAGGTTGGGAACCCACCCAGTGTGACATCATCGAGGTTGGTATCAGCACACCTGCTTCAACTACTCTATCTAAAAAAAGCATTTTATTTTTTATTTTTTTCTGTTGGGAAGTACCCCTAGCTTTCTGTCCAGTAAAATGTCAGCAATACAATATGTAAGGAGAAATCCCCTTAAAGCCTAAATAAACTAAAATCAACACAAGGGACATTACTTACATTCAGTGTGATGTGTCCCTTGTACTTCAGTCTTCTAGTTCAGTAGTAATCTTCCTTCTCCGAGTGCCTGACTATGCCTGCTCTTTCTGCCCAGCTCCTCCATTCATAGAAGTCGTACTACAGTTTCTATGAATGAAAAACATTCTATGAATGGAGAACAGATAGATGATTGAAAGGTCCGCCCCATCCATTCATAGATAGTGTTTCATCCATAGAAGCTGTAGTATAATCTCTATGATTGGAAGATCTGGATGGAAAGGGCAGGCATAGTTAGGCAATCTTGATGGGTGCCTCTGACAGTCCCTCAATTCTATTAACCCACCTGCACCAAAAGATTATGATGTTGGGGGTGCAGGTGGACAGAGGAAGAAGATTACTATTAAAATTAGAAGACTGAAGCACAAGGAACACATTATACTGAAGATAAGTAAAGTCCCTTGTGTTTATTTTGTACTTTTTTGTTGGTAAAATTAGGCTTTAAAAACCCAACAGGGGCTTTTATCCTTCCCCACTTCCCAGTGATAAAGAAGTATTGACCTTTCCACAAAATTGGAAAATGTGTGCACAGGATCAATTTTAGGGAGGAAGACAAGTCTCTGAGCAGAAATAGCTGTGCCTGGATAAACTTGTAAATGAACAGTGTCAGAGTCCACTAGCATTAACCACTATACAAAGGTCCCCTATAGGATTACATTATAGGGTATCAAAATAGAACTGAATCATAGACTCACCTGCTACTCATGAGGCCATTTTGTTTTCTTAAAGAGGAGGGCCCACAAAAAATTTTTTTTTTAAAAGTCAGCAGCTACAAATACTGCAGCTGCTGACTTTTAATAATCGGACACTTACCTGTCCCAGGGTCCAGCGATGCGGGGGAACAAAGCCCCCCCCCCTCGTTCCCCGCTCCGCTCACGGCGCCGGCATTCTTAATGTGGGCACCCGGCTGTGGCTTCACAGCCGGGCACCCACTGCGCATGCGCGAGTGGCGACGTGCGCCGTGATTCGATGCTCAGTCATCTGGGACACGTGAAAATATGTCATATCTCTGCCCCAGTAGAAGACTGATAGTGTCGAAACGCGTCGGGCCAGCTGTCTCATACTTTCCACATTGCCGACCCATTTTATATCATCTCGAGATTTTATTTCATTTTTTGATTTGTCACATACCAATGTGAATACATTTTTTTACCTTTTTGACCTGCACCATTGGAGTTGTCTCCATTCTTTTCCTCCTGTTTCCCTGGTTCGTGGGATCACTTCCCCTTGGATCATCTGGCGATTGGAGGTCCACTGGCCGCTGCGTATACGGATTGGTCCACTGTTTGCCTCGCATGCTGCTCGTATCCTGACTGCCGGGGATTCCACCTGCTCCATCTGGCACCCATGGATGCAAGAATTCCAACATTTAAGCCTGCTTGATACAAATACCGTACGGTAGCTGTATCCAACATCTCTGGTAAGAGTATATATTGCTTTTCCGTAACATCAGACAAGCCGTTCCTTACCTGTGTTCCTGTACCCCCGAGCCAGTCCGAGGGACTCATTTGGGGTTGTCATCATCTACATGAACTTTGCACTCATTTATCCTTGGTTTAGTTCACGCTATTTTTTGGTTTTATCTCCAACAAATATTGATATATGATTGATATTGCTCACGTTCACTATGGGAATGTCATAATATACACATTCATTTATGGCATCATTTTCACATGATATGTATGTGTTTCAGCGCTACATTTTTCTGTTTACATCTGGGACACGTGACAGGTCCCAGATGACTGTGCGGCGGCGAGGGGAAGTGATGTCAGTGCCCGGGCACTGAAGGTGGCAGACTACGAGGGACCCCCTAGCAACAGGCATTTAGAGGTGAGTAAAACATTTTTTTTTTTCCAATTATTTTATTTTTTATTTTTTTAATGATTTTTAAGACAATTTTTTTTTTTTTTGGTGGCAACACCACTTTAAGGAGCCTTGTGACTTCTAGTTATACCCTGCTACAGACAATATTGGCAATTCAACTTCAATGACTGTTAAAAAAAAAAGATATAATAAATAGAAAAGTAAAAGCCGTCACTGCAGAGCATACTTTTAGATAGAGGAGAAGGGTTTTATGAGAAAAGCCTAGATAAACAAGCTGTAATAATGAAAACGATGGAGTTGAATGGATTTCCAAAAAAAGGAATGAATGAAAAGTAATAAGAACCATAAATCTCCTTAGGTTAAGATAGTATTGAACTCCCTGCTAGTATTCCAAATCAGACCATAGGAAAGAGAGGAAAGGAGAGTTTAAAGCATAAGCGGTATGAAGGTAATAAAGTTAAACACCTGTAAGCAAGCTTGAGCTAATATAACAAAATATAGTATTTTCAGGTCAGCTAAAGTTTGCAAAGTACTTTTAATGTAGTACAAGTGTGTATGATTTACAATATGTATCATATTGACCACCCGTGTAATTAAAGGGGTTTTTATCAAAATGGTAAAAAATTATAGCCCAAAGGCTAACACTGCGCTAGAAATATAGAATATAGGATACAGCTGCTTGCACCTTCAAGTCAGATAAAAACTCAATAGATATAAAATACTAAATAAAGTGCAGCACTAATACAGTAAAATTGCATAGGTGAAAAAAGACTGAAAAAGGAAAATGAATGAAGAGTCCCAAATGCACAGTCCATGTATATAAAAACCAAAAACCAAAATCCGTGCTTCATAAAAATGAGAAAGCCACAGGTAAGAGGAAAGGTGATGATCTTTCACATAAGATAGATCCAGCTCCAAAACCCCCGGTGAAAGTGAGTAATCCCGCTTACCAGCTTTCCATGACCACTATGAAATGGTCTCACCAAACACAGGGAAATAGGTCTCCCCAGGAACCTTAGTAATGGCCATAAGATAAAAAGAAATGCTCCCATAGTGCAGTACTTTAAAATTTCAAATTTAATGGTATAAAACAATTGCACTTACAAGATAGAATCGTCAAAACAACATGTCTCTGTACTAGAACCGTGACGTCCCTACGAGCTTCCCTGCACTTCCTGCTTTGCTTGTCCGTCAACTTCCTGGGAGGTGTAGCGTGATGACATCACAGTCATAGGCCACACTCTACACGTTTCGTCACAAAAGA
Organism: Lithobates sylvaticus; assembly: GCA_028564925.1. Classification (NCBI taxonomy): domain Eukaryota; kingdom Metazoa; phylum Chordata; class Amphibia; order Anura; family Ranidae; genus Lithobates; species Lithobates sylvaticus. The sequence continues at coordinate 524,157,283 of CM053026.1, forward strand.
ACATCGTCTGGGGATTGGCCAGGTGATCGTGTCATCTTACATATCAGTTATATAGCCTACAATGCCATCTTAACTGCTGGCCGCTGGACAATAGACAGCACAAACTAAAGAGCAGCAATGCCATTACAACTACTGGCCGCTCATTCACTCAATGAGAAACAAAAAACAGAAAAGCAGGAGAGCCTCATATAGAGCACAAAACACTGCCATCTAGTGGCAGAAATACAAAATTGTCAAATATGAATAATATCAATATTTACCTGGGTGTGGAGCAGGATCTATATTATGTGAAGGATCATCACCTTTCCCATTACCTGTGGCTTTCTCATTTTTATGAAGCACGGATTTTGGTTTTTGGTTTCTCCTATATACATGGACTGTGCATTTGGGACTCTTCATTAGTTTTCCTTTTTCAGTCTTTTTTCACCTATGCAATTTTTACTGTATTAGTGCTGCACTTTATTTTGTATTTTTATCAAAATGACACCTCCACTAATGCAAAACTGTCTCCTAATAAAGCCAAACTAAACATATGAAAACATTTAGCTTTTTGATAGAAAAGTTTTGTATGTCTTGTCTGCTAAAAAAAAACGAATTTGCTAGCATTTTTTCTCTTTGTTCACAAGGTATGCAGTGCAGTGCACAACACAGTAAGATGGCGAGAATGGAGCGGAATGCAGGGACAATGTAACTCCACTGCTCAAGCGCAGGAGTTCATTGGTGTCTGCACCATGGGCAAAGAAAGAAGACTGAGCCAAAATAAGATCAGAAGACGATAAAGGTGGCAGTGGAATGAGTGACCAAAGCAAGCGTGAACATTGCTTCCATAGAGAAGTCCTAACTAGAGGGTAGGTCTTCCATAATGCACAGTTATGCATAGCAAAAGCTCCAGGGACCTGCAGCATCTTTAGTTCTGCTTTAATGAGCATATTATTACTACTAGACACCAATAAAGGATCTGGATACTGCTGTGAGAAGTATCTAGGGTAGTAATGAACTGGGAGGGGAATTACTATTTTTCTGTTGGACTCAATGAACGTAGTCACAAGTGTTGGTACAATTCTTATCAGAGCTATAGGATTTTTTTAAAAAAGTCTTACCTATATTTGAGTCCTGACTTGCTACCCTTTTTTGGCATAACCCACTTTGTGAACTTTTCTGGAAATGTGTGAAATCTTGTCTCTGTACACTATATGCTATAAATGTATTTAACCTTTTTCTCTTTTTAGGCCTAATGCCGCTTTTAAGTTTGTTTGACTTTTCTTTTCTGCCTCTAACTCCCCTCCATGTTAGCCTAGGTGTCTATGCACACATACTGTATTTGTTTACAGGCATTTAGAGGCAGAACAAAAAAATCACTTGCATGTTCAGGAGAGAAGCATTTCAACAGAAAAAATACCCAACATATACCCAACATGCCTAAATGTGTGTAAAGGCATGTAAGCAAGGCTAAACTCTAGGCATGTTTAGCACTTGAACTTTCATTCATTCCAATGGCCATAATAAATGAATATCCACTTCATCGACCGCAATATGTATATACAGTATACCCTATATTACCAGAAGTATTGGGACACCTGTCTTTACACGCACATGAACTTTAATGGCATCCCAGTTTTAGTCTGTAGGGTTCAATATTGAGTTGGCCCACCCTTTGCAGCTATAACAGCTTCAACTCTTCTGGGAAGGCTGTGCACAATGTTTAGGAGTGTGTTTACGGAAATGTTTGCACATTTGTGAGGTCAGGCATTTTGTGAGCCCATTTGTGAGGTCAGGCACTTATGTTGGAAGAGAAGGCTCGGCTTCCAGTCTCTTCTCTAATTCATCCCAAAGGTGTTCTATCAGGTTGAGGTCAAGACTCAGTGCAGGCCAGTCAAGTTCCTCCACCCCAAACTCGCTCATCCATAGTCTTTATGGACCTTGTTTTGTGCATTGGTCCAAATCATTTGGTGGAGGGGGGATTATGGTGTGTGGCTGTTGTTCTGGGGTTGGGCTTGGCCCCTAGTTTTAGTGAAGGGAACCCTTATGGGCCAAACACACGATAGGATTTTCCGACAACAAAAGTTGGATGTGAGCTTGTTGTCGGAAAGTCCGACCGCGTGTATGCTCCATAGAACATTTGTCGGAATTTCCACCAACAAATGTTCTCAAAATTCCGAGCGTGTGTACACAATTCTGACGCACAAAAGTCCATGCATGCTCGGAATCAAGCAGAAGAGCCACACTGGCTATTGAACTTAATTTTTCTTGGCTCGTCGTATGTGTTGTACGTCACCGCATTCTTGATGTTCGGAATTTCCGACAACATTTGTGTGACCGTGTGTATGCAAGACAAGTTTGAGCCCACATCATTCGGAAAAAAATCCATGGTTTTGTTGTCGGAAAATCCTATAGTGTGTACATAGCTTTAAAGTGTCAGCATACCAAGACATTTTTGATAATTTCATGCTCCCAACTCTGTGGGAACAGTTTTTAGATGGCCCTTCCTGCACAAAGAAAGGATGGTGTAAAGAATGGCGTTTTGGATGGTGTAAAGGATGCGTATAACCTCTGACAGTTTTATTTTTGCCATCTGTGTCCCATTGGGGAGATTTCCCTTTACTTCCTGTTCCATAACCAAAGCAGTAAAAAAGAGGAAATTCCTCCAAAGTGAGGGAATTCTTAATTATCACCAGGGTCACCATAACTAAAGTCTTCATTAGAAAATTTCCCTTTTTTTTGTTCTGGTGACAACTCAAAATGTGGGATTTGTTTCACTATTGGTGAATAGTTAACAGGCCAAATAGAGAGGATCAATCTCCCTAACGTGGACACAGACAGCAATACAAATCTGAGAGGTGTTCTAATTCCTCTCCACTTTATCCATAACTAAAAAAAAAAGTTTTGCTTTAAGTTATATCCTAAACAGTATGTTTTATAACAATGTCTAGTGTATGTGTTGTGTGATGTAAATACTTCTGGAACAGCTGTTTGAGGGAGAATACTGCGGCATTAGGTGTAAGTAAGTTGATCATCTGGAAGCTCAGGGTCTGGATCATGTGGGAGTTAATTCCAAATGGAGAGTTGTCTAGGAACTCAATTCAGGGAAGAATGTTTTAATGCTCCTGCTTACTTTGATTCAAGAAAACACTCTTTCATCAGGTTTTGCCTTTGCAGGGGTTCTCTACAACATACAGATACAGGATAAATTATATTTTTCTATCTATTTGGTCTGGGTAGACCCTCAGTCTGTTTCAGTGCAGACTGAAACATTTGCCTCAGGCCTGGTCAGCATTTGTCTATACGACCAGACACATGGCTGTGTCTTATTACTCCTGCAGCCGATTGTTTACAGCGCAGTGATGAGCTCAGTGTCAGGTACTCACCAGGGCCGAAGTGCTGAGAGCGGCTTCCCTTGCAGCTGGGTGGGCAGTACCCCTGAGGGTGGAACAGCAGGTACAGAGCACGAAGGGGCATGGGTTGCCAAGAGGTGTATGCAGCAGTACTTCTGGAGAACAGGTACCCATGCAGTGTGGTTGAACTTGTTGGAAGCAAAGTCCAGGAGGCAGGCCAAGGGTCAAACACAGGAACAGCAGAAAAGGAAGATCCAAAAGGCAAGCCAGAGGTCAATCACAAGAGAAGTTCAGGGGTAGTCAGGTACAATCCGGGTCACAACGGGTAGGCTCAGAAGACTAGGCACAGGAACACAGGAACACAAGGACACAGGAGCTGAGAAGACAATCCAGCAAAGACACAGAGCATAGTGATGCCTTTATAGGCAATAGTAAATAATAATAAACTACACACTAAGGCCCCTTTCACACTGGGGCGTTTTCAGGCGGTACAGCGCTAAAAATAGCGCCTGTATACCGCCTGAAAAAATCCTGCCCCATTCACTCCAGTGTGAAAGTCGGCGGGCTTTCACACTGGAGCGGTGCGCTAGCAGGACGGCAAAAAAAGTCCTGCTAGCAGCATCTTTGGAGCGGTATAGGAGCGGTGTGTTCACCGCTCCTATACCGCTCCTTCCCATTGATTTGAATGGGAAACCGCGGTAAAACCGCGGCAATACCGGCGCAGAGCGCCGCTACGGCGGCGCTCTGCGGGGGTCTTTAACCCTTTTTCGGCCGCTCGCTGGGGGTAAAACCGCACCGCGAGCGGCCGAATACCGCGGTTAAAACGACGGTAAAGCAGCGCTAAATATATCGCTACTTTACCGTCACTGCGGCTCCCTGCCCCAGTGTGAAAGGGGCCTAAAGCAAAAAACTAAAATTTCAAAGAAAGCTAAATTTAATAAAATAAATTACCCTAAACATGCAACTCTGAAGAGGGGGGGAAATAGTAGACTTTTTTTTAGCAAGTTTCACCTATGCAGCTAAGTTAAGGAATATGAGAGTTTTCCCTTTAGTGTAATCTCATCAATGATTGGACACAGGGTTTTCCAGAGATTTTGGTAGCCATCTTTAGGAAAAGGGGTCAAATTAAGTCCCTGCCGTGGCCATGTGGTGAGCTTAGCAGTGTGGAGAAAATAGGTAGGGATAGAAATCTGCTTGTGAGGGAGAGATAAGCTGAGCCTAGGGATAGGTTGCTTTAGAGGACAGTCAAGGGACCACTTGGACACATAGTGTTTGTACCCAGTGAAGGGAAGAAGAAACATCTCTGCATGTAATCACTGAATACCAAGTCTGCACACCAGTGAGACAGTGGAGCAGCAGATCACAGTGATAGGCAAATCTGCTTATGGAAGCCAGCCTCCAGCAACCTACGCAATGTAAGCACTGTATAACTACAATACTACTGAAACTGCCTTATGGTTGATATGAATAAGTGCCTAGTTGCTAAAGTTGATTCCTTTTATTAATATAATCTTTATTTTGTTTTTTCATTACAAAAAAGAAAAGGCACATAGAAAACAGTGTTATTGTAGTGAAGTTAGTAGAAATGCTCATTACAGTAACAAAAAAAAAAAAGGTTCACAGCTTCAAAGTATGTAAACAAAAAGCGCCATGATTGTATATAGAAATAGGAGACAAAACAATTCCAAAAGGTAACACAAATGTTTGTCTATTGGCACTCATAAGTTCCACAGCAAAAGGCAGGCTGAGGCAGACCATTTTGAGTGGTACAAAGCTGTACATGGTCTGTACAACCTCCACACTACTGTCATGTCTGTGAGTAGAGCAGCAGAGCTTGAGGTACCGTCCCATGGTGACTGTCCATTAAAATGTGCCAACTGGAATTGAACCAGAGGCCTCTTCCAAAAGAGGCAAAAGGAATGGTTCATTGGTTTGCCTAGACAAGCTGCAAAAATGAAGGGTCAGCTAAGGCTAATAAAGCAACATCTAAGCTAGGAGCTAAGGAGACCGTATTTGCCCCAGATGTATATTGCTTCCAGGATGCCCAGATGGTATCAAAGCAGCTTCTTTTTCCCCTACATGGAGCAACCCACTCCTCCATAATTTTCATTACCTTCTCAATACAGTCCCCATGGCTAGAAACATGGGTCCTTTACTAATGGATCGGTATGAGCCGTTTAGCTGCATTAACTAAAGTTGATTCTTTTTTTTTTAATCAATAGTTTTTATTGAGTTTTCAAAGTTTTCATAACAAAACAAAGAATAAAACAATGTACACAGTGAATAAGTACCAGTTTCTAATCACACACATTATATATGAGTAAATTCCATGCTATCGACAATATGTCAACATTTTCTTATCAGTTATCGATTCTTATTCCACACAGTAGGATGTTTCCCTCATAGCGCTTTAAATCTATTATTCCATATTCTCCAATCATTATCGAATTGTCGGCACTGTAGAGAATTAATAGCTAGTAAACGTTCGAAAGAGTGGTTCCTATTGACTATTGTGATTACTTCAGATATATTAATGGCTATTGTGCTCTTCCAGTTACAAAGTATAAGATTTTGGGTTGCTAGCAGTATATGAGTTACCATAGCTCTATCCCCTCGTGGAAATAATTCCATGCCGATGTGTAATATTGCTAGAGTAGGGTTTGGGGGCGTTAGGATGCCCGTGAGATCTGAGATCATTTGAAATGTTTTGTTCCATAGGCTGGTTAGGCTCGGGCATTCCCACAGTGTGTGTAATAAGTTGCCAACTTGGCCACGTTTTCTCCAACATAGAGGAGATGATGCCAGAAAAAAGATGGATAGTCTGTATGGCGTGTAATGCCATCTATTGGTAATTTTCAGTGTCATTTCCCAGTGTCATTTCCCAGTGGTTCACACAATGGGAAACTCTCTGATCTGGTTTTGAAAGCATGTAGCCATTGTTCATCAGAGAAGGTGGCAGACAGGTCTATTTCCCACATTCTAAGGGCCGAACACCTTTGGTAGGGTTTGGCGTATTTGAGTAGAAGCCCCAGGCTTTGGTGGGTATATGTGTGGTGGGTAAAGGGTGCATCCTTAGAAAGTGGGAAATGCGCATGCAGGAAAACCACATGTTGTTTGGTAGGTTATATTCAGTCATAATTCGTTCTGCTGATTTTGGTGTTTGGTCAGTGAATAAATCTTGTATGTGACATATATTTTTTGCCTTAAGACGTGTGGTTTGGAGTAAAGGGATCTTTGTTTCAGGGAGCTCTATTGGAAGATTGTACAGTATTTCTCGAGATTCCCTACAGTCATGTTTTATGAGAAATCTCCACGCCTGTAAAGATATTTGTAATGTAGGAGACATACCCCCAGTGTCCCAGGGTTCCCATATGTCACTCATTAGGAAGGTGGTGAGGTTGTCTATGGGGAGTAGTAATGTTTCTAGTTCAACCCATAGCGGGCAGTCTGCTTGTGAAAACCAGTGTTTAAGTTGGTCAAGGTCTTTAGGTCTACATATCCTGCTCCCCCTATAGATTTGTGAGGTGTGAGGCTACTGTGTGGGCATCTGGCTTTTTTACCCCCCCCCCCCCACGTGAATTTACATGCAGCTTTGGAGAGTGTGTTGATATAGGGTGTAGGTATTGGGATTGGTAGTGAGCGGAAGATGTAGAGTATTTGTGACAATATGGACATCTTAAAAGCCGCAATTCTACCAAGCCATGACAGTTCTCTTTTACAGATTTCCGTGAGTTGTCTATCAATTTTGACCACGAGTGGTTTGAGATTGGCGTCTGCTAGGGTGGATGTTGTATTGGTTAGCGTTATACCCAAGCATGTGATGCCTTTATTTGTCCAGGAGTATGGTAGGGTATTTTGAAACTTATTCTTTGCATGTTGGTGCACTCCCATGTCTAAAATGAGTGATTTATTGAAGTTAACTTTATAATACGAAATTTCTCCAAAGTCTGATAATGTTTTATGAGCCTGTGGTAGGGATGTCAGTGGGTCCGTCATTAAAAGTATAACATCGTCGGCGCGAGGGACCCGTGATGGCCGCATAGTCACGGAGCTCCGCGCCACCCCGGACCAGCGGCATACATAATACAGCCCAGGAACGCTGTACCGCCGTAATAATTAGGCGAACAGCCTGCGGACACCCCAGGGACCCCCCCGTATGTCTGGCCGTGCCCCACGGAGGAATCTGGAGGAGTTATTCACAGCCTCCACCCGGCCTGAGAATCCCAAGATGGCCGCCACAGCAGACGCTGGAAGATCACCTCAGGCCTCCCTCACAGACATCCAGCAGGATTTCAGGCAAGTGGTCTCCCCTGCACATCTGCACCTCACTCCTGGCCCTCCACTCTCCTGCCACAAGGAGATGATGCCCTCCCCAGCATCTACTGAATCCCTCCTGAGCCACACTTTTGGAGACCACCCATTCTCCCCAGCAGGCCCTGTAATGGCTGCCCTGACTGACTCTCACACTTATGCAGCACCTGACAGGGAATGTCCCTTCAACATTGAGGATCTCTTTTTCAGAATGTCCACCCTCCTTGCCTCCACCGCAACAAAAATCACAAGTGACATTAAAGCAGACCTCCAAGCTATTGGATCCAGAATTGACGCCGTAGAGACCAGGGTAGACCAGAACACTGCGACGGCTCACCAGCACTCTGACCTCATCTCCACTCTTCATGATCAGTTGGATACTGCCATCTCCCGCATCGACGAATTGGAAAACAGGTCTAGGAGGTACAACTTCAGGATCAGAGGCCTGCCAGAATCCATCCAGGACGTCTCCTCTGCAACGCAAGACCTTATAAAATCACTGATCCCCAATATTCCTTCTCATCGCCTTGAACTGGACAGGGCTCACAGATCGCTTGGTCCCCCCAGGAGAGACGGAACCCCCAGGGACATCATCGCCAAACCGCACTTTTATGCGGTAAAGGAAGCAATAATGAAGCAGGCAAGAACCGCATCTCAGGTGACTTGTCAGGGCCACCCAGTGCAAATATTTGCTGATCTTGCACCCTCCACCATCCAACGCAGAAGGACCCTGAAACCTCTTCTGCAAGCCCTATCGAAGAAGGAAATCAAATACAGATGGTCCTTCCCTTTTGCTGTTAGGTTCTCCTTGAAAGGTCAAGAATACTCCTTCTCCAACTTTACCGCGGGTGAAAACCTACTCCTTAAACTAAAAGTTATAACCCAAGAAGCAGATATGGACACCTCCACCCCCACGGCGGTCTCCAACAAACGCCCACCTCCAACGAGCCCACTGACTCCCCTATGGAACAAGTCCAAGACCCGCAGATCAACACAACATGGTCCTCCTTGAAAGCAGACCGAATGAAGTTTCTTCACTTTCTAGGACTCGGACGACATTCCGAGTTGACTTCCTTCTAAATTGACTATCTTTCATTCACTCGCCCCGAACCTGTTCTCTTTGCTCTACCGCAAAGGTTACGGCCCTTGGAGCAACCCCTGCACCCCAGTTTCCCCTTGTGAAAGAACGCTAAGGGACTGTCTCAAAGCATGGGGTAACGACATAAAATTTAACACCCTAATGCTCCAAGGTCTACGACCTCTCTTCTTGAACCCGGCTGGGTCCAGAGGATTTGTTTCTCAATGACTCTCTCTACAACACTCCTCTGGGATGCGTTACCAAGCAGGAAAAATGTTTCTCTTCAGTAGGGGTCCCGAACCCCCTCCAACAATGCCAACTTCCACTATCTTGGGTTCATTCGGCACCTTTTCTCTGTTAGACGTTCTGTTATCATCAGGACTGTTTTCAGTTATGTTTTAATGTTTTTTTATCCCCGCAGTCCTGAATTGCCTTGGTCGGGGGTGGTACACATGCGCCTCCTCCTATCCCTTTGATTCCCTTCCGGATTCGTGGGGATAGGACCTCCAGGCCGATTTTGGCATGGAGCTATTTTCTTTATTTTTTATTGTTACTTCCCGCGCTTTTAAGCGCAGGAGGTATTCCTACTCCAGCCTCTCCCCCTGGGTCTTTCTCCACCCCGGAGGGAGAATGCTGAGCCCTTTGTCTTTCCTCTCTTCTCTTCCCTCTGTCCCCCTCTCTCTCTTGGAACATCAATTTACCCTTGTTTTTCTTTCAGTGAGAACATTCGTAAGAGGTGCACATTTGGGGACGCCGACGAACAGCAGACCAAACGATTCTCCTCGTTTCCACGACAGTACGGGACATGCCAAGGTAAGTGATGGTAGACACTCACACACTCACCCCGGTAAATTCCATGGCTGACAGCACGCAAAACACCTTAAAAATAGCTACCCACAACGTACAGGGCATGAACTCCCCCACGAAACGGAAGAAGCTATTCAACTTATACAAATCCTCCAGGCTTGACATTGTCATGCTTCAGGAAACACACCTCCCGATTCGGTACAGCCCCAAATTCCTCCACGCCCACTTCCCCAACTTCTATTTGGCCAGCGCCGACAACAAAACTAAAGGGGTAGCTATTGCCTTTGCCAAAAACTGCAACTTTATCTTAAACTCAGTATTAAGAGACCCGGAGGGCAGATATATCCTTGTTAAGGGGACAATAGAAGACAACCTCTTCTCCCTCATCTCCTACTACGCTCCTAACAAAGGTCAAGCGACTTTTTTAAGAATATGTTTGATTCTCTCTCTCCATCCCTGGAGGGCACGGTCATATTCGGGGGAGACTCTAATTCCGCCTTTGACCAGGCTTTAGACCGATCCAAACCCCCTTCCTCCCAACTCACCAGACCCACCAAGGAAAGCCTAAAGATAGCTAAACTCATCCATGCTCAAGGTTTGGCAGATGCATGGAGAGAATTAAACCCGGGTAAACGTGACTTTTCCCATTTCTCCGCCCCCCATAACTTGTATGCCAGGATTGACCATCTCCTAATTCAGACCCGAGATGTCCCCCGGATCCTTTCATCGAGAATCACAGACACCGTCCTTTCTGACCATTCACTGGTTACTCTATCCCTGCACAGACAATATCGGAAGCCGGGATTTGGTCACTGGAGATTGAACGAATCCCTGCTTTCGGATCCAATACGAATAAAGTTGTTAGAGAAGTCTCTTTCCGAGTACTTCTCTCTTAACAATACCGAAGGAATATCAGCGGAAACCCTGTGGGCAGCCCACAAAACTTTTATCAGGGGTGAATTTATCAAACTATCGACACAAATTAAAAGGGAACGGACAGCCGACATTAAAAGACTTGAAGCTGAATATACCTCCTTACGCTCTCAGCACAAACAATTTCCCTCGCCATCATTACAACATCAAATTGACAAAACCAGACTTGAACTTAACCTTTTATTGACTGCGAAGGCTGAAAAACAAATAAGGTGGAGCAAAAATAAATTCTATACCCAGGGTGATAGGTTAGGTTCCATGCTAGCTTCCAAATTGACTCCCAAATTCCGCTCCTATGTGATGCCCAAAATTAGAATACCGGGACAGGGTACGTCATCTAACCCCTCCAAAATCCTAGAGGCCTTCCACGACTTCTACTCCAAACTTTATAGCCGACATGACGCCTCTGATGAGCCGAACATCTCGAAGTATCTTGACGGGATCCCTATCCCCACTCTATCTGCGGACCATAAGGCAGTAATGGAAGCCCCCTTCTCCACTGAAGAGGTCCAGGAAGTTATTAAAGCCCTAAAATCTAATTCGGCACCAGGTCCGGATGGTCTCTCCAATTCATATTACAAGACTTTCCCATCTGCCCTAGCCCCCCATCTCACTAGATTCCTCAACTCTAAAACAATGGGAACTCCACTCGATCCCCATCTCAACACAGCCTTCATTGCTGTAATCCCTAAGCCAGACAAAAACCCGGAAGAAGTCGGGAATTACAGACCAATTTCTCTCATAAATAGCGACTTGAAAATCCTAACCAAAATTTTAGCGAACCGCCTGGCTTCTTTCATTAACCGTTACGTTCACAGGGATCAAGTGGGGTTCATCCCAGGCAGACAGGGTCCTGATCAAATCAGACGAGCAATAGACATAGTATCTATCCTCCAAACAGGTTGGGACGGGGGCCCTAAACAGTCTGGGATGCTTCTTTCCCTAGATCTCCAAAAAGCCTTCGACTCAGTCTCCTGGCCATATATTTTTGAGATCATGAAACGCTGGGGCTTTGGCGACAACTTCATGGGACTACTACGTGCCCTATACTCCAATCCCACTGCCCGGATCAAACTTCAGGGTCACTATTCCCAACCTATAACCATAGCTAAAGGGACTAGACAAGGCTGTCCATTGTCTCCCCTGATTTTTGCCATAGCCATAGAAACACTTGCCATCTCCATCCGACAAAACCCTAATATTCAAGGAGTCAAATGCGGATCTCAGATCCATAAATGCGGGCTCTTCGCAGATGACATACTCCTTTTCCTCACCTCCCCGATCACTACTCTACCTAATCTCTGCCACTCCCTAGATGACTTTGCTAAAATTTCTGGGCTCCGGGTTAACTATAACAAGTCACACGCACTTAACGTCTCACTCCGCCCTTCCACGGTCGAATCCCTACGGAAGCATTTTCAATTCCATTGGAACACTTCCTCCATTAAATACCTCGGTATTGCACTCACGGCCAAGACAGAGGACCTTTATGGCACTAATTATCCTCCCATGTACCGGAAATTGGAGCTGGATCTCCACTCATGGTCTAAATACAATATCTCTTGGCTCGGGAGGGTCAATTCAATAAAGATGACGCTGTTCCCCAGACTCCTCTATCTCTTCAGGTCTCTACCAATCCCCATCAGGAAGGATCACATTAAATCTTTCCAAAGCAAGGTCCTTAAATTCATCTGGGGTTCAAACGGCTATAGGATTCCGCATCAAACGCTGTATCTACATAGACAGAAAGGGGGAGTGGGACTACCCAACTTATACAAATACTACATAGCAGCCAGAATCGCACAACTCTCTGTGATCTATTCCAAATATGAAAAACCGGATTGGGTCCATTTAGAAAGGCAGGCTGTGCCTCATAACACTCTGGATTACCTCCTCTGGTCGAACCCCAAAGCGCGCCCCCCAATTATGGCCCCAACCCTCTCACATATGTTTGCCCTCTGGGACTCTGTACGCTCCAATACAGCTCTGGTCTCAGCTTACAAACCTCTATCTCACATATTTCATAATCCTGCCTTCCCCCCAGGACAAAATATAGAAGCATTCAGATGGTGGCTGGATAAGGGGCTGTACCGAATCGGACACTTTTTTACGAATTCAGGCCCTATCACCCTTGCTTATTGCATCAAGAAATTAGAACTACCTGACTCTGAAAAGTTCAGATTTAGACAGATTTCAAACTTTCTACACAAACTTTGGAGGGACAAACCACTTCCCCCAAAGTTCACGGAATATGAAATTTGGTGCGGTCAGTCCATGGACCAGCGGGGGGGTGTGTCGACAGTCTACTCATCGCTCACCTTGCCGGACACTAAGTCTCCTTACATGCAACGCTGGGAGTCAGACCTCCAGTTCAACTGGGATCTGGGGACCTGGCAGAAAGCAAGCTTCAACTCTTTTAGGGGTATCCTAAACACTACACTAATAGAAGCGAGCCTGAAAATCATCTCCAGATGGTACTATACCCCGTCGCGTCTCGCCTCAATCTTCCCGACAGCAAACCCCATGTGCTTTAGGGGGTGTACTCTAGTGGGAACCTTGTCTCACGTTTGGTGGGAGTGCCCCAAAATACGATTGTTTTGGAGAAAAGTGTTTAACTTGATCGATAAGCTTGTGGGACGCCAGATCCCCAGATCTCCCATGGTGGCCCTCCTCAATGCTCACATCCCAGACCTATCCAAAGCCTCTAGTAGACTTATTAGGTTTATACTTATAGGTGCCAAACTTACGGTCGCTAAAGCCTGGAAAAAACCCAGGGTCTCCTTCCCAGCAGTAATCAGGAAAGTATCTTGGATTATGTCACAAGAGAAGTTATCCAACATTATCTCTGACACAGTTAAGGTGTTTGAATCCACATGGGAACCCTGGGCCATTTATATTGGAGCGCCATGGCTCACTAACTCAATACCTCCCTGAACCGTCTGTTTCCCGAAATTGATGTTCCCTCTCCTCAGCTTTCTCTTTCTCCTCCTTTTTCTTCCCCCCTCTCGCTCTCCCTTCCTCCATTCCCCTCCCTCTGCTCCCCTTCCTGGTTGTAGTTTATTGGAACAATGTCTTGCCCCTACGTTAGGATGATTCCTTATTTACTGGCAGACCAATGGAGAAGGCTCTAACTGTTGATGTTTGATAATGAGGCTGGGTGGTGGGGCGGCTGAGATCCCCCCTATCGGGCACAGTTTGCTCCCATTCGGGGTGCCTGATGGTGGGGGGTCGCTGTTTGCTACGCTGCCAAGCAGACTTTCTCCTTTTGCTTCCCTCATGTAGGTCCTCCAGGTACCATTTCGTATCTCCTCATCATTCGCCTTATTTCTTTGAGGTTTAACATATGACGGAGTTTCTTGCTATTTTTCGGTATATTCTGGCTCTGTATCCTGACATTGTTATTTGTTAACTGTATATGCTTTTTCAAACATAATAAAATTCTTTGAAATAAAAAAAAGTATAACATCGTCTGCGAATAGGTTTATCACATGTTTGGTCATTCCCATTGTGAAGCCCTTAATGTTATTATTCGTACGTATAGATTCTGCCAATGGTTCGATCATCAAATTAAATATGGTCGGGGAAAGGGGGCAACCCCGGCGAGTGCCATTGGATATATTGAAAGGTTTGGATAGGAGACCTGTCATATAGACCTGTGCTGATGGGCAAGAATAAAGAGCCAGTATTGCGGTAAGTATTGAACCCTTGATACCAAATTTTGCTAGCACTGCTTCCATATATTTCCAGTGAACTCTATCAAACACCTTCTCTGCATCAATAGATAGAAGCAGTGAAGGCGTTTTTGTTGTTGTTGCATGATGAATGACATTGATAATGCGCCTAGTGGCGTCTGAGGTCTGCCTCCCACTCACAAAACCCATCTGGTCTCTTAGTATGATGCAGGGGATTATATTCGTCAATCTTTTGGCTAGTAATTTTGCGTAAATTTTTACATTAGAATTTAGTAGAGAAATTGGTCTGAAATTGGCTGGGGTAGTGGGATCTTTTCCCGGTTTTGGTAGGGTTATGATGTGGGCTCTCAGCATCTTGGGGGGGAAAGAAGAAGTTGCTTCTGCATCCTTGAAGACCTCAAGGATGTGTGGGGAAAGTGTTTCTTTGAAGACCTTATAGTATTCGTTCCCGAAACCATCAGGTCCTGGAGATTTACCGTTGGGCATTGTTGAAGTGATCCTTTCTATTTCCTGAATCGTGATTGGGGCATTCAACTGTGTTAGTTGTTCCTCTGTCAGGGATGGGAGATTTACTTTCTGCAGGAATGCTTGTATACTATCTGCTGTTGGTTGTGGGGTTGGCACTTCTGTATGCAGGTTATACAGAGCTCCATAGTAGTCAGCGAATTGATTCGCAATTTTTTTGAGGGTTTGTTATCTTGTGGTGTGTAGTGGGGTGAAATAAGTAGGCAATTTTGGATTTGGTGCGTGCAGCTTTTATTCTATTTGCTAGGTATTTCCCTGCCCTATTTGCATTGGCATATGAGTTGAGTTGTAGCCTACAAAGGTGTTTATCAAATTGTTGTGTGAGGAGTTCCCTCAACCTGTCCCTAAGGTTGGAGAGTATATTGGCTATGGCTGGTGTGGGTAACGATTTGTTCTTTGTTTCCAATGGATTTCATTCAGTATATTATTGAGTGTGGTGTTATATTGTTTCTTTTCTATGGCTCCTAGTTGTATAAGTATGCCTCTCATAAATGCTTTGTGAGCATTCCAAAGAGTGTATGGATTTGTGTCAGAAGTGTAGATGTTGTGGAAGAAATCCTTGAGATGCTGAGAGATCACTGGGTATAATTTAGGTTCTTGAAGGAGTCTTATATTACAGGGCCAGATAGGTGGTGAGGGGGAAACATCCTGTTAGTTAATAGTCAAGAAAACTGCAGCGTGATCAGACCACGTGATATCATGTATCATGCAGAAGCCACTTGTCGGTCAAAAACATATCTATTCGTGAGTATGAACAGTGTCTTGTAGAGAAAAAAGTATAGTTCCTCTCGCTGGTATGGAGACATCTCCAGGCATCGAAAAGTTCATGTGTATGAAGAAGATTGAGTAGATTTGCCGGTCTTTGTGGGTTAGTTAAAGTTGATTCTGAAAGAATGCTTAGCATTGTTTTCTACTGCTGATTACTCAAAATCAATCAAATAAAGTTTTAAGGAAAACTTGTATTGCCTCTGCGCCATTGCCACATGTAAGCCACACCCACATTTGGAGATGGGCAAGCCCAGGATGCTGCAGCATTAAGTAGCTGTACTAGGATGAGCTTGCCTCCCTCAAAATACATACCACAAATATACAAATCAGATGCAGATCCTGCAGGCTCAGTGGCAATAAAAGGCATTATAATCCTGATTCTACGTGTCAGAAACCTGCACAGCCATGGTTTCACCCTAGGATACAGACCTGCATTTAGCAAGGAAACAATCCCAAGTGCCAACCACAACACCCACACAAAGAGCTTTACTTACGGCAGACCATAGATGTTTTGATTTTCTTTCCTTCCGGGTGGAAGGAAAGGAAATCACTCTATTCCCCTATCAACACTGACTGAGTTGATGGGGGAATTCCGCCCTCAGTGCTAGTGTATTTTGCTGGCAGGGGATTGTGGGGAACCTTCCTGGCCAGCAGAACACAATGATTACTGCTGGTGATGACTTAGGTACAATGAACCTGCCCATACATGCATCAAATCTTGGCCAGACCCTGCTGAACTGGACAAATTTCGATCCATATATGGTCCAGAAAACAGGCCAGGTAAAGGGAGGCAAGGTAAGGTACAACAAGGTGAGGAGGACAAAATAGGAACATGTGAACTGGACAGGCCTTAAAATTTAAGGAGAGGGGTCCTACAGGGTAGAAGCAAGGATGGATTCTGCCCATTTGTATGCTGCCATGGAGTTAGTCAGGAAAAAGCACCTGGTCCAGATTTCAGCCATATTTGTGTATCAACGACTAATCTCAGTAATTCATGAATTGCTATCTCTTATTTTCGTAGAGTCCCTCTTCATAACTATACTTTTTGCTGGCAAAAAAAATCTATCTTTCTCTGGTTGTTACATTAATTTCAAGGGTTTTTGAAAACTTTGCTGCAGATTCCTACCTGCTGCTATTAGTATCAAAACTTACAGATGGGTTCCCTTCAATTCCTACTTCTTGTAGCAACTTATTATTTCCAGTTGCTGAATAGAAGAATCTTCTTGCTATAGTCACATGAGAGGATTCAGAAGGCTCTTAAGAAACATGAAACCATCCATCCTTTTTCTGATTTGATATTCTCCAAAGTGGAAAGTAGTTCTACATATAAAACATATCCGATGCTTCCTCTAATGCTAAAATAAGAACATGGCTCAAAAAGTAGCACTTGGACAAAACAATATCATCATTCAGGTGTGCCATATGGTGTCTAAATACAAGCCAAAATATATTGGCAATGGCAGTGCTGAAGGTTGTATAGTGATGAGGCCCATACTTTAAAGCAGTATTAAACTCCAAAACAAAAACATAATATATTGTGGCTTACCAATCATTAAAAAGGTTGACTTAATTAATTCTTATTTAAGTTTTTTTCTTTATTTTCATCTGGTGATCCAGTAATACACATCCTATCTTATGCGGCGTACACACGCTCGGACTTTCCGGCGGGATTGTCCGCCAGACCTAGTCCAGCAGACAAACCGCCGGACTTTCCAGCGGAGGTCCGCCGGACTTTCCGAGCGTGTGGACTTGCCCACACACGCCCGGACTTTTCCGGCAGACAATCTGCGGGAAAAAGTCTGCGGGAAAAAGTCTGCGAGACTTTTGAAATCAACGGACTTGCCGACACACGATCGGAAAGTCCGTTCATTTAGAATGTAACTGCAGGTAGACGGGACTAGCGAAGGCAGCGAATGCCGCCACGCTAGCCCCGTCACCTGGTATGGATTTAAAGGGGAATCCCTACACCGAAATAACGGCGTGGGGGTCCCCCCCAAATCCATCTCAGACCCTTATCCGAGCATGCAGCCCGGCCGGCCAGGAAAGGGGGTGGGGATGAGCGAGCGCCCCCCCTCCTGAGCCGTACCAGGCCGGACAATCTGAACTTAAAACTTAGTCCGCCGGACTTTTGGGAGGAAAAATTTCCCGTGGGAAAGTCCGCTCGTGTGTACGCGGCCTTAGGGGGAAGGAGCAAACTTCACCCTGTTGGCGCTATATAAATCCTGTATAATAATAATAATAATAACAGTGTCAACCTTGGACAGTGTCAACCTTGGACAGCTGCATTGTCAAATTCGGTAGAGGGTAGTGTCAGATTCATTATATGAGTGGAAATGAGTGGATTTATATATGGACTTGGCTAACAAATTAAAAAACAAGCTAATGTTAGTTAGTATAGTGGGAGGGAGAGCAGGACAGGCAGCCTGAATATTTATGAGACTCTGGCCGGTCCCTGGAAGTGTGTGCCAAGAAGGTGGAGGGAACGCTCATAAATATTATGAGTTGTGCAAGACAACCAGAAGTTGTACAAGTCATCCTAGAGCATACCATGCTGCCTGAGTTTGTGCAATACAGCCTACGTTGTTGTACAGAGCAGCCAGAAGTCTAGCAGTCCTCAAGTTATACAGTTCTACAGTTTTGGGGTATCTTGTGCTCCCCATCACTAGCCAAGCAATTTTTTCCAAAAACAAAACAAAAACCTTAATAGAAACCCCTAGGCTGATTCTTGGACCAAAGGAAGAATGCTGAAAATTGTATGCGCCTGGCTGTGTATGCTGATGGTAGGGAAATAGGCCTAAAAAACAGCAGCTCCTGTGGGGGTGGCGCTACAATAACACTGTATCCTCCCTACTGTAGGTGGTACTGTTCAACTGGCTGCTGTGCAGAGGGGAATGGAATTTGAAATGAGCTTTGTTCCTCTGAAGCCCCCATCAGGGAAACATCAGTCTAATTGGACTCTGCTGCTGCCCTGGCTGACCTCCGTGGATATCATTAGTGAGGGCAATACTAAAAAAGAGCAGTGTCTCACTGCAGTTGGCGTGCATTTGCAAAGTAGATAGTATAGGGGCAGGATCCATACTGGCTAGGGACAGTGCAGGGACAAACTGGGTTGAAACTTAAGCTTAGCAAGGGATGCAGCAGAAAATCCAATACTTGAGACATGTTGAAGCCAAAGGACTATTGGAACAGGTCCAGTAAGTGTACCTCCTTCACCTTACATAAGGCAATTCCAGAATAGACTAACCCCATGACCATTATGACCTTTTGAACTTGTGACAGTGCACTTCCTAACCGTAACAGCCTCCTCTTACGGATTGTGATAGTGCTCGTGGGCCAATTCTTAAAATTCACTGTCATAGTACCCACCAAAGACTTAACTGCCATGACTACCAGTAAGTTGTTCTGGCACCATGTGGTACAGCCTTATAGGTGCCCTAAATGGATTCTATTAGATCAAGGCACTAGCTTTGAGTCCCAGATGTTCTCTGAAGACTGGAATCCGTAAATCCTACACTACTCCACACCCTCAAGGCAATTGGGTCTGTGAGTGTTTCAATTGCATGCTGTTAAGCATATTAAGGACTGTCACGGTTATACAGTAATCTTCCCCTGTTTGCTTACCTCTCCTCCATGTGTTCAGACTAAGAGGCCAGCCACTCTCACCTGGTGGTTTTTATAACCTCTCCTCTAAGCATGGCTCCACCCCAGGCCCTATCAGGGGAACTATATTAACCTGTGCACTGCAAGCCAGTGGGGCTGATCAACCATTGTGTATCCATGGTGTGTTCGGCTTCCTGGTTCCTGCTTGCCGTGTGCTTAATGTTTGTCTCCGTTACCGACCTTGGCGTGTTCTCAACGATTCCTGTCTGCTTGTGACCTTGACCTTTTGACATGTCCCCGACCATCCCTGTCTGCCTGTGACCCTAAACCTTTGGCGTGTACTCTGTTGTTCCTGTCTGCTAGTTACCCTGACCTCTGCCTTATCCCCTTACTATCTATGTCATTCCAGCCTGCTGCTTCCTTCTCCTGTAGTCTACTGTGAGCGTGAGCTGTGAGACCCTGGGGGTCGCGACCTGGAGCCAGACTGCAGCCAAGTCCATCCTCACCACTAGAGGCTCTGGCGAACACCTGCTGGCTCTTAGACTCCGCGCCCTGGGGAATCTATGCTCTAGCTCCCACTGGGATCTGTGTTAGTGATCCAGTAGACCTGTGTCCTGAATCTCCCTGGGTACAATCCGCAGCAGTCAGTTCTAAGGTCCACTACCTAGCGGTGCACTTCCGATTCCTACTGAGTGCACCTGCCACCTGGTCTCAGGTGACCTGACAGTTTGATCAGCCATGGACCCAGCTGATGTGCCGCTACCCGCAGATGATCCATTGCAGGGCTTAGTTAGCAGACTTGAGACCCAAGAATCGCATCAGACCCAGGTGATGTGATTCCTTCAGGATTTGGCATCCCGTTTTGAACAGGTTCAGGCCTCATTAGGACCCCCGGTTCAACAACCTCAACCGCTATCTGCTGCTGCACCTATCGCATCAGTCGCAGCCACACATTCATTAAAACTACCAGCTCCGGCCCGTTTCTCTGGGGACTCCAAGGCTTGCAGGGGGTTCCTTAGCCAGTGCACAATTCATTTTGAAACTTCAGCCCCAAAACGTCCTGTCCAATCGGGCGAAAGTAGCATATATTATATCCCTCCTGTCAGGCGAGGCGCTAGCTTGGGCTGCCCCTCTGTGGGAACTGAATGATCCAGTGGTTTCTAGCCTGTCTGATTTCTTGAAACTTTTTCGGAATATCTTCAAGGAACCGGGTCGTGTCTCCTCAGCGGCTAGCGCTCTTTTACGTCTCCTCTATGGACACTACAACCACATACTAATATACAGTATGTTAACAAAGTGCCACCTATTACCAAAACAGGGATATTAAACACAATGCTGCCCTGCTAATAAAATATATATCAAATAAATAAATAATACATAAATTATAAATGAGCTAAGAAATGAGTAACCATAAACAGTGCATGAATAGATAAAAATATATAAATGACTTAGGTAATGTGCAAAATACAAAAGTAAGTCATATTAACAATCAGGACATGTTTTGCCAAAAAAGGGATAGTAAACACAATGCTGTTTTGCTAACACAATATACATCAAATAAATACAAAATAATAAATTATGCCAAAAAGTGCTAAAAAAACAAATAAATAATAAAAAGTACATGAATCAATAAAACTATATATATATATATATATATATATATATATATATATATATATATATATATACAGGCGTTATGTCCCCTTCAAACACCAATCATTACACTTGGGCTGAAGTGTTCACTTAAAAGAAGAAAATGCTTAGTGTAATAAAATGTATTAGGTTTCAATAATCACAAAAAATGTGAACTCACATTAAAGTAGAGAGTCACAGACTCTGGAACAGCAAACGGTCAAAATTTGGGCAGTAATGTTCCTGCTTTCCCCACTTCTGCTTAAATTGCTAGGGATTCCCTACCATCTACCTCAATGGTGCTGGTAATTTCAGCAGATGCTAGTGATTAGGGATGAGCTTCGAGTTCGAGTCAAACTCATGTTCGACTCAAACATTGCCTGTTCGCCTGTTCACCGAACAGCGAACAATTTGGGGTGTTGGCGGAAAATTCGAAAAGCCTCGGAACACCCTGTAAAAGTCTATGGGAGAAATCTAAAGTGCTAATTTTAAAGGCTTATATGCAAGTTATTGTCATAAAAAGTGTTTGGGGACCTGGGTCCTGCCCCAGGGGACATGTATCAATGCAAAAAAAAGTTTTAAAAACTACAGTTTTTTCGGGAGCAGTGATTTGTTTACAGTGAAACAATAAAAGTATAATATTCCTTTAAATTTCGTACCTGGGGGGTGTCTATAGTATGCCTGTAAAGGGGCGCATGTTTCCCGTGCTTAGAACTGTCTCTGCACAAAGTGTAATTTCTGCAGGAAAAAAAGGCATTTAGAAGCACTCACGGCTATAATGAATTGTCGGCTCCCCGTAATACAGAGAACAGTCATTGAAAGTCATTGATAAAAAAAAGCGTGGGGTTCCCCCAAATTCAATTACCAGGCCCTTTAGGTCTGGTATTGATGTTAAGGGGAACCCGGGTCTAATAAAAAAAAAATAACGTGACCCTTCAGGTCTGGTATGGATTTTAGGGGAACTCCACGCCAAATTAAAAAAAAAAAAGCCGTGGAGTTCCCCCCAAAAATCCATACCAGATCCTTTATCCGAGCATGCAACCTGGCAGGCCGCAGGAAAAGAGGGGGAAAAAAGATTCCAGCGGTGGTAATCCACTCTTGCTATCCAGCGATGGCTGATCTCTTCTCCGGGGCCCAGCGATGGGTGATCTCTCCCGATGACGTCCAGAGCAGAGCATCCTGTCTCCACGAAGACACTGCAGGAATCCCAGGTCTTAGCTGAGGAGGACGGGGACACCCGTCACCTGACCTCGCCCCCCTCTGATGCAAGGTAAAAGCCGGGCTTCCCCAGTGATGTACGGGTGACCTCGCCCCCCTCTGATGTAACACAGGTTTCCGTTACATCAGAGGGGGGTGGGGTCACCCGCACGTCACTGGGGAAGCCCGCGGTTTCCCCTTGCGTCAGAGGGGGGTGGGGTCAGGTGACGGGTGTCCCCGTCCTCCTCAGCTAAGACCTTATCAGGCCATCACCGGGATTCCCGCAGTGTCTCCGTGGAGATAGGAAGCGCTGCGCTGGACGTCATCGGGAGAGATCACCCATCGCTGGACCCCGGAGAAGAGATCAGCCATCGCTGGATAGCAAGAGTGGATTACCACTGCTGAAATCTTTTTTTTTTTAAAAAAGGGCTTTTCCCAACGGTGTCAGTGTGTTTTTAACAATTTTTTACACTTTCTTTGTGAAATGGTAGGGGTACTTTTGTACCCCCTTACCATTTCAAACAGGGGGGGCAGGATCTGGGGGGCCCCTTGTTAAAGGGGGCTTCCAGATTCTGATAAGCCCCCTGCGCACAGACTCCCACAACCACCGGCCAGGGTTGTGGGGATGAGGCCTGTGTTCCCATCAACATGGGGACATGGTGCTTTGAGGGGTCACAGACCCCCAAAGCATCCTCCCAATGTTGAGGGCATGTGGCCTGGTACGGTTCAGGAGTGGGGGGCGCTCGCTCGTCCTCCCCTCTTTTCCTGCGGCCTGCCAGGTTGCGTGCTCGGATTAAGGGTATGGTATGGATTTTGGGCGGAACTCCACGCCATTTTTTTTTTACATTTGGCATGGAGTTCCCCTTAAAATCCATACCAGACCTGAAGGTCTGGTATGGATTTTTGGGGGGAACCCCATGCTTTTTTTTTTTTTTATCAATGACTTTCAATGACTGTTCTCTGTATTACGGGGAGCCGACAATTCATTATAGCTGCTTTTAAATGCCTTTTTTTTCCTGCAGAAAGGACACTTTGTGCAGGGACAGTTCTAAGCACAGGAAACATACGCCCCTTTACAGGCATACTATACACACCCCCCAGGTACGGAATTTAAAGGAATATTACACTTTTATTGTTTCACTTTAAGCATTATTATTAAAATCACTGCTCCCAAAAAAACTGCAGTTTTAAAAAAAAAAATTCCATTGATACATGTCCCCTGGGGCAGGACCCACTGACAGATGGCACGGTGGGCACTAACAGATGGCACTGTGGGCACTGACAGGTGGCACTGTGGGCACTGACAGGCACTTTTATTGTCCAAAGGAGGGCACCATGGACCCTGGGGACATTGGGGACATTGGACCCTGGGGACATTGCAGTGAGAGGGACTGATGTCCCTCTCACTGCCGCCGGTGATCGGCTTTTTTTTTTCTCCTCGCGCTGTTAGCGCGAGCAGGAAAAAAAGCAGATTACCGGCTCGGTTATTTTCACATGATCAGCTGTCATTGGCTGACAGCTGATCTCGTGGTAAGGGGTCAGGATCGACCCCTTACTCGGATCTGTGATCCAGCGAGTCTCACAGACTCGCGGATCACAAAACACGCCGCGCGCGCCCTTCAGGGGGCGTGCAGGCAGCTCGTTGCCGGGACGACGTCAATAGACGTCGTCCCGGCACATCAGATCCGCGCTGTAGCCGTCATTTGGCTATAGCGCGGGTCTAAGGTGGTTAAGGGTCAGGTCTCTATAGGACTTGAAGTGTGTTAGGTCCCATCACACAGAGATCATATATTTTGTTCCCAGAAGCACCTATAGGACTTGAAGTGTGTTAGTCCAGTCACACAGAGATCATATATTTTGTTCCCAGAAGCACCTATAGGACTTGAAGTGTGTTAGTCCCATCACACAGAGATCATATATTTTGTTCCCAGAAGCACCTATAGGACTTGGAAGTGTGTTAGTCCCATCACACAGAGATCATATATTTTGTTTCCAGAAGCACCTATAGGACTTGAAGTGTGTTAGTCCCATCACACAGAGATCATATATTTTGTTCCCAGAGGCACCTATAGGACTTGAAGTGAGTTAGTCCCATCACACAGACCTATATTTTCTTCCCAGAAGCACCTATAGGACTTGAAGTGTGTTATTCCCATCACACAGAGATCATAGACTTGAAGTGTGTTAGTCCCATCACACAGAAGCACCTATAGGACTTGAAGTGTGTTAGTCCCATCACACAGAGACATATATTTTGTTCCCAGAAGCACCTAATAGGACTTGAAGTGTGTTAGTCCCCATCACACAGAGATCATATATTTTGTTCCCAGAAGCACCTATAGGACTTGAAGTGTGTTAGTCCAATCACACAGAGATCATATATTTTGTTCCCAGAAGCACCTATAGGACTTGAAGTGTGTTAGTCCCCATCACACAGACCTATATTTTCTTCCCAGAAGCACCTATAGGACTTGAAGTGTGTTAGTCCCATCACACAGAGATCATATATTTTGTTCCCAGAAGCACCTATAGGACTGAAGTGTGTTAGTCCCATCACACAGAGATCATATATTTTGTTCCCAGAAACACCTATAGGACTTGAAGTGTGTTAGTCCCATCACACAGAGCTCATATATTTTGTTCCCAGAAGCACCTATAGGACTTGAAGTGTGTTAGTCCCAATCACACAGAGATCATATATTTTGTTCCCAGAAGCACCTATAGGACTTGAAGTGTGTTAGTCCCATCACACAGACCTATATTTTCTTCCCAGAAGCACCTATAGGACTTGAAGTGTGTTAGTCCCATCACACAGAGATCATTATATTTTGTTCCCAGAAGCCCACCTATAGGACTTGAAGTGTGTTAGTCCCATCACACAGAGATCATATATTTTGTTCCCAGAAGCACCTATAGGACTTGAAGTGTGTTAGTCCCATCACACAGAGATCATATATTTTTGATCCCAGAAGCACCTATAGGACTTGAAGTGTGTTAGTCCAATCACACAGACCTATATTTTGTTCCCATAAGCACCTATAGGACTTGAAGTGTGTTAGTCCCATCACACAGAGATCCTATAGGACTTGAAGTGTGTTAGTCCCAGAAGCACCTATAGGACTTGAAGTGTGTTTAGTCCCATCACACAGAGCTCATATATTTTGTTCCCAGAAGCACCCATAGGACTTCTAGTGTGTTAGTCCCATCACACAGAGCTCCTATATTTTCTTCTCAGCAGCACCCACAGGACTCTAGTGTGTTAGTGGCATCACACAGAGCTCCTCTATTTTATTTGCAGCAGCACCCACAGGGACTTCTAGTGTGTTAGTGGCATCACACAGAGCTCCTCTATTTTCTTTGCAGAAGCACCCATAGGACTTCTAGTGTGTTAGTGGCATTACACAGAGCTCCTATATTTTCTTCTCAGAAGCACCCACAGGACTTCTAGTTGTGTTAGTGGCATCACACAGAGCTCCTCTTTTTTCTTTGCAGAAGCACCCATAGGACTTTCTAGTGTGTTAGTGGCATCACACAGAGCTCCTATATTTTCTTCTCAGAAGCACCCACAGGACTTCTAGTGTGTTAGTGGCATCACACAGAGCTCCTCTATTTTCTTTGCAGAAGCACCCACAGGACTTCTAGTGTGTTAGTGGCATCACACAGAGCTCCTCTATTTTCTTTGCAGAAGCACCCACAGGACTTCTAGTGTGTTAGTGGCATCACACAGAGCTCCTCTATTTTCTTTGCAGAAGCACCCAGAGGACTTCTAGTGTGTTAGTGGCATCACACAGAGCTCCTCTATTTTCTTTGCAGAAGCACCCACAGGACTTCTTGTGTGTTAGTGGCATCACACAGAGCTCCTCTATTTCTTTTGCAGAAGCACCCATAGGACTTCTAGTGTGTTAGTGGCATCACACAGAGCTCCTATATTTTCTTCTCAGAAGCACCCACAGGACTTCTAGTGTGTTAGTGGCATCACACAGAGCTCCTCTATTTTCTTTGCAGAAGCACCCATAGGACTTCTAGTGTGTTAGTGGCATCACACAGAGCTCCTATATTTTCTTCTCAGCAGCACCCACAGGACTTCTAGTGTGTTAGTGGCATCACACAGAGCTCCTCTATTTTCTTTGCAGAAGCACCCATAGGACTTCTAGTGTGTTAGTGGCATCACACAGAGCTCCTCTATTTTCTTTGCAGAACACCCATAGGACTTCTAGTGTTAGTGGCATCACACAGAGCTCCTATATTTTCTTCTCAGAAGCACCCACAGGACTTCTAGTGTGTTAGTGGCATCACACAGAGATCCTATATTTTCTTCTCAGCACCCACAGGACTACCGACTACAATGGCTGTAAGACCGCCAAGGGGAGGCAGAGCGTGCAGAGCCAAGAACACAGGGCAGGCAGGCTCTGTTTTTCTAGTGGACGGCCAGTGGACGTGGATTGTGGTCGTGCATCGTCATCACACGTGGCCATGGGACACGCGCGTCTTTGTTGTCGGCAGCTGGACATGTGGAGCCGCATCATGCTGAAGGCTTGGTAGAATGGATGACCTCCAGCCCTCCTCATCCTCCTCATCCTCTCTCACCCAGGCTCAGGTACTGGCAGAGCATCATCAGCCACCCCTTCCCTAGACCCACCATGTCCTCCTGAGGAGTCCCCCGAACTCTTTGAGCAACAGTGTTGGGATACATGCTCCAGGAGGATGGCCCAACGATTCGAAGGCTCGGATGATGATACCCCAGCTTGAGGAATCTGGCAGTACTGTTCCACCAGCTGCAGCTTACTGCCAGGTTTGCTCTACTCAACAAAATACAATGGACAAACCAAGACAGAATTCTGCATACCACGCTTAAACATTTTACCATAAGTGAACACGCACGTAAAGGCATCTCGTATATCTTCAATATACTCTCCCGACCTGCAGAAGACCCAATCCAATCTCACATCCTGAAATGGACCAAGCACATCCCCTCAGCTCCACCAAATAGTCTGTGGTACAATGCCCTATCCTTGCCATCGAAACTCTCGCATTGCACTGCACACTGGGAATCCCTGCAGAAACTCTTTCAACACTGGTGCTATACTCCCAGCAGACTTGCCAAGATCTACCCCACTGTTTCTTACTTATGTTGGAGAGGGTGTGGTTTTCCAGGAACTCTTTTTCATATCTGGTGGGACTGCTCGAGTCTTACAGACTTTTGGAACCAATAACGGAACATGCTACACTCAACCACCCACGTAACAACTACCTTATCATCCATAGACCTCCTCTTGGGTCTGATGATCCCCTCCTGTCCTAAAAAATTTCAAACCGTAGCCACCCATATCCTTATCACCGCAAGGCTGGCACTCGCAAGGAAATGGAAAAATACTCAACCCCCTGATATCCGAGAAGTAATCACTATCTTGAACAACAATTTCAAATTGGAATACAGCTTCTCCAAAGCCCATCTCACCACAAAGAACTTGGGACCCATGGATCAAAGACCCCAGAAGTACACAGCTTGAATAAATCTTGAACAATCCTTCTTCCCTAAAAAGACTCATGATACCTGTTATGTTCTTCATTTCATGTTCTTTACTTTGCCTTATAAATGATATACAGGCACACACGCATCTCAGCATTGTGCACCTAGTTTATGATGCAACTACCTAAATCTACAAGTGTGATTGCCTGTCAACTATCCAGTTTATACCTACACTCCTATCAAATAACAAGACTCAAACTAAATGAGCCGCTGACTCAGAAAATTTACGTTTTCTTTTTCTCTTGCTCAGGTTGTTACCCACTTTAGTCAACATAGTTGTACGTTATAAAAAACGACACCAATACACATGTGATTTATACACTTATATATCGAGGTACATACATACCATTAGTATAAAAGAATGTACTGCTGTATTATTCCCTCTGTAACCTTTATATGTATAACTTGGAAAATTAATAAACTTCAAAGTTAAAAAAAAAAAGTTTGACTTGCCACTGCTCTGTCTTGTGCCTCTCCAGCCTGCATCAATAAAATGTTACCCATTCTTCTCTGAGGGCCTCATCAGGGGAAATCGTGATTTCCATCAAAAGGATACCAGCTGTGGTTGAATATAGCTCCCTCACCTTGCTAGACCTTTTAGAATTCAACCATATTTGCACTCTCACTTTATTCTCTCATTATTTTTTCTGACAGTCTATGTGTAACCTTAATACAGATTCTCTTTATAGTGTGGTAATAGAAGTAATGGAGGTCCACATCATATGATATATAAATATAAACTTTTGATGATAAATCTCATGTGAATCACTAAAAAAACATTAGTATGTTTTTCTATTTAGCTCTTTCAGCAATTGTTTTTTACTGTATTTTTTGGAACGGAATCAACAACTTGATAAACAAACTCCCTTTTTCATTTTTTAACTCAGGGTAGTCACATTTTTTGATGTAAAATAAAAAAAATGGCATAATGATACATTTAATGCTCAGCTGTAACAAATGCATGACAGATGCAATTGATTTATCAAGGTTGGTTCATGGGTAACACAGACTGTTCAGGCTGTAACTTCTATTGACTTGAATAGTCTGGATTACAAAATTTGATAAATCACCTCTATAAAATGTTGAATTGGTTATGCTGAAGACAGTATCTTTACTCCTCACTTTAAGAGTCTTTAGATATTAAAATTGTTTAGGCATTCAGAGTACACATCTGTTAAATGAATCAGTTTACGCACAGGCACAACATACTGCTACTTTAAAGGAATTGTTCACCTTTACCAACAAACTGCCTATGTAGATAAGAGGCATCTGTAGTTAAAAACAAACTGTGTTGCTGTGACTAAAGTAAAATAATGCCCTTGCTATAGGTGTAGACCATTTACTTACCTCATAAAGCAGACTGAAAAACTCCCAGATATTGCATCTCCCCATCCTGCCTTGTTCCCAGGACATTGCTAAAAAATGCTGAGCTGTTATTGTTCACCCCCACAGGTACAGGATTTGAAAAACCTTTTTATAGAAAAGTAAATTAGGGCATTTGATGGAATATATAGAAATTTGGGCAGAATGATCATCATAAAAAAGTTGATGCTTCCCTTTAGGGAAACATGCAGATCCCTTCATTTTAGTATTTTAAATTTAAATTGAGGATAGAGGAGGTTGTATATATATTCCAATTATATTATTTCAATTTAGTAAACATGTTAGTAAACAACGTAGTTGCTGGGGCATCGCTAGCTGTTCCATAACATCAGTGGAGAAGATGGTAGACATACTTCAAATAATCTGAAAGCCTGAGTGACCCCCAAGCTCTTTAATTACGGAAAAATAGTATTCAGGGTCACCTAGATATATTAGTATAATCAGCATAGAGGTATGCTATCTTTTAGTTCTCCTATCTGCAATCCTTTTCTCCCCAGGTGTGCCACTTATTTTACAGTCAATGGCTCTATAGCTGTGAACGGATAGCAATATAATGTGTAAGTAGCCAAGTACAAGGCTATTGTCGTATTAAACAGGGAGTCTGCTCAGGATATATATCTTTCTTCCTGTCTTTATTCAGATTTGTTAAAGTTGCTGCTATGGTGCAATCCAAGGGAATGCCCATTGAACAGGATTACTGTTTTTCTAAACTATGAGTATGTATCTGTTTTAGGCAGGACATAACTTGGTGTGTCAGTAGTGTTGATGCTTTAAGGGTGGCAACAGAGAACAGAGGACCATCTTAACCAGTGGTTCCTTCATTGTAGCACTACATGTTGGGGCTCCTCCGGGATACCTCTGTTTAGAAAGTTACAATACTAGACAACAAACTGAGAATTTGATGCATTGGAAGAACTTATCAGACAGGCACTAATGCCCATAGATCCTGGGCAACAATTGTTTATGCTTAATGTAAATATAAATTAAAGTACTTCCCGCACTGTATTGTACTTCCTGCACAAGTACTGATTCAGTGGATTAACCTACCTTGCAGCTAATCAATTAGGTTGAAGCTCATCTGAGAGTGTCAGACCCAAACCCAGAGAGTTCTGCATAGGCCAAGCCAGAACTCGAGGTGATTGCCTCTGCATCTATGGTGCCACCAGAGGTTTCTCCTACCTCTGTTTGCATTGACATCAGAAAGCTGAAAGAAGGCCTCATGAAGACCCCCACACCTTCAGGGGAAGATGACTTTGACACCTGGATTGACCATGCTTTACAAGCAGTCAAAGAGTGGGAGTTAGCCTATGTTATAAAAAGATAGAGGATAGTTCAGAGCCCCGGCTTCAGATGTCATCTGGAACCTGAAACAAGATAAGCTGGGGTGCATGGCCACTGAATGCTTAGTGGCCCTCTGAGAAATCTATGGCAGGGCAGTGAACTGTGCAGAATTAATCTACCTCTTCGATAATCTGTATTAGCGGGAGGGTTAAACATTTTCAGAGTATGTTATCTGCCTGGGTCTTTCACCAAGTCATTATAGAGGGCGAAATAGGGACAGAATGGAGAAAGAAGCTGTGACCAAAACCCTACCAACTCAGGTTCTGAAAGGAGCACAACATTTGGAGCCCATTACACTTAAGTTGAGAGGCAGGGAACAGCACGACATATTAACCTATTCAAAAATAATGAATCCAATAAGAGAAGAAGAAGCTTTACTTGCCGCTAAGACTCAGAAGTGACTAAAGGACCATCCTTTGCAACTCAAGCTAGCACCAGCGCAGAGTTCAAAGAGGAAGCTCGACCTTCCCAGTCCATTAAGTCCCTAATTCAAACTGTAATGCAAATTGCCCAGTCGCAGGCTACATTGCCACAAACATTCTGTTAAGTTCAGTAATGGATGCTTACGCGACCATGCAAAGACATGAAACAGACTGTATCAACATTAACTTCAGGAAGAGGGAAAATGTTATCTCATCCCAGTGGAAGGTGTTATTGCTGTGGAGAAGCAGGACATATTAAGGCACCGTGCTTGAAAGGGGAGACTGCAGTTGCCCTAATTGCCAAAGTAGTGAAAGCCTTACGTATGCTGTTCTTTGGAAAGTCAGAGGGAAACTCCAAGGGGTCTCAGTGAGGGATTCCACCGATGACCCCTCTACTACAGTGAGCTCCAAACATAAAGATGCTGTTTATCTTTTAGATCGCATGAGGCCCAAAGGCTTCCCCTGAAATTCCTAATTTGCAGCCCATCTCTCACTCAACGCTTTCCAGAAAAAAAGGCCAATGCACACCATTCTAGCAGGGCCACCATTACACAGCAAGGAAAGCAGAAACTAAGCTTGAGGTACATAAGCTACCTGAACAGTTAGTAGGACTCTCACCAGTAGTTCCCATTTAGGTAGAGGGAGTCTACACCGAAGCGCTACTGGATACAGGTGCACAAGTGACACTACTGTATCAGGACTTTTATGACAAATACTTGAAACACTTACCCCTATGGAAGTTGAAAGATTGGAGATATGGGGCATTTGGAGCATTGGGACACAAAAGTACCCATATGACGGATACCTCCCTGTCTGGCTGACATTTGGCCCCACCACAGTTGGGAAGGCAGAGACATTCAACACTTAACAGTTGTTTGTCCTCAGCCCCCTTGAGCAAAGCAGATTTCTTTAGTGATAGGGATGAACACCAATCTTGTGAGGAGGATACTTACCCCTATAGCCTTGAAGAGTGATACCCCAGTTGAAAGTGTGCATTAGAGATGGCAAATGGTTTGGCCCGAGCATGTGTTTGGGCTGAAAATTAGCTGTTCGCATGTTCACCAAACAACCAAATTATCGGGGTGTTCAACCGACCACAATGCACTGCCCTGCCGCACAGTGCATTGAAACCCCTAATTGGCTGAAGCAATGAAAGCTTTGCCCAATCAGGGCACAGAGCACTGTCAGAGCCATGATTGGACACTGCCATGATGAATCTATCCAATCATGACTCATTGCTGTTAGTCTCGCCCCACACTATAAAAGTATTCTTTCAATAGCAGCCATTTTCAGTGTGATATCGGTGTGGAAAGAGATAGAACTGGGCTCTGTTCAGTGCTATTAGACAGTTAGAGTGCTATAGTGTGCAATTCTGATTATATTGTCAGTGTAGAATATAAGTTTAGTGTGAATCTAGAGATAGTTCAGTGTGAGTGTAGTGCCACTATTCATCTTTACATTAGTGTGAATGTAGGGATAGTTCATTCAGTGTGAGTGTAGTGACTGTTTAACACAGTATATTTTGTTGCGTTACTGCATGTTTACCGCCATATATTTCAGTGCTTTACATGCCGTTTAATGCAGTACATTTCTGTGCATCAGTGCACGCTTAACACAGTACAGTGCCTTGCGAAAGTATTCGGCCCCCTTGAACTTTTCAACCTTTTGCCACATTTCAGGCTTCAAACATAAAGATATAAAATTTTAATTTTTTGTGAAGAATCACCAACAAGTGGGACACAATTGTGAAGTGGAACGAAATCTATTGTATTTTTGAAACTTTTTTAACTAATAAAAAAATTAAAAGTGGGGCGTGCAAAATTATTAGGCCCCCTTGTGTTAATACTTTGTAGAGCCACCTTTTGCTGCTATTACAGCTGAAAGTCGCTTGGGGTATGTCTCTATCAGTTTTGCACATCGAGAGACTGAAATTCTTGCCCATTCTTCCTTGCAAAACAGCTCAAGCTCAGTGAGGTTGGATGGAGAGCGTTTGTGAACAGCAGTTTTCAGCTCTTTCCACAGATTCTCGATTGGATTCAGGTCTGGACTTTGACTTGGCCATTCTAACACCTGGATACGTTTATTTGTGAACCATTCCTTTGTAGATTTTGCTGTATGTTTGGGATCATTGTCTTGTTGGAAGATAAATCTCCATCCCAGTTTCAGGTCTTTTGCAGACTCCAACAGGTTTTCATCCAGAATGGTCCTGTATTTGGCTGCATCCATCTTCCCCTCAATTTTAACCATCTTCCCTGTCCCTGCTGAAGAAAAGCAGGCCCAAACCATGATGCTGCCACCACCATGTTTGACAGTGGGGATGGTGTGTTGAGGGTGATGAGCTGTGTTGCTTTTACGCCAAACATATAGTTTTGCATTGTGGCCAAAAAGTTTGATTTTGGTTTCATCCGACCAGAGCACCTTCTTCCACATGTTTGGTGTGTCTCCCAGGTGGCTTGTGGCAAACTTTAGACTAGACTTTTTATGGATATCTTTGAGAAATGGCTTTCTTCTTGCCACTCTTCCATAAAGGCCAGATTTGTGCAGTGTACGACTGATTGTTGTCCTATGGACAGACTCTCCCACCTCAGCTGTAGTTCTCTGCAGTTCATCCAGAGTGATCATGGGCCTCTTGGCTGCATCTCTGATCAGTCTTCTCCTTGTCTGAGCTGAAAGTTTAGAGGGACAGCCAGGTCTTGGTAGATTTGCAGTGGTCTGATACTCCTTCCATTTCAAAATGATCGCTTGCACAGTGCTCCTTGGGATGTTTAAAGCTTGGGAAATCTTTTTGTATCCAAATCCGGCTTTAAACTTCTCCACAACAGTATTACGGACCTGCCTGGTGTGTTCATTGGTCTTCATGATGCTCTCTGCGCTTTCAACAGAACCCTGAGACTATCACAGAGCAGGTGCATTTATACAGAGACTTGATTACACACAGGTGGATTCTATTTATCACCATCAGTCATTTAGGACAACATTGGATCATTCAGAGATCCTCGCTGAACTTCTGGAGTGAGTTTGCTGCACTGAAAGTAAAGGGGCCGAATAATTTTGCACGCACCACTTTTCAGTTTTTTATTTGCTAAAAAAGTTTAAAATATCCAATAGATTTCATTCCACTTCACAATTGTGTCCCACTTGTTGGTGATTCTTCACAAAAAAATAAAATGTTATATCTTTATGTTTGAAGCCTGAAATGTGGCAAAAGGCTGAAAAGTTCAAGGGGGCCGAAAACTTTCACAAGGCACTGTATATTTCAGTGCGTTACTGCAAGTTTAATGCTGTACAGTTCAATGCCTTACTTCACGCTTAACGCTGTATATTTCAGTGCGTTATCTTCTATTTAACGCAGTACAGTTCAGTGTGTTACTGCAAGTTCAAAGCCGAATATTGAGTTCTTTATGTGCCGCTTAACGCAGTACATTTCTGTGCGTTAGTGCACGCTTAACGCAGTATATTTCAGTGCGTTATCTTCCATTTAACGCTGTATAGTTTAGTGCGTTACTGCAAGTTTAAGGCCGTATATTGCAGTGTGTTACCTTTCGTTTAACGCAGTACATTTCTGTGTGTTAGTGCAGTTTTACTACAGTATAATATAGTGTATCAGTGGAGTGTGTCTGTGTAGTAGTGAGTCCTCATATTAAAGGGCACAAAACACCACTTTCCATTGATTAAAGTGCATCCACGTACAAAATTCTACATCTATATTACGTTGTGTTAATAAGCACCCCATCCCTTGTCATGTCTGGGAGGACAACAAGGAGAGGCAGATGTTCCCATGGCACCATGAGAGGGCCAGCAGCATTTGTGTCCACAGGCAACGGTGGATGTGATCAGTCCTCATCCAGCCACAGCATGCAGAGGAGGTGTTGGACTGGTTTACTAAACCATCCTCATCCTCCTTATGCTCCATCACCCAATCAGAGACTGGTGCACAGTCCACTGCCGCTGCCAGAGTGGCTAAACCTGCCTCCTTGTCCGCAGCTATTCCTGCCATAGCCCCAGCATCATACATGGAGGAATCACCTATTATTTGAACACAGTGTCAGCCACTTGCCCCTTGATGATGCACAGCCATTACTTGATTCAGATGTTAGTTCTGAGGTTAAGGTTGAGGAAGGCAGGAACATGAGCCTACAGAGAAGGGAGAACACTGGTACACAAATTGTCAGTTATGTTCCTCCAGCTGCAGCATATTGCCAAGTTGTCTTCAGTGATAATGAGGATGGAGGAGATGATGATGATGAGGTCACTGACAGGACTTGGGTGCCAGATAGAGCAGAGGAGGAAAGTGAGGGTTAGGCGCAACCCCAACGAGGCAGCCATCATGGAAGAATAGAGAGCAGCCATCCTATTTCATCACATTGTGGAGCTTTTATCTCCAGGCCCACTTCCCACAGCTCAGCGGTCTGGGCCTTTTTTAGCACATGTGCAGCTGATTGCACAGCTGCATTTTTCAAACTTTGTCTCAAGCACACCAAACGTGACAAAAACAGCAGCCATTTGGGTACCACATGCTTGACAAGGCATTTAACCTCCCACCACTCAGCCCATTGGCAAGAGCACATGAAAGCCACACAAAAGGGGCGCAAATCTGTTCCTCCTCCTTACTCACTTTAGTCTGCCCCCGCTATAACTCATGACCTCTCTGCAGCCTCCACTGACAGGGATGATGGTATAATGCAGGGTGTTGCAGGTCCTTGCAGCACATCTGCCAGCAGCACACCACCAGCTGTAGACTATAGCCGGCAAATTTATCTGCCCCATCTGCTGCAGCGAAAAAAAATATATACAGTCACTGCCACCCACATGCCCAGCGTCTAAATGCAAGCTTGTCAAAGCTGCTGACTCTCCAACTTCTGCCTTTCCGTCTAGTGGATTCTGCCCCTTCCGTGAATTTGCAGAATGTGCTGTACTACAATGGCAGGTTCCCAGTCGCTTTTTCTTTTCATGTAAGACCATTCCAGCTCTGTACCATCACATGGAAGGCAATGTTGTGGCATCGTTGGGCAAGGCAGTCAGCCGCAAAGTCAATGTTACTGCTGACACGTGGTCCAGCAAGCATGGTTAGGAACGATAAATTTTGTTCACAGCACACTGGGTAACTCTGCTTGCAACTCAGAAGGATGCAGGATAGGGCTCACTGCTGCAGCTTGTTGTGCCCCCACGTCTCCATACAGCTAGTGGTGATGATGTCAGATTTGTCAGCTCTACTCTCCCCCCCCCGCCTCCATGCCCTCTTCTGCTGAATTTCCTATGAGCCACAAGTACCCCCTAAGCGTTCAATGGCCTATTCAATGTATCATGCTAAAAGGTGCAATGCAGTGCTTCAGCTGGTGTGTCTAGGGGACAGGAACCACACCTGAGAAGAGATTGTTGCAGCTCTGCAGGGACAGGCGCAGAGGTGGTTCATGCCATGCCAGCTGGAGCCAGAAATGGTGGCGTGTCATAATGGAACAAACATCCTGTCTGCCTTTAGACAGGGAAAGTTGACACATGTGCCATGCCTGGCACATGTTCTCAATTTGGTGGTTTCCTAAATGGGTACCCAGTTTTGGAAGACCTGCTAAAGCTGGCCAAAAGAGTCTGCAGCCATTTCAGGCGGTCATACACAGCAAGTGCTCAATTGGATGAAATTCAGCGGGAATTCCACCTGCCCATAAACCGTCTGATTTGTGACATGCCTACCATGTGGAACAACACTTTGGCAATGCTGCAGTGGCTGCACATGCAGCAGAGGGCCGTCAACAAGTACCTGTGTGAGTATGGCACAATGGCAGGCCAGCTTGGCTGCTCATAAAGAATGCATGCACTGTACTGTCACCATTTGAGGAGGCCACAAGGATGGTGAGCCGTGACAATGCATGCATCAGTGACACAATCCCTGTTGTGTTCCTGCTGGTGCAGACTCTGCATGGCATTTTGGACAGGACACTCGAGGAAGAGCAGCAGGAGGAAGAGGAGGACTTCCTTTCCTCTCAAGGCCCACTTTAGGCAGACACCATTGTTCCTATGCCACAGAACACACATGAAGAGAGGGAGGAAGAGGAGGAGGATTCTGGCAGTTTTTGAGGCATTGAAGCAGAGGAAGACATACGTCAAACAGTAAGAGATGGTTTTCCATCCTCAGAACCCGAGGAGTTTTGCGGCGCATGAGCTCGCCCATGCTACAAAGCCAGCAAAAGGACCCAAGAATAGGTGCCGTAAAGGAGAAGGATCACTATTGGTTGGCAGCCCTCCTTGACCACCGTTACAATGTCTCAGAACTCATGCTGTCCCCACAGAGAGTGCAGAAGATGAAATCTCTTGAAGACACCTTAAAGAGGAGTTTAGCTAATGCTTTTCCTGACTCTTACATTGTTACAGTGTCATAGAAAACATAGTTTTGAGGCTTCTATTGGTCAAGAGAGGAGCGGTGGAGAAGGTGGCTGCCTAAGTGATGCATTTCACAATTTTTTTAGTCCTTGCCAGCTTCCACATTCCATCGGCAGCGTCTGCCTCACACAGTGGAATATTATCTAGAAGTGAAAACAGAGATGGAGAGTTTTCCAGTCGACGATCCACTGGCTTACTGTGTCATGAGAATAGACCACTGGCCAGAACTTGCCCAGTATGCAATTGAACTGATGGGCTACCCTGCATCCAGCATGCTTTCCGAATGGGCATTCAGTGCTGCTGGAGGTTTTGGGGGTCATTAACTATAGCGCTGGGAAGTACATGTAATAGTGCCCATTTTAGGCAATTAAGATTTCAACAGGCGAACGTGCAAATGAAAAAGAGCTCTATTAGCGGTGAACATACGTTAGTAAATTCAGAAATCAGCGCTAATTAGCGATTCTGCGGATAACCAAATGCCAATTTCTACTAAGTTATTATATAGCACTGCACTGCAACCATGATTGATTTATGTGAAAGAAACATTTTTATGTGAGATGTGCTCTACTTTGTGTGCATCTATTGATGTATATGCAGTTATGATTGATTATTACAGAGTAATGCCTGCTATTCTGTAAAGTTACATGTATTGAACATTTAGGTTACCTATTTGTTGTATGTTGTTTTTTTTCATGTTTTTCTTATCTTTTTATTTAGGTGACTATAAAGCGGTAATTATTTATGTTCATTGTTTAACCACTTCCCTACCTACCCATAGTCATATGATGTCCACAGGTGGGATCTCCCATTCTGGGCTGGCATCATATGATGTCCTCGGCTTCCTGGCAGTATAGGGGGCACGCGCCTGCCTCATCACTCAGGGACCAATGCGCATTCCCGGCAGCCGTGATGTCCGCCGGGCACCCGCGATTTCTGGTGACAGAACAGGAATGTGGATCTGTGTGTGTAAACACACAGATCCACAGCCTGTCAGAGGAGAGGAGACAGATCGTGTGTTCCTAGTATATAGGAACACAGATCGGTCTCCTCCCCTAGTCAGTCCCCTCCCCCCACAGTTAGAATCATTCCCTAGGTAACACAATTAACCCCTTGGTCACCCCCTTGTGTTAACTCCTTCCCTGCCAGTGATATTTATACAGTAGGAAAAGTGTGGATTACTGCGCTGTCAGAGAAATATACAGTGGTGACCCAGTGTTGAATAGTGCACACCATACACAAAGATAATTATGTAGAAAAGAAAAAACATATGAAAAATTATTAATTAGCTGCTGCAATCATGAATGCGAGATACCCACATCAACAAAACCAAAAGAAAAACAAACGATTGCGCTGCAAACAATACTCAAGTGATGAAAACAGTGATTAAAACATAATGATGTATCAATTGGGTGGTGAACCTAAATGTACAATAAAAGCTGTTTTATAATAGTGGTATTGATTCAAATAGTCCAAGGTAAAATGTTCTTTGGTATTGATCTTTGATTCCCAAATCAGTTGTATAATTCAACAAAAAAGGCAACTTCTAAAACGTGGTTCAAAGTGACATCAATCCAATAAACACCAAAGGAATAGTGGTCTGGTAAGGAAAGGGTTAACACCTCCACCGATAAACACACTGACCCTTACCAGAGTGCGAGACCTCCTGTTACAGAGGTCTCACAAGCTTGTGGCTTAATCCCGGCCAGGGGCTCCAGAAAACAATGGCTGGTCACTCAGGATGCAGGACACACAGGCTCAAGACGGTCAAACGAATAACATGGAATAAAAAAGGAACTCCATAGTGTATCACTTTAAAAATATTTAATAAATAAAAAGGGGGGTTTACACTTACAACAAGTAGAAGGATAAAATTCAAATAGATAGCCGGCCGGCTCTAGTTTGCTGCCCGTCGCTTCCGGAAGACGTCATCTGTGACGAAACGGCGTAGGGAGGAGCGGCGTGCTGACGTCACCACACAACCAGTATCCTTATTCAAGATACGGACACCAGGACTGGCGGGACAAAGGCACATTAGAGTAAAAGGCCCTGGCTGGGTTGTAGCCAGTAACCGCTACTACAACTGCCATTGGTGAGTCATATACCTACCTGCACTTGAAGGGATTGCGGTATCCTTATTCAAGATACGGACACCAGGATTGGCGGGACAGAGGCACATTAGAGGAAAAGGCCCTGGCTGGGTTGTAGCCATATGCGATTCCCCTTGCTTCATTTGGTAAGCCTTTATTTCATCAGGTGGTGGGATTACTGCAATACAAGTCACCTTTTCTTGGATACCTGTATGGAAAGTCACTCTTCTCATCCTTTGGTGTCATCTTTTTGCTATTCATGATATGTTGTCTAGCCATATTTGGACATTTCTGTGGACTGTTCACTATTAGCACATAATTTATATTATGCCTATTTTTATTTCAATTTTTTTGATTTGCACGGTCGATGTCAATGATTGATATGTCATACTTTCAGCTGTCTCATTGATAGGCTTGATATTTTCTACCATTACTGACACTAATATTACTGACACCATTATTACTGTTACTACTAAATGCCGACATCATTTGTTTGTTATCACTACTGTTTAGGATTTACACTTAGGTAATTTTTAGCGCAGCCTTCCTTTTTTCCTTATTGAATACTTACATACCATTACATGCATTTTAAGAGTTAATATAATAGAATCAGCCAAACTAAAGTTTATTAGCTAATTGGCATTTGCCTATTTTCAGCATATGCTGCGTTGGCTAATAGTCAGTCACCTTTTTTTCACCAATGCAAACTTTTAGTATCCCTCTGTGAGATTAAAACTCCATTAGCCCTTCACCTTCAGGTCTGACTTTTTCAAGGTAGAAATGCTGACCACTAGCCTATTGGGCTTAGCACAATCATCCATGGAAAATACATTTACTAGTGTTTGATGTTTCTTCTCCCCGAGCTGTCTCTCCTGCTGCCGTCATCTTCTCCCGCTTATGTGTTCTTCCGCACAGCCGGTTACCTGATAATAAAACAAAGAGCTGCTCTTCTTCTGTGTTGCAGTCTTCCGTGGCCATCCAATGATGTCACCCGGAGAGCCCACCCTATGGCTATGTAAGAGATGCTACACAGCGGAGGAAGACTGCCACAGAAGAGGACAAGTTTTTTTTTATTAGTGGGTAACTGGCGGCACGGAAGAACACAGCAGATGGAGAAAACTGTGGTGGTAGGAGAGATGGCTTGGGGAGAAGACAACTTGGGGGAAAGATGGGAAGAAGGGGGCTTCCAGAT
The DNA here is from genome assembly GCA_028564925.1 of Lithobates sylvaticus. NCBI lineage: Eukaryota > Metazoa > Chordata > Amphibia > Anura > Ranidae > Lithobates > Lithobates sylvaticus. The sequence continues at coordinate 524,197,488 of CM053026.1, forward strand.
TCTGATAAGCCCCCGCAGACCCGGACAACCGGTGGTTGTCGAGAAGAGGCCCTTGTCCCCATCAACATGGGGACAAGGTGCTTTGGGGGACCCCAAAGCACCCTCCCTATGTTGAGGGCATGTGGCCTGGTACGGTTCAGGAGGGGGGTGCTCGCTCGCCCACCCCCCATCCTGACCTCCAGGCTGCATGCTCATATAAGGGTCTGGTATGGATTTTGGGGGGCACGCGTCAATTATTTTTAAAATTTTGGTGTGGGGTTCCCCTTAAAGTCCATACCAGGCCCAGAAGGGCCTGGTATGTACTGGGGGGGGGGGACCCTACAGCGTTTTTTCCCTTGATTTTTGGAATTCACACCATAATATTATTGAATAATTACATACCATTGCATGTATTTGAAGAGTTAAAATTATGGAATAAACCAAACTGATGTGCATTGGCTAATCATGCTGCTGAGTACATTGCACATTTTCAGGAGGTGATACTGTAGGTGGGATTCAATCTCATAGCTTGAACCTTTAAAAGTAGCAGGGCATTCCACTATGCTACAGAGCTGAGCACAAGTCTGTGTAGAAAATACATTTACTAATGTTTGATTCTATACAATAATGTTTTGCATTTCAGGCATTAATATTATAGTAACAACCATGCTCATGCTGATGTGGCATTGGCTAATAGGCGTTCACCCCTTTTCAGTATATGCTGCTGAGTACAATGCAAGCTTTCAGTAGGTGATACAATCTGTGTGATTTTCAGCCATTTTAGCACAATTATATTGAGAACATACGTTTACTAGTGTTTGATAGTGGGACTACTTTTATATTCTAGATATAATAGTACTCAGCACAGGGACTTAGGCCCCTTTCACACTTGTGCGACCTGAAATTTGTGCAATTTCGATGCGACTTTAAGCAATGCCTGTGTAATCTTGAGGTCTATGGGTGCAGGAGACGCAGGGAAAGTGGTACAATTTTGCTGCGATCTTCCCAAAATGATGCCATGATCTTCCCACAATTTTGCTGTGATTTCAGGGAAAGCCTGTGTAAATGTGAGGTCTATGGACCTCAACTCGCATCAAAGTCAGACCAAAGTAGTACAGGGACTACTTTGAAGTCGGTGTGACTTAAAGTCACACAAATATGAATGGTACTCATGGAAAATCATGGGATATGACTTGTCATGCGATTCTGATGTCCAAAGTCGCAGGAAAAGTTGCACAAGTGTGAAAGGGGCCTCAGCCCGACTTTGTGAGCAATTTCAGAGACATCAGTGCACTTTCCTGCACAGATGTTTACTGAAATCGCATAGGTCCCAACTGTCCCTGATTTGTCCCTCATTTTGTTCTGATCTATATGCATTTTTTATGTTTCAAAAAGGGTTTCCCAGTGTTAAACCTTTCTAATATAATTTCTATATTGCTTTGTTTGTAAATTTCCAAAGCCAATCTAAAGGAATATTATTGGTAAAAAAAAGCACTTGGGGGTTTAACCAATAATTTTTAATTTTTTTGGGAATAATTCTCCTTTAAGGAGGCGTGTTAGGGGGTGTGCCCTATGCCTACATACTTTTGCTAATAGGTGTCCCTCATTCCCATCTCAAAAAGTTGGGAGGTAAGAAATCACTCCCTGAAGTCACCCAAAGTAGTGTAGACTTTTGAAAGTGTGTCGCACCAATTTGGACAGTTCCATTGCTGTCAATAGGTACCAATTTGGCCTGCAATTTGACATGTCAATTCATGTGTACATGGATGAAATTGCATAGATATGAATGGAAATCACGGAGGGCAACTTATCATGCGACTCTGAGGTCCAAAGCTGCAAAGTCACCCAAATGTGAAAGTAACCTAATGAGATTGATAACACCTTTAAATTAGGCCTCATTTGCACTTGTGCGACCTTAAAATTGCACAGCTTTGACATGACTTGAAGCAATGCCTGTGTAATCTTGTGGTGTATGGACCTCAAATCGGATCAAATTCAAACCAAGGTAGTGCAGGGATGAATTTGCCACACTTTCAGGATGCACAAGTGACAAAGGTATTATCCATGAATCTCATTCACACTGCGTCACCACGTGGCCCCGCCCTCGGTTATATAAGAACTGTCAAAGTGAAGACGCGCCATACGGCGGGTGCCTCCCATGGAGGCGGGTCAGTCGCGGCTTTGTTTTTTTTTTCTTTTTCTGTCCTTCGGCGGAGCAAGAGAAGATGACATTTGTGGGACATTTTTCTTTTTAAATTTTTCAATAAAGGACTTGTCCCAAGCTGTGTCTTGTCTTTTGTACCATTTTGACACTCTTTTTGTGAAATGGTAGGGGTATATTTGTTCCCCGTTACCATTTCACACAGGGGGGGAGGCCGGGATCTGGGTGTCCCCTTGTTAAAGGGGCTTCCAAATTCCAACAAGCCCCCCGACTGCAGACCCCAACAACCACCGGGCAAGGGTTGTGGGGATGAGGCCCTTGTCCCCATCAACATGGGGACAAGGTGCTTTGGGGGCGCTCTCTAGTCCCCCCTCTTTTCCTGCGGCCTGCCAGGTTGCGTGCTCGGTTAAGGGTCTGGTATGGATTTTTGGGGGGACCCCACGCCATTTAAAAAAAAAAAATTGACATGGGGTCCCCTTAAAATCCATACCAGACCTGAAGGGTCTGGTGTGGATTTTGAGGAGGACCCCCACACCATTTTTTTTTTTTTTTTACATTTTGGCGCAGGGTTCCCCTTAATATCCATACCAGACCTGAAGGGCCCAAACGATGAATGAATTCAACATCCCTCTCACAAACCCAACATTTTCAAGACTCCCAAGCACCTCAAATAACTCAAGCACCACTTAGTCCTCATAAAAGGGGTCGCTTTGCTTCACCACATCCTGAAGAAGATGACATTGCAGACTGATATATATATATATATATATATATATATATATATATATATATATATATATATATATATACCATATTGGTGATATTTAAGAACTCAGTCTTGTATCTCCCCCCCTTTTTTTTTGGACTGATTCGGTTTTACATATTCTATTCTACTTCTTTTACCTCACATGATCTAATTATTGCCCCTATCTGTGAGGATTTAATGGTATATTTTCTATACTAGCGTTATTATAAAATTTATAAAAATTTTATTCTAACATTAGAATTATCTTGAGTTTTTTTTTTTTTTTTTCAGTTTCAATTATCCTTAACTTCAATATATTTTGAGCTTAACCTGTATTCTACTACCTTGCATTATTTTTACAGTTATGTTAAACTAACATTATACTTATGACTCGCTTTGTTCAATAATTTTACTTAATAACACGCAGGCTGTCGTAGTCCTGGAGACAGCTCACTGTACCTCCACTCATTCCTCGAGTGCCCAACTTAGATTTGGACACTCCTTGGACCACTTCATATCCACTGGTTGGTGTTTATTCACCACCCACTGGTTATTTGCTCCAACAGGGAGCCCTTTCCTTTTTACAGCTTATTTCATTTTTTGAAGTTTCACTTGAATATACAATTTTTCCTCTGTGATAATATAAGGTATTCAATCTACATTGATACGCTTCTACTGCTCCTAACTTGCTGAATTCTCCATTCCTTATTAGTATTCTTTTCTCCAGTGAAGTAACTTTTGAATAATTTTATTAATAATTAAAGCCTTTACCTTCTTTTCCAAACTATTAGCTCATGTAGTTTGTTTGCAAGAGACCCACTTTGTTCAGCAATCCACACCAAAATATTTCGGCCGCAGAAATCCGGCCGCAGAAAAAAGGGGAGTACTGATTGCTTTCCACCGCACAACAGCATTTACTATTAAAAAGGAACTTAAAGACCCCCGAAGGTAGATACCTGATCTTATCAGGTACATTACTAGATAATGATGTTACGATCGTTTCTTACTATGCACCTAACAAGAACCCATTGGCATTCCTCTCACACTTGCTCTCGGTGGTTAAAAACACATAAACAAGGTACCCTTATTATTGGTGGTGATTCCAGCCAAATAATATATCCATTCCTTGACAAATCCCTGGTCCCAACCAATATCCCTAAACCTTCATATCAATGACTCCTGCATCAATATTCTCTTTCAGACTCTTGGCGAGAACATAATCCTACAAAATGACAATACACTCACTATTCCCATCCTCACAAGCAATTCTCCCGTATTGACCACCTTTTTGTTATGGTTTCAACTTCAGAACTCATTATAGACTCACATATTATACCATGTGCATGGCCGGATCATAATGCTGTAATGACAACTTTCTCATCTCTAGTTCCACGATCCAATCATTGTACTTGGTATATTAATGATAGTTTACTTGCAAATTCCTCATTCCAGCAGAGATTGGAAACGGCCATAAAAGATTATCTCATCACCAACAATTCCCCTGACACGGATCCCCCGACACGTTGGGAAGCTCTCAAACCTTATATTTGAGGGGTTTGTATTAGCCACACCTCTTTCTACCATAAAGAACAAAAACAACTTCATAAAAAACTTGAAGACACATTTTACAAAGCTTCGGTAGACTTTCAGACCAAATCTACACAGCCGAATAAACTTATATATGACAGAGCGCGCCTAGAATTAGACCTCTTTCTGACAGAATCAGCAGAAAATACACTTTGTAAATCCAAGCACACCTTTTATATGAAAGCTAATAAACCAAACACATTTCTAGCCCTGGCATTGCGGAAGACCAGCTATACCCCTAAACCTATTTGTCAAAAAATTAAAAAAGATACGTACACCAGTAATCCACTAAAAATTTTAAAAAAATTTCATAAAAAAGGAACTGAATTATACAAAGACCCTAACACCTTAGACCATTCTCAACTGACCTCACTCCTATCTTCAATTAATCTCCCCTCTCTTTCCTCATCTCATCAAGATACTCTTTATTAACCTATTACTGAATTTGAAATACAAGTTATAAAATCACTCAAATCACATAAATGTCCAGGCATAGATGGCCTTTCAGCAACTTACTACAAAAGATTTGCATCTTTATTATCACCCCTTACGGTAGAAGCCTTTAACTCCCTTCTCAAAGAACGTAATTTTCGTATGCAATCACTTACAGCTTCTATAGCCATGATCCCTAAACCCAATACGGATGACACACATCTTGGTCTAATTATAGACCAATATCTATCCTCAATACCGATATTAAAATATTGGCCAAAATATTCTTCTGGCCCACGCAGCTCATTCACGCCATATCCCTGCCTGTTTCCTCTCGTTGGATATACGAAAGGCATTTGATTCATTATCATGGCCTTATCTACACTCAATTATTTATCACTGGGGTTTCGGACCACATTTCTTGAAAAGGATAGCTGCCTTATATCAACACCCGACAGCATATATCTCCTATTCGGGTTTTAAATTTGATCCTATTAATGTTGAGAGAGGAACCAGGCAGGGATGCCCCCTATCCCTTCTCCTCTTTGCATTGGCAATTGAACCCCTGGCCCAACTCATTTGATCCAACCCAAACATAAATGGACTCGAACTTGGTGGTTATCAACATAAATTATGTCTGTTTGCAGACAATGTCTTAACCACATGCCGACCGCGCTATAGTCAAAAGACGGCTACAGCACCGTCGGCTTATCCTGGGAGGACGTCCTACGGACACAGTTATTATTTTAAGTATTTTGTATTTTTGATGTACTCTATTTCTTTTGTTCACATTATTTATTGTGACTTTATTAATTGTACCTCATCATTGAGAGACATTTAACCACAATTTTTTCACATTGATATGTTTGGTAGATTGGTGAATTAGCCTGAGTCTTCATTGTATTGCTCGGTATATTTCACCATTCTTTTACATTCTATTGGTTAAGCGCAGCTTTTTGGTTTTCTCAAAAGTGAGTACACCCCTAAGTGAAAATGTCAAAATTGGGCCCAATTAGCCATTTTCCCTCCCCGGTGTCATGTGACTTATTAGTGTTACAAGGTCTCAGGTGTGAATGGGGAGAAGGTGTGTTAAATTTGGTGTTATCACACTCTCATACTGTCACTGGAAAATAAACATTGCACCTCATGGCAAAGAACTCTCTGAGGATCTGAGAAAAATAATTGTTGCTCTAAATAAAGATGGCCTAGGCTTTAAGAAGATTGCCAAGACCCTGAAACTGAGCAGCAGCATGGTGGGCCAAGACCACACAGTGGTTTAACAGGACTGGTTCCACTCAGAACTGGCCTCGCCATGGGCGACCAAAGAAGTTGACTGCACATGCTCAGCATCATATCCAGAGGTTGTCTTTGGGGAAAAAAACATATGAGTGCTGCCAGCATTACTGCAGAGGTTGAAGGGGTGGGGTTTCAGCCTATCAGTGCTCAGGCCATACGCCGCACACTGCAACAAATTGGGCTGCATGGCTGTCGTCCCAGAAGAAAGCCTCTTCTAAAGATGATGCGCAAGAAAGCCCACAAACAGTTTGCTGAAGACTGTGACATACTGAAGAAAAGCCTGATCCCCTCCCTTCGGAGACTGGGCCGCAGGGCAGTATTCCAACATGATAACGACCCCAAACACACCTCCAAGATGACCACTGCCTGGCTAAAGAAGTTGAGGGTAAAGGTGATGGACTGGCCAAGCATGTCTCCAGAACTAAACCCTATTGAGCATATGTGAGGCATCCTCAAACGGAAGGTGGAGGAGCGCAAGGTCTCTAACATTCACCAGCTCTGTGATGTCGTCATAGAGGAGTGGAAGAGGACTCCAGTTGCAACCTGTGAAGCTCTGGTAAACTCAATGCCCAAGAGGGTTAAGGCAGTGCTGGAAAATAATGGTGGCCACACAAAATATTACATATACATATATACACTTTGGGCCAAATTTGAAAATTTTCACTTAGGGGTGTACTCACTTTTGTTGCCAGCGGTTTAGACATTAATGGCTGTGTGTTGAGTTATTTTGAGGGGACAGCAAATTTACACTGTTATTCAAGCTGAACACTCACGACTTTACATTGTAGCAAAGTTTCATTTCTTCAGTGTTGTCACATGAAAAGATATAATAAAATATTTACAAAAATGTGAGGGGTGTACTCACGTTTGCGAGATACTGTATGAAAAGTGTATTTTTTGTTCCCAGATAAATTTTATATGATCCTCAGGTATATCTCTCTTCTTCAAATGGAGGTTGTAACTCAAATTTATACCTTGACTATGAAAGACCAGGCTTTCTATCATCAATTATCCCACACTGCCCTCTAATCCACCAGTTAGATGCTCCCGTGCTTCTGTCACCTCCATCCCTCATACCCCCTACTGTTTGTATTACTGAGTTAATTTGTGCAGGCAGAAAGATGGGCCGTAATTGCATTAAAATAATTGAATTTGAACACCCTGCTATTTATTTAGTTCTGGACAACTTTTGGCCAATCCTTCATTGCTGACTTAGCAGTTGAAGGTACTAAACTTGGTTATTCCCAATGTTTCTGCAGGGCACATAGTGATATTTTAACATTTCCTCAAATTAGAAACGTATAATGTAAATGTATAATCTAAATATAACCTTTCAAAAAGTGAAATAAACTTCTTGGCATTTAAAATGAAGCTGATTCTTATGACAAAGAATGCGTGCTCAGGGTTTTTGATTTGCATACACTGATATATCAGGATGTACTTGAAATATGTCTTGCATTTTTGTCGAATGATCTACATCCCTACTTTTTATTTAAATAATAAAGAGCGACTGAATTCTTCTTTAGCCATATGGTTTTAAACAGTATTTACAGTCATCGTTCAAGGAGCACAAAAAAGGACAAAGTCAGCACTTCTTGGAATAATGATAATAAAACAGATGTTATTATGGGTATAAGAAAAGCTATTGCAGTGTGAAAAGCTTTTTTTTCCAAGGCAGGAAGTGGCAGGAAAGAATAATCCAGGTAAAGTGTGGATGTAGAAAGATACATGTTGAAAATGCTCATTAAAAAAAGAACACTGTCAGACCACTGAATGCATCTGCCAATAATTATAGAGGAAATGTCTACAAATTGTGGAATTAATATAAATTAATTAATTTTCTCATTAACAATAGCTTAAAATTAACATTTAGCAAGACTCAACATAAATTATCTTTAAAACCAGCACTCTCTGACTTTCGGTAGCTACAAGCATTGTTAAGCAATTTCTCCTCAAAGTTCAAAACAGAACAACTCAAGTTGGATAAGTCAACTGTTTCAGCAATTCAGCTCACTCGGCACTCCCCTACCAAAATTCTGCTCTGTGTTTACATTAAAGTCATTACTGGAGGATAATCTGAGCAGCTGAGAGAACCAATACAAATTAATTCCTGTACTTGTACCATATGATTGCCATCACACCTGTAAACAAAGGCTGTATAATGCAGCCAGTGTTCAATTTCCTCTCAGAACCATCAGCTGTCAAAGGAAACAGAGCACTCCCTACAGTGATCAGCACTATAGGAAACACTGTGTGATTATTTATGTTATACCCTGTCACTATGGGGACACTGGCTAGTACATATGTGGTATCTCTATACTTGGAAGGAGTAAATTAATGTGTTTTGGAGTGTAATTGTAAGTATGTCTGTGCTCTGTGTGAGAAATAACTGGTTTAAATTACAGTTTTGTGAAATAAAATCAAATTTTATTTACTTTCTTTATTTTCCAAAATATTGTGTCAAACAATTATGACTTCAAAAAATTCACCATGCTTCTTACTAAATATTTTGAAGTGTCTGCTTTTCAAAATGGTTAATTTTGGGGGTGTTTGTACTGTCATTTTTGATATCTTGCAATTTTGCAATTCCTTTTAACACAAAATATAGGAAAAAAGTTTGAATAAAAGAATGAACATGTAAGTGTTCAGTTATTAACCACTTCAGCCCCGGACCAATTGTCAGCTTAAGGACCAGAGGTCTTTTTTCAATTTCGCACTGCACTACTTTAACTGGTAATTGTGCGGTCATGCAATTTTGTAACGAAACGAAATTTGCGTCCTTTTCTTCCCACAAATAGAGCTTTCTTTTGATGGTATTTGATTGCCTCTGTGATTTTTATTTTTTGCGATATAAACGGAAAAAGAGCGAAAATTTTGAAAAAAAAAGAGATTTTCTACTTTTTGTTATAAGAAAAATCTAATAAACTCAATTTTAGTCAAACATTTGGGCCAAAATGTATTCAGCCACATGTCTTTAGTAAAAAAAATGCCAATAAGCGTATATTTATTGGTTTGCGCAAAAGTTATAGCGTCTACAAACTAGAGTACATTTTCTGGAATTTACACCGCTTTTAATTTATGACTGCCTATTTCATTTCTTGAGGTGCTAAAATGGCAGAGAAGTACAAAACCCCCCCAAATGACCCCATTTTGGAAAGTAGACACCCCAAGCTATTTGCTGAGAGGCATGTTGAGCCCATTGAATATTTTTTTTTTTAGTCCCAAGTGATTGAATAAAGACAAAAATAAAAAATAATTTTTTTTTCTTCAAAAAGTTGTCACTAAATGATATATTGCTCACACATGCCATAGTTATATGTGGAATTGCACCCCAAAATACATTTTGCTGCTTCTCCTGAGTATGGGGATACCACATGTGTGGGACTTTTTGGGAGCCTAGCCGCGTACGGGGCCCCGAAACCCAAGCACCGCCTTCAGGATTTCTAAGGGTGCAAATTTTTGATTTCACTCCTCACTACCTATCACAGTTTCGAAGGCCATAAAATGCCAAAATAGCACAAAACCCCCCCAAATGACCCCATTTTGGAAAGTAGACACCCCAAGCTATTTGTTGAGAGGCATGGTGAGTATTTTACAGCTCTCATTTGTTTTTGAAAATGAAGAAAGTAAAGAAAAAAAAAAATTTTTTTTTTCTTTTTTCAATTTTCAAAACTTTGTGACAAAAAGCGACATCTGCAAAATACTCACAATACCTCTCAGCAAATAGCTTGGGGTGTCTACTTTCCAAAATGGGGTCATTTTGGGGGGTTTTATGCCATCTGGGCATTCCATGGCCTCCGAAACTGTGATTGGCAGTGAGAAGTGAAATAAAAAAATTACTCCCTTAGAAAGCCTGAAGGCGGTGCTTGGTTTTTGGGGTTCCGTACGCAGCTAGGCTCCCAAAAAGTCCCACACATGTGGTATCCCCGTACTCAGGAGAAGCAACAGAATGTATTTTGGGGTGTATTTCCACATATGCCCATGACATGTTTGAGCAATATATCATTTAGTGACAACTTTTTGTAAAAAAAATATATATATTTTTTTTTTTTTCATTATTCAATCTCTTGGGACAAAAAAAAAAAATATTTAATGGGCTCAACATTGCTCTCAGCAAATAGCTTGGGGTGTCTACTTTCCAAAATGGGGTCATTTGGGGGGGGTTTGAACTGTCCTGGCATTTTATGCACAACATTTAGAAGCCTATGTCACACGTCACCCACTCTTCTAACCACTTGAAGACAAAGCCCTTTCTGACACTTTTTGTTTACATGAAAACATATTTTTTTTTTGCAAGAAAATTACGTTGAACCCCCAAACACTATATATATTGTTAAAGCAAAGGCCCTACAGATTAAAATGGTGGGTGTTGCATTTTTTTTTTTTCCACACAGTATTTGCGCAGCGATTTTTCAAACGCATTTTTTGTGGAAAAAATACACTTTTTTTTATTTTAATGCACTAAAACACACTATATTGCTCAAATTTTTGATGAAATAAAAAATATGATCTTAGGCCGAGTACATGGATACCAAACACGACATGCTTTAAAATTGCGCACAAACACGCAGTGGCGACAAACTACATACATTTTTAAAAGCCTTTAAAAGCCTTTACATGATACCACATTAGATTCACGGAGGAGGTCTACTGCTAAAATTACTGCCCTCGATCTGACCTTCGCGGTGATACCTCACATGCATGGTGCAATTGCTGTTTACATATGACGCCAGACCAACGCTTGTGTACGCCTTTGCGCAAGAGAAGGGGGGGCAGGGGTGCTTTTTTTTTTTTTTTTTTTTTTTTTTTTTAGTTTTTTTTTTATTTATTTAGCTTTTTTATTCTATTTTTAAACTGTTCCTTCCATTTTTTTTCTTTGTTATGATTTTTATTGTTATCTCAGGGAATGTAAATATCCCCTATGATAGCAATAGGCAGTGACAGGTACTCTTTTTTTGAAAAAATTGGGGTCTATTAGACCCTAGATCTTTCCTCTGCCCTCAAAGCATCTGACCACACCAAGATTGGTGTGATAAAATGCTTTCCCAATTTCCCAATGGCGCGGTTTATATCCGGGAGGGGGGACATTCCCTCCTACTGCTTGTAAAAGCAGTCTAGAGGCTAATTACCCGCTAGAATTGCTTTTACATGAAAGCCGATCACTGGCTGAAAAGAATGATACCAAGATGATACCTAAACCTGCAGGCATCATTCTGGTATAACCATTCAAAGTCCAGCAACATACTGGACATATATTGTAATCTTTTTTTTTTTCATGCAGCCTCTTGGCTGAACGAAAAAAAGAGATTGATTGGTGGGTATGCCCACCATTAGAATACCTCCCTTCATCCACCCACTTCTAATGATGGGCATACATGCACCATTTATATATGCCGATGCATGGGGGCATCCTCCCGCAAAAGTTATGCCGTGTACACACGGTCGGAATTTCGACCGTATGTACGTGGCATTAGGAGCCAATCGCTCCTCCGCCCCCCCTGCTGCCCCCATGCTTCGGCACATATGCTCTTTTTTTTAACTGTGGTGGTGAAATCACCTCCTACAGCGTTGGAGTCGCGGCTTTATGTATCGTGGGAGCAAACGCTGTTGCTGTCAAGATAAATAAATCCGCGCTGCAACTGAATGGCGCACCTGAAAACAAAAAAATGCTTAACACTAAAACACAGTAAACAAAATTACATACCTGAAAAGCAAGCATGATAAAACATAATAAAACATTGCAGAATAGAATGGAGTAAAAAAAGAGCAACAATAGAGAGAGAGAGAGAACAATAAAACGACAACTATTTTTGTTTTTTTTATTTTTTTGAGATTCACAGGTAAAAAAGCTCCTGACTGTTAGCGACTGAATCAAAACGCTACCACAAAAAAAAATGTTAGCGATCGCAGGGATCAGGCCTGACTCTGCGAACACTGCAGTTATGTGTGCTTAGTGTTTTGTAAGTGACAGTGATCGATCGATACTGCACTTGGGTGGGCTGGGCTGGGCTGGGCGGAGGGGGAAAACGCAGGTGCTAGCAGGTATCTGGGCTGATCCCGCTAACAATGCGTTTTTTTTTGGAACCCTAAACTGCTGGGACGCTAGTATAGATCTGATCAGATCAGATATTGATCTGTTCAGATACTATACCACTAAGGGAGGTGTATGCTTTGCGCGTGGGTGTTTGCGGTACTGGCACTAACCTGGGGCGACGCAGACCTTATTTGACCCTAAAACCTAATTGATATCACCCGCCGGGCGATCAGGGGGTTAAACCGTTATTGGGTAATAAATGGCGGGTGCCCTGACAGTATAAAAAAACAAGCTAACTAACCAGCGTCACCCGTAACAGTAATACAAAAAAAAAACTGGTTACCTAGCGACACTAATGCAGCGATCAGAAAAACGATCGCTTAGTGACACTGGCAAAAGGGGGTGAAAGGGTTAACTAGGGGCAATCAGGGGGTTAAACCTTTATTAGGTAATATATGGGGGTACCTGACGCTATATAAAAACCTGACGGGGAACCTAAATAACGAAATAACTAACTGGCTAACCAGCGTCACCAGTGACATTTTATACGGTGATCACTGGTGAAAGGGTTAACTCTAGGGGCAATCAGGGGGTTAAAACCTTTATTTAGGTTGTAATATGGGGGTACCTGACCTATAAACCTATTTATGAACCTATATAAACATGGCGGTTAACCTAAAAAAAAAACTGGTTACCTAGCGACACTAATGCAGCGATCAGAAAAACGATCGCTTAGTGACACTGGCAAAAGGGGGTGAAAGGGTTAACTAGGGGCAATCAGGGGGTTAAACCTTTATTAGGTAATATATGGGGGTACCTGACGCTATATAAAAACCTGACGGGGAACCTAAATAACGAAATAACTAACTGGCTAACCAGCGTCACCAGTGACAGTTATACGGTGATTACTGGTGAAAGGGTTAACTCTAGGGGCAATCAGGGGGTTAAAACCTTTATTTAGGTTGTAATATGGGGGTACCTGACCTATAAAACTATTTATGAACCTATATAAAACATGGCGGTTAAAATAAAAAAAAAAATGGTTACCTAGCGACACAATGCAGCGATCAGAAAAACGATCGCTTAGTGACACTGGCAAAAGGGGGTGAAGGGGTTAACTAGGGGCAATCAGGGGGTTAAACCTTTATTAGGGGGGGGTAGGGGGCTACCTAGGACCTAAAACTAACTGCCCTGACAGTTATTACAGTCACACTGACACTAAATGCAGTGATCAGTAAATAAATGATCACTGCAATTAGTGACACTGTGACTGGGGGGGGAGGGGGTGATCTGGGGGGTGATCAGGGGGTGACAGGGGGGTGGATTGTGTGCCTATGTGTACTGGTGTCAGTGTACTGTTTGTGCACTAACCTTTACATCTTCTCTGCTCGGCGTTCCGGTCACATAGACCGGCGCACCGAGCGTGACATCACTTCCGCCTTCCTGTCTATACAATAGACAGGAAGGGGAAGCTTTTCATTCGCCAGGAGCGATCGCGAGGGGGTGGCCAGAAACCACTGGCCGTCCCCTCGTCCCGGATCGCTCCTGAAGCGATGCCGACCGTCCCCGCCGGCGGAGGGGGGTCCGATCGGACCCCCCAACCGCCTGAAGAATGGCACGTACAGGTACGTGGTTCTGCCTGTACGTGCCATTCTGCCGACGTATATGTACATGGGGCGGTCGGCAAGTGGTTAAGTTTAGGCAATGTTCACTCATGATGTAAGAGGGTAGAATGAACTCAAAATATGTTGAACAATATTAACAGAATACTGTCATAAACTTTATGTTTCCCCTCAAGCACATAGCAACACAGCAGGAAATGTAGCTCAGCACTGACATCAATGGATGCTGAAGGAAGCCAAAAAACAGCATTCTTATTTTCTTGCTTCAGCATCTGTCAAAGCGTTTCTGTTTTCAAGGGAGTAGTATCAAGCGCTATGCACTGCCCCCTGCAAAGCTCACAGACACAAGTAAAAAGGATTTGTGTAAGGCCTAATTATTACCTTTCTATTCTTCACACCTTTTACCTTGTATCATTGCCAGTTGTGGAACACTTGGAGATGAGCCTGATGCCAAGTAGGCATACATAAGCTACTCTATACTGATTTTAAAGGTATTACATAGAAAACCTCCTTGGAGTGCCTATTGACATTGGCTTTGCTTCAAAACATTGAAAAATGCAGACAAATGCTGAAATGTATTATTGTACGACAGGTATAAGAGATGGTTATGGAGAAAAGTACATCTGAGTCATTGCTTAAAATGCAGATAAGTACAAGCTATTTATTGGTGCTATCATCATATTATGTTTTTTATTTTCTTCTAACAGTGGTTAATGAAGACATTTTGTAGGGTTGATCAGAAGGTAACCATTAGGTCTTTTGTTGTGTGTAGGAAATATTTCAACTCACAAACATTTTTTTACTGAATGATTTATATGAATGTTTAATAAAGGCTGTGGCCTGACTCATCCGCCTGGTATTTCTCATAGAGCATCAAATATTGCAGGCATTGATTACTCATGCACTAAAATATTCTATTCTACTGCCAAGTATTGAATTAACAGCTACATTTCAAGGTTATTTTGAACTTTTTAATGTTAAATGTGTTTTATTCTTAAGAGAGTATAACAAAACTAACACCCACATGTAGTAATTGCTTTCGCAGGTGTGTGTTTCAAAATGATCATCATAAGAGCAATGGATTATTCTGCAACAGGTTTTCAGAACTCTAATTCTCAAGTACTTCATGCAGGCCAACATTTTGGAGCACACGCACTGTTACCTGTCCATCAGGGCAAAGTGACTTTGTCTGCCAATAGCCAATAGCCAATTCTCCTGGCAAGGTAGTGTATACTCACTCATGCATGCCTTCTTGCCACCTCCCTGTTGCAGGCCTCTACCCTGGGTAGGCTTTAGTGTCCGATGGAAGACATCAATGCCCCACCACTAGATGACAGTGTTCAAGCCTAGAGATTTGATGCTTAGGTCTGAGGACTGTCATATGAAGAAGGCTAAATGTTGTCCCATACCAGGAAACCTCCCTGTGCGAGGAAGGGATGAGGGCTGCAGTGCAGTTTTTTATATAATTTTTTATGGAAAGTTTGCCATTCCAAAAAAGAAGGTAAAAACTATTACAACGGCATAACACAGAATTTAGAAAACCTCTTCCAGTGTTCTACAAGATAGTGTACAGTGAAAACTAGCAACCATTATATATAAACCGCACATTGCAGGTCACAGAGAATATAAGTAGCACAGGTTATAATTTGTACCAACCTACCCATATCTGCCATGAAGCAATAAATCTTGCAAGTTTAGTGGTGCGTAAGGAAAACAGGTGTTCAAATGTGTAGTTTTGCTGTACGAGGGCTAGTACCTCAGACAAGTCAGATTGGATTTCCAGTACCTTATAATAGTGAAACGTGCTGTAATCAAAATATATGTGACTACTGTCTAATGTAGTGGGGGGAAATGATCAATTCCTAAGTTCAAGATTGCCAAAGCTGGATTAGGGGCAACTATGACTCCTGTCACCTCGCCCAAAACGTAGAAGATTTTTCCACAGATGCTTGTGAGATAAGGACATGACTGCAATACATGTAACCTGTGTGCCCACAACCTCACCAGCACAGTGGGAAACTAGAGGGAGAGAATTTGGCTATCCTGTTTGGGGTATAATACCATCTGCTAATGAGTTTATAGGCTAATTCCCAGTGATTTACACAGTGGGTAGCTCTTTGAATGGAGTTAATAGCTGCCAGCCATTGTGAAGGAGAAAACAAGGCTTTAAGGTCTACTTCCCATTTCTGCATAGAAGTCATTTTCATGAAAGATGTTTTGGCTTGTAGAAGACCATAGGACAACGATATGCCATTTATACTGCCAAACTTTAGGATGGATATTAAATTCGGAGACTGGGTGATGTGACCACATCAGAGCAATTTACGGACAGAAAGCAGCGGTATTAATGTCTCGAAGATTTAGATAGGAAAGAACACCTCATTATTATGTAAATATGACAAACGGAGGTGCTAAGGAGGGTCCTCCAGTCTTCCAGAGACGCCTGAACCATCGGAGGTAACAACCTTATCTCACCTGTTTCCACAGATTAGCTAATATTAACATGCATTAATCAGATAACGAAGATAATGCTGACCCAATACCCAGCCATAGTATATCATCTGAACCCTTAAACCAACATATTTATTGGTCCAAGCATGCCGCCGTGTCCTTTACATCCACTATTCCCACATCTCCAACACTTGTGTGTTTAATTAGTTGGATATGTGAGCATTTGGCCCTTTTACCTTTCCAAATGTATTTTTTTAGGTGCTTAGACAGGGACTCCAAATATTTCATTCTATTTGGGATGGGAAGGGTGCAAAATATATATAAGATTTGTTGGAGAGTTGTCATCTTAAAGGAGGCTAATCTTCCAGCTAATCTTCCTTCAAATTGGGATAAGTGCTTAAGCTCATCGTCTAGTTTAGCAATCAGTGGCAGATAATTAACAGCAGTTAAGGAAGTCATACTTGATGTAAGCATAAAGACTAGAAAGGGGATCCACACCAGGGCATTTTGGAGCCCCTTACAAAGCTTTAGGCCTTCCCCCAACCCCCCCTGGGCCTGACCACCAACATTCCCCAGGACCTGACCCACCAAATCCGAGTCCATCAGTGCACCCACTTTTATTTTAACATTCTTACAACTTAATTAATACGAATAAAAAGTATATTTCCAAGTCATCAGTGCTTTCAAGATTTAACAGTAAGGAATTATATTTTGGCCAAAAAATATTTTCCTCCAGTGTCATCTCCCACGTCCTCCTCCTCCTCCTCCTCCAGTCCCATATTCCCCATCCCACATCCTCCTCCAGTTACATCTTCCCATCCCATGTCCTCCTACTCCAGTCCTATCTCTCTCATTCCATGTCCTCCTGCACCTCCAGTCATATCTCCTTCATCCTATGTCCTCCTCCATTCCCATGTCCACCACACCATGTCCTCCTACATTTCCATCTCCTCCACCGCATGTCCTCTTCCTCCTCCATTCCCATTTCCTCCATCCCATGTCCTCCTCCTCCAGTCCCATCTCCTCCATCCCATGTCCTTCTCTTCCTCCAGTCCCATCTCCTCCATCCCATATCCTCCTCCCCTAGTTCTGTCTCTCCATCCCATGTCCTCCTCTTCCTCATGTCCCATCTCCCTCATCCCACCTCCTCCTCCAGTCCCATCTCCCCCATCCCACATCGTCCCCCTCCAGTCCCACATCCTCCTCCAGTCCCATTGCCTCCATCCCATATCCTTCTTCTCCTCCAGTCCCATCTCCTCCATCGCATGCCCTCCTCCTCCTCCAGTCCCTTCTCTTGTATTCCATGTTCCCTTCCTCCTCCAGTCCCATTTCCTTCATCCCATGTCCTCATATGCAAGCACACCCATGCAACAGTGTAAACCTAGACTAAGTGTCAGTGTGCATATCTTTATTAACAATAGAAGCTGAAGAATAGTTGTCTTCGAAGCTATAACAATGATAGCAAGCCTGAAAATATATTACCTGTTGCAGGAGACATGTAGAAACAGCTGAGAATTAAGTGCCAGCAGCAGCAGCAGCAGTAGCAAACTAATAGAGGAGAGAGCACCACTCATTGCAATTAAGAAATTTGATGGTGGGACTAGAGAGGAGGGGACCAGAGAGAAAAGGCATAGGGAAAACAGGCATTAGACAGAGAAGCAATGGGCTACAGTGACAGATCATTCAGAGCAGGGAACGAACAAAAAAAAAAAAACGAGTCCAGAGGGTGAGGCTGATGATGTCAGACAGACATCGGGTACACTGTGAAAGAGAAAGTAGCAGTGACACAAATTAAGAGAAACAACTGTATAAGCAAGCAGAGCAGCAGAAATGCCGTATGTAGGAAGACATTGATAACCGATGCCTTCCCATGATGCCAACCTCACATGTCTTGCCTTTTCCATTTTTCAGGGGGAATAGTACAGTGCAAACAGGGGGCGAGTGTAGGGCTATGATCTGCCCTACATGGGGACCAAAGCCACTCTCTGTCTAACATGATACAATTATAAAAAAAATTATATTTTCTACTTTTTGTTATAAAAAATAAAAGAAACTCAATTTTAGTCATACATTTAGGCCAAAATGTATTCAGCCACATGTCTTTGATAAAAAAAAATGTCAATAAGCATATATGTATTGGTTTGTGCGTCTACAATTTTACATTTTCTGGAATTTACGCAGCTTTTTGTTTATGACTACCTATCTCATTTCTTGAGGTGCTAAAATGTCAGGGTAGTACAAATCCCCCCCAAATGACCCTGTTTTGGAAAGTAGACACCCCAAGGAAATTGCTGAGAGGCATGTTGAGCCCACTGAATATTTTATTTTTTGTCACAAGTGATTGAAAAATAAAAAATAAAAAAAACAAAATAATTACACAAAGTTGTCACTAAATTATATATTGCTCACACGGGCCATGGTTATATGTAGAATTACACCCCAAAAAACATTCTGCTCCTTCTCCTGAGTATGGGGATACCTCATGTGTGAGAATTTTTTGGGAACAGCAGAATGTATTTTGGGGTGTAATTCCACATATAACCATATAATGTCATGTTTGAACAATATATCATTTAGTGATTTACGTATCGTGGGAGCAAATGCTGTTGCTGTCAAGATAAATAAATCAGTGCTGCAGCTGAGTGGGGTACCTGCTAAGCAAATGATGGTTAACAATAAAAAAAGTAACATTACAGTATAACAGTAAGACATATCATACTTGCAAAGCAAATACAATAAAATATAGTAAAAATACATTTTTTTAACGCAATCTGTGCCTAAAAAATTTATGCCAAAGCATGGGGACAATCCCCCCCTAATGTTAGGGGCTTGTCACCCCTCCACCCATGCCCCCATGCTTCGTCATATACCGTATATACTCAAGTATAAGCCAAATTTTTCAGCACATTTTTTCGTGCTGAAAATTCCCCCACTTATACTTATACTTATACTCAAGCACTTTTCTGCAGCAGAAAATTACATTTTCCGACCCAAATTTGGGGCCCCGTATCCCGGGGCCACTTGGTTCTAGGGACCCCAATTTGGTATACCAACCCAGTGAACCTAGCACTACAACTTATCCAAAGATGGGGTTCCTAGCACTAAGTGGCCACGAGATATGGGGCCCCAAAGTCGGTTCGGAAAATGTCAATCTCTGCGGCAGAAAAGTGCTTGACATTTTCCGACCCGACTTTGGGGCCCCATGTCTCGGGGACACTTGGTGCTAGAAACCCCAAATTTGGTATTCAAACCCAGTGGAACTAGCACCACAACATATCCAATGGGGTTCCTAGCACCAAGTGATCCCGAGATACAGGGCCCCAAAGTCGGTCAACTGTGTCCATATGCAGCAATGTTATTTCGGGACCCTTTGGGTCCAGAGACCCCAAAGTTTGTTTGCAGCTAGGGGGCATTTTGGAACCCTTAACTACCAAGTTTGAAGTTTGGGGGACCTATGGCTGCAAATGGGCACAGTGAGGCTGCAAATGGGCATTGCTGACCCTCTTTTCCACTTACAGTAGCTGCGCATTTCTCACCCTAGGCTTATACTCGAGTCAATAAGTTTTCCCTGTTGTTTGTGGTAAAATTAGGTGCCTCGGCTTATATTCGGGTCGGCTTATACTCGAGTATATACGGTATGCTCTTTTTTTTTAACTGTGATGGTGAAATCACCTTCTACAGCGCTGGGGTCGCTGATTTACGTATCGTGGGAGCTGTCAAGATTGATAAATCAGTGCTGCAGCTGAATGGCGTACCGGAAAACAAAAGAATGGTTAACAATAAAACACAGTAAAAAGTAAAGTATAAAGAAATTACATATCTGAAAGGCAAACATGATAAAACATAGTAACAATAAAACATTGCATTGTAGAATACAGTAAAAAAGAGCAGAACAATAGAGAGAGAGTAGAGAGAGAGGAGAATAAAACGACAACTATTTTTATTTTTTATTATATATATATATATATATATTTTTTTTTTTTTTTTTACTTTTTTTTTTACACTTTTATTTGTAACTGTAATGGTTATAACGGTTCGGTTCCAGGTTCTGGTCTCCCAAAATGTGATGCCATCTTTGGAGACCCTGTGAAAGTGTGTCCTAGTCTGTGCAGTGCTGTACCCTACAGCTAATACTCCACTAGTGTGTGGTAGCATTCAAGACATTCACCAATGCAAAGACCAAGATGGTCAGGACAGGAGGGACAATAATAGCAGGTGTCACACCTATATCCGCGCTTTCTACAGACACAACATTTTCTTGGGGTGCTCGTTGGATAGGGGTACCAAGGAGGGCATACTGAAAATGCCTCTCATGCAGCCGGCTTACTGCATTTGGATTGCGAAGTTGGGCCACTGCATTGTCTGGCAACAGAAGGGCTGTGATGTTCTCTTCCTGGAATTTAAGGAAGGATCCAGTTCGTCCTGAAGCTTTGTATACCACATAAGCATTTAGCAGAGCCAATTGAAATAAGTATAGAGACACTTTTTTGTACCAGCGTCTGGCCTTACGGGCAACTAAGTACGGTGCCAACAACTGGTCTTCAACTTCTCCACAACACCAGTCACCGTATGAAATTGGGTCATCGTGTCTGCATGAAGGGAGGACAGATTGAAAACATTCCGATTATCCCTCCACTTCACAGCGAGCAAGTTATTACACTGCAAGCAGGCTCTCTCCCCCAGCCTAAGATGGGAATCTACAAGCTGCTGGGGTAAGCCACGTGCGCCAATTCCATGATCAAACAAGTGACTAAAAAGTGGCACGCTCGTGCAATAATTGTCCACATACAAGTGGTACCCCTTTCTGAATAAGGGTAACACCAAGTCCCACACAATCTTACCAGCGCCCCCTATGTAGTCTGGGCAGATCTCCGGCTCTACGTGACTATCTCTTCCCCTCATAAACCATAAAACTATATGTATAGCCTGTGGCCTTTTACAGAGCTTATACATCTTGACCCCATATCTGGCACGCTTCTGGGAAGATACTGTTTGAAAACGTAATCATGGACTCATTGTATCCGATTGTATCCATGGTCACCCCGAGGACGACAGAGTTCATTATCATTGAAGTGCATGAACCGCAAGATCTGCTCGTATCGTGTCCTAGCCATGGAGGCAGAGAGCACGGGCATATGGTGAATTCGGTCAGTGGACCAATATGACCGCAACTCACTCTTTTTAGTTATGCCCATGAGGAGGGATAGGCCCAGAAAGGTCTTAAATTCAGAAACCATAATAAGTTTTCATTCTCTGGCAAGGGTCAAATGCGGATTAGCAGGGATGAATTGACCAGCATGCAAATTGCTTTGATTAACAATAGATCTATAGAGATCCTCCGTGAAAAACAGTGAATAAAAATCAAATGACGTAAAATCAACTGTTTCCACCTGAATTGCGGGTTGGCCAGTGAATGGGGGAAGTGCGGGTGCTGCAGAAGTGGTGGGCTCCCAATTAGGATTTGCAGAAGGAAGGGCAATATGGGCTTGACAGGCCTGTGTTTGTCTTCCTCTTGGTGGCTGCGGGGCACTAGTTGTGCTTGCCACCTCACCAGCTTGAACTTATGGGACTCGCCGCGTCACCACGTGATACTGCAGTGCTGGTTTGACTACGACCAGGGTGTACTAGGCCACTGGTGCTTGCCAGTTCACCAGAAGGATGAGCGGTACTAGTGCTGGCTCTCTGCTCCATACAAGAGCCCTGCAGTTCTTGCACCTCAACAACAGCAGAAGAACGGGGTCGGGTACGCCTCAACTTGGCAGGGACCACAACTCCGTCGTCCGAGCTATTTGTCAGGGTGCCGATGCTGTCTACAGGATCGTATTCTGAGCCTGAATCTGACAGATGAGTGACTTCCTCCTCACTATCTGTCATGCTCAGAAATGTGTAGGCCTCTTCACTATAGTACCTTCGATTTGACATTTTGGTCTCTAAATTTACTGGTACACTAGTGAGACTCACAGGAAAAAGAGCGCCTGACTGTCAGTGACTGATTCAAATGCTACCAAAAAAACTGTTCAGGCTTGAGCCCTGCGAACGCTGCAGTTATGTGTGTTGTGTTTTTGTAAGTGACAGTGATCAATTGATACTGCACTTGGGTGGGCTGGGCTGGGCGGAGGGGCTAAACGCAGGTGCTAGCAGGTATCTGGGCTGATTCTACTAATGCTGCGTTTTTTGGGAACCCTAAACTATTGGGGATGCTAATATAGTTCTGATCAGATCAAATATATTAATCCGTTCAGACACTATACTACTAAGGGAGGTGTATGGTGTGTGCGTGGGTGTTAGCGCTACTGGCACTAATTTGACGCTGCCTGGGGCGACGCAGACCCTGACTGATGCTAAAACCTAACTGATATCACCCGCCAGGTGATCATGGGGTTAAACTTGTATTGGGTAATATACGGCGGGTGCCCTGACGCTATAAAAAACAAACAAACTAACCAGCGTCATCCGTAACACTAATACAGTGATCAATGGTGACAGGGGGTGAAAGGGTTAACTAGGGGGCAATCAGGGGGTTAAAACCTTTATTAGGTAATATATGGGTACCTGACGCTATAAAAACCTGATGGTGAAACTAATCAACTAACTGGCTAACTAGCGTCACCCATGACACAAATACAGCGATCAGAAAAAAGATTGATTAGTGACACTGGCGACAGGGAGTAAAAGGGTTAACTGGGGGTGATCAAGGGGTTAACCCTTTATTAGGGGGGTACCCTGGACCTAACGGGGCCTACTACTAACTGCCCTAACACTTTCAGTCACAAATGACACCAATGCAGTGTTCAGTGAAAAATCTAAAAACTGCAATTGGTGACACAGTGACAGGGAGTGAAGGGGTTAACTGGGGGGGGGGCGATCGGGGGGTGATCGGGGGGTGGCAAGTGTACCTGTGTGTACGTGTACTGGTGTAATTGTAGTGTTGTGCAACTCACTGTAATCCCGCGTACACACGATCGGACATTCCGACAACAAAATCTCACATTTTTTTTCCAACGGATGTTGGCTCAAACTTGTCTTGCATACACACGGTCACACAAAGTTGGTCGGAAACTCTGACCGTCAAGAACGTGGGGACATACAACACGTACGACGAGCCGAGAAAAATTAAGTTCAATAGCCAGTGCTGCTCTTCTGCTAGATTCTGAGCATGCATGGCACTTTGTGCTTCAAAATTGTCTACACACGATCGGAATTTACAAGAACGGATTTTGTTGTCTGAAAATTTGAGAACCAGATCTCAAATTTTGTGCAACGGAAATTCCCAATGAAAACTGTCCGATGGAGCCTACACACAATTGGAATTTCTGACAACAAGCTCCGATCGCACATTTGCCGTCGGAAAGTCCGACCGTGTGTACGCGGCATTAGACATCTTCTCTCCTCTCACTGGAATCGTAAAGATTCAACAAGGAGAGATGACATCACTTCCTCCTGTCTGTGTTTACACTTACACAGACAGGGGAAGGATTCCATTCGTTAGGACTGATCAGCAGGTCCAGGCCAGAAAACATTGGCCCGGACTTGAGGCCTGATCGGTCATCTAACGAATCTGACCGCCGCGAGCATGGGGGGGTGACTTACAGGTCTGCCCATTTGCCCACCCGTGCCATTCTGCCGACGTAAATCGGCGTGCGCTGGTCAGCAACTGGTTAAAGTGGTTGTTAACCTGTCCACCTGGCTTCATCCTCCCCTCCACCTGGCTTAATTTCCCCTTATCTTCTGTACACCACCGGCTCTGCCCCCCCTTCTTCTGGCTCTGTCCCCATTCTTCTCCATCCACCTGGCTCCATCATGGATGATCATGCTTGGGATCCATCTGTTGAGTAAGGCTGAGTGAGGACTATGTCCTAGACATGTGCAATTCGTTTAGTTACTAATTCGTTTTTCGTTCAAATTCGTTATATTCGTTCATTCGTTATCGTACGAATGAACGAATGGTTTACTAAAAATTCTAACGAATAACGAACGAAACGAACGAATATGAAAAACAACAAAAATACGAAATAATTAAATTAGAAACAACGAAACTACGAAAGAATGAAAATCCGAAAAACTAAAACAGACACAACGAAAATACCGAACAAAGATTCAAAAATAACGAAAATCAAAATGAACGAAAAAATTCGTACATTCGGAACTTTTTTTTTTGTTTGTTGATTTGTAATTTTCCGTGTCTCTTACAATGGCGCTGCTTAACGTGCTTCGAATGGATTCGTAAATTCGTTACTTTTTTTTGTTAGTTGATAAACGTGGTTGGGTCGGAGGCACTGTTTTGGTGGATTTTTGAGTTAAGTTCTGACTTATGAGAGAGAAATTCTTTGTTTCTTAAACATGTAATAGCATACACATTACATAAAATTATGAATTATGCTCCGATTACGAATCTACGAAAACAATGTTACGAAAGTACGAATAAATCAATCTTACGAAAGTACGAATGTAACTAAATCTACGAAAATACGAATGCGTCCAAATACAAAATATAACGAAAATACGAAAATACGAATTTCGAATAAATGAAAATTAGACTAACGGAAAAACGAATCAACGAAAAAATAACTCTTACGAAAATACGAGTCCGAATACGAACACCGACGACTTACGAAAATACGAACAAGTCCGAATACGAACACTGACGACTTACGAAATTACGAATCGTTACGAATCAACAGAAACGAACAGAAACGAAGCTAAACTAAACAAATTTTTCTATTGTGCACATGTCTACTATGTCCCCCTTTTACCTCTGTCCTCCTGGTTCCACCCCCCTCTCGTGTTCGAAACTTCTAACCATCTATCATGTCTGCAGCCTATAACCATCTCCTGTGTCATGTCCACAGTCTATGATCATCTCCTGTGTCATGTCCACAGCCTCTAACCATCTCCTGTATCATGTCCGCAGCCTCTAACCATCTCCTGTAGTATGTCCGCAGCCTCTAATCATCTCCTGTATCATGTCCACAGTTTCTGATCATGTCCTGTATCATGTCCGTAGTCTCTGACCTTCTCCTGTATCATCTCCACAGTCTCTAATCATCTCATGTACCATATCCGCAGCCTCTAACCATTTCCTGTATCATGTCCACAGTCTCTGATCATCTCCTTTATCATGTCTGCAGCCTCTAACCATCTCCTGTATTATGTCCAAAATATCTGATCATATGCTGTACCATGTCTGCAGCTTCTAACCATCTTCTGTATCATGTCCACAGTCTCTGATCATTTCCTGTACCATGTCCACAGCCTCTAACCATCTCCTGTATTATGTCTACAGTCTCTGATCATCTCCTGTATTATATTAACAGTCCCTGATCATCACATGTATAATGTCCACAGTCTCTAACTATCTCCTGTATTATGTCCACAGTCTCTGATCATCTCATGTATCATGTCTGCCGCCTCTAACCATTTATCATGTCCGCAGCCTCTAACCATCTCTTGTCTTGTATCATGTCTGCAGTCTTTGAGGGGGAGCCTGCAAATGAGTCAAGAGTGGGAGTGCTGAAGGTACTGGGGTCACAAGAGGAGTCAGATGTGTGTGGACTGTAGAGAGGAGAATATAGGATGAAACCAGAGCCATCAAGCTGTATCCTGGAAAGGTTTTTAATGAATAAATAAATCTGATCATTTTAATCACCCCTGCCACTGTTAAGTGGTTTGTCTTATCCAGGTAAACTGATACATTCTGCTGGAGAACCTGGGCTTATAAAAACCAACCTTGCTGGCTGAATCACCAGATGAAAATAAAAAAGCCTAAAAAAAAAAAAAACTAATACAGCCATCACATCTAAGAATTGGTAAGCTGAAATATAATAAATGTTTGCTTTTGGGTTTAATACTGGTTTAATTATGACCCTATGCACATATGAAAAATTATGCATATTTTGGGACACTTTTACCAAAATAGACAGTGGATAGTGATGTAATTGAATTAATGGAAAAACAATCCTCTGTCTCTATAATATATATGAATATACTATACACTGTGTGTGCATGTAATCTTGCGCACCGGATTTCCTTAAAAAACAGACTCCCAATTTTCCACCAAAATCATATATAGAAAGAAGAAGATGTGGTATCCAAATTGATGCAAAAATGATTTAGTGCTTTATCACAATATTAGCATATTATCAATTGTACAGTTTTGAGCAGCCATGCTCTTTCTCAAACCATGTGTAAATTCTCTCATTTGTCCTTGGAAATCTACGATCGATCAACTTGGGTACAACCAGCCTGATGGATTTTACATGCAATTATTGCTAGTGGCTGTCATAGCCGCTAGCTATAATCATATGATTATGTTCTCCTGGTGGGGATGGCTCTTGCTGCCCCCCTCCCCCCACCAAATTTCTTTTGTGCAACCCATGGTTTCAGGAAATAAATTTGCTCCATCCATGGACGGCCTTAGTCTTCTTGTTTCTGTCATCCTATGGAGCAGTATAGAGCAGAAAATAGGTTCTACCATATTTCACTAGCACACTTGGAATTAGAGCATCCAGTTTTTGACCTTCCCTGGTTGGTATTGATGGTCTATTTTGATCATAAGAGTTTGCTGTACCCACTAAGTACATATGCCACTGTTGATTGTTATTCGCAATTTGTATCCACCTGCATTGCTTTCAAGTTCTACCTACATTTGCCATAAAAGTTCTATGTCTGTACTGTTATATATTTGCTGGATATATTTGGTTTGAATCTTGGCCCAGTTCAGCAGGTATCAGCAGAGATTTGAACTATCTATGGGCAGGATGATTTTACCCAAGTCGATCCATCAATCGACCTGGATATAACCAGCATGTTGGATTTTTCATGTGATTATTGCCTGCGTCTATAGCTGCTAGCAATAATCACTTTTCCAGTAGTGATAGCTCCCCACACCCTCCACCAGAAGAACACAATAGCATTGCAGGAGGAATTCCCTTATCAACACTGACTGTGTTGATGGGGGACTCAAGCAATTTTCTTTGCCGCAATCTGCGATTGCAGAAAAGAAAATCCCACCATCTAAGGCTGGCTTAAACCTTTAATAAAAGGATTGAAACATTAAAAAAAGGGTTCTAGGTTATAAAAAGCACATATGTTAATTTGGACAGAAATTATGCAAAAATTATTCATTCACAAGAAATATTGGCAGTTTTGTTTGTGACACATTCATCTTCTTTGTACTAACAAGGTTTATTCAGAATATGTAAAGAATATATGTAAGTTATTAAAGAAATATTTGACTTAAACATTGTGCTGTCCCTATGTACAGTAGTGTGCAAAAGTTTTAGGCAGGTGTGAAGAAATATTATAAAGTAAGAATGCTTTTAAAAAGATATATTTTACATGTTTATTTTTATCAATTTAAAAATACAGAGTGAGTGAACGGAAGAAAAATCTAAACTAAATCAATATTTGAATACCCTTTGGCTTCAAAACAGCATCAACTATTTTAGGCACACTTGCACACAGTTTTCACTTCAAATTCGATTTTGATTTCTAATTTGTCAAATTTGTTTCAATTTGAAATTCGATTAGAATTTTAATCAAATTAAATAAAATTTTGTTATAATTTATTTCGGAATCAGAATTTACTTCAGATTGCGGCTTGGGGATCTGTAGAGATGCCTTCCCCCCTCAGATTGACTGATTCTGTCTTTAAGTGGGCATTCTCTTCTTGTTGTGGTGGTTCTAAAAAAACATGATGAATCCGTCTTGGTGGCAACCAATGAAGAACACCCCAGAGTTGCCTCCCTTCTGGTAGAATTGTTGTCTGAACGACCTTGTTGCATGTATAACCATGGCCATCAGTATATCTGATTCTAAAAATATTACATGTTGTCCTGATCAAATTTATTGCATTTTCTTTTTTCCAATTCACTTCAATATTTTGCAATATCTGTATGCAAGGTCTCCATTAATTTAGCAAAATCCTCCAATGAAATTGCATATTTTACATTTTGTTCAATACTGGTAAGTTGCTCACATATATTCTTCAGTTTCTTTTGTATATATGAGATTGTCAGGCTTATCAGATCAACTGAATATTTGTTCAAAATCTGATAAGTCTAGGTTCACACCTATGCATTTTTTAGTGCGTTTTGCTGTTGAAGAAACAAACTAGAGTATACTTAACATGGTTTCCTATGGTACACGTTCATATCTCTGCGTTTTTCAGCCAGTGCTTTTTTGGAAAGGGCCAGGGAATTTTTTTCTGTAGCAGATTGCATTTTCCATGTAATAGACTTCAATGGACCCGCAACAAAAATGCATCGGCTAAAAAAATGCATAGATGTGTTTTGTGTTGTGTTTTGTTAATAAAGTACTTGTCAAAAACTCACTTTTTACACTTTTTTTGGTGAATGGGTAGAGGCTGAGATCTGGGGGCCACTGCCCACAGACCCACACAACCACCGGCCAGGGCTTTGGGGAAGAGGCCCTTTGTCCCATTTAACATGGGGACAAGGTGCTTTGGGGGGGCAGGGCTCCCCTGCCCTAAAGCACCCCCTCATGTTGAGGGCATGGGGCCTGGTATGGTTCAGGAGGGGGGGCACTTTCTCACACCCTCCCTTTGCTGACCTGCCAGGCTGCAGGCTTTGGATAATGGTCTGGTATGTATTTTGGGGGGACCCCACGCCATTTAAAGAAAAAAAAATTCTGGCCCGATTGTATCCAGCAAGTGCCAAGCCATATAGTTCCAAAGATACAGATTTCGTCCTTAATTTCTCCCACAAATGAGTGTTGTGTGCTGCGGCGCCGTTTTCAAGAATTTTTTTTAGTGTTTTTTGATCATGTTGTTCCATTTTTTTGATCTTGCTTTCTCTTGTTTTATGCTTGTGTTCATCATTAGAATACTAATTGGATAATTACATGGGAGATACCTGTGTTGTCTATTTAGTATGCTTACACTAGCTGAAATTCAAACATAGCTTGAGGAAGAGAATTGTTGCTCGAAACTGTACAGTTGCTAATATGCTTGTGGGGAGGTGCAGTGTTTTGCAGCGGCAGTAAACACACAAGGGGAGATTTACTAAAACTGGTGCGCTCAGAATCTGGTGCAGCTGCGCACCAATCTGCCAATTGGTTTCTAACTTCAGCTTGTTTAATTAAGCTTTGGCAATAAAACCTGGAAGTAGATTGGTTTCTATGCAGAGCTGCACCAGATTTCACACGCTTTCGTTTTAGTAAATAACCCTCACAGAGTCCAGTTGCATAGAACAGAACTTGTTGCAGAGTGCAGTATCCAATAATTAACAACAAACCTGGCGGGAAAGCACCTGACCGGAATCACTCACAACATATAACATCAGTGTGTAGTGGATCACATCTCAGATGAGCCAACAGCATCTGTCTGGAGCGGTGGAATGTGACCTGGCCAGTCCGTACCCAAAATTTAAAAAATTCCCAGGAAAGATGGCATATCCATATCCTTTCCCTACTCTGAAACCTCTTCCTCCTGCTAATCACTGTCCCTGTCAGACAGGTGACCTGTTCCTACACTACCCATGCACAAAATGCATGCCAAACCTGAGAGCTTAAATAGGCTCTGCTTGACCCAAGATGCCTGCTGCCTGCTAGAGTCACATGGGGTGGCAGCATCCAATCAGATAGCTTCCCCAGTATGGAGGAACCATGTTCCTCTTGATTTCCTCTCCCCCTGCAATGCTGCTGCAGTTGAGCGCCACCTGCAGTGGAGAAAGTATACATGCTAATATTATGATAAGTTATCGATCAAGAAGTAAATAATTTTTTTCATCAATTTGGATACTGCATCTTCTTCTTTCTATATATATATATATATATATATATATATATATATATATATATATATATACTCACTGGCCACTTTACTAGGTATCCCTGTTCAAATGCTTTGTAAAACCAATTGCTAATCAGCCAATCACATGGCAACAACTCAATGCATTTAGGCATTTAGACGAGGTGAAGACAACTTTCTGAAGTTCAAATCGAGCATCAGAATGGGAAAGAAAGGGGATTTAAGTGACTTTGAAAGTGTCATGGTTGTTGGTGCCAGAGGGGCTGGTCTGTGTATTTCAAAAACTGCTGATCTACTGGGATTTTCACACACAACCATCTCTGGGGTTTACAGAATATGGTTGGAAAAAGAGAAAATATCCAGCAAGCAGCAGTTATGCGGACAAAAATGCCTTGTTGATGTCAGATGTCAGAGGAGACTGGGCACACCCCTAAGTGAAAATGTCCAAATTGGGCACAATTAGCCATTTTCCCTCCCAGTGTCATGTGACTCATTAGTTTTACAAGGTCTCAGGTGTGAATGGGGAGCAGGTGTGTTAAACTTGTTGTTATCACTCTCACTCTCTCATACTGGTCACTGGAAGTTCAACATGGCACCTCATGGCAAAGAACTCTCTGAGGATCTGAAAAAAGAATTGTTGCTCTACATAAAGCCCAGGCTATAAGAAGATTGCCTAGACCCTGAAACTGAGCTGCAGCACGGTCGCAAAGACTATACAGTGGTTTAACAGGACAGGTTCCACTCAGAACAGGCCTCGCCATGGTTGACCAAAGAAGTTGAGTGCACATGCTCAGTGTCATATGCAGAGGTTGTCTTTGGGTAATAGACATATGAGTGCTGCCAGCATTGCTGCAGAGGTTGAAGGGGTGGGGGGGGGGGGGGTCAGCCTGTCAGTGCTCAGACCACACGCTGCACACTGCATCAAATTGGTCTGCACGGCTGTCGTCACAAAAGGAAACTTCTTCTAAAGATGATTCACAAGAAAGCCCGCAAACAGTTTGCTGAAGACAAGCAGACTAAGGACATGGATTACTGGAACCATGTCCTGTGGTCTGATGAGAGCAAGATAAACTTATTTGGTTCAGATGGTGTCAAGCATGTGTGGCAGCCACCAGGTGAGGAGTACAAAGACAAGTGTGTCTTGCCTACAGTCAAGCATGGTGGTGGGAGTGTCATGGTGTAGGGCTGCACGAGTGCTGCCGGCACTGGGGAGCTACAGTTCATTGAGGGAACCATGAATGCCAACATGTACTGTGACATACAGGAGCAGAGCATGAGCATGATTCCCTCCCTTCTGAGACTGGGCTGCAGGGCTGTATTCCAACAAGGTGATGGACTGGCCAAGCATGTCTCTAGACCTAAACCCTATTAAGCATCTGTGGGGCATCCTCAAATGGAACATGGAGGAGCGCATGGTCTCTAACATCCACAGTAGAAAATGGATATATATATATATATATATATACAAATGGGGCGCTAGCAAAAAATATTAAATAATAAATATTAATTGAAAATAAGTGGTGCTTGCTGGTAAAAATCAAATAAATGGCGCTTGCTGATAAATGGGATGCCAATAAGAAATGTGGCACTAAAAGATAAATATGTATATAATAAAAGTATATATAAAAATAAATGCACAAAAAATATTGGATTCCTTTGAAAAAGTCACGTGGGCGTGACGATACATGTGAGGAGAGTAGAGTCAGGTGACACTGTGTGTGTGGTCTCGGCCGGGATCACACACGTTCATAACCACCGCTGCTGATATTGAAACTAAACTGTGAGTGTTTAAATGTTGTTTAAATAAATCGTTTTAAATCTGCTACACTATGGAGTCCTTCCTTCCCTTTGTCTGCCCCCATGCTTTTTAATGTTGTGGAGAGGAGATGAGGTGCTTGTAAGGAAGTCAGTGTAAAGGATCCAGACGAGGAGGAGATCCCTGGCTGTGTCAGTGTAAAGCCCCATACACACGGTCGGATTTTTGCATGGATTCTGTCCGATCGGACAATGTTGTTGAAAAATCAGACCGTGTGTATGCACCATCGGACAGTGTACGTCGGATTGTCCGACGGACAAAGTCCTATCTCCTGCTGGATAGATTTGCCGACAACACGGTCCGATCACACCAAATCCGATCGTGTGTACGGTTGTCCGACGGACAAAGTGCTACGCATGCTCAGATCACATTACAAGACCAAAGCTATTGGCTACTAGCCTCTACGTAGTCCCGTCGTAGGCAACAAACGTCACCACGTTCAGAATGATCGGATTTTCCGACAACTTTGTCCGACCGTGTGTATGCAACACCAACATCAGACAAAGTATGACGGACAGGATCCAACGGACCTGGTCCTCGGATAATCCGCGCGTGTGTATGGGGCTTTAGGCTGTTTAACCCTTACCTTGAGGTAAGAGGCTGGGGGAAACACCAAGGATTGTCACATCTTTATGCATGGAGGAGATCACTGCTATTTAGCCTAAGGAGTTTATTGCTATCTAGAGGATCCACTTTATACAGAAATTACCCACTTAGAAATTGCAATGGATTTTTTCATTTGAGCACAAATTGCTTTGGACCACTGCATTTACCAGCATTTTTTTACAATTGCTGCACATATTTCTTTGGCATTTTTTTGCGCATGTTTATTTTTGGACTTATTTCGCAATTATTGCACATTATTTTTTGGCATCATTTGCACACGCTTATTTGCACAAGCCCTTTTGGTGTATTTATTATATATTTTAGTTATTTATGGCTCTATTTATTTTTTCACAGGTATTAATTAATTCTTTTTCTGCATTAATTATCGCTTATGATTTATGAATTATTGTTTATGGAAAATTATTTTTTGCATATATGAATTTGGATTTCACTACTGGACGCACTTTATTGTTTATCTTGCACAGGAATTATTTTTCACAGGAATTTGTCACTGGATGCACTTTATTATTGATTATATTGGTATAGCATAGGTTTTAAATTATTAACCCTTTGACGCTTTTGGGTACCATCCTTCAGAGCTCCCCCTTAGAATTGGTATCCTATTTGCCAGCAAGCGCCACACAACTTTTACTTTACAATATTTTTTGTGCATTTATTTTTATATATACTTTTATTATATACATATTTATCTTTTAGTGCCACATTTCTTATTGGCATCCCATTTATCGGCAAGCGCCATTTATTTGACTTTTACCAGCAAGCACCACTTATTTTTAATTAATATTTATTATTTAATATTTTTTGCTAGCGCCCCATTTGTATATATACTTATATATATCCATTTTCTACTGATTATTGTTGTGTGAACACTTTGATGGTGGCTGCGGCAGTCGTTGCTTTTTATTGATTCGTGGTTTTACCCCTTATTGGTTTGCGCAGTTGGTCCCCCCCTTGTATACACACTCTAACATCCACAAGCTCTGTGATGTCATCATGGAGGAGTGGAAAAGGACTCCAGTGGGAACCTGTGAAGCTCTGGTAAACTCTTTGCCCAAGAGTATTAAGGCAGTGCTGGAAAATATCGGTGGCCGCACAAAATATTGACACTTTGGGCCCAATTTGGACATTTTCACTTAGGGGTGTACTCGCTTTTGTTGCCAGCTGTTTAGACATTAATGGCTGTGTGTTGAGTTATTTTGAGGGGACAGCTAATTTACATTGTCATACAAGCTGTACACTTACTACTTTACATTGTAGTAAAGTGTAATTTCTTCAGTGTTGTCACATGAAAAGATATAATAAAATATTTACAAAAATGTGAGGGGTGTACTCACTTTTGTGAGATACTATATGTGTGTGTGTGTTTGTTTGCTTTAAAAACGCATTGATTAATTGTCCTATCTTGGGGATATGCTTATTTAAGGAATGAAGTGTAGGGGAGGCATGCACAAGCCAACACTATTCTTCCCACCCTACAAGGAAAAATGTTTATCTTAGAATCTATTGGAAGTCATATCACTGTAATGTTGCCTCCTCTACCCCCACAAAAAACTTTCCAAGAGAAATTGGTGAATTGTATTATGCTTTTTGTTATTCATACAGCCTGCATAATTCCCATTGAGACTGTCCAACAAGCACTATATCTCCTTCAGCGTGGTCCATTTTTGACGACTTTTACATACAGAAGTATGTTGTGCTGTTGCAGTGGCTAGCACTGTAAACATGGCACTAAAACACCAAAAATTTAGAAACAGAGATTTTCAGGAACTACTGATGTGGTTATTTTCTCTGATCAGCTGCATTACTTATGTATGCCATTATGAACTGCTAGTGTGCCATAATCGCTGGTTCTTGCCATCCATCTATGCCATACAATTTGAATAGGTTCTTGAGCACTTTCAGTACAAAATAACAGAATATAATATATATTATCTTTTCTCTGAGACCTACGATTGTATCCAAAACTGAAACTTGACTCATCCACTTCTAGCTTCTCAAGTGCTTTGCCTCTCCCAGTCCGTTCATTGACTGCCAACTGCGACAACTCTATGGTTACGAATTTTAACTTAAGAACAAAGCTATTTCTGACTTAGCTCTTGCGTGCATACTTTCCAAATATTCTGTTTTAGAAACAGCCTTCTTCTTCCTACTCTTATTGTAACATCTTGACAGTCTTGTTTTAGGGCCATCGTTCTTCCCTTATCTTAAATCGCCTACAAGAAGCCATGTCATAGTCTTCATGCCTTAAAAAATCACCTTTTCAGACAAGCTTATATTTAGTCCTTGTTCATTCCCAACATTCAACAGCCCACCATTTCTTACTTCCAAGATCTAACAAAACATACACCTTTATTATTGTAGGGGCAGAGCTTTCTTGGCCATTGTGCTTTTTTTGTTGGATATGCAGTTGTATGTACTTATTGTGTAAATAGATTTTATGCAGATGTCGTTTTTACCATTGCTTAGCATCTGTTTATGAGGAGCAATTATATTTAGTAGTAAAAACAATAATGATAAGCATTTACTGCTCATTTCCTCCTGCTTTCAGGACAGGCACGCACAGATCATGTAAGACATACAGTAATGATATTTAATTCCACAGGTCAGTATGAATGTTCAAAAAGTGGCAAGGAAAACAGGAAAATTGTTTGGAGCCCCCTGCTATCTCATAGTGGCTGCCCTAGGACAAAATCCAAATGCAACAAAAATTTAAGTGGTATTAAACTCAAATTGTAAACTCTGCCCAACAGGAAAGCTAACAAACTAACATCCCCCCCAGAGCCGAACAGCGGCAATCACACACCACTCCCCACCCCCCCACAGGAGACAAGCAGTAGCGTTAAGCTAACATCACACACTCCCGCCGCAGGAGCAGATGGGCGACAATAACCCGCCACCCAGCCACTCCCCACCACGGGAGACAAACGGCGGCGATCACCCGCCACCCCCCTCACTGTGAATGTGCCATGCTGCCTTACCTTATGCAAGGGGAAGGAAGAGCCGGGGCTGATCCGGCAAGCAAACAGTGGGACATCCTCCTCCAGGCCACACAGGAACAGAAAGTGTGTGCTGAAATACGATTGGCCAGGGAGTCCTAAGACTGGCCTAGCAAATATGGGCTTCCTGATTGGCCAGGAGGAGGATCAGTGTGTCATAATTATGTGTACCATAATAATATTCTGCATCACAATATTAATGATCAGCACCATATAAAGCATCTCCTATCAAAATAATATTTAGAATAACATGGTAATATCCAGCACAATATCTCCCACCCCCAAAATGTATATTCCCTGGCATGACAAGAGTGCTGACAGGGAGAGCCGATCGGCAGTTCTCCCTGTCAGAGGGGGGATCTGTGCTGATAATCAGCACATTAATTATCAGCACAGCCCCATCAGATGTGCCAATCAGCTGCCAATCAGTGCCCAGCAGTGCCCCAATAATAAAGTCTGCCAGTGCCCACCACAGTTCCAATCAGTGCCCACCACAGTGCCAATCAGAGCCCACCACAGTGCCAATCAGTGCCCATTACAGTGCCAATCAGTGCCCAGAAGTAAAACCTGTCAGTACCTCATCAGTGCTGCCCATCAGTGCCACCTGTCAGTGTCAATCAATACTGCCTATCAGTGCCAATCAGTGCTGCCTGTCAGAGCCCATCACCACCGCCTATCAGTGCCCATCACAGCTGCCTATCAGTGCCACCTATCAGTGCCACATATCAGTGCCCATCAGTGCTGCCAATGAGTGCCCATCAGTGCTGCATATCAGTGCCGCCTATTGGTGCCCATCAGTGCTGCATATCAGTGCAGCCTATCAGTGCCCATCAATTCTACATATCAGTGTCTCCTCATCAGTGCCCATCAGTGCCACCTTATCAGTGCCAACTCATTAGTGCCCATCAGTGCCCATCAGTCTCATCAGTGTCCATCAGTGAAGGGGAAAACAAAATTTTATGACAGAAACTAAGAAAAACGTTTTTTTCCCAAAAGTTTAATCTTTTTTAGTTTGTTTAGCAAAAAATAAAAACCCCTAGAGGTGGTCAAAACCAAAAGAAAGCTCTATTTGTGGGAAGAAAATTATAAGTAAATGTAGTTTGGGTACAGTGTTGCATGGCCGCACAATCAATCAGTCATTCAAAGTGTGACAGCTCTGAAAGTTGCAAATTTTCCTGGGCAGGAAGGAGCGAAAGTGCCTGGTATTGAAGTGGTTAACTGACAATTGTGCGGTCCTAAGGCGCTGTACAAAAACAAAATAAAACAAAAATAAAATTATCCCTTGTTGGTTTGCGCATTTGGTCACCCCCCTGTAAACACAAAAATAAAATGTCCTTTTTTTCCCCACAAATAGAGCTTTTCTTTTGGTGGCATTTGATCACCTCTGCGTTTTTTATTTTTTGCGCTATAAATAAAAAAGAGCAACAATTTTGAAAAAAAATATATATATATTTTTTACTTTATGCAATAAAACATATCCAATACAGCACCTCCCATCCAAGACTGAACTGGAAACCTCCCTCCAACAATACTTTCGGGAAAATAATACCCCAGAGACCTCCCCCCCCACTCTATGGGAGGCGCACAAAGCGGTACTCAGAGGACGCTGTATAGCGATCTCGTCTGCCCTCAAAAAAAATGCAGCAGCCACCAAGAAACAGGCTGAGAAGGATCTTAGGATCCTGGAACACAAACTCTCAACATCGCCAACCCTGCCCCTCCTCAAAAAAATTGTTTCCCTACGGTCAACGCTCCGTGACATAGCCATGGGCCAGATGGAGAAAGCGCTTCTTAGAATGAGGCAAATCTATTATGACAAAGGGAACAAAGCCCACTCCTTACTAGCCCGTAAACTATCCGAACGCTCCCACACGTCCACACCTCAACAAATCAAAGACAGAACAGGCAACCTCCTCTCCCACCCCCAAGACATAGCCAAGACATTCGAAGAATTTTATACAGCCCTCTACGGTGATCCAGAGATCCCGCACGCACCGCTCCCCTCTGACATCAGCGACCGACTACATAACTATCTGGAGCAGAGCGGCATACCGAAGCTCCAGCCCTCGGATTTACTGTCCCTTAACATGCCCATCACAGAAGAAGAACTTATGGCCACTATTAAAACCTCGCGTAAATCTCCTGGCCCCGACGGTCTCCCTTACGAATATTACAAATCATTCCTACCCACCCTTCTCCCACACATGTGCAAACTGTATAACACCTTTCTCCAACAGACGGCCATCCCAACAGACATGCAGAGGTCATTCCTTACCCTGATCCCCAAACCCGAAAAAGATCCCTCCCTATGCGCTAGCTACAGACCAATAGCGCTGCTGAACGCAGACTTAAAAATTTTCACCAAACTACTCTCAATGCGCCTGAACCAGATACTACCCTCATTAGTCCACAAGGATCAAGTGGGGTTTGTCCCCATGCGCCAAGCAGGGGACAATACAAGACGGATTATCGACCTTATTGATGTGGCGAACAGGGAGGGCCTTCAATCCCTGATTTTGGGACTAGACGCTGAAAAAGCATTCGACCGCCTCAGTTGGCCCTTCCTGTTCGCCACATTAAAACACATGGGATTCAGGGGACCCTTTCTACGGGCCATCCAACACTTATACACTAACCCAACATCCCAGGTTAAGACCCCGTTTGCGCTGTCCCCCACTTTCCCCATAACGAATGGGACCCGACAGGGGTGCCCGCTCTCACCGCTTATCTTTGCACTGTGTGTCGAGCCCCTGGCGGCATCCATCCGCAGAAACCCTGACATCCATGGCATACCAGTGCGCGACCGGGAATTTAAAATCGCACTTTTCGCGGACGACGTCATACTCACACTAACACAACCCCGAATCTCACTCCCCAACCTACATGCTGAATTAGACCTGTATAAGTCCCTGTCCGGATATAAGATTAACGCAACCAAATCAGAAGCCCTCCCCATTAACATCCTGAGCGCAGAAGTACAACACCTGCAGAGCTGCTTCCCATACCACTGGAGAACAACCGCAATTAAGTACCTGGGGGTCCAGATAACCCAGTCCTATACCACCCTATACCGAGCTAACTTCCTGCCTCTATACCGATCTATAAGAGACCTTTTA
The DNA here is from genome assembly GCA_028564925.1 of Lithobates sylvaticus. NCBI lineage: Eukaryota > Metazoa > Chordata > Amphibia > Anura > Ranidae > Lithobates > Lithobates sylvaticus. The sequence goes on from CM053026.1 coordinate 524,236,118, forward strand.
CAGAAATGGAGGGTCCACCATATCTCCCTTTTGGGGAGGATGGCGTCCATTAAGATGACCATCCTTCCCAAACTTCTATATCTCTTCCAAATTATACCTATACCGATCCCCCACGCAGACCTGAGGGGGTTACAAGCCGACCTTCTCAGGTTCGTATGGAACTATAAGAGACACAGAGTCCCACGATCGGTCCTGACAGCAGCCCGAACAGCTGGAGGACTGGCATTCCCAGACCTAACCAAATACTACCAAGCTGCCCAACTGCGCGCGCTGACCTCCTGGTTCCCCCAAAAAACCTATAACAGATGGGCCGAAATTGAAAAACTGTGGCTTGCCCCCACACACCCGAATAGTCTGCTCTGGAATGCAAACGTGGAGGTAGAACCATATAGGCTCTTAGGCCCCATGCTACACCTGAAAAAACTTTGGCGCAAGCTAGCCAAAACACATAACTTAAGCCCTGAGAGGTCACTATTGACCTCCTTCCTGTTTAACCCCCAAATGCCTGCAGGTCTTACGCACCAGATGTCCTCACCATGGGCATCGCGCAATCTGTTCCACTTCGGCCATCTAGTACACCCCTGCACGCGGAGGCTCCACTCGTTCACCGACCTCCAAAAGAAATTTGATCTACCCCGCCAGGTGTTCTATGGATACTTACAGATCAGGCACTACGCCCAGTCCATTGCCCCGACCCTTCAGTTCTCAGCGCCAACGACGTTGGAGACCATAATACTGGAGGGAGCTGCGAGACGAGGTCTCATATCAGATATATATAAGGTGCTAAATGAATACTCCTTCTCTGACCGAGGGAAACATGCATACATGCTTCGCTGGGAGAAGGCCATAGGCGAGGAATTACCAGAGACCACCTGGCAAACGGTTTGGTCGCAGGCGGCAAAAAGCTCCTTCTGCACACTCTACAAAGAGAATGCCTATAAAATATTATACTTCTGGTACCTAACACCAGATAAATTACACGCTATATATCCCTCCAGCTCGGACAGATGTTGGCGCTGCCTGTCGGAAAAAGGCACATTGTATCACATCTACTGGACATGCCCCAAGATAACAGCTTTCTGGGGGGAAACACAACAGCTACTCTCAGAACTAGCGGGAACACAGATCCCTAATTCCCCGAAGTCTTTCCTACTGGGACTAATGCCCCCACACATTCCTAAACACACCAAAAAACTGCTCAGCCATGTCCTAACAGCCGCGCGGTGCCTGGTCGCTCTTTGCTGGAAACGGCAAAACCCACCCTCCCAATCAGAACTATACGCTAGAATAAAGGATGTAGAACTGATGGAAAAGATGACAGCCAGGATGCAAGATAGACTTGAAATACACGATAAGGTCTGGGAGGACTGGCATAAATTTGAGGGTCCGCCCGGAGCCGATGGTCGAGCCACACCACCACCCCCTTCCCCCCCTCCTCCCCTACCTCTCTCTTCTTCTTCTCCCTCACCAACTGTGTCTTCTCACACCCTCTCTGCCCCCACTTAGACTGGGAAGAGAACCGAGTTATAAACGTATTGTTTTTTGAAAGTTTACATATACTACTGAATAACGACACTAAGTTTGCTGTTTAAAAAAAATGTATCTTATCTGTATTACCGAACCCGATTGGGTACAAACGTTGCTATATGGAAGATACCATAACGCTGTATTGTTATTTCTTTTCTTTTTGTAAAACAATAAAAAGTTAATTGAAAAAAAAAAACATATCCAATAAAAAAAAAAAAAAAAAAAAATCTAATTTCTTCATCAGTTTAGGCCAATATGTATTCTGCTAAATTTTTTTTAGTAAAAATACACTGGCAGGGAAGGGGTTAACATCAGGGGCGATCAAAGGGTTAAGTGTGCTCTTAGCTCTCCCCCTCTTAGCTGTGGGGGAAATGCTGTGACTGTAGGAACACAGAGATCCATGTATCTGCCTAGCAGAAACACAAGATCTCCATCTTCCTCCCTCACAGACCGCCGTTCTGCCTCTCCTGTGAACGATTGCGGGTGGCCGGCGGCCAATGCGGCCGCCAGACCCACTGATTGGCTGTCCAATCACAGCAGGAGCGGGTCGCTGATGAGCTACCATGCACAGCTGTACCAGCTTCTGAGTGCACCAGTTTTAGTAGATATCCTCCACTGTGTTACAGCAACGGCCCCCAACTGTGCAGTTGAGAGGGCACTTGGCTTTGTGTGATCATGTGAAAGGTTCACTGTAATGGAAAATACAACAGTGTACAAACTATGACATAAAAATTAGTTTCCAAAATTTCCTAAATTTTCCAAAAGTACTGCATATATGTAATTCAAACACATGAATTGATGGAACAATTCAAAATGCTAATACATTTTCTAACTGGTTTAGAAACTATTTGTCGTAACTGTGACATTGACATTTCCTTCTAAAGTGGACTATAATAAATGTAATCATAAGCATGCAGGTCCAGCATAGAACACATAATATGACACGATTTAAGTCCTAACTCCAATAGTGAAGGTGAACACATTTTTAATAGCGTTGTCAAAACTGAAGCAATAATTTCAACCACAATTGAATGTTCTAAGAAAATTATTTTCTCACAAAAGAGAAACATTGCAAATGTAACAACCAACCCAGACACAGCAATTGCTTATAAATATAATTTATTACCTGTTTAAAAAAATTTTTATTACACTTTGTACATGTCAGATTGACAATAAATGCAGGCATTTACAAACAGTGAAAAGGAAACAGGCTCGGGAACATTTGGAAAGAAATAAAATAATAATAATAATAATAAGAGGCACACCTAGAACAGTAAACTACATCTCACTGTACAGTAATACAAAGAATGCAATGGATAGCACTTCTTAGTACATTTTTTAGAAAAAGGAATTGCATAGTAAATACAGCTGGAGGGAAAGTAAAGACAAAAACCCTTGACTGTGGTGACTACTTGAGTCTAATGATCTAGAGAAAATTGTAATATAATATCTAATCTCACTACCTGAAAGTAACATGGTTGGTCAAGAAAATGTGCCATTTTTATGCTCAAAACATTCTTAAAGGGCTTTACCAGCTAACAATAAATCATCATTTACTGAACTTTTATTTTGGCTGGTACATTGCCTTGCAAATTGTTTCACTTTATTTTGCCCTTACCTCATACTGTGCCCACCATTAATTAAATACTGTATATACATTTTATTTTTCAATCCTTCAAATATATTATAGGAAATCAATGTCAGAATGTTTTTTTAGTTTTATGTTCTCAGTATGAGCTATTTAAAGGTATGTCAAATCACAGTGCAGGTATTACCTGGGTGTTGTTTGCACAAGGATGAAATCATTATGCTACATTTTATTAATATGTGTAGTATGAACCAGACTACACTAATAAAATAGTTAAAAACATTTCCTTTACACGTTCTTAGCCTCATTTCTTAGCCACTTCAGCCCCGGAAGGATTTACCCCATTTCTGACTAGAGCATTTTTTGCGATTCGGTACTGCGTCTCTTTAGCTGACAATTGTGTGGTCGTGCGACGTCGTACCTTAACAAAATTGACGTTTTTTTTTTTTCCACAAATAGAGCTTTCTTTTGGTGGTATTTGATCACCTTTGCGTTTTTTATTTTTTGCGCTATAAACAAAAAAAGAGTGTAAATTTTGAAAAAAAAGCTATATTTTTTACTTTATGCTATATTAATATCCCCCAAAAATATATAAAAAAAAAACAAATTTCTTCCACACTTTAGGTCAATATGTATTCTTCTACATATTTGTGGTAAAAGAAAAATCGCAATAAATGTATATTGATTGTTTTTTACGCAAAAGTTATAGCGTCTACAAAATAGGGGATAGATTCATGGCATTTTTAATATTCATTATATTTTTTTACTAGTAATGGCGGCGATCTGTGATTTTTAGCATGACTGCAACAGTTCAAAGGACAGATCGGACACTTTTGACACTATTTTGGGACCATTGACATTTATACAGGGATCAGAGCTAAAAAATAGCCACTGATTACTGTATAAATATCACTGGAAGGGAAGGGGTTAAACACTAGGGGGCGATCAAGGGTTTAAATGTCTTCCCTCACTGTGTACTAACTGTAGGGGGGTGGGCTCACTAGAACATTACAGAGATCACTGCTTCCAATCACTGGGAGCAGTAGATCCCTGTCATGTTGCTAGGTACAACAGGAAAATGCCTTGTTTATCTCCACGTTCTGCCTCTCCTCCTTACAATCGCGGGCCGCAGGTGAACATCGAGTCCACGAAACTCGCGGGCACGCTCCTGCAGCGGGCGTGCATGCACCCGCTAGGTGGGAAATACGAAAAGGACGTACGGCTACGCCCTTCTGCGCACCCGTGCCATTCTGCCGACATAAATCGGCGTGCGGTGGTCAGCAAGTGGGTAATGTGTGCTTGACACCAATCAGGTACAACGTTTATACCAATGCTTTCCAGGGCAGGTTTGAACATGATCTAAGTTCAATATATATATCTGGTCTGATATAGGGCAACATAGATAATGGGCTGATTTACTAAATACGTTTAGAATCTTCACACAATCTTCACACCACACACCCTAAGTTGTGTGAATATTTACTTCAATTATCCACTTATGTACAGATGAAACAGGTAAAGAGGAATTTTTTTTTTCCTTGATTATTTTTTTTTGTAATAATTGATGAATAAATTGCATATGAACTCTCTTTAGTAAATGAGCCTTACTAACATTAGGGCAATAATAAATGAGGATGTATGAGACCTCTGTAAAGAAAAATACTTAATAACCTGAGAACTGGGTGCCAATTTAAAATGCGAATGGCAGCTGTTTTTTTCAGTGCTGTTTTCAAATGGCACCCAGACTCAGTGGCTCTGACAGATCCTGCCAACCTCTGGTGCTGGAAGCACGAGGTGTCAGTAACAGCCGGTGTCCAGCACTAAGTCCAGTAGATGAAACAATCAGCTCCTGGGGTTCAGATCTTGCTACACAGGTCTCCACTGACAAGATCCAGACCTTCTCCAATGAAAAAAAGTGTAAACAAAATAGAAAAACAAATAAATGTACCATTTGCATTTATGTGTGTGGCTATATAAATAAAAATCCTCCTAAAAATAAATAAAAATGTTCCCTCCAAATTTGCCAGGTCACAACAATGATGTTGGATGATCAGGATGAAATTTGCATTAAGGCTAGGTTCACACTGCTGCAATCGGACTTTGATCCGATTTTTCGGACTTTCTCCCACACATGTGCAAACTGTATAACACCTTTCTCCAACAGACGGCCATCCCAACAGACATGCAGAGGTCATTCCTTACCCTGATCCCCAAACCCGAAAAAGATCCCTCCCTATGCGCTAGCTACAGACCAATAGCGCTGCTGAACGCAGACTTAAAAATTTTCACCAAACTACTCTCAATGCGCCTGAACCAGATACTACCCTCATTAGTCCACAAGGATCAAGTGGGGTTTGTCCCCATGCGCCAAGCAGGGGACAATACAAGACGGATTATCGACCTTATTGATGTGGCGAACAGGGAGGGCCTTCAATCCCTGATTTTGGGACTAGACGCTGAAAAAGCATTCGACCGCCTCAGTTGGCCCTTCCTGTTCGCCACATTAAAACACATGGGATTCAGGGGACCCTTTCTACGGGCCATCCAACACTTATACACTAACCCAACATCCCAGGTTAAGACCCCGTTTGCGCTGTCCCCCACTTTCCCCATAACGAATGGGACCCGACAGGGGTGCCCGCTCTCACCGCTTATCTTCGCACTGTGTGTCGAGCCCCTGGCGGCATCCATCCGCAGAAACCCTGACATCCATGGCATACCAGTGCGCGACCGGGAATTTAAAATCGCACTTTTCGCGGACGACGTCATACTCACACTAACACAACCCCGAATCTCACTCCCCAACCTACATGCTGAATTAGACCTGTATAAGTCCCTGTCCGGATATAAGATTAACGCAACCAAATCAGAAGCCCTCCCCATTAACCTGAAAAAACTTTGGCGCAAGCTAGCCAAAACACATAACTTAAGCTCCTTTTAGAGGTCACTATTGACCTCCTTCCTGTTTAACCCCCAAATGCCTGCAGGTCTTACGCACCAGATGTCCTCACAGCATGGGCATCGCGCAATCTGTTCCACTTCGGCCATCTAGTACACCCTGCACGCGGAGGCTCCACTCGTTCACCGACCTCCAAAAGAAATTTGATCTACCCCGCCAGGTGTTCTATGGATACTTACAGATCAGGCACTACGCCCAGTCCATTGCCCCGACCCTTCAGTTCTCAGCGCCAACGACGTTGGAGACCATAATACTGGAGGGAGCTGCGAGACGAGGTCTCATATCAGATATATATAAGGTGCTAAATGAATACTCCTTCTCTGACCGAGGGAAACATGCATACATGCTTCGCTGGGAGAAGGCCATAGGCGAGGAATTACCAGAGACCACCTGGCAAACGGTTTGGTCGCAGGCGGCAAAAAGCTCCTTCTGCACACTCTACAAAGAGAATGCCTATAAAATATTATACTTCTGGTACCTAACACCAGATAAATTACACGCTATATATCCCTCCAGCTCGGACAGATGTTGGCGCTGCCTGTCGGAAAAAGGCACATTGTATCACATCTACTGGACATGCCCCAAGATAACAGCTTTCTGGGGGGAAACACAACAGCTACTCTCAGAACTAGCGGGAACACAGATCCCTAATTCCCCGAAGTCTTTCCTACTGGGACTAATGCCCCCACACATTCCTAAACACACCAAAAAACTGCTCAGCCATGTCCTAACAGCCGCGCGGTGCCTGGTCGCTCTTTGCTGGAAACGGCAAAACCCACCCTCCCAATCAGAACTATACGCTAGAATAAAGGATGTAGAACTGATGGAAAAGATGACAGCCAGGATGCAAGATAGACTTGAAATACACGATAAGGTCTGGGAGGACTGGCATAAATTTGAGGGTCCGCCCGGAGCCGATGGTCGAGCCACACCACCACCCCCTTCCCCCCCTCCTCCCCTACCTCTCTCTTCTTCTTCTCCCTCACCAACTGTGTCTTCTCACACCCTCTCTGCCCCCACTTAGACTGGGAAGAGAACCGAGTTATAAACGTATTGTTTTTTGAAAGTTTACATATACTACTGAATAACGACACTAAGTTTGCTGTTTAAAAAAAATGTATCTTATCTGTATTACCGAACCCGATTGGGTACAAACGTTGCTATATGGAAGATACCATAACGCTGTATTGTTATTTCTTTTCTTTTTGTAAAACAATAAAAAGTTAATTGAAAAAAAAAAACATATCCAATAAAAAAAAAAAAAAAAAAAAATCTAATTTCTTCATCAGTTTAGGCCAATATGTATTCTGCTAAATTTTTTTTAGTAAAAATACACTGGCAGGGAAGGGGTTAACATCAGGGGCGATCAAAGGGTTAAGTGTGCTCTTAGCTCTCCCCCTCTTAGCTGTGGGGGAAATGCTGTGACTGTAGGAACACAGAGATCCATGTATCTGCCTAGCAGAAACACAAGATCTCCATCTTCCTCCCTCACAGACCGCCGTTCTGCCTCTCCTGTGAACGATCGCGGGTGGCCGGCGGCCAATGCGGCCGCCTGAGGCACCCACTGATTGGCTGTCCAATCACAGCAGGAGCGGGTCGCTGATGAGCTACCATGCACAGCTGTACCAGCTTCTGAGTGCACCAGTTTTAGTAGATATCCTCCACTGTGTTACAGCAACGGCCCCCAACTGTGCAGTTGAGAGGGCACTTGGCTTTGTGTGATCATGTGAAAGGTTCACTGTAATGGAAAATACAACAGTGTACAAACTATGACATAAAAATTAGTTTCCAAAATTTCCTAAATTTTCCAAAAGTACTGCATATATGTAATTCAAACACATGAATTGATGGAACAATTCAAAATGCTAATACATTTTCTAACTGGTTTAGAAACTATTTGTCGTAACTGTGACATTGACATTTCCTTCTAAAGTGGACTATAATAAATGTAATCATAAGCATGCAGGTCCAGCATAGAACACATAATATGACACGATTTAAGTCCTAACTCCAATAGTGAAGGTGAACACATTTTTAATAGCGTTGTCAAAACTGAAGCAATAATTTCAACCACAATTGAATGTTCTAAGAAAATTATTTTCTCACAAAAGAGAAACATTGCAAATGTAACAACCAACCCAGACACAGCAATTGCTTATAAATATAATTTATTACCTGTTTAAAAAATTTTTTATTACACTTTGTACATGTCAGATTGACAATAAATGCAGGCATTTACAAACAGTGAAAAGGAAACAGGCTCGGGAACATTTGGAAAGAAATAAAATAATAATAATAATAATAAGAGGCACACCTAGAACAGTAAACTACATCTCACTGTACAGTAATACAAAGAATGCAATGGATAGCACTTCTTAGTACATTTTTTAGAAAAAGGAATTGCATAGTAAATACAGCTGGAGGGAAAGTAAAGACAAAAACTAAATTGGTTTCTATATCTCTATAGCCAAAAAAGTAAGTAACACTTTTGCAGTAATACTGCCATAGTAAAAATACTTGAGAAAAGTAATCCTCAGCTTAAGGAATCCACTGGGTCTTCGCTGGTGGCAACCAGCATTTGGTACCCAGTTCTCCAGTAATCTGTGATGCTAATTTATTGACAATCTGGGCTAAACACAGGCAGAGCGAATCACTTGTGTGAAAGTAAGGCTTACGTGTACGGTGTATATTTAAATGTGCACTCAAGTACAATGTTACCATATTAAACAACCTTCGACTCTATCAAATAGGAGACCAACTGGATACACCAAGAGTTGCAAAGATATGCTCAAAAGAACACAATGTAACAAAAAAGAACCTTTATGTACTTTCATTTGAAAAAAAAAAGTGTAATATATGTTGATATTGTAAACTGCTTATGTATGTGCAAAGGTCTATTGTGTTTTTATTAAAATTTGGCACATTACATGTCTGAAGTATAATGGCTTAAGTGATATGCATGATATAGTCACAGAGTAGGCAGTAGTCAGGTCTGTAACTGTGCAAATCAAACAAATGTGAGATTAACAGGCAGACCTCGTTGTACCTTTCCTGTTTTTTTCTGGGTGACTTTACAAAAAACAAAACAAAAAAAAAAACTTTCTAATAAAAAAGTGAACCAGTAGAATCTTGAGAAGTAGGTTTCCGTAATGAGACCCTTGACTGTGGTGACTACTTGAGTCTAATGATCTAGAGAAAATTGTAATATAATATCTAATCTCACTACCTGAAAGTAACATGGTTGGTCAAGAAAATGTGCCATTTTTATGCTCAAAACATTCTTAAAGGGCTTTACCAGCTAACAATAAATCATCATTTACTGAACTTTTATTTTGGCTGGTACATTGCCTTGCAAATTGTTTCACTTTATTTTGCCCTTACCTCATACTGTGCCCACCATTAATTAAATACTGTATATACATTTTATTTTTCAATCCTTCAAATATATTATAGGAAATCAATGTCAGAATGTTTTTTTAGTTTTATGTTCTCAGTATGAGCTATTTAAAGGTATGTCAAATCACAGTGCAGGTATTACCTGGGTGTTGTTTGCACAAGGATGAAATCATTATGCTACATTTTATTAATATGTGTAGTATGAACCAAACTACACTAATAAAATAGTTAAAAACATTTCCTTTACACGTTCTTAGCCTCATTTCTTAGCCACTTCAGCCCCGGAAGGATTTACCCCATTTCTGACTAGAGCATTTTTTGCGATTCGGTACTGCGTCTCTTTAGCTGACAATTGTGTGGTCGTGCGACGTCGTACCTTAACAAAATTGACGTTTTTTTTTTTTCCACAAATAGAGCTTTCTTTTGGTGGTATTTGATCACCTTTGCGTTTTTTATTTTTTGCGCTATAAACAAAAAAAGAGTGTAAATTTTGAAAAAAAAGCTATATTTTTTACTTTATGCTATATTAATATCCCCCAAAAATATATATAAAAAAAAACAAATTTCTTCCACACTTTAGGTCAATATGTATTCTTCTACATATTTGTGGTAAAAGAAAAATCGCAATAAATGTATATTGATTGTTTTTTACGCAAAAGTTATAGCGTCTACAAAATAGGGGATAGATTCATGGCATTTTTAATATTCATTTATTTTTTTTTTACTAGTAATGGCGGCGATCTGTGATTTTTAGCATGACTGCAACAGTGCGGCGGACAGATCGGACACTTTTGACACTATTTTGGGACAATTGACATTTATACAGGGATCAGAGCTAAAAATATCCACTGATTACTGTATAAATGTCACTGGAAGGGAAGGGGTTAAACACTAGGGGGCGATCAAGGGTTTAAATGTCTTCCCTCACTGTGTACTAACTGTAGGGGGGTGGGCTCACTAGAACATTACAGAGATCACTGCTTCCAATCACTGGGAGCAGTAGATCCCTGTCATGTTGCTAGGTACAACAGGAAAATGCCTTGTTTATCTCCACGTTCTGCCTCTCCTCCTTACAATCGCGGGCCGCAGGTGAACATCGAGTCCACGAAACTCGCGGGCACGCTCCTGCAGCAGGCGTGCATGCACCCGCTAGGTGGGAAATACGAAAAGGACGTACGGCTACGCCCTTCTGCGCACCCGTGCCATTCTGCCGACATAAATCGGCGTGCAGTGGTCAGCAAGTGGGTAATGTGTGCTTGACACCAATCAGGTACAACGCTTATACCAATGCTTTCCAGGGCAGGTTTGAACATGATCTAAGTTCTATATATATATCTGGTCTGATATAGGGCAACATAGATAATGGGCTGATTTACTAAATACGTTTAGAATCTTCACACAATCTTCACACCACACACCCTAAGTTGTGTGAATATTTACTTCAATTATCCACTTATGTACAGATGAAACAGGTAAAGAGGAATTTTTTTTTTCCTTGATTGAATAATTGATGAATAAATTGCATATGAACTCTCTTTAGTAAATGAGCCTTACTAACATTAGGGCAATAATAAATGAGGATGTATGAGACCTCTGTAAAGAAAAATACTTAATAACCTGAGAACTGGGTGCCAATTTAAAATGCACAGGAATGGCAGCTGTTTGTTTCAGTGCTGTTTTCAAATGGCACCCAGACTCAGTGGCTCTGACAGATCCTGCCAACCTCTGGTGCTGGAAGCACGAGGTGTCAGTAACAGCCGGTGTCCAGCACTAAGTCCAGTAGATGAAACAATCAGCTCCTGGGGTTCAGATCTTGCTACACAGGTCTCCACTGACAAGATCCAGACCTTCTCCAATGAAAAAAAGTGTAAACAAAATAGAAAAACAAATAAATGTACCATTTGCATTTATGTGTGTGGCTATATAAATAAAAATCCTCCTAAAAATAAATAAAAATGTTCCCTCCAAATTTGCCAGGTCACAACAATGATGTTGGATGATCAGGATGAAATTTGCATTAAGGCTAGGTTCACACTGCTGCAATCGGACTTTGATCCGATTTTTTTGTGCGATTATGTAGTGCAACTTGGAGGCAACTTGGATGCAAATTTAATAAGGTTTGCATATTCTATGGGGCCAAAATCCAACTGGCATCACAGTAAAGTAGCACAGGAACATTTTCCAAAATCGCACTGTGCTGATTAACATTGATGTGAACGGTCACCATTGAAAACAAAGGGATTTACATTATTTTATGGTTTTGTGCATCTGAAATCACACTAGTGTGAACTGTGCCTTACTGCACTAGCAACAAAATGCTCACATGAACACAATATCATTCAAAATTTTAAGTGATGGAAACCTGTAAAAAAATAACACTGTTATGCTAATTTGTGTCTGACTTAACAGAATCTTAATGTTACTCTAACAGTTTACCCAAGCTGCTTTGTTCCCGCAACATAGCGTCAAAGTTGAAATAAAGTTGAAATAATGCATACATTCACTTTGAGCTTTACCATTCCTCTATGTTAAATGAAACTTGCACTAATGTGATTGCCTTTTCATCAGCAGACTTTGTTGATCATACTTTGCTATAAATATATGGGGGGGTCCGCAAATTGCATAAATGCTAAAAAATTTCCGGAAATTTTATTTTTCTAACTTATTACTAGTTGTTCCCAATAAAAAACAAGGAAATAAAAATATATGTATCCAATTTTTTACCAAATTAAACCCCTCTCTGTTCCAAAAGAAAACATTGCATACATTTTAAAGGTAGATTACAAATGCTAAAAGGTGTGTGAACATCTGAGACATCGTCAAAACTGAAAAAAATAAAAATGGTTCTCAGACTCAACGGAAATTTATATAATTTGATTAATGGTAACGCACAGCCTTTTCATCTAATCCTATATACAACATGAGTTTACAGCGAGGTAATGCTATACTTTTAACTATCATAAAGGATTTACAGCATCCCTGAAGTGACATGGAAGTTGATGTACTTAACCACTTGCCGACCGCCTCATGTACATTTACGTCAGCAGAATGGCACGTACTGGCACAATCCCGTATCTGTACGTGCCTGCCTTCCAGCGGGTGGGGGTACGATCGGACCCCCCCCCCACTGGTGGAGACAGTCAGCTTCACTTCAGGAGCGATCCGAGTTGAGGGGGCGGCTGATTTCTGGCCACCCCCTCGCGATTGCTCCTGGCGAATGAGAAGCTTCCCTGTGAACTGTAAACACAGGCAGGAGGAAGTGATGTCACTCTCCTCGTGTCGGTCTTTCTGACCGGGACGCCGAGGAGTGAAGACATACAAGTAAGTGCACCAACAGTACACTGACACCAGGTACACATAGGCACACTTTTCACCCCCCAGTCACACCCCGATTACCCCCAGATCACCCCCTGCCCCCCCATAAATAAAGAATAGTAACTTGGCCATACACGGGTTGCAAGAAAGAAATTTTCACAATTCCTCCATCAACACAAACAGTGTTGACAGATGCATTAGCAATTGTCTTCTCCCAGTGAGGGGGGGGGGGATGGGGGTGAGGGTGGGTGAAACCATCCATGCCGAGAATAGACAGTGATTATTGCTTGTGGCAATAGCAGCCATTAGCGATAATAGCAAGATAATCCGGCAGGCTGGTTGTACCCAAGTTGATTGATCAGTCAACTTGGTACATTTAGCCTGCCCATTAACACACGGTTCGAATCTTGGCAGGTGTTTACTGAATCGTCGAGATTCGAACCGTGTATGGCCAGCCTTAGTTTTAGAAAATAAGGTGAAGCTGAAATCCTGTATAAAAATAATAATTACTTCAAATATCTAAACCAATTGTATACAGGACAAGATCCTGAACACGACCTGGTATTTAAAGCAAATAAAGCTTCACTTTATTCACTACTTTAAATGAATGTTCATATTTTGAAGTGAGTATTCTCAACCTCTTTACTAAATCAATCTCCTTGTATAATAATGGGAACAAAAGAGTGATAATTGTGCAATTATCATGTGTTTAGATCTATATAATACTTAAATAATTAAGTAGTAAGGTCGTTTTAAATGGATATTCAGATAGGGTAAATCAAGCTTTGTTGCTCAAACCTCACACATTGTAATTATTTAGACAATAGTTTGCCTTGAAAATCTTTTACCAAATAGTAGCAAAACATAGATATCTGTTATAGACGCACATACAATAATAAAACAGTAGATGCGATTTACTCCAGTGACCATGATTGAAGCATAGTTAGTACATACACAAGACTTTCTTATGACCGGTTGCTGCAGGGCTTGACTTGAACTCTGCAATTGAAAAGTACAATTTTCCATAGCGTGCATGCAGGGACCTAACATGATTACATAAAATGTCACATATTGCAAGGTTCATCATTTTATATTTTACTGTAGACTTGGAAAAGGTCACAAGATGATTTTGGATTGACTCTATATGCAGAAACCCTTTAATTGGATTATGCTAAATTAAAACGGAAAATTAAAGTTGGTACTAATACCATTTTTCTCACAATTAAAATACCTATGGAAGTGATTTAAATGCATAGGCACAGTTTGGAAAGTGAGGACACTACTTTCATTCCATGACTGTGTGCTGCTAAAAAAACATTGACCTTTCTGTAATTTATGAACTTGGATAGAATCTGATGATATATTAGCAAGCCTGATAGCTGGAAATACAATTATGGTTTTGAAGCTATGTTAAAGTGATGTTAAACTCGAAAGCAAACATTTATTGTCTTGTAGCTTATCATTTCTTTGATGTGATGGTTGCATTTGTTTTATTTTTTAGGCTTCCTTTTTTCTATTTTCATCTGGTGATCAATCCAGTAAGTCTGATGTTTTTCAACAGAACAAGCTCTCCAGCTTAATGTATCAGTTACAGCGAAGGGACATACCATTTAACACTGGCAGGGGTGCTTACAATGATCAGCTTTTTATTATTTAAAACCTTTATCCCAAAAGAAAAATAACAGTTTGCTGTAACTGCTTATAAAGTGTTAGCCAGAGTTTCGGCTTTGATTTGTTAGTGTATTTAAATCTCCTAATACACCCCCCAGACTGACAATGCTGCTGTCCAAAGGTGCCCCCAGTGCTCCTTCATGCACTCTAATTCAGGAGATGTGTTACTGGCCTGATCACCAGGGATAAAGCTTAATGGCACGTACACACAATCGGAAATTTGGCCAACAAAAGACCGATGAGAGCTTTTGGTCGGAAAATGTGACCGTGTGTATGCTCCATCGGACTTTTGCTGGTCAAATTCCAGCCAGCAAAAGATTGAGAGCATGTTCTCAATTTTTCAGTCGGAAAAAATTCCGATCAGAAATTCCGATCTTCTGTAGCAATTCCGATGTGAAAAATTCCTACGCATGCTCAAAAATAATTTAACCCATGCTCGGAAGCATTGAACTTAATTTTCTTGGCTCGTCGTAGTGTTGTACGTCACCACGTTCTTGGCGGTCGAAGGTTCAGAGAACTTTTGTGTGACCGTGTGTATGCAAGCCAAGCTTGAGCGGAATTCCGTCGGAAAAACCATCCAAGATTTTTCTGACAGAAAATCTGCTTGTGTGGAAGCGGCATAAGAGAAGAAAACTGATGCAGCCACCACATCTAATGATTGGTAAACTGAAATATATTACATTTTTGGTTTTGGGTTAAATACTGCTTTAAGAGTGGCAACAGACAAATACCCAAACTTACCAAACAGCTATGTTTTTCAAAAAGTGAATGGAAAGGTCTTTGCTTAATTTACCTTTTTCCACTATAACAGTGAACCTTAGGCCTAGAGTTAGAAGAAGTATATAAGTTGTCCACGAGTTTGATATTTTCAGATATTCTTCATCCCATCCTTCCCTACCATGGCAGTCCAGTTTATTTTTTGGCTTTACACTGAGTTGTTTAATATTCTTCATGCCACAGCCCCCCCCCGCTACCATGGCAGTCCAGTTTATTTTTTGGCTTTACACTGGGTTGTTTAACTAAAGCACTAGAGACTTTTTACTTATAAATGTGAAAGGTCACCTAACCAATTAAATAAGGTGTAGTTGTGTTCAATTTGAATAGCCAATCATGTACAAGGGAAACAATTTTTTTAATCATTGTGTGAAGTGAACACAGCTTCACCCTATCCATTAAGTTAAGTGAAAAATCTCTATTGCTTTAGTAAATCCCCAATGAATGACACCATTAACCTGGAACAAGTAAGCAGTTTATAGAGCTAAAAAGCCCTAAGCTTCATATTTATTTTGACGTCACTCATAATAAAGCAATAGAACGATCTAGACTGCCCTGGAAATGTATTTTGACGAAAAGCAAATACGTATTTGTCCTCATGACAGGTTCCTTCTATCTAAACTGCAATAGAAATGGTATATATAAAATCTAGTTTTAAACATCAGCCTTGATATTCTTATAAACGAAATCAGAGTGTCTTGAATAGCATATCATTATAATAAAACGTTTATGGAAGGTATTATAAACCTTGACTGGAAATGTGCACATGAAAAGTTCTTGCAGTGGCTGTCAAAAAGTAATAACTAAAAGTATGTTGAAGGTTAAAATTAATACGTAACAGTCAAATAAATCAATATCTAAAAGCACACAAGCTAATATAATACACACTTTAAATAATGGATAGGGATGATAAATATGCTAAAAGGAAAATAAGGGTACAATCAAGCATATAAAAATAAAAATAAGCAACCATACATGAATATTGGCCATATGGGCTCTTTGTAAAAATATTTGTTCTGTTGTTTGTCCTTTTTATACAAGCAACTGGTGATACAAAAGGCAAGCAATGTGTGAAAGTGCTCCAAAAGCAATATATGTACTAGTGAAATAATGCAATTTCTGTTATTTACTAACAGCTTAGTAGAAAATCAAACTAATAAAATAATGTATTCCCTATAGGACACCACTAGAGGGTTGTAACCTCATAAAGTAGTATCTAAACTGCAGGCTACTGCAATATCATTGGTAACATACTAACAATAAGCATTCCAGAAATAGTTTGATCATTCGATTATAAAGTAATGAGCAGATTGGCTCCTGGCACAAGAGATAATCATTGATTTATTATATTTGCAAGAAGACACTGCTAGTCACTTAAATTAGGGATATTTATTTTTCTTGACCAAGGAAATCTTGGAAACAGTTGAGAGGTAAAGGAAGAATTAGGGATATGTTATGATAGCCTTAAAAAAAAAAAAAGAGCAAACACCAATACCGAGATAGAGCTTTGTTTAAAAAGGAGAATGTGTATTGATGTAAAGTTTACTTGTACCATGCCAGAAGGTTTTACTTTTGGTGGAGTATGTCAGATATCAAACCCTTGCTAAGTTTTTACTGTTCTCTGTGACCGCATTGGGGATTTCTTCTTTTACCCCAGCATAGCAATATCAATAACAACTTGGCAGTAGGTTGGAAGTAGATTAAAGCTCCACTGTAGAAGCAGATAATAAACATAATCCTATGGAGAGTCTGTCAGAGGGCTAAACATACAGAAATGTGTTGAGCAGTAGCTGAAATGGGTGGATAGAGGGTCAAGGAAATACTTCCCTCTGGGGTTTACAACCATCAGTAAAACTAGGGCCACTACGGATCTATGTAACTGATCTCCACCCAGTAAAAGTTTTAAAGTAGAGTTTTACATTAAAGCTAAAATAACTTTAAATGATGACGTAGTCATTACCAATCATGTATCTTAAAAGTACTTGACAAGTCTTCAAATAATTTTGCTCTTAGAATAGAAGAGGGAGGGCAATCTGCATAAGCTAATAAGGCTTTCTTGCATTGCACAGTAAATGCAACACTGGGAGTTTGCCGACAGACAAAGAGATCAGATTGAGCAAAGAGATCAGTTCATCAGTGTGGTGAAATGATGCTCCTATGCTGACCAGTCAGGAAGTTGCGGGAAAATTAGTGATTAAGCTGTACTGCTTAATTGCCTAGAAGGAAAGTGATGTAACAGCTGTGCTCTCTGGATCATGTATATCAAATGTGCATATAACTGTTTGCCTAATGTTCAGCCTTACAGTGTCTTGCTAACCAAACAGTATAAATCCAAAAATAAAATCGGCACCCTCTCCAAAACTGGCCCAGAAAAAGAGTAGCAACCATGATATACAATGAATGTTGTTTTCAGCAGCTACAGGAAAGCTCTAGGTGACCATATTATGGCAATAGGATGCAAGATTTAATCACTCTACTTTTCTTTTTTTTGTTTGAAGATCAAAAACTTATAGTGTAATAGTAAAATAACCATGGCGTAGCAAAGATAAGAGGCATAAAAGCAAAAGACAAACAAAAAATAAATAAAATAAAACAAAAAATCTAAAAAAAGAAGAAAGTATAAAATACATTAAACACGGTCAACCAAGTTCAAGTCATAGTAAAAGCTTGGTCTTGATAACTGTTATGGCAGCTATTTAATATTTGATTCATATATGTAGACATAGAAAGTTCAGTCACAATAACACAAAAGGTGTGCCTGCGTTTTAAAGTATGTGTTCCTTCCCTAAAATCTGTCTATCTCGGGCCTGAAAAACACAGGGTTTTTTTAATCTTAGCTTATAAATGCTTCTTTAAACAGTATCAGCTTCAGCAAGCATTTACAAATTAAGAAGCTGTGAGTCTAGGAGTGTTGAATGCTGATCTTAAACCACGCCTACGGTATTTATCAATTTAAAGGTATGTCATAGCCTTGCAGGGGTGGATAAATAAATGGTAATGGAGAAAATGCTGCTCTAGCATACCTCCAGGCTCTCATGCCATTGGTCACATAACCTCTACTGAAGAGGAGGATCAACCCATGTGAGTGCTGATCCTCCGGTTATTCATCAATTACAATCAAGTGCCTGAGCTACAGATTATATAAGCAGCATGAGTTGGAGCTAATAGCAGTATTTTTCCAGGAAGGTGTATTTCAGATTCTGTAATATACTTTATCTATCCATCTCAGAAAGGCTGTTATCAAAGTTGTAGTTCAACATTTCAGTAAAGGCCAACTTTAATTAATTTGCTTGCTCTAGCTTTAGACAGTCTTTGAGCAGGCTTTTAGCTTAACTATTTTTTAAACATGCTGCCTGCTGAAACAGAAGATCACTTTTTGCACCACACATGACCATCTTAGACACAAACACATTTTGTTAAAATTCCCTGTTTTTAAAATGACATTTTAATACCTAATGTTGAAAAATGCATGTAATAATGGAGCAAACGAGCATAGCAGGTAAATAAAACATAGTACCACATTGTGAATTTATATTTCATAAAGTGTAAGATAAAAAATATCACATAATAGTCAGACAATGGTAGACAATGTTTCCCAAATGGCTCCTGAATGTCTAGCAAGACAATGTAAAAAAGTAATAAAATGAAAAAGAAAAAGCAAAAAAGGCATATCTTTCAGTACCAAGTTGTATCTTTCTCCAAATTACTATCACTTTTTTAAGATCAGAATTGTTATTTGATGAACAAAAGATGGTCTTGACAATAATTCAGTTGGTATCTGCTTAGCTAACACGTAGTACACCCTGCAATGGGACAGGGAGAGTCAGGGAACATGACACTTAATGGTGTAATCAGTGCAATCAATCTTAATTCCACTGAAAATAAAATACTGTAGCTTTCCTAAAAAAATACCCTGGACTGGCACAAAAATTTCACTTAGATGGCTTGCACAAAATATATAAATAGTCATGGGACAGCATCAATAACCCCCGTCCATTTGTGGATGTAAACAGTGTCCATTGGAGCTGGGATTGTATAGTAACATTTATCCATGTATCTGGATAGCAATACATTTTCGTTTCCTAGGAAACTGTAAAATCCTATACCAAGCCACACACTGAATGAGCATTAGGTTGGTTTATAATATTTGAAATACAGCTTTGCATGTTTTTTTTTTTTTCCTTTTGATTTCTGTGTTAATATACAAGAAGGTTTATATCAAAGTCTTTGTTTTAATATAAGTAGTAAAACTCATTGGTCAGTATTTCTTTTCAGTATGTTCCTTTTTTCCCTTGGTAACTTTGTCTTTATTAGCTCCTCTGTCTTGATTTTTTTTTCTAAGTAGAATCAATATTCTGTTGTCAGAGATACCACAGTCTCATGTCTGCCCATCTCTTCTAAGACTGCAGCCAGCGTGCTCAGGTTCCCATCTGGGTAGTTTTGCGCTTCCCACAGATCTAAGATCACTCCGGTCGGACTAGGTTTGGTAGCAAAATAATTGAGATACCTGCAGCAATTAGAAAGACATCATTAGATAAGTGTAATTGCAGGATCATCCCTAAGGATGCATAGCTGAACTTGCAGTTACAACAACAGTCATCCTAAGTATACCTCCGTTAGCAAATACTCAAGAAATAATTTTCATCAATATATTGGTTTTACTTTTTTTCCCTCTTTATCTTTGATAGATTTTCCAAACATGTCCACTTAGCTTGTAGAAAAGACATTTCATTGTTGATGGTCTCTTTTTGTCATAACCAGATACCGTACTTAATTCGATGGAGCATTATTTGAGTTCCATTTCAAATGGTTCATTATCTACTCTCATCAATGGGCACATCATAAAGCTCTCAATTCACTCATCTATCAGCTATTTAATCATCCCTAAGGATGCATAGGTAAACAACAGGCATCCAATTTCTTATTCAAATTATTTATTAGTAAAGAAGAGTTTAGTTAACAACCTATAGGTTAACACGCATCCTATTTAATGTATATCTCCGCTAACAAACACCCAGTAGCAAATGTAGTTTAACCCCCCTGGCGGTATTCCCGAGTCTGGCTCGGGGCGGGAACTTCAGTACCAAAAGCGGTAACCCCGAGCCAGACTCGGGCTTGCATTGCAGGATACAGGGGGAAGTTACTTACCTTGTCCCCTGGATCCTGCGATGTCTCCCCACTGTGTGAGCGAGCCGCCTGCTCGCTCGATTCACACAGTGCCCGAGTGCTGCTGATCTCCGTTCCCTGCGACGTTACGACCCACGGGAGTGGAGATCGGTGCCAAATTCAAAATAGTTAAAAAACACAACACACATACAGTACTGTAATCTTACAGATTACAGTACTGTATAAAAAATACACACCCCCTTTGTCCCTAGTGGTCTGCCCAGTGCCCTGCATGTCATTTTATATAATAAATAGATTTTTTTCTGCCTGGAAACTGGAGATTGTCCATAGCAACCAAAAAGTGTCCCTTTATGTCAAAAGTGGTTTTAGACCAGCTAGAAAACAGCGATAATAAATTAGAATCACAATTCATCATCAAACACTAAATTTAATGACAGCCACTATTCTGCAACTGAGCACAATTTTGTGTTTTTGATTTGAATACATTATTGAATAATTTTTATATATATTTTTATTTTATTATAATTTATGATTTTGTGTTTCAAACTTTCATACCCGGGATGTCTACTAGACTCTGGTTTGGACAGATTTAAGTGAGTTATTCATAAGAATTGCATGCTTACAATATAAAAACGCCAAATTTCCATGCAAAATAATTGTACCGCTTTCAGCACAAAATTCCAGACATAATCATACCGCCAGGGAGGTTAAGCAATCATTTTCATCAATGTATTGGTTTCACTTTTTGTTGCCCTTTATCTTTGAAAGATTTTCCAAACACGTCCATTCAGCTTGTAAAATAAGGCATGTCACCATTGATGGATTCTGTTTATTATAACCAGGTAATGCGATGGAGCATTATTTTAATTCCATTTCAAGTGGCTTGTTGTCTACTCTCATCAATAGGCACATCATAAAGCTCTCAATTCACTCAGCTATAATGACGGTTACTTATTTTCATCAATGGGAGCCAACGACAAATAATAATTATAATCAAATGGCTGAAATAATCATTATGGCAAATAGTATGTGCATTATAGCTTAGTGAATTGAACCTGAAGAACCACACAGCAATCACTGTTTAAAGGCTAACTGTGTTACAAGTGTGACAAGCTTTTGAACTGATCCAAGGGAGAGCCTATTGTTTGCAGTCAGATCAGATCTGACCCAAACATAGACATCCACTGAATGCTGGGACAGCTGAAGCATCATCAATGTCTTTATTGACCTTGCTTTGTGCACTAGTGTGCAGTCCTGTTGGAACAGACAGGAGTCATACCCAAACTGTTCCCACAAAGTTGGGATCATGAAATTGTCCAAAATGTCTTGATATGCTCATGCCTTAAGAGTTATCTTCACTGGAAGCCCAACCCCTGAAAAACATCCCCACACCATAACCCACCCTTCTCCACCAAATGATTTGGACCAGTGCAAAAATCAAGGTCCATAAAGACATGGATGTGCAAGTTTGGGATGGAGGAACTTGACTGGCCTGCACCGAGTCGTGACCTCAACCCGATAGAACACCTTTGGGATGAATTCGATCAAAGACTGTGAGCCAAGCTTTCTCGTCCAACATCAGTACCTGACCTCACAAACACGCTTCTGGAAGAATGGCCAAACATTTTCATAGACACACTCCTAAACCTTGTGGACAGCCGTCCCAGAAGAGTTGAAGCTGTTATAGCTGCAAAGGGTGGGCCAACTCAATATTGAACCATACGGACTAAGACTGGGATGCCATTAAAGTTCATTTGCAGTAAAATTCAGGCGTCTCAATGCTTTTGACAATTTAGTGTATTTACAAATTACACACAGAAGCATTGTAAATCGCTGATACTCACTGATAATTTTATTTACATTAACCACTTTAAGACCAGCCTCGTTTTGGATTTTAGGTGTTTACATGTTTAAAACAGTTTTTTTTGCTAGAAAAAAACTTAGAACCCCCAAACATTATATATTGTTTTTTTTCTAACACCCTAGAGAATAAAATGGCGGTCGTTGCAATACTTTTTTTCACACCATATTTGCGCAGCGGTCTTGCAAGCGCACTTTTTTGAATAAAAAAATAAGACAACAGTAAAGTTAGTCCAATTTTTTTATATATTGTGAAAGATAATGTTACGCCGAGTAAATTGATACCTAACATGTCACGCCTCAAAATTGCGCCCGCTCGTGGAATGGCATCAAACTTTTACCCTCAAAAATCTCCATAGGCGACGTTTAAAAAATTCTACAGCTTGCATATTTTGCGTTACAGAGGAGGTCTACGGCTATAATTATTGCTCTCGCTCTACTGATCGCGTCGATACCTCACATGTGTGGTTTGACCACCGTTTTCATATGCGGGCGCTACTCACGTATGCGTTCGCTTCTGCGCACGAGCTCATCGGGACGGGGCGCTTTAAAAAATTTTTTTTTTGTTTTTCTTATTTATTTTTCTTGATTTTATTTATTTTTACACAGTTTTTTTAAAAAAAATTAATTGGCTCACTTTTATTCCTATTACAAGGAATGTAAACATTCCTTGTAATAGAAAAAAGCATGACAGGTCCTCTTAAATATGAGATCTGGGGTCAAAAAGTCCTCAGATCTCATATTTGGACTTCAATGAAAAAAAATAAATAAAAAAAAAATGTAATTTAAAAAATTGACATTTGAAAATTCCTCTTTAAGAGGTATGGGCGGAAGTGACATTTTTGACGTCGCTTCCGCCCTCCTATGGTATAGAGATGAGTGGCGGCCATCTTAGCGTCACTCATCTCTAGACACAGGAGGGGAACGGACCCGATCGCCTCCGCCGCTGCTGACGGTTCCGGTAAGCGGCGGAAGGCGCGGGAGAGCGGCGGGAGGGGGGGCACCTCTCCCGCCGCCGATAACGGTGATCTCGCGGCGAATCCGCCGCGATGACCACCATTATCGGATAGCCGACCGGCGCCTGAAGAGATGGATACCTCGGTTGTGGCAGCAGCTGCTGCCGTTACCGAGATATCCCTCTTCAAAAAAGGGACGTACATCGTCGTGCGCCGGTCGGAAAGTGGTTAAGCTGCTCAAGGCATAGCTAAAAATTTTGTAGTCTACTATACTTCCCCTTTAAAGTTATGATTGAATGTTTCTCCTAAATATATTACAGTGACTGCAGTAGAAAGACCTGGATAGAGCAATGTGTTACATTATGATTGATATGTTCAGTTGCATTGCTATGCCAACCTGTCTAAGTTGAGTTTGTGAGCCAGCAACCTCCAGTCATGGCCTCGAGTCTGGGGAGCGTCTAGGCTGCTGCAGAGCTTCTGCCGAATAGTTAGAGGGATACTGAAAGCACTCGGTCCTACAATGGTGGTAATGGTACTCGCTGAATCCATGAGAGGATAATCAATAATACAGCTTGGTTCCTGCAAAAAGAACAAACAATACTTATATCCTGGAGATAATTTATTTGTATCGATTGGTGCACACAGCTTGTTTTAACTTTATCAGACTTCTAGAAGTAAATTCCAAAACTCTCTTTGCCGGCATCATTTCTAGCCTCGTGAGCTGAAATAAAATATTCATAACTAGCTTAACATTAAATTGTACATCTGTTTGTGTCCCCTGGATGTTTAGTCTATGTCTGGAACACAGACCTGTATCAATTAGATCAAGCCTAGCTTGCTGCAGGGGTTAATTGAACTAATGTATGTAAACTAGACTTGTGCTAATTCAAAGCAATTCATACATTTTATTCAGTATTCAAAACATTGACCTGCTTTTTATAACTAATTACAAGAACTTTACCATGGGCCAATAAATGTTAAAAAAGGATAACAGCTTAATTTGCATAGTTCATGGACTCATTTGTGCCTGCGAGGTTAGATTTGTAGTTTACAGAGAAAAACATTGTATAATTGCGATATGATACATAACAAGCATGAACATATAAAATACCATGTAAAATATGATTGATCTGTTGAGTTATGAAATTATCACTTGATATCAAATGATTACATGTATATGTAGTGTGTATATAGGTAATTGTTGGTTGATAAATAGTAATGAGTGAATAGCAAACACAAAATCCCCTATCATTGATTAAGCACAGCAGAGTGGAGTATTTTTTCTTCCAATGGGATAATTAAAATCCTTCTGGTATATAATATAACTGCAACGAAGCCTACTTGTCCTTTTTCTAATTAGCCCAAAAAGCAGGTGACCTCTCCCAGCGTTCAGGAAGTGAGCAGGATCTTTTGAGGATCCTTTTTAAAGGGTCAATGTAAATGACCTTTTATGAAGCAACCCACACGCATTGGGCAGTGTTTTTGTTTCATACTCTAGTACACTATCCTACATTTTAGAACAACATATTTTTACTGTGATGCTTTCCACTAAGTTTGGAAAAACAGCCAATGGGTCTGCAGTCTGAAGGCACTCTAGCTGCACCCAGATGTTCGCAGGGATTTGATGGCATCTTAACAGTCCTTATTTAGTTGCAGGGAATACAAAATGGGATATCCGACCGTTTGTGATGTCTAAAACTTAATATAATATTTTCTTATTATCATTTTAGCATTGCAGGGGGCAGATAATCCAGACATTAAGCTCTCTAACTATAAATATGTAAAGGATCAAGGCCTTCTCGCTAATGGCCTCCACACAAAGGGCACAAATGGCTCCTTTACCAAATCACAGTGTGGACCTGTGAATATTAGACACACTAGATATAAATGGCATTCTTATTTTTTTTTTAAAGTCGCACGTGCTATGTAAGGGAAATGATTCCCTCTTATATTGCGAAAAAGAGAAAAATGAGAAAATGAAAGGAAAATTAGAATCCATTTTGGTGGTGAATGAACTGTGTAAAGGCACTTGGCCAGCAGCATTTTTCTTTTATATGATTACAGAACAGCCCTCTAACCTCTACTATGTATTTTACAGCAGGAAGTACATTAGATCATTTTTTTTAACATTTTATGTCTATATGACTATAAGACATTCTATGAAATTGTGCCACAATGAGCCTGCAGCACACAGAGCCTTATAGAAAAGAAAGCTGCAGTCGGCATGTACAATACACACAATTTTTTATAACAAGCTGTAATAAAAAATAAGGGAACACATAAAGGCATTGTCCGCAATTAAATTGGCATTAGTCACCTTAATTTTGACTTAGTAGATATTACATTTTAGAATGAGCCTGTTCTAGTGTTTATAACTGTGGATTATCACTTTTAATTAAGTGACATTTGAGTTCCTCTATAGACGGATTACATACATACCTCTGATGCTGTACAGTTAAGTTGGAAGATCTGGCCTTCCCCTTCTACCTGCCTGACACATAGCTTGCAGGATAAGTCAACAGTGCTGAGACTGAAGCGTTCCAGAGTGAAGGTGCATTGAAGATTCCTTTGGCATCCACTCCAAACCTGATAGAATGGGATTTCCTAGAACAGTAACAGAAATCATTATTAGCTAAACCAGCAACATTTGCACGCACCTTTCAGCTCACTTTTAATTAAATATCTTTATGTCTTCATCTTTGTATTGCTCCTGGCAAGTTACATCTCTAACTCTGTGTTACTTGTACCAGCTATTGATGTTTTTTCCTGGCATGAAAGGCATGGCATGAAATGTTCATGTTTTGCTTGCTACCATGCAGGATCTACACTCAGTAGAATGTCATATAAGTCTATGTCTAAATAAGCATCCGGTTGCTAGTTGCACACAGCCGTAGACAGAACTCCAAGGCAACAAACAAAATTATGTCTCCTTTTGGGCACAGTGAATATTTCTGATCCCCGTACAGGCTCAGTGGAACAGCTTAGATAATTAGTATTATATAGAAAGTGTGTTCTTTCACTGGCCTACCTTACACTACAACATTTGTTAGACTGGCGGAGGTACAGTTTAACAATATGGGAGTCAGTTTGCAAAGGAGAGACCTAAGAAAAGAAAAATTGTCTCTGGGAAATTCCTCCTCCCTTCTTGTCACCAGGAATCTGGATGCCTGTATTACACAAGCCACTAAGTGGAAGACACAATGCCAATAAAAATACAGCTTGTACAACAAGAGCCAGCTCTTGTTATTCACAAGAAGTCTGCTCTTCTGCAGTAGAGACAATCTTCTACTGCTTCCTTCAGCCTGTATTAGTTCAGCACATTATGAGCGCAGTGTTGAGCTCCCCTGGGAGAGATGGGCTATGGAGTGAAACCTGGCTAATGGAAGCTGAAAGCACTGAAGAGAGGTTGTTCAGCCTGCAGGCAATGGCAAAAAGGTGCTGAACTAGCATTCTATCCGATCCATACTGAGCAGCTTGCACAATGCTGCTGAAGTCTTGCCAAGGGTAACAGCCCTGGTCAGGCCAGCGGAATCAGGAAACATGACTGTGGGAAGTATGAAACAAAGTAGCTGATGGAGAGGATTACATGTAATTGAGACATGAATTCCAAGGAGAATCAGCATTTCTGTGATTTATTAACTGAGACACCTATAGAAGCAGGTTTATTCTGTAAAACTAAAGGGCAATAGCCAATAAGCCTTCGTATTAAGTTTACCAGAGACAGATCAGCTAAAAGATTGTTTCTATAATAGCTTTCTATGGGTTTCTATCCCTTGTACACCATCATTTGTTTTCTATTTTCTGATTAAATAAGGAGTAAAACGATTGTTTAAAACAAGAACCCGATACAAGTTACCGGTACTTCACACCATATGATTAGAATATATTTCACAATACTTCCAAAACATGTCAATGGTGCGACCAAACAATAAAACCTGCACTGCAAATTTGTCATCCAGTACTGCAAATAAATATTTGATTGAAAGAATAAAAACCAAAGCCACCAATAACTTTGCCTCTTCTTACTGGATCTTAGGCTGGCCACAGAGTGTAATGATTCTTGGGAAGCTTTAAAAAAAAAAACTTCTTCCAATATCCAATGAATCACATTTATTAAAATGGCTGCAAGTCAATGAAAAACAGAAATGCATTTCATGTGTAATTGATCCTTTCCAATTTTTTGTGCTTTAGACTGCTTTGATACTGATCCGTTTTTGTTCTGTTAACAAAAGTGGAAGAAAACTGCATCCCTTTAAATCCTATGTAGCTCTTCACACGCATTCTTTGCGCTTCAGTTGTAGTTAAAAAAAATCCTGCTTGCTGCATTTTTGGTGCATGTTTGGTCCGGTAAAAAAAACGCACCAAAAACATATACCTCCATTGAAATGAGTGGAAACCGCATGAAAAATGCATGGAGAATGCATCAAAAACACATTGTGCCTTGTGTTAAACAAGGCACAATGCGTTTTTGATGCATTTTCCATGCAGTTTCCACTCATTTCAATGGAGGTTGAACCCAATTTCAATGGAGGTTGAACCCAAAGTGGGAAAAATGCAGCAAAAAGGTGGCAAAAACACATATGCGTTTTTGATACGTTTTTCATCTAGAGCAGTGTGAAAGTAGCATTAGGTAGAATAAGATTTCTTTTAGTATGTAATTGCCCTGTTTGCTAAAATACCACATATACTCATTAACTTTCTTAAAATGAATATATGCAGAATATTTTCCAGCAAGCTGGAAAATCATTTTAACGGTTATCGCAAACGTTATAGTTTGTCAGTCATCATTTTTGTACACAGAATCGTGAAGTCTTTCATTTTTTAACCACTTCAATACCGCCCACTGTCATATGACCCCACAAGGTGGATCTCCCATCCTGGGTGGGCGTCATATGACGTCCACCCATTCCCGGCCGTCTAGGGGGCGCAGTGCGCGTGCCTGGCAGCTGCGATGTCCGCCGGGCACCCGCGATTGCCCGGGAACACAGCAGGACCGTGGATCTGTGTGTGTAAACACACAGATCCACGTCCTATCAGGTGAGAGGAGACTGATGGTGTATTCTTAGTACAGAGGAATACAGATCGGTCTCCTCCCCCCACAGTCCCCTCCCCCCACAGTTAGAATCACTCCCAGGGAACATACATTAACCCCTGCAGCGCCCCCTAGTGTTAACCCCTTCCCTGCCAGTCACATTTACACAGTAATCAGTGCAATTTTGTAGCAACGATAGCTGTGTAAATGTGAATGGTCCCAAAAATGTGTCAAAAGTGTCCGAAAATGCAATAAATCTATTCCCTGTTTTATTTTGTAGACACTTTAACTTTTGCGCAAACCAATCAATATAGGCTTATTGCAATTTTTTTTTTTACCAAAAATATGTAGAAGAATACATATCGGTCTAAACTGAGTAAAAAATTGGATATTTATTATAGCAAAAAGTAAAAAATATTGTGTTTTTTTCAAAATTGTCGCTCTTCTTTTGTTTATAGCGCAAAAAAATAAAACACGCAGAGGTTATCAAATACCACCAAAAGAAAGCTCTATTTGTGGGGAAAAAAGGACGTCAATTTTGTTTGGGTGCAACGTCGCACAACCGCGCAATTGTCAGTTAAAGCGACGCAGTGCCGAATCGCAAAAAGTGCTCTGGTAAGGAAGGGGGTAAAATCCTCCGGGGCTGAAGCGGTTAATATAAATTTGCGGAATATATGTGAAATCTGCACATATTTTTTCCAAAATTAGCTTCTGATTATTATTATGAAGTACCAGTCCACTGAAAGTATATATGAAGTCTATTCTAATTGGTCATACTGAGTTTAACCAAATCCTCCCAGAGGAAATGTTTCTGTCTTTTTAAAGCAAAACTAAACTTTTCTATCCTCTTCAGCCAAGGAAGCTGCCATCTTAGCTTAGCTTCTACAACTACCATTATGCTGCGTATCTGATCAGTTATGAGATCAGCCACCTAATGGTTTGACAGTTTGGTTGAGAACACAAGCAAATGTGACAGTTAGTATTCTAGACATGCTGAGAATTTTTTGAAACCGTTAAATTGATGGGTTTAGTTCCGCTTTAAAGCAACCACTGAAACAATACTTAAAGTGGAACTAAAGTTCTGCTGTCAAAAACTGCTGGTATTCAGGCTCTTTATTGCAAAAAAAGACATGCAATATCTCTTCTGCAATAAAATACACCTACCTACCTGGTTACAGCATTCTTCAGCATGTAAATTAAGTTGTGCATGGCTATGGCTTGTGTGCCAGGATGACTCGCTCCTGCACATGAGCAGGAGTGACATCATCCTGCGCTGGCCATTGAAGATGGCAGAAGACCAGCACCCAGAAGAAGATGCTGGTGCCAGTGAGGAATGGGGACTGTTGAAGAAAAGATACGTTTAGCATCGCTTTAATCATATGACCATGTTGAGGTTGACATCTAAAGATTTACAATTACAATAAACACCATATTTGAGGTATGCTTACCTGATATTTAGCTAGCAATTTACTTTTCCAGAGTGAGTGTGGGATGTCATGAACGGACAGGCGGAGGTTATGGGTGCTTCCCTTAAAGTGAAGAGTTTTAGGCTCATCCAGTAACTGTCCTCCAACTTTTCTTTCCTGTTGTAACACTTCCTGTTCATTGTAGAAGAAAATAGAATTAGATGTAATGGAAGAATGTGAAAACACTTACTACAGGTTGGTTCCCATAGACAATGTCACCCAATTCACCAAATCTATTCGGATTTCCTTACAGCAGATATCCATGGTTACTCCATGGTTTTGTTCACTAAGCTAAGGAAAAATTCTCTTGCAAAATTACCAGTCTATTTCCCTTTAGTAAATCAACCACATATGTGTCTATATTATGATTTGTCAAATTTGAACATGAAAAAGTAGGCATTATGCTAAATTTAGGATACTGGAAAATCCCAATGGTACAAATCAGGTAATACATATTTTTTACAGAGTTGATTACTTTGCTGTACCAAGTCAACAGCTTGTTTCTACATTTGTACATGCAGGCATTCTAGAGGCCCATACACACGATCAGACTTTTTGACAACAAACATGCAAATTATCTGTTTTAAGGCAACATCCGACCGCGTGTACGCTCCATCGGACAAACTTTTTCGGTTTTCATCGGACAAAAGTTTGCCCTGCAAACAGACAAACTTTTCGGTAACAAAAGTCTGATGGAGCAAAGTCTGATCGTGTGTACAGAAAACCATCGGACTTTAGTCCAAAGTACAAACAAGCATGCTCAGAACCAATGCAAAAGATCAGACAACAATACAGAAGTTGACCAAAGGGTGGCGGTAAAGAGCAGAAAAACCAAGTGATTTGGTGAAAGTTGGCTGAAAAAGTCAGATCGTGTGTATGCAATACAAGTTCACGGCCAACTTTGGACAGAAATCCACGGAAAAGTTTGTTTAAAGTCTGATCGTGTGTACGAGGCTTAAGAATGACTTCACTCTAAAACTTAGATCAGTTCCATTTACTTCTTACTTACATCGTTACATCAATCTGTTATTTGATAGAAACCAATAAATCCATATAAAACATAATATATAAACTTATATACAATCGGAAATAATGAAATTATATGCAGCAAACAATCATACATCTTCAATTTTGAAACATACAATTTAATAAAAGCCTACTTTGGAAAGCATAATTATCATTCTGTTTATAGTCATTTGTGCAACACAATACTTTCATGTTAGGTTTGTATTTCTGATCGGGATGTATCTGAGTGGGTAATAAAGTAATTCAATGTACACATTTCATACTCAGAGGAAGTTGTGCATGTTTTTTAGATTGTTATCTAAACCCATTGCTAACATCAGATACTTTCCGATCTGTATTACCATAAACAGATTGAGCCAGATAAGCTATGATTGATGGTTGTTGACCAATATGAATTGCCACACTTAACATCTTGATTTGGCATATCACGTCAAACTATTACGTTGGAGCACGTGTAGTTTATTTGGTGCACAGTAGAATGTGTAACTGTCTTGTACCCTCATCCCTTGGCACACTATTGCACACCCGCATTGCATCAAATATTGAAAAATCACTTTTTGTACCATTGATTATTTTACAGAGATTGTGAGACTTTTGGATTTTTTTTTTACAATTGCTACACTAGTCACATCATTTATTTCAAATCTTTTAAAATGAAAAAAAATGTTGGTGCATCCATGTGTTAAATATTTTGTGCACTCATATTAGTTTACCTGGGCCACTATATGTTTTTTACATACTGCATTTAGTCTACATCCAATGTGCAATAGTAAGTATATGCAAGGTCGCCGATAAGGGGATACAGCCTTCTATATGGGGCCTGGTGGCAGGGGGAATTAGATGGTGGTACTAGAAACTGATCCCCTGTGTGGATCTCTGCAGCAGCTGAAAGTTGTCTTTATCCTCTTCTCCCTCCCGCCAGGTTTCAGCTGCTGCGGGGAGAACCACACAGAGAATCGGTTCTCATTAAATCCCTTTCCTTCTGCTGCCCAGGCCCCTCCGTGTGCCCTTTCTTGTAGTGCTGCCAGCTTCCCCTCCTCTCCCTCCCACCAGCTGCTGTGGGCACATGTAAGGATCATTTCTGGATAGAAAGGGGGAGGGGGGGGTCAGTAAATATATAATTTTTACCAGCCCCTTCCTTTCCTGAATGAACAAAGTGAGTGATCAGTATCGATCACGTAATATGTTCATTCATAACTGAATCCTAATTGTAAAAAATATATACAAATAACTGTAAAAAAATGAAGAGCTTATTCACATTAATTCTCTGGCCCATACAGTGTGAATGAGCGCTTTGTTTATGCAGCTAGAGCAGTCTGTTACTCTATAGGTAATGCAACACCAATACCAACTCAGCCGCAGGTCCTAATTTGACAGGTCTGCAGGTGCTGGTTCGTGGCCCCAAATGCGCCCTGTCTGTTTATGGGGCCGTACACCTGCACTCATACACCTGTCAAATAGGAAACTCAAATAGGCTGTGTTCATACAGCTTCTGTGTGCCCATAGAGTAACATGGGCTGCCTGCACATAGCTCCAGACACATTTAAAAAAAGTCACACTGCAACCACAGCACCCATGTGAATGAGCCCCACAACCTCTTTATTAAATAAATACATTTTATTTCTTTTAGATTTAGCAATTTTGTAAGTTATGTTGTGTTTGTGTACATCAAAAATTATTTTAGTGTATTTTTATTGAAAACAATATTTTGATATTTTCAGATAAGCTGTATGGGGCCCTGTGATTTTTAACAGCAGACCCGTGTCTATGACCATGACATAATGCTGGCAACTTTTAATATTACAATAACTGGTATAGCTAGATTAACACACATCATAAAAATAAAAAATGGGGTATAATTTTTAAAGATGTTTTAATTGAGACGCCTTTCTTATTAAAAACACTAAACATTTATACATAGAACAGTGCATACCTTAAGTGCATCCTGAGTATCATCTAAGCAGTAAACCCGGATGTTGTACTCCAGAGATGTGCAGGATATTGGCCCAAATATAGCTAATTTGAGTCTCTTTGCTGATGATTTGCTTGTAGATTGTCCCACCAGTGCATAGGTGCTTAATGTTTCTGTGAGAATATGACAAGCTTCTGAATCCATCTGGATGTAACAAGGTGTGGTAAAATTCTCTTCGCCCACAACTACAACATCCTGTAGGAAAAAAAAATTGTTATCAAAAGGCCAGTGTGCATACTGTATAGGTCACAAATGGGTCTGTCAAAATGCCTGTATACGTGGAACAATTTCAAAATGTAACGTATACAGTGAGGAAAATAAGCATTTGACCCCCTACAGATTTTGTAAGTTTGCCCCCTTACAAAGAAATGAAGGGTCTATAAATTTTTATCATAGGTGCATTTTAAATGATAGAGACAGAATATCAACCAAAAATCCAGAAAAAACACATGATACAAATGTTATAAATCGAGTTGCAGGCTTGCTGGCTCCCGCAGACTGGCTACAGTATGTACTCATGAGGTACACAGATTAGTCCTGTTAATTTAAGAAGGTGCTCCTAATGATACTCATTATGTGTATAAAAGACACCCACAGAATCTCTTTCTTCCATTCAAACCTCACCATCATGGGGAAGATCAAAGAGTTGGCAAAGGACATCAGTGACAAGATTGTAGACCTGCACAAGGCTGGAATGGGATACAAGACCATCAACAAGAAGCTTGGTGAGAAGGAAACAACTGTTGGAGCGATTATTTGCAAATAAAGCCAAATTTTGGATAGAGTAGGGGATAGTTTAAACCCCTAAACATGGCAATACGGACCTAGAACAGGTTTTAATCCCTAAACAAAAGGTTTGGATATAGATACATTTTAAGATTTGTATTTGTTATTCTATGTCATTAATATTTTTAGGCTTAAACATTTTGCTGCCAGGTCTGTACGTCCTATGGACATGGCAGCAGGGGGTTTTACACACACTGTGTATATCTGACAGGCTGACTGCCAGCTCTCAGATGGAAGCAAAATGGTGGTTGTGCAGCTACCAAACAGCTTCTGATAATGGCTGCCCCTCCCCACACACACCCGCGCCCTGTATCCCAGGCTCTGCGCACCTATCAGCACATCAGAACCGGCGTAGCGGGTGCCGCTGGGTATAGAGGAGAGAGAAGAGCATCTCTCTGCTTTCCACCCCTTCTTCTTGCTAAATCGGAAGAGACCTGTAAAACAACAGTTCCTGGTTCCCCTTTCACTTTCCCCAGCCTGCTTGGCTGGGGCAGAAGCTGATGGAATGTGATCTCCATTAGATCAGCTTCATTGGAGGACAGGTGAGACATCAGGATTCTTTTTGACCCCTGGTGTCTCATTAAAGAGAACCTTTTACCAGAAAATTATAACATGTGATGTGATGAAAAAAATTAAGTAAATAAAACAAATTGTAAAAATAAAAGTTCCACCCAAGCAATCCCCCCCCCCAAAAAAAATGTTGAGGCCATCCCCACATCACATACATGCATGTACGAAGGTATGTGCATGAGCTGGGGGAGCCTACACTCAAAAATGTGGATTTCGCTATACATGTTACATATCGCCACGCAGACCTGCAGGGGCTTTTAAAGCATCACCCATGGAAAATATAGGGCACTGAAGTTAGTCGCCATTTCACAGGCGCACTCAAGTTTAAGGTTCGACATGTTGGGAATATATTTACTTGGAGCAACCTTATGTTTTATAGTTGACCAAAAATTGGTAATTTTTTGTTTTGTGTCCTAAAATTAACGTTAGTGTAATTTTTAACAGAATGTTGCATTTCCCAAGTGGTTGTGCTAACATAAACATTTGGAACTATGACTTTTGTATCCTTTAGGGTGTCTGTTTTCAGAAAATATATAATAATTTGGGGATTAATGTAATCCTCAGGCCTAAAATATTTTTTTAAACACATGCTAAAACTGCAAAAACAGCCCTGGCAGTGAAAGGTCTTAGATTGTTACCTTATACTGGTGAGTTCCATAGAACCAATAGATATGTATGGGCAAATAAAAAAATAAAGCTTTCAATACCACCTTCATCTCAAATATCACTTGTAATAAGCTTGCAGTGACTTATATCAAGATTTAAAAACTTTCTTACAAACCACCCCAGCCAGCTTTGATGATGCTCTGAGCCTGCCCTTCAGACCACACGTGGCTGCTCTGTGTGCCAATCCTGCAGCCTCCTGGGAGATGTGATGTAAGTATCCCAGGAGGCTGCAGGACCAGTGACATTTCAATCCATTTCAATCCAACCTAGGCCAGAATGGTGGATCAAATATAAAAAATAAGTAAGTGGAAAAAAAAACTGCTTGGGAAGGGGAGGTTTTATTTTGGGGCCACTATATGGAAGAATTTTCTTCAGTGTCTAAGCACAGCATGGTGTGGGGTGATTCTGTCTCCATGAGGATCCTGTGTAGCCAACTATTTATACAAATGTTGGCAGGACTTGCTATTCCACTGCTAATTAACTGGCAACATGCTTTTACAGTGCCTTAGCTTGCACCACAATTCTGTGACCCTGGCTCACATGTGGCAGATTTGTTTTAACCACTTGCCGACTGCAGCACGAACATTTACGTTGACAGAATGGTGACCATGCCGCGAGCTCTGTGAGTGTGATCGCGGGTCCTGTGGACTCGATGTCGGCGGGGATACCCGCGATCGTCTCAAGGAGAGGGATAACATTGGAAATGCTGATGTAAACAAGCTTTTCCCCATTCTTCCTAGTGACAGGACACTGATCACAGCTCTCTGTGATCGGGAGCTGTGATCAGTGTCATGACACACGTAGCCAATCCCCCCTACAGTTAGAACACATCCCTAGGACACACTTAACCCCTGCATTGCCCCCTCCTGGTTAACCTCTTCACTGCCAGTCACATTTACACAAATATCAATGCATTTTTAATCGCACTGATCGCTGTATAAATGTGAATAGTCCCAAAATAGCACCAAAAGTGTCCGATCTGTCTGCCATAATGTTGCAGTCATGATAAAAATCGCTGATCGCT
The DNA here is from genome assembly GCA_028564925.1 of Lithobates sylvaticus. Classification (NCBI taxonomy): domain Eukaryota; kingdom Metazoa; phylum Chordata; class Amphibia; order Anura; family Ranidae; genus Lithobates; species Lithobates sylvaticus. The sequence goes on from CM053026.1 coordinate 524,271,833, forward strand.
GCCATTACTAGTGAAAAAAAAATATTAATAAAAATGACATAAAAAACTATCCCCTATTTGTAGACGCTATAACTTTTGCGCGAACCAATAAATAAACGCTTATTGCAATTTTTTTTACCAAAAATATGTAGAAGAATACGTATCAGCCTAAACTGAGGAAAAAAATGTTTTTTTTATAGATTTTTGGGGATATTTATTATAGCAAAAAGTAAAAAATAATGCGTTTTTTTTTTTTTGCAAAATTGTCGCTCTTTTTTTGTTAATAGCGCAAAAAATAAAAAATGCAGAGGTGATCACATACCACCAAAAGAAAGCACTATTTGTGAAATATAAAAAGGGCCGTCAAATTTGTTTGTGGGCCACGTCGCACGACTGCGCAATTGTCAGTTACAGCGACACAGTGCCGAATCGCAAGAAGTGCTCTGGTCTTTGGCCAGCAAAATGGTCCGGGGCTTAAGTGGTTAACAAAAGCAAAATGTGGTATATAATTCCCTTTGATTTGAAGTCTGCCCATTACTTATAGATACTACTTTTTTATTTTGGCAGATTCACTGTATTTATCCATGAAATATAGTACAAGTAACAATGTACTCGCAAGTCAATAAGTATCTGCTGCAAGAGGTTTTTTTTTTTCAGATTAAATTTAGCTTACAAGAAAACATTAGGAAACAAGATAATATTCGCAAGTTGCAGGAAAGGCGCACATCTAATTCATTTCTAAATGTGAAGTGTAGAAGTGAACACATTTCGTAAAATCCATTATGTTTTGCATAAACGCACTTCAGGAAATGTAATTTACTTCAGGCAACTTGGTACTCACTTTAATAAAAATAAAAGTAAGTAATATATACATTTTGTGTATAAATATAAATATATATATAAATATAAATATATATATATATATATATATATATATATATATATATATATATATATATACACACACATACACATACCATGAGTTAAACATATATACACAAACATGATGGACCATGCAAGGCACTAAAGAAAATCTTTTAGCTGGTCAGGGATCCTATCTTCATTTCAAATATTAAGGCTGGCTTCACATACAGTATGTGCCAACTGGATGCGTTTTGAACCACATCCAATTTGCATGACATGTGAACCAGCAGCCTTCTCTATAGAACTGGTAGAGTCCTATGCGTTTTTCAGTCTGGTTCAGGTGTGATTTTGAGTACAAATTTGCACCTGAATCGCACCTAAACTGGTGAACAAAACCACACACCGGGCTCCTTTTAAAAATCGTGCTAAAATCACAGCCAGACATGTGTGAATCAAGCCTTAGTCAGGAGCCTTTCATTTGGCCAATGTTATTTTTGTTTTTTGGTAGCTGCTGGCACGTTTAACCACTTCCCGCCCGGTCAATAGCAAATTGACGTCCGGGAAGTGGTTTCGTTATCCTGACTGGGCGTCATATGACGTCCTTCAGGATAACAGCCGCCGCGCGCCCGTGGGGGCGCGCATCGCGGCGATCGGTGGAGCGGTGTGTCAGTCTGACACACCGCTACACTGATCTCGGTAAAGAGCCTCCGGCGGAGGCTCTTTACCACGTGATCAGCCGTGTCCAATCACGGCTGATCACGATGTACACAGGAAGAGCCGTTGATCGGCTTTTCCTCACTCTCCTCAGTAGAGGAGAGCCGATCGGCGGCTCTCCTGACAGGGGGGGTATGCGCTGATTGTTTATCAGCGCAGCCCCCCTCAGATGCCCACACTAGACCACCAGGGAAGGCCCCAGGACCACCAGGGAAGCCCCCAGCATGTGGATGGCCAGGTACATCCCCCATGGCCATCCACATGTTAAAAAAAATTCAAAAAATATGCCAATCAGTGCCCACAGATGGGCACTGATTGGCACATCATATTTAATTTAAAAAAAAAGTAAAAAAAGGGATGCCCAGCAATGCCACCCATAAGTGTCATCAGTGCCACTCATCAGCGTCCATCAGTGCCACCTATCAGTGCCCATCCGTGCCCATCCATGCCCACCTATCAGTGCCCATCCATGCCACCTATCAGTGCCCATGCATGCCACCTATCAGTGCCCATCCATGCCACCTATCAGTGCCACCTATATGTGTGCATCAGTGCCACCCATAAGTACCCGTCAGTGCCGCCTATGAGTGCCCATCAGTGCCACCTGAGTGCCCATCAGTGGCGCATACCAGTGCCACCTATCAATGCCCATCAATGCCACCTATCAGTGCCGCCTATCAGTGCCCATCATCAGTGCCACCTCATCGGTGCCCCCTAATTGGTGCCACCTCATCGGTGCCCATCAGTGCCGCCTTATCAGTGCCCATTAGTGCCGCCTTATCAGTGCCCGTCATTGAAGAAGAAAACGCACTTATTTACAAAAAAAATTAACAGTGACAAAGAAAAACTTGTTTTTTTGCAAAATTTTCGGTCTTTTTTTGTTTGTTGCGCAAAAAATAAAAATCGCAGAGGTGATCAAATACCACCAAAAGAAAGCTCTATTTGTTGGAACAAAATGATAAAAAAATTGTTTGGGTACAGTGTAGCATGACCGCGCAATTGTCATTCAAATTGCGACATCGCTGAAAGCTGAAAATCGGCTTGGGCGGGAAGGTGTCTAAGTGCCTGGTATTGAAGTGGTTAATCACATGATCAATAACAAATTATCCTCACCAGCATTATCAGTTTACTGCCATGTCTAAGTGACAGCTTGTTCCAATTATCAGACTGTCCAGAATGTAAAAGCTTCAAATCACTGGAAATGATGCGTCTAGCTACAAGTGGGTGATATTTTCTTTATGACCTTGTGGAAGGAGGTGACACAAACTAAAGGGAGAGAAATCTTACCCCTGGAAGAAGCCATTTGGCTATTGAATTGCTGGTGTCCACCCATAACATAAAATACCACTATTGAGCACAGCTCAACCAATTAGGTTGAGAATCCTAGTTGCCTGGTTGCTCTAAGGCAGGGGTCTCCAAACTACAGCCCTCCAGCTGTTGCAGAATTACACACCCCATGAGGCATTGTAAAACTCTGACATTCACAGACCTGACTAGGCATGATGGGAATTTTAGTTCCTGAAAAACTGGAGGGCCATAGTTTGGAGACCCCTGGTCTAAGCCTGGTACACAGAGTCTTATTTCGTTCAACCCAGCGGGTTAAGAGCTCAGGAGGAGCTACTGTACTAACAAGCAGAAGAGCGCTAAGCAGATGCCGGTTAGCAAACCTTTTTCGGTCATGCCCCGCCGCACACACGGGCTGAATGTCGGCTGGTTTCTATTGAACCGGCCGGTGCCACCCAACATTCGGCCCCTGTGTGCTAGGCTTAATGTTCCGAGGATTCAGTACTTTCTGATTTATTAACAACAAATATGTCGGAGTTCTGACAATATTCTGACTCTACTAGCTGCTGACCCAGAGAGTAAGGAGGTCAGAGATAGCCATGTAACCTCTTTTTAGAAAGAGGTCACCAATGGATACCTCTATATTTCTCCCTCTATAAAACTGACTAGGCATTTGCAATGACCACAAGTTCACTGGGCCACCAGAAGTCACTACTTTTGTATATCACTAACTAAATGCCAATTTATTTATTTTATGAAAATGTATAGCTCAATGCAGAACCCCCATACCAAATAAAAAAATATATAAACTAAGGAAAAGGAAGGAGACCCTAACTTCATAACTAAATAAAATAAAAGTTATTTAATTTTCTGTTTTATGCATTCAGTAGTCATTTGACATGTTATTAGCCGAAAAGCAATGGATGATCATTCTCATGAATTGCTTTTTTTTTTTTTTACCTCTGAATTGTTAAGCCATCTGATTTTATCATCTTGGCTCATTATTTTGAGAAAAATGTTCTTTGTTTGTATAGTATGTCTGAAACATTTTCAATATATTTGTGTTTGTGTTGGCGCAGTACAAATAAATATGGTGTTATTTTCTCGCTTTTATTAAAAACTTTAAAATTTACCCAGCGGAAAGTATTTGGACTGAAATGTGAGCAAATAAATCTGACAATGCCTATTGATTTCTAAGAAGCCTTGACATTAATATGGCCAAAGGCAATCAAACTACACTATCGCACCTTCGCCACTATGGGGTGCTAGTGCCAAAAGCATTCTGCAATTTTTCGTTTCCTCCTTTCAAACGATACTACAGAGAAAAGAAAACAGCTAGCTGTCTAGAGGCATTAAACAGCAAGTCATTTAAACTCATTTATTCCCCACCAAAGCAGCAATGTTAATTGTTACAATGAGGATATTAGATGCATTTAATGATTTAATTTAATGATAAAATGCTTGGGCACATTTTTATAACTAAATATTAAGATATATATTTACTGTAAGTATGCTAATTTAAGCATGGGATGATATGAACCAGTAAAACAGCACTGGAGATGAGTTAACAATTATTTTACTATTGCAATTGTCGTAGTTATCAAAGATGATTTCAGACTGATAGATATGTGCCAATAATGTCATGATGGCCATACATGAAGTGCTTTGTAATTGACCTAGTATGAATCATCTCAAACAAACAATCTATCATTGATGAAATTATACAATGATACAATATAGTTCTGCATTTTGCAGAATATATAGATCAAATATATTGACCAAATCTATTGATCAAACATTTTATTTACCAGTCATAAATCTAAGTGATCTATAAAAAAAAGACTGCTTACTTAATTTGTATTATTAATGGTTCTATAACACACAGTACGTGCAGATGTTTTTTCGATGGATCAAAAGCAATCGACAAAATTCCACCATAGGCCGATCAACTTGACAGAGCCTAAATCAATCAAAAGCTCACCTTTTTGGCTCACAATTTTTATTCAACTCGATCAGTTTAGTTTCAGTGAATGATTGATTCAACAAACATATGAATATATGTGGCCACGAGTACACTAAGGAAATGTTTGGTAACTATTCCTTGATGAAACGATATTAGCTATTTATGCATTTATCTGTCAGATACAGTATCTCACAAAAGTGAGTACACCCCTCACATTTTTGTAAAAATTTATTATATCTTCTCATGTGACAACACTGAAGAAATGACACTTTGCTACAATGTAAAGTAGTGAGTGTACAGCTTGTATAACAATGCACATTTGCTGTCCCCTCAACACACAGTCATTAATGTCTAAACTACTGGCAACAAAAGTGAGTACACCCCTAATTGAAAATTTCCAAATTGGGCCCAATTAGCCATTTTCCCTCCCCGGTGTCATGTGACTCGTTACAAGGCTTCAGGTGTGAATGGGGAGCAGGTGTGTTAAATTTGGTGTTCTCGCTCTCACTCTCTCATACTGGTCAATGGAAGTTCAACATGGCACCTCATGGCAAAGAACTATCTGAGGATCTGAAAAAAAGAATTGTTGCTCTACGTAAATATGGCCTAGGCTATAAGAAGACCCTGAAACTAAGCTGCAGCACGGTGGCCAAGACCATACAGAGGTTTAACAGGTCAGGTTCCACTCAGAACAGGCCTCTATATGGTCGACCAAATTATATCCAGAGGTTGTCTTTAGGGAATAGACGTAGGAGTGCTGTCAGCATTGCTGAAGAGGTTGAAGGGGTGGGGGGTCAGCTTGTCAGTGCTCAGATCATATGCAGCACACGGCATCAATTTGGTCTGCATTGCTGTCGTCCCAGAAGGATGCCTCTTCTAAAGATAATGCACAAGAAAGCCTGCAAACAGTTTGCTGAAGACAAGCAGACTAAGACATGGATTACTGGATCCATGTCATGTGGTCTGATGAGTCCAAGATAAACGTATTTGGTTCAGATGATGTCAAGCATGTGTGTTGGCAACCAGGTAAGGAGTACACAGACAAGTGTGTCTTGCCTACAGTCAAGAGTGAGTCATGAGTGATGTCGGCACTGGGGAGCTACAGTTCATTGAGGGAACCATGAATGCCAACATGTACTGTGACATACTGAAGCAGAGCATGATCCCTCCCTTCGGAGACTGGGCCACAGGGCGGTATTCCAACATGATAACGACCCCAAACATGCATCCAAGATGACAACTGCCTTGCTAAAGAAGCTCAGGATAAATGCAATGGACTGGCCAAGCATGTCTCCAAACCTAAACCCTATTGAGCATCTGTGGGGCATCCTCAAACAGAAGGTGGAGGAGCGCAAGGTCTCTAACATCCCCCAGCATCGTGGCAACCTGTGAAGCTCTGGTGAACTCCATGCCCAAGAGGGTTAAGGCAGTGCTGGAAAATAATGGTGGTCACACAAAATGATGACACTTCGGGCCCAATTTGGACATTTTCACTTAGGGGTGTACTCACTTTTGTTGCCAGCAGTTTAGACATTAATGGCTATGTGTAGAGTTATTTTGAGGGGACAGCAAATTTACACTTTTTGTACAAGCTGTACACTCACTACTTTACATTGTACCAAAGTGTAATTTCTTCAGTGTTGTCACATGAAAAGATATAATAAAATATTTACAAAAAATGTGAGGGGTGTACTCACTTTTGTGAGATACTGTATATAAAACATATTACATAGCGATTTTAAGTAATACACAGATCCATACATCCATTACTATCCCCCTAATACACTCACACACACCAGACCCAGGTAGGAAGTCAATTCAACTATCAGTATATTTTTGAATTGTGGAAGGAAACTAAAGTACACAGAGGATGCCTATGCAAACAAGTGAGAGCATACAAACATGCATGCCCTTCATGTGATTTGAAGCCAGGACCCAGGGCTGCAAGGCTAATACAAACTATTCCAGTAATTAGGTGCTACGGCTACACAATTCCTAAATTAGTATCAGAATACAAATACATACCTCTAAAATCATAAGTATATTCCATATTTTTTCAAATAACATTTTAATAAATAGCAGTAAAGTAAAGTAAACTCCCCTGCTTGATATTTACCTATAGGTAAGCCTATAATAAGGTGTTCCTATAGGTACAATACATATCTCTTAAACGTGCACTGTTTAGGGGATATTTATTTGCAAAGCCATTGGTGACGTCACGGGCGACTGCGCTCTGAAGGAACGACATGCCTGTGCTGCTCCTTCAGAGTCCTGTGCCATAAACAGCGGCTCCTGCGTGCATGCACGGGACTGGCATCATCACAGCTCATCCAATCAAAGGACTGGAGCCTGCCAACCCGGAAGGAAGACCAGGTCCTGTCAGCGGTGATTTCATTTTAATGCAAGTTTCACATAATGTGCCAGTATGCGATATGTTATATCACTTTATAGCGCTCTATTGGATAAGATTTTAGTGTTTACAACTCTTTCATAGTTAGAATTAGTAGGTCTATATCTATTTTATCTAGTATTATAAACCATTTTGCCTTGAGGAATGGATTCTGCCTTCATGTTACCTTAACATGTCACTTACCTCCCATTGGCCTTGTACAGATTGCTCTTTCAGCTGGATCTTCCAGTCTTCTGTATTCGTCTCTGCACAGTGATGCATCGTAATAATGGCTGGTCTAGTCATCAGTGTCCCCGGTGGCCCACAAGTTACGACAGGAGTTAGAAGTGTCTGACTGTCTTCTATGGGTGGCCTAGAAAATTAATGAAAAACTCAGAATTTAAGTAAATCAATGCAATTTATTATTTGTTACCTGTTACCTGTCCAAAGTTTTGATTCTGTTAAAAATGGTATTCCTTGTCCTTGCCCTATTAAATATATCTACAGGCTAACATATTCAGAGCAAAACACTTGATTTACTAATAAATATGCAATGTGGATAGTGGTTTTATATACACAACTTTAACCGGTTCCCGACCAGCCACCACAGTTATACTGCGGCAGGATGGCTCCCCTGGGTGAGCTGTCGTAGCTGTACGTCGGCTCTTTAAGACCCTATAGGAGGCGCGTGCCCCACAAGGAGTTCCCAGAGCTGATGCTTGTGACAAAGCAAGAACCGAGATCTGTGTGCGTAAACACACAAATCCCGGTTCTGTCAGGGAAGAGGAGACAGATGGTGTGTTCCTAATAAGTAGGAACAATGATCTTTCTCCACCCCTAGTCAGTCCCATCCTCCCACAGTTAGAACACACCTAGGGAACACAATTAACTCCTTGATCGCCCCCTAGTGTAAACCCCTTCCCCGCCAGTGATATTTATACAGTAATCGGGGCATTTTTATAGCACTGATCGCTGTATAAATGTCACTGGTCCCAAAAATGTGTCAAAAGTGTCCGATTTGTCAATATACGCTTATTGCGATTTTTTTTACCAAAAATATGTAGAAGAATACAAATCGGCCAAAACTGAGGAAATTTTTTTTTTTATTAAATGTGGGATATTTATTATAGCAAAAGTAAAAGATAATGGGGGTTATTTACGAAAGGCAAATCCACTTTGCACTACAAGTGCAAACTACAAGTGCAAAGTGCACTTGAAATTTCACTGAAAGTGCACTTGGAAGTGCAGTCGCTGTAGATCCGAGGGGCACATGCAAGGAAAATAAAAAAAATGAATTTCAGCTTGCACATGATTGGATGATAAAATCAGCCGAGCTTCCCCTCATTTCAGATCTACCCCTCAGATTTACAGCGCCTCCACTTCCAAGTGTACTTTCAGTGCAATTTCAAGTGCACTTTGCACTTGTAGTTTGCACTTAGTAGTGCAAAGTGGATTTGCCTTTCGTAAATAACCCCCATTGTGTTTTTTTTCAAAATTGTCACTCTTCTTTTGTTTATACCGCAAAAAATAAAAACCGCAGAGGTGATCAAATATGACCAAAAGAAAGCTCTATTTGTGGGGAAAAACTACGTAAATTTTGTTTGTGTACAGCGTCGCATGACCGCGCAATTGTCAGTTAAAATGGCGCCGTGCCGTATTGCAAAAAATGGCCTGGTCAGGAAGGAGGTACAGGCATACCCCACTTTTAAGAACACAATGGGGTTTATTTACTAAAGCTGGAAAGTGCAAAATCAGGTTCACTTCTGCATAGAAACCAATTAGCTTCCAGGTTTTATTACCAAAGCTTAATTAAACAAGCCGGGGTTAGAAGCTCATTGGTTTCTATGCAGAAGTGAGCCGGATTTTTCACTTTCCAGCTTTAGTAAATAAACCCCATTGCGTACTTAAAAGTGGGGTTTGCCTGTAAATTCTTCTGGGGCTGAAGTGATTAAAAAAAGTCTACACGATGGGGAATATTTACTAAAGCTGGAAAATGCGAAATCAGGCTCACTCCTGCATAGAAACCAATCAGCTTCCATGTTTTATTACCAGAGCTTAATTGAACAAGCTGAGGTTAGGAGCTCATTGGTTTCTATGCAGAAGTGAGCCTGATTTTGCACTTTCCAGCTTTAATAAATAAACCCCATTGTGTACTTAAAAGTGGGGTATGCCTGTATAAAGTTTGGGCCTGAATAGGAAATGCCTGTCTGAACTTCTATGTGCTTCAAGCACTGACTAGTCATTACAAACAATGCAATTCCATCAAATGGAGACAGTTGTTCTCATTCACTGTTAAAAACCTGGATTCACCTGCTAGCGACAGACTCAAACCTTCAGCACACAAACTTCTGCAGTTCACAATTTAAAAAAGCAATTCCAAGAGTGCACAACCTTATATCATGTAGGTTTACTAGCAATTTTATCCTGACTGCTTTTCTCATTAAGGTTCTGATCAGGTTTATGTTCTCCGTGGTAAAGAATCAAATTTATACACGTTTGCTGAAATAAGCCCTGTTTTTGTTTTGCCCTTTGAATAAAGGCAACCAAAATGTATAGTAGAGCTCAAATAAGCTATGTTTAATTACATGTCCCAAGTGAGCAGATTGTAATATGCTTTTGTAGGGCAAGACATTAGAGACTAATGTGCAAAAACTGAAACAGAACAAAGAAAAATAAACAGATATACCCTTTTGGTACAATTGGTCTCTATTACCAGAGGTAATATATTTACAGCTTCAATTAAAAAGTCCTAGCAACTGTCCCATAGCAGCCAATCAGAAGTCATCTTTCACTAGTTTGATTACAAAATTACCATATATCTATTGAGCTGCCATCACTTGTTTAATGATGCATTTTAGTATTACAAAGCGATCCCGCTAATATAAAAATATACCGTAATTGTTTGAACATTTTTAAATTATAGAAGAATGGTTTTCAAATAGATTCTGTACAAATCTGTTGCCCCGATAAGCCTGTGGGAGCCATGCACAAGCCTTCTTGCACTTACTTGTCTTGTCTAGACACTAATTAACGCCATCATTGCCCATGTGAACAGATCATGTGGCAGTCTGTCTAAACTTCAAAAAGTTTAGTGTCACGGAAGTCTCTACTGGATACAGTACCCAACTCTAATGAACAGAAAGCATGTTTTTTGTGCCATAATGAACTGTGACTGATACACTAGACTTCAAAACAACATCATCATATCCCCAAGGTCGTCAAAATGATACCAAGAAAAAAAAAAAACAATGTTTCAGAATTCTAGTAAACATCAGTAACTAAAATCTTTGCTGACAGTGTATGAAAACCACAAATTGATGTGAACATTCAAAGAAAACTTAGGTTCTGTGGTGACACATGTCAGGTTTTATCAGTTAAATTCAGTTTATGGTGGCCATTACCATGGTTGTCTAAACATTAGAGAAAATCTTTCACAAGAGAAATAAATTTTGATCACTTCTAAAAATGCATGTTTTCTGGCTGTCATGTTGATTCTCATTTAGAAGGTCAGAATCTTCAATGGCTCGGTACTTGCTTTGAAGCCTTTATTATCAGCAGATTGGCTGTTGTGGGTTACTGCATATTGATGTGATGTGTACTATGTGAATCATCTGAGCTACATTTTTTGAAAAATTCAGGTGTTTTAAGAATTGGCTTATATGTACTTGTGCTAAACACATTTATTTCTTGAAAACAATGATTTACTCTAAATCAATGATTATTACAGAGGCTATTTTGTACTCCAATAAAATGCATTCTCAAAGCAACAAAATCCATAGGGTTTGTATTTGATTAAAGCATCTAGTATAATTCTACACTGCCTCTTCACTTCCTCACTTTTGAGCTTATTTTATGACTTTGCTTCGCTCAAGTAGCATCCTTTGTTGCAATCCAAACAGTCTCTTTTTAAAGGCTATCATGACCTCAATGCCTCTTCTACAGTGGAGGCAGCCACTTGAGAAGTATGTCCATATTGACAAGTGCACAGCAAAGTGAAGATCACCAGGGATTGAATTCAGTGTCAGCCACACATTACGACAAGAACATAAAATTATACAGTGAGAAGACTAAGCAACAAAATGTCAGAAGCTCCATGTGGAATAAAATAGGGACCCTTCAAACATAAGCTAATATCAAACACTAGTTGTTAAGTAAGCAATAACCTAAATAACCTAGAAAAAAATACTTGCTGTTATGAATAATACATTAAATACAATAAAGAAAAGTTTAGAATTACCAAAAACTATTGTTGGTTGTTCTAAAAACAAAATAAAAAAAAGCTGTCTTACACTTACTTTTTCTATTATATTTTGCTGTGTCACATCAGTATAATTCAAGTTAAACTTGATATATACGTTTTGTGGGCTTAAAGTTTAAAACATTATGTTTTTATTTTTTTTATTAATATTGTGTATAAATTAAACAGATGAAGCTAACCAGTGATGATGTCTAGCTTTGAACTCAAGAGAGACAGACTAAACTGCCTGCAGCAAACACACTGCAGGTCCTGTTTTTCACACCCTCTCCAAATTCATTCTATACCCCATAGTGGTCAATATTAACTTTCAAGGGTGAATGGGACTGTCCAAGTGGTCTATAACATGGTCAGGGGTCAAAACGGAGCCAGGAAATGTCTGGGGTTCATTAAAGATGGAAAGCCAATTGGGGTAAATTTATCTGTTGAGATCTCTGTAGACTTCCATGCCAGCCCTTAAGGGCCATCTGTACACATGGGCCGAATATCAGACGGCATCTGCCAGTTCAATAGAAACCGGCTGACATTCAGCCCATGTGTACGGGAGCCAATCCGACAGAAGGGGGGTGACCATAAAAGGTCTGCCGATCGTCATCTGATCAGCCCTCTTAGCCAATGGTGGAGGTGGGGGTTGCTGTACTAACATTGCATAGTTAGTACAGTGGCTCTTCCTGAGCTCTTCAGTTTTTTATTGTTCAGCCCGCTAGGTTGAACAAAAAAAAAGAATTACAGTAGTGTGTACCCGGCTTTAGCCTTGAAGTTGAGGTGGCTAGTGATGAAACAGTGTTACCCAGGGGCCTGTGACCCTACCCCTTAGGGGAGGATATACATTCTCTATACATTCTATACATTCTCAAATGTAGCATACTCCCCCACTTCAGATTCCATTAGAGAGCTGGTGAATACATCTATCTCAAATGTTGTTGGAGAACGAGTAATTATTGTATACCCGCTTCAAACTCTGTTGGAGAGCCAGTGGATATATTTTAAACCCAAAGCAATAGGAGTGGTGCAAATAAACTGATTGCTGTATATTTATTAACAATTCAGCACTGCCATCAACTTTAATGAATCTGCCGACACCATGAGGAAATATAGAGGCTATTTACAAGAATATGATTATTATTATTATTTGTAGTACTATAACTTAAATTTATTTTTATAAAATGATTTCCTATAATAAATGTTTGGGGTAGATGAACAACAATCTGAATCATCATGAAGGGGGTGATGAACAGAAGAAGTTGTGAACCCCCTGGCACCCTTGTGGCATCTTCATAGAGCCACCAATGGAAATCTGCCTTTAGCTGTGTGTTATTACATAAGTATTTTATAAGGTAACCCAAGCTAATGCTTTTTTTTTTTTTTTTACTATCATGTAAATGTGCTGGCTTGAGTTTATACCACACTTACAATGTTGGATGGAAAATCCAAAACTGGTGCCTTATGTTTTTAATATCTCCTCACAAAGAATTTTAAAATATTTATTTGAGAATAAAAAATATTAAGGTATTTTGATTTTATTAAGCAGATATATTTCCCTAAATATGAAAGTATTCAAGTAGAACTGGTTAATTAAGGTCAAAGGAACATTCGCACTGGTAGTTGTGAATAACATGCTTTCACTTATGGATTCCCTCCCAGTGCTGTACATGACTCAAAGAGATGTAAGAAGATTAGACTGTGTCCATAAACCAATTCATTGTGAAGAATGCATCTGTACTACACAGTCACATGAAATAATAAGTTTTGGCAGCACTGCCACTTGAATAATAATTTACCGCATTGATCTAGTCGACAAGAATAGCTAAGCACATAATTCTGCTTGTGAACATGAAAGGACCTGGACAGTATACATTGACGACATAAAGAAAAAAGTTCAGCATTTAAGCTGTTCTGTAAAGATGATCATGGTTGCAAAAAATAACTTAAAACATAGAAAAAAGAGTACATATAAAGTATTAATTATATTTTAAGTTATTTTTAGCTTAAATATTTAGGAATAATTGAACTTTTTATTCTTTAGCTGTCTGAAATGCATTTATTTTTGGAAGTCTTCTGCTTAGGTGAAAGATAATCAAGATTCCATCTATCTATCTATCTATCTATCTATCTATCTATCTATCTATCTATCTATCTATCTATCTATCTATCTATCTATCTATCTATCTATCTATCCATCTATCTATCCATCTAGCTGTTCACTTACTTGCACTGAGCATCTGCTAGTGATGTGCCTCTGTGTGTTTCCCCCTCCTCTGCCCCCACCATGTCAGTAAGGCTAGTTCAGAACTCCAGAACATAACCAGCATGGGGGGGGGTGCTTCCTCTGTGGCTCTGACAGATGACATCTATTGCAAAGTGTAGAAAAGGAAACAAGTAGTGGCAGGCTTCCTCTACTGGCTTCTGTGTTTACAAGTGAAAGTGATGATCAGATGAGCTGTCAAATCTTGTGTGTTCCCACATTGATTTGGATGGGGTTAGAGTAAGCAGCAGAAGTATGCAATTTTTAAGGTCCCTTATAACGACTCTTCACTATCTCACTCTAATATATGTTCCCTCTTTTGAAATGCCTTATTTTGTATGCCATATTGTACGTTCCCTATTCTTTACTTCCACATTCCTTGTGCAACCTCCTTGTTCTTTAAGTCTCATGCTATTCACCATGCTGTATGTTCCCTATTCCACAACACCTCATTTTGTTTTTGATAATGTCGCACTTTGATGACAAAACGCATCAAGCCTGATTCCCTATCACGTCACTTACGGCAAAGACATTGGAACACATGCTGATCTGCAGACAACGATATCCCACACAGTTGCACGGGGGACAATTATTTGAGTTGCTTTTTACAGCATTTTATAAAGGATATTTTAACAGTAAGATGCCAATGTACAATAAATGTTTTAAGGATCTTACAGGATGAGGAGTCCTTTTTTTAATATATTATATGCCTGCACACCCTTGTCCATGGGTGCTGCAGTGGGAGTTAAGCCATCACAACGGGAGTACCCAGTGCATACCGTGGTGGGATATGTCCCCCCAAGAGACCTAAAAACACAGTTGACTCCTTCTTACCATAAGGTAGAGGAGTCCAACCTATCTGGTGAGTGCGGAAACATATAGCCTCACAAGAGGTGGATTAAAAGTCAACATTGGAGCACGGAGCCAAGAGCACTTTTAAAGACTTTATTTGCACATGTATAACCATGTGTCACTTTATTATTGTATTTAAAAGTCACCATATTCATTAGTCACTATTTATTAATTTATTCATTAATTGGTATTTATTGGTTTCATCAGCCACATATTACCGGGATCATATATCTATGTATCTAATATTTATTATTTAATAGGTTTACACAAACTATTTGTACAGATACAGAATAATGACATACAGATTAATTTAATTTAATTAAAGGTGTGGTGAGGCAAGCGCTGTTTAGCCACTTTTACCTCATTTTGTTTGTCATGCTGTATGTTTCCTATTCCACAATGCATCATTCCATAAAACATGCTGTACTTTCATTATTCAGCACTGCCTCATTCTGTTTGCCATGCTGTATGCCACCTGTTCTTCAACACATCATTCTGCATACCATGTTATATGTTCCTTGTTCTGCAATGCCTCATCCTGTATTCCATACTGTATGCTCCCTTTCACCACCACTTCATTCCATATGCCATGCTGTATGTACTCAATTCTGCACTGGCTCATTTAGTATACCATGTTGAGTGTTCCATACTCTGCAATGCCTCATTTTAAATACTGTGTTGTATGTTCCCCTATTCCACAATGCTCCATTTAATATGCATTGCTCTATATGGAATTTGCAGTTCAGCATACAGAATGAGGCAGTGTGCAATATAACAACTACAAGGAAGGATATAAGGAAGTGCAGAACAGGGAACACACATCATGGAATATGATAAGAGGCAGCAAGGAATACAGAATGTACAGCATTGCATATGGAATGAGGAGGTGTAGAATAGGAAACATACAATATGGTATACCAAATGAGGTGGTGGGAAATTGGCAACATACAGCATTGTATACAACATGAGGCATTGCAGAATAGGGAACATATAGCTTGGTATACAAAATGAGGTAATGCTGTCATGTTACACTCTGTGCTGCATGCCATACTTTCCCTATTTTGCACTGCCTTATTCTGTATGCTGTGCTGTACACAAATATGTACTTACCACACCCCCCTTCCCCGGGTCCTTTTCAGTCCTACACCACCTGCCATGGCAATTAAGTATTGTACAATATCTAACAAATATGCAAGCTGATATTTAGGAGAAATAAATATCAAAGCAAAGCGTCATTTTACTATTTAATGACTCCAGACATGTTTGTCACATTTGTGTGGGTCTGTATGGAACCAGTGGAGGAGGTCACGGACACCCGTGCCATGCTCTTCTGGAGTAATATGACAGTGGCAAATATTGTATAAGCAAGTATTCTACCCCAGAACCCTCAGTTTTATCTAAATACCTTCATTCCAATCATTGTTCCATCTACTCCTGACTCAGTGAACAACAGCAACCATAAACACTTGACTGATGAATGGACAAGGCCTTTACTTTTCAGCCACCCACCCTTTCTATATAGTAGTGTGAGACTAAAGAACAAGGCCACACTTCCTAAAGTTCAAATTTGTTTTTTGTGTGTTATTTGCCTGCAGCACCCCCTAGCTGTGTTGCTGAGTGCTAGTATTTTTGTTAGTGTAGGTAAATTGTCAGGCTTGGCTGGCAACCAAGCCTTTGTTGTTTTATCTGGGTCAGGGGAGTGCCTCAGGGAGGCTGGTATGACTCATAGGCAGCATCTCTAATACCTAAGACATCCCCTACTTCTAGAAACTGGTAGTAAATTCTATAAGAATGGGAGTGGAGGTGAGGAGGAGCTGCTTGGAGTATTCTGAGGGCCCTGACCAATCCTCAACAGATGGGCTAGCAGGGGTCAGCCCAACTGGTGGCAGTGGAGTTTTGGTGGAAGCTGTAGATGGAGTGTTAGGCTGTCAGTGGCCATTGAGGGAGCACCTAGTCTGGGAAGGAACCTTCTTCATGACACACAGAAATGTCCTGATCAGAGGCACAGGAGCAAAGTGGAGGACAGCAGGAGAACACTGCCAGGCAAATCTCCATGAGGAAGACAGCCAGAAGGGCTGGTAAGTGTTACAGTCAGAGGACTGAGAGACATGCCTGAGAAGACTGGGTGCAAGCAGTCTGGGATGAGTGCAGAGTCAGTCTGGAAGGACTGTGGAGTCTTAGCCAGGAGGGCTAGTGAAAGGGGCAACTGCAGCCAGACAGGCTGGCAGTGCCAGAATAGGTGGTGCTGGGATCAGTAGCCAAAGGAGGAGGGAAGCTGGGCACTAGGACTTTCTTTTGTGCTACACCACTAAAGGGGCCCGCGGCCCCTGCCTGCAAAGGGCATTTGCTACTGGTCTGATTGCTCTTGTCAGACCACCCATGCAGTGCCAGCTGGTCCTGGGAGTTGTTGTTCTACAAGCAAGATTGTGCTGGAGGTAGAAGGAGAAGAGTATATACGAGTTGTATATAGTTTTGTCCCTGAAAAACTATTTGCTGATCAAGTGGGCATCCCATATTACCCTCAACCCTATCCAAGTTCAATTCCCCCAATATAATACAAAAACAAAGCTGCAAGTACTGATTCTTGTTTCCAGTGGGTGGTGAAAAATTCTGTGTGCCCAGCTGTGCAGGGTGGGAGATACTGTACCTTCATTAACCAGTGGCTCCTTTGGAGATAGCGCTATACTTGCATTCTTCATTATACTTGAACCCTAACTAACCTTTGTTGTCTAAGCACTAAGACTTTCCCCCAGTACCCGAAGCCTGACATTATAAGACCTGCATTCAACAACACATGCAGGAAGACTACAGCTTCTTTCTGCTTTTTCTCTCATCTATGAACTGTCATCCAAATTTTAATTTTTAACTTGAGTGCTGTAAATAATAGAGATTTAATATAAATGGAATATCGCAAATAATTAACATATCCCAATTTAAAATAAACATAGCAAACTAAATGGCATTTTTCATTATGCTTCACTATTGAAAATATTTCAGACTTGCTGTTTTATTTTTTCTTGGAAGACATGCTTTAATCCACAAGTACATTGTGTCAATGACTGTGAAGGTGACCTATGGGGTAAATTAATTGAGAACATTTCCTTTCTCATACTCCTCAGTTCCCATGGACACCTCACGCTACAAATCTTTATTACTCTATGTATAATCTTTCCAATTACATATACAGACTCTGTAATGTACTCCTTGTTTGTATTATCTATTGAGTAAATTACTAGAACTTTAAAATGACAGACTAAATGTTTATGAGAACGAAAAATATTGAGCTCAGTTGTCACCAGATCAAAAATAAAGTGCACAATCTTTTAATAGCGACACCATTTCCAGGGATAACTGTTTAAGATTAAAATTTCCTCTTATTTTCCTGTTGTGTCTACAAGAAGATGAAGGGAAATCTCCACAATGAGAAAAAAAAAATGTGACGGGGGTTTACTGTAACTATTCCTTGCTTTATCAAAAATTAAAACTAAATTCCCTCCAAACTTTATTCCACACATCCTTCTAATTAAGTTAAAAAGAAAAAAAAATAATATAAAAGCCTCATATACTCGCAAAAAGACAATGGTCTGAAGCTGAACTCGGTCCTGAATCCTCTATCTTCTCAGAGGAGGAGGGTCCTTACTCTGGGCGGCTACATCACTTCCTGAGTGATGTGGAAACTTCCTATTGGCTGTCCAGTGGTGGGGATTATA
Organism: Lithobates sylvaticus; assembly: GCA_028564925.1. NCBI lineage: Eukaryota > Metazoa > Chordata > Amphibia > Anura > Ranidae > Lithobates > Lithobates sylvaticus. Next base: position 524,290,088 of record CM053026.1, read on the forward strand.
AAGACAACAGCAATGTGATAATGGGCTCCAGCAGCCGATTACCTGTCATCACTATATCATACAGTATATAAATACTAGTATATAAATACTATATATATAATACTATAGAGAGATTTGAAAGAGACAAAAAGACTTTGTTTTGTGCTTTAAATCAGAAGAGGATATTGTTTCTCTTTGAGTAAAAAGTGTTGTCGTGTAAGTGTAAGCAGATGTTAAACACAGACAGTTACCTCATGTTCTCCTTTCTGTGAACAGTGACATACATTTCATACACTCTTCCCTGAGGTACTGCCCCAGCAGGAATCAGCAAGCTCACTCCTAAAGAATATGAAGATGAAAAAAACAAAAAACAAATAGAAAAATCAATTAAATAATAGGAGATAATACTTGTAAGCGGAAGACAGGCAATTTATGTTTCAAGCTTGCATTTATGTTTTCATAAAAATAATTCATTTTACAGGGCTGTGTTGGATTCCTCAAAGTCCTCAAAGCCAATATGAGATATGTTGCCATGGCGATTGAAGCTCTACTTATGGCTCTCAAAAGCAAAATAATTGGTATGAGGTGAAATGGTAGGAAAAGACTGAAAAGGCAACATTCAGTTTTATTTTTATTTCTTTTTTTTAGAAAAACAAACATTCAATCATATGTATTAGGGAAATACACAATAGAAATCTGGAAGTAATGCAAGTCCAATTTCTGAGTAATATTCCTTCCAGATGGAAAGAGAAAAATGTGCTGTATTTTAGGCTACTTGTACAATCAAAGCTCTAATGTGAAGCACAATTGTATATTTTACAACTTTGTGCTATGGAACTGTGCAAACCACAGAAAGCCTTGAATGGATTACATACTATGTAGGTCAACGACATTTATACCAGCACAAAAAGGATGGATACACGCAACTGAAAGTAAAGTATGTATTTGTTTAATTAGTATTCATAATGTCCCTAGTTCGCAGTAAATGGAAAGAGCATTTTTGAAGTGTGTGTAAATCCTAACAATGAACTTCTCTTATTTGTTCTATTTGGTCTGGTAAGGAATACCATTTAGTATAATCTGTTTGATAGAAACTAGTTTAGTTAACATTTTTTTTAACTGTCCATAAGTAGGGACCCAGGCAAGATAAATATTAACTACTGGCTGCTTGGGACCGAAATGCAAGAAAACTGTTGCACTTGTCAGAAATTGAGAGCTGCCTTGCATTCTCTGCACACTTAGGCCCCTTTCATATGGGGTGGATCCACTTTGCTCAGCAGAGGATCCATCCACTGATCCCCAGCTGGGCAGAGCAGAGCAGGCAGGTGACAGGTTCGTATCTGCTCAGTTTATGCTGAGTGGATATGAACTGAGCCCGCTATGCTCTATGTGTGGTCGAGTGTAAATGGACCAACTGTCTGTTTACACCTGACTACCTCTGATTTGCCTACACAAAAGAGGACAGATCCTCTTGTCTTTGTTTTTAGTGGACCAGAAGGGATCAGAGATAGGCGGATGTAAATGGATAAATGGAAGTCCATTTACACTTGCCAGTTCATAGGGATACTTAGACCATCCGATGAGGTTCACCTGAAAAACTGACAGGTGGACCTGATCGAATCGCCCATGTGAAAGGGGCCCTATGCCCCGTACACACGGTCGGAAATTCCGACGGAAAATGTCCGATCGGACCATGTTGTCGGAAAATCCGCCCATGTGTGGGCTCCATCTGACTTTTTCCATCGTAATTTCCGACGGAAAAAATTTGAGATCCTGCTCTCAAATTTTTCGACAACAAAATCCGATCTGACTTTTTCCGATCGTGTGCAGAGAATTCCGACGGACAAAGTGCCACGCATGCTCAGATCAAATTACGAGACCAAATCTATTGGCTAATAGCCTCTACGTAGTTCCGTCGTATGCAACGAATGTCACCACATTCAGGATGATCGCATTTTCCGCCAACTATGCAACACCAGTGTCGGACAAAATCCGTCAGAAATCCGACGGATTTTGTGGTCGGAATTGCCGACCGTGTGTACGGGGGCTTAGTGTGTTATCTCAAAAAGCCCTTCTAGTTTTTATCTTGAACTAGGTCCACGTCTTTTATTAACTCAACTATAGCCTTTATGTTGCAGAGATTTAGGAGTGAGAGTGGTTGAGCAGTTTAACAAAGGCAGTGCTGGCACCTCTCAGTCCACCGAAATGCTCAAAACAATACAAAAATAGAGAAAAATAATAAAGTGCATAGAAAAAGAGGGAAGGTGTAAAGAAATTAACAAAATCATTTAGATGATAGAAACTCATTTAGTTAAAGGATATGTTTACGCTGGTGTAATGCTTTACAAGCTCCTGCAACAATAAATAATAAATGCACATTTTTTTAACCTGAAAAAAAATTTGCATTTTTTTTTTTTTTTTTAAGCAAACTTATTCTTTAAGATTTTTCTTCACTGTCCATCAGTAAGATAGGCAAGATAAACATTGATTGCTGACTGCTGGGGACCAAAGGCCACACAGTAACCAAGAAAAGGCTGCAAGTTGGGCACTAAAGCTCTAAACCTTCCTTATTTAAAGTGAAACTTCACACCACCTGTTGCAGCCTGTAACAGAGTTGCATTTTAAAAAAAAAAAATTGGTGGAAGGTGAGTACCATCTTTTGATGGTACCCACTTTCTCTTCCTCAAGTGTCACCTAGGTGAGGATGAAGTTGCATGGCTTAGGAGGCTACAGGATCAATTTCCCTCTGTTATGTGATCTCATGCATGAACAATCGGAGCTGGCTGTGATTCATTAGGAAGTCACAACCAGCTCCCAAATCCCAGATAGCCGGGCCAATTGACCTGCAGCTTGAGGAGGATCAGCTGTAGGGAGACAAAACTAGAATCCATAATTCCGTATTTGTAGTTGTTGACTTTTAATTGTGGTGACTTGGTGAAGTTCCTCTTTAATATCTTCTAAAATGAGTAAAAGGTGGAAAACTCAGATGGAAAAATATCAAGGCACCATCCCCTTGTCAATAAGCAATACAAGAAGATATCCAGTGTTTCCAGTGAACCAATCAAGACACACTTGGAACTGGGGATTTTATTGTGCCAACACAACACCATATATTTTTAGGAAAATATTATAATTGTATTCATACACTTTAAAGTCCAAATAAGTTAAAAAAAAAAAACATCTCCACTGACAGTAAACAATTTACAAAATGTGCAAATTTTAAAACACAGTGGATCATTCAATATTTTCCTTCATTGTCCTTGAGTAAGAAACAAGACAAGTTAAATATTAACTATGGGCTTCTGAGTATCAAGGGCCACACAGTAACTACTAACAAGCTGTATGTTGGGCATTAGCGCTCTAAACCCACCCTCTTAACTAGAATTTTGCTCAGTTTGTTGCCAGCAGCCCATTGATGGAATTTCCAATTTCTCTTTATCCTAACACCTCTCAAACTAAAGGAATTGGGAGATTTAACTTCACATCCTTGTTTTTCAAACACTTGCCAAATAGACAGGGATAAGGAGTAGTATTCCACACAGAGTCACAGACAGAGTTTTGACCATCCCATACTGAACAAAATTTTTTTGGACAAACACGTAACCACCCCTATTATTTCCATCCTAGCATTGTTATACTGTACCATATGTGTCAATTTATGTTCAAATACATACCTGAATTGGGTATGATCAGGTGTCCACCCAGTGAGTTAAATGTTCCAAAAGCAGTGCAGGATGGATCTGTCTGCCTTGCTAGGCTCTGGTTCTTTGTGTTTAGAGTGTCATTTTCCAGTAAAGACTGAGTAATTTGAGGAGAAAGTTTTGATGAATAATCCGAAAGATCATCTTGAGGCGTTACGGCACCAGATGAATTGTACACTTTAATTTTCAAATTGGGAAGAGGGTCGAGGAGAGGTGAATTAGTCATTGGTATCTTATCAGATACATCATGGAGGGCATACACAGGTCCTCTGTACATTGCCGCTGCTGATGTTAGGTCAGGAGGAATTGCCAGGAGATCTATAAACAATTCATTATTATGATCATTAGATAAAGAAAATGCAGCATTTTTCTTGGATTCATACAAACAAACACAAACATCCAATTTGTTGCTATGGACAATACTTTCAATAGATACATTTTAATGGTGTGAGTATAGCATCCCTATGAAGTTTGATAGACATGGTTATTTCCTTAAAGTGGGACAACATCTAAAATTATATAATTATTATAAAAATTGTCAGCAAGCATCTATTTTTTGCAGATTATGGGGGTTATTTACTAGAGGCAAATCAACTTTGCACTACAAGTGCACTGCAAGTGCACTTTAAAGTGCACTTGGAAGTGCAGTCGCTGTAGATCTGAGGGGGACATGCAAGGAAAATTTTAAAAAAAATCATAATTTTAGCTTGCACATGATTGGATGATAAAAGCAGCAGAGCTTGCCCTCATTTCAGAGCTTCCCCTCAGATCTACAGCGACTGCACTTCCAAGAGCACTTGTAGTGCAGAGTGGATTTGCCTTTAGTAAATCAACCCCACTATGTCTCTTCTGCAATAAGACACACTTAAGCTCCTTTCACACTTGCGGCCGTGTCTACCGATTTTGTGGTGGATCACTTTTAGGAGAATAGTGAAAGGAAATTTGCAGGCATTCAGGAGGCAATGTTGCTGACTTCTGATTTCTGCTTTTTTGGGCCTTTTTTTCCAAACAGCAATTTTATATTGTGGGACCACACCGCAACTGCAAGTATGGCCCTCTTTGATAACATGAGAGAGTTTGACAGGTGGTGATTCCTGTCAAACTCTGCATGTAGTGCTAAAATTGCTGCATCAAATTGTACCCATCCAAGGTCTAATTGTAGGTAGATGGTTGGGGACAGCAGTAAAAATTAACCAACAGTTTTTATCACCCCAAGTGGGTCCTAACCTATTTGATTACATTCTTCTAATGAATGTACACTGAGCTGCACATGCACAGCTCAGCATGCATTCCCAGAACACTCCAGCTGTGCCAGAATGAATGACATCATCCCCCACTGGCCAATTAAGAGGCTGAAAAATTCTGACACCAAGAAATACCCTTAGAAGAAGATGACATCAACCGGTAAGGTAAGTAACCATCTTATCGCTGGAAGGTAAGGATTTATTTGTAATTTAGCTCAGCTTTAAGCCAGAACTCCAAACAGTACCCAGACTGCAAGATGACAGGGCAGGACTAAGAGCAAATTAAACTTTGCCGACATTCACGTGTGCTTACAGTGAACATGCTAACTGGAGGAAAGGGCAGACTAAGAAAAGGTATGCGCACATCAGCATGTTGTTTCCCCTTTGCCTGTCTAAAGGTTAGCTTTTGGCTGGCCATAAACTGGGGTAAATGTCTCCAACCAGTTGGGGAGAATTGTGTGACAAGCACAAAACAGATAAAGAAAAGAATTTAGGAGAATAGAGTACAACAGAAGGTGATAATCCTAACTCGTTTTGCACCACTCTGCTGGTAGAGCAGAGATAAATCTGGTACCATGATTATAGCGGTTCCCTTATGTATGGGCAGTGTTATGTTGTCTGCTTATTTGTCTGTTCCAGTCTCATTTCCATTATCATGGGTACTGTTTATGCAGGTAATGCAGGTGTCATGTCTTATGTTATTATTTTCTCTTTCACTACCGCTCATGTTTTTCCAGTAAGATCATTTGTAAGTAAACAGCACATGGAAAAATGCAATCAGATATTGCACAAGAGGGAAATCCATCAAGCAGATTTAGTGCTTTCTGCTCAAAGTATTTTACCGTACTTCCTGTGAAAAGCTATTATGTGATGAGGAAATTGAGTTTGTCATTTAAATCTTGTCACATGCAAAAATGTTCTCTTGATAATCGCGTGTTCTTATATGACAGCACCTGTAAATGGCATGCATACTTATTTGAGCTAATCTAAGGCACGTGCAGATTGTTTGCTTCACATACAAAGATAGAAGGCGTTGTAATGGTGTGTGGCTGCTTTCTGTGACAACATATCCATACAAAATACAGAAATGTGTTTAAAAGAAAAAAAAATCATATTCAGATTGCAGGCCCAAGTGATGGCTCTGTCAGCTGTGGGAAAAATCTAGCTGTCAAATCTGACAAAACTCGAGTCAATTCAGTGACACATCGCAACAACGCAGCATGGTGGCTTTAGACAACACCAATAATTTGCACAAACAATCTTTTCAAAAGCTTCTGCACGGCCTACTTCAGAGCTAAAACTGGCACGTTAGCCGGTGACTGGCAGTTATAATTTCCCTGTAGCCAAATGCAGTATATGGAATAAATATTTAATGTATTTTGATGCTGCTGTCGCTGCAAAATCATTTTAATGTGTATTTCCACTTTTGCAGCCAAATTTGGATAACACCTACTTTATATTTGTTAAAAGTTCCTATTCACATACCATAGCTTTAAAAAATTGTTAAAAAATGCAGCTTACTTTTTTTTTAGGTGTTCTAGCACTCTAAAATCCCACTTAAGCCCCATACACACGGTCAGATTTTCCGATGGATTCTGTCCTATCGGACAATGTTGTTGGAAATTCCGACCGTGTGTAGGCACCATCGGACATTTTCCATCGGATTGTCCGACGGACAAAGTTGTATCTCCTGCTCTAAAAATTTTCCGACAACAAAGTCCGATCACACCAATTCCGATCGTGTGTAGCGAATTCCGACGGACAAAGTGCCACGCATGCTCAGATCACATTACAAGACCAAAGCTATTGGCTACTAGCCTCTACGTAGTCCCGTCGTAGGCAACAAACGTCACCACGTTCAGAATGATCGGATTTTCCGACAACTTTGTCCGACCGTGTGTATGCAACACCAGTGTCGGACTAAATCCGTCGGACCAAATCCGATGGATTTGGTGGTCAGATTTTCCGACCTTGTGTACGGGGCTTAAGTTCTCTTTGTTTATGAGGAGGCTGGGCAGCTGTGTTTGCCTGTCTGTACTGTGCAGGCTTAATTATCAGTCGTAAACTAGATCTGAACACTGCTTGTCTTAGCAAAGGGTAATGCTGGTCTTACACCTGTAGAATTTTGTTCCACAAACCAGACAAGAAAGTATAAAAAATGCAATGGTGCCTTTATGGACTCAATTAATTAATTTTTATTTTTTTGTATGCTGTGTAAATAGTAACCACAAAACATTTAAGGGTTTTCTCAATTTTGACTTCAAAAGTGAAAGTACACTTTCATTTATATATTGGTTAAGAACAACCTGTAGGCCTCAGTCTGACAGGATAGTTTTCTGTCAATAATGCAGCTACATCTAATAGCAGGCACATTACATTCCTGGAAATTCAAATTTATTGACCCCATTCCCGTTTTTTTTTTTTAAATATTGCTGTTGCTTGGCTCTGTGCCCTGATCTATTTTTCATTATTCATTGTATTATACATTTACAGTATCTCACAAAAGTGAGTACATCCCTCGCATCTTTGTAAATATTTTATTATTTCTTCAGTGTTGTCACATGAAAAGATATGACACTTTGCTACAATGTAAAGTAGTAAGTGTACAGCTTGTATAACAGTGTAAATTTGCTGTTCCCTCATAATAACTCAACACACATTAATGTCTAAACCACTGGCAACAAAAGTGAGTACACTCGTAAGTGAAAATTTCCAAATTGGGTCCAAAGTGTCAATATTTTGTGTGGGCACCATTATTTCCCAGCACTGCCTGCCTTAACCCTCTTGGGCATGGAGTTCACCAGAGCTTCACAGGTTGCCACTGGAGTCCTCTTCCACTCCTCCATGATGACATCACAGAGCTGGTGGATGTTAGAGACCTTGCACTCCTCCACCTTCCGTTTGAGGATGCCCCACAGATGCTCAATAGGGTTTAGGTCTGGAGACATGCTTGGCCAGTCCATCACCTTTACCCTCAGCTTCTTTAGCAAGGCAGTGGTCAACTTAGAGATGTGTTTGGGGTTGTTATCATGTTGAAATACTGCCCTGCGGCCCAGTCTCCAAAGGGAGGGGATCATGCTCTGCTTCAGTATGTCACAGTACATGTTGGCATTCATGGTTCCCTCAATAAACTGTAGCCGCCCAGTGCCGGCAGCACTCTTGCAGCCCCAGACCATGACACTCCCACCACCATGCTTGACTGTAGGCAAGACACACTTGTCTTTGTACTCCTCACCTGGTTGCTGCCACACATGCTTGACACCATCTGTACCAAATACGTTTATCTTGGTCTCATCAGGCCACAGGACATGATTCCAGTAATCCATGTCCTTAGTCTGCTTGTCTTCAGCAAACTGTTTGCAGGCTTTCTTGTGCATGATCCTTAGAAGAGGCTTCCTTCTGGGATAACAGCCATGCCGACCAATTTGATGCAGTGTCAGCCTATGGTCATTCATTCTATGGTACCCCTTCAACCTCTGCAGCAATGCTGGCAGCACTCATATGTCTATTTCCCAAAGAAAACTTCTGGATATGATGCTGAGCATGTGCACTCAACTTTTTTGGTCGACCATGGTGAGGCCTGTTCTGAGTGGAACCTGTCCTGTTAAACTGCTGTATAGTCTTGGCCACCGTGCTGCAGCTTAGTTTCAAGGTCTTTACTATCTTCTTATAGCCTAGGCCATCTTTATGTAGCGGAACAGTTATTTTTTTCAGATCCTCAGAGAGTTCTTTGCCATGAGGTGCCATGTTGAACTTCCAGTAACCAGTATGAGAGAGTGAGAGCGATAACACCTAATTTAACACACCTGCTCCCCATTCACATCTGGGACCTTGTAACACTAAAGAGTCACATGACACCGGGGAGGAAAATGGCTAATTTGGCCCAATTTGGACATTTTCACTTAGGGGTGTACTCACTTTTGTTGCCAGCGGTTTAGACATGAATGCCTGTGTGTTGAATTATTGTGAGGGGACAGCAAATTTACACTGTTATACAAGCTGTACACTCACTACTTTACATTGTAGCAAAGTATCATTTCTCCAGTGTTGTCACATGAAAAGATAGAATAAAATATTTACAAAAATGTGAGGGGTGTACTCACTTTTGTGAGATACTCCTAAGTAGTCTATAAACTCACATAATTCTGTCAGAATTGTAGGGGGAGTCCTAAGGTTTAATTTTACTAAGGGAGGTTTATAACCCCTGTTAGATTTTTTGTTTCACCATCTGTGTCCCATTGCACAAATTTCCCTTTACTTCCTGTCCCAAACAGGAAGTGAGAGGAAATCTCTGCAAATTACAGGAATTCCTTGGGGACCCTCGGCCCCGAGAACTAGTTTCCCCATTGGAAGATTCCCCCTCTATTACTTTTCAGGGGACAACAAAATTTAGGATTTTTATTACTTTAACTTTTAACGATAACAGTAAACAAGACGAATAAAGAGGCTGAATCTCCTTAATGGGGGCACAAACAGCAATGAAAACTGACTTGTGTTCTAATCACTCTCCACTCCATCCAAAACTAAAAAAAAAGTTTTTAAGTCACCACTCCCTAGGATATGGACAGTATGTCTAGAGAACACTTACATGTGTGGTCTGTTACATGGATTTTCTTTTGGAGGATGAGTACTTTTTTGTATACTCTTATAGAGGTGGTGCACTTTATATATTAGTGTGATGTAATAGAGATTTTTATTACAGTACTTCACTATTATTTATATGGTATTTGGCTAGATGAGATATTCATTTCAGGTGCTGGATGCATTATAGGAGAAAACTCCTAGATTATCAAAAATTCTTTATTGCGGAAGTCCAGCACAGAAGGCTATTCTTGATATCAAAGCAGATCTTCACCCATTCCAATGACTTGGCTCCTCTGCACCCACCCTCTGCTCACACATATTGTATTTTTTATTTTATTTATTTAGTTTTTTATTTATTTCGTTTTGGCCAGTCTCCGTCATTCACTTAGGCAAATTATGTCAGTGCCCCCAGTGCCTCCTGGGATATATGATTTGCCACACACATCCAACCATTCACCAACAGAGGAGGGAGCGGGCCTAGCGGAGCATCAAATGTAGGCTCTGCTAGAACCCAGAAGAGCCCACGTAGCCTCCAGATGATGTCACAGATGAACATGGAGGCAGGCACTAGACCCAGCAGTGGCACCAGGACAATGCTGGATCCTTTGTGTGGTTGAGTATCTGAAGTGTGGCCAGTTCAGCATCAGGTAAACAGGGGAACAAAAAAAATAATAGGGGGAGGGAGAAATTCCTCTTTAAGGATATGATAAATAGTGAAAGTGAGATCAAAATTAGTTAATTATTTAAACACCAATGGAAAAAAAGTGTTCCTTATCTGTATGTTATTCACTGGTGTAAAACAACAATGAAAAAAAGGGTTGAGTACTCCTTATCTGTATGTTATTTGTATGAGCCAGCTGCACCAAAAGAAAAACTTTTACATTTGTAGCATTGCCAGTGTTTGGGATAATATGATTATGTAATTATTATAGTAATATCAATATGTAATTATTCTCAAATAATTTAAATAATTACAATGCTGTTAGGGAATTAATATGTGGAGTCAAATAGGTGTTACTTTAGGGGAGTACAGCCCAAGAATGCTGGATAAAGTGCGACAGACCCTCCCTACAACCCTATTAGCAACATAAAATGTATAATAATAATAATTATAATAATAATATGATCTCATAATACATTCCACAACACAAGCATAACATTTGAACACATTGATATTTTGAACAGCAGAAGATGTGTCCCTTTTATAGGTTTATATAGTGTATTTCTAGATAATACCATCTACATTCCATCTCTTTAAAGCAAACCTGTAACCAAAATAAAATTACCAAAACTAGCAATCAGCAGGCCCAGGCAAATTATGCTGACATGTTATGCTGTTAGATATCTGCTACTGATAGCTTTCTTATTTTAATTTAGCTACAGGTTGTACTGTAATGGCAATACTACTTGCATTGCTATGAATCACAGAGCCATGCTGGCATTAATTCTTGCCATTGTCCATCATTCATTTATAATGTTCGACTCACCTTGTCTTGCAGCTTTAATGTTGACAGCTTGGAACCCGCCATTTAGTGCAGAAGTGTCAATGATGTCAGACTCAAAACCTCGATGGTTCTTCCGATAGACAAACAAAGCAATGATGACTGAGATGGCCAGGCACACGATGACAGCAATGACAATTCCAACATACAGGGCTACGTTGTCTGAGCTTGGAGCAGCTAAAAAGATATAGTGGAATGTCTATGAGTTACAGGAGGGAAACAAAGTGTACTTTCCAATAAATTGTGAGCACCAATGTTTTATAAAAAAAACACGCCTTCATCTAAACAAAGAGAACTGTCTTTTTACTTGCTTCTACTTCCACTACTTCTACTTGATTTATAAGATTACATAATTTTTGCATTTTTCAAACTGAAAGAGCAGCTCCAATCATTCCACTAAATCAAGACCTGTCTTTATTTGAAGCAGGAAGTTAAATACAATAATCGTTATACTTTATAGATTCAAAGCTATAATAAGTATACTTGTTGGACAAGTCACTTTGAACATCAAGCTGGCTAATAGGCTTTGGATAAATTAACCAGATTTTTTAACAGGGTATCCCATAGACCTACCTATTAAAAATTGACGTTTTCCTAAACCAACTTTCTATAATGCCATAATACAAAACTGAGTCAAATGTAGGATGATAACATTCACTTAAAGATGTGATCATAGTGAAGATGGATTGTCCATCTCACCTTTTTTATACTGACGGGGACAGACAAAAAATAATAACATAACTCTTCACTCGTTAAAACCCACTCTTTAGTTTGTGGTGCCTTATGAGATTTGCCTACATTGCTTATTATGGTTCTAGATACAAAATAGTTATGGTGGGCAAAAAAAATTGCCTACATTGCTTATTATGGTTCTAGATACAACATAGTCATGGTGGGCAAAACAATTTGACTTTTTTGTCATAATAAATGTTGAAAAAAGCCCCTCTTTGAAAAACATGCATTTTAGTTAAATTGCACAAACAGCAATGCAAGCTACAACAAACATTGTTATCAATATACAATTACCTAAGCATCGGTGGTAGGCTGTTTAGATCTGTTCAGCTGTTTTTGCAATTCCAGGCTGTTTTAAATTGACTTAAATGGCTTTTTTGGACAACATTTGTCCTTTTGGGACCCATGTATGGGAGTCATACATGAAAGTAAAGATTAAAAAATGTTGGAGCTGTGTGACCACTTCTCCCTTTCATATCCTACATATTGGGGTTAATTTACTAAGTACAAATAGACTGTTCACTTTGCAAGCAAAGATGTACTTTGCTAGGGAATTTTCCCAGAGCCTAGTTAATAAGGTGGAGCTCTGTCATCATCCAATCATGTCCAAGCTAAATTTTTTATTTTATTTTGGTTTCGTGTGAATGGGTATTCTTTGCAAAGTGACATTTTACCATGTTCACTAAGATCTTGGGAAAATTCCCCCTGCAAGGTGCAAATTCCTTTTCAAAGTCTATCTGTCTTTAGTAAAGCAACCCCATTGTGTCTGTCAGTGGTGGAGTACGACATAACACAGCATGGCTTTGGCTAATGCCTAGTACACATGGACCAAATGTCGGGAGACATCAGCCAGTTCAATAAAAAGCGTCTGCCATTCAGCCTGCGTGTATGTCATCCAGTCTGACAGAAGCCGACCGTTTGCCTGGCTTCTGTCGGACGAGCATGCTGGAAAACTAGCAGCAGACCGGCTCCCGATCAGCACTCTGAGCCTGATCGGACTGTTCTGGTGGAGTGTCAGGACAGATCAGCGGGGGTAATCCCTGTACTAATGTCAGATCGCTAGTACAGCGGCTCCGAATGTAGCTGTCAGTTTTTTTTCCGTTTTCAACCCGATGGCTCTCCGCTGCTCCTCGCTGAGTAGGTGGATGACTGGTCCGTGTCTGGTGCGCTATTCACAGTCCTTCTCTCCTCTATGGGGCAATTGGATGGAAACACCTGTCCATTTCCATCCGATGCCATCCAATCCGCTGGATGGATGGAAAAAAGGACACTATCAGTCTGTTTTTGGCGGACAGGATCGGATCGTATGGTGGCGGATGTCAGCGGACATGTGTTCGCTGACATCTGCTGCTCCATAGAGGACAATGCAGGGTCCGATCAGGTCTGCCTGAAAAACTGACAGGTGGACCTGATCGGACAGCACGTGTGAAAGGGGCCTAAGGCAGGCCATACATGGGTCGAATTTTCTTTCGAAAATTGTATCTAAGAATTTTCATTCGAATTTCGCACCATTAGTGGGCTGCAGCCGATTTGGTATCAACAGACGATTTTCATATGGCCATCGAATTTGAGTAATCGGTCCCGTTAGAATTTTTTTTTTTAATTTACGATTTTTTAATCATTGATGGGAGAATTGTGTGAGAAATGTAATAAAAAAAAAAGAAATGCGTGTGTGGAAGAAAAGAAAATTCCCGGAAAGTAAAGAAGATTACGAGCCACAAAAAAAAATTATGTAGCAATAGGAGATGAAATTGAAGGCTTGGTTGGCCGAATTTCAAAATCAATGGTGGCACCATCAGATCACAAAACACACAGAATTTCTGATTTTCAAAAGAAAATTCTTTCGAAATTCAACCATATATGGCCTTAGTGTGTATCAGGCTTAACTCCCAGTTGAGGCAAGCAGATTTTTCTGAATGTCTTGCCCTTTATATAAGCTAGTTTGCATACGCAAGCCCTTCCAGCACCACAGTATGAGAGATCTAAGCTAGAGATGTTGTCGACTTCATTGAGCCACATAAAAATCACTATTCAGTTACACAACATGTGTAATTCATGTGTATTTAGGCAGATTTAGGGATCAAAGGAATATCTGTACAGCTTGTTTCAGGCTGCTACAGATTTGAGCATAAAAGATAAGACCTGGTTGCTATAGCCAACTACACTAATTTTCAATAAACATGTTTTCATTAAAATGTTATTTGATCTTTGATCTAGGTTTATTTATCATTGCATTATACCATCATTTTGATATCAGCATATATAGTCATACATAAATGTATCCTGAAACATACAAATCAATTTCATAATATTTTTTTTTAAATCTGCATTTCACTAACAATACAGCTTAAATTTGGCTGATCTACCTCAAAGCATGGCTCAAACAATCATAAATGTGAGCAATAATTTTGAAGAGGATAAAAACATACGACACAAGTAGCACTAATGAATGCATTGTGCAATAGGGAACAGGAGTAGATGGCCGGTGCTTAGTGAAATGCATTTCAATAGCATTTATGTCTGTTTTATGGCCATCCCTTGGAGAATTTTATGAGAGGGCTCTTACTCTACACTGCATATCCTTCCAAATCTAATTCACTAGAAATGGCAGCTGGCTCTTTCTACATCCATGTGTTGATACATTTAAAAGCATTCCCTAAACTGTATCTGGCATAATATTGTTTATTTCTGTTGGACAGCTATCCCTGCCGTGAGATTTGCTACACTGAAGACCAGACTATTGATAAGCCAGGAATATGAACTGGCCTACCACAGCTAGCAGCTGCACAAACCAAGGTTTTGAAGCTGCATGCTGAATACAGCAGATTAAATACAAACAAAAGGGGAAATTATCACAAACTTAGTTTTCAAAACATTGAAAAAAAGACTTTATATAGTAATTAACATTCCAACAGTTAAATTACTGCCATTAGTGTCAAGCAAAAAAAAAAAGAAAATCTTGCCTGCCTGCATTGTTTAATAATGTAGCTTGTGTATTTGAAAGACAAAAAAAAATCACTAAAGTAAAAATACCACTATTATTAATGGATTTTTCCACTTTATTTGTGCGGGTCCTTGGGCATAGTGACAAATATTTTCCATTGAGGATAAACTAATGGATTAAAGGTACACCCCAGTCAAAGTTGAAAACTAAGCCTTGAGATGCATACAGAAAGCAAAGCCTTCTTCAGTACATTTATTTTTCATCAGGACATTGTTGTAGTGTGACAAATAAGCAAAATCCATTTTTTTTTTTGGTAATCTGGTGATTTGAGAACCCCTGCTTGTTATACAGGGGGGCTATTGTCAAACATATCCTCTGCAGGCTCCTTGGTGTCTCTCCTATACAGATAAGTAAGTCAAAAGTCTTTATAAGTCCAAATATAAAATGCCACCTGCCATAAGAACCTTAAAGTGTTTGTTACTCCAACACTGATATCTGCCTGCTGTACCATGTGCTTGTATGAGAAAGTATCCTGTTTTATTTGTGTTGCTCCATTTATGTGAAATCTCTGGTGTTCCTGCTAGTCCCCTTGCTTTCCTATTAAAAACTGACCACACTAAGCAGTAACAAAACAGTTGCTAAATGCAGTGTGTGAATGGGGCCATAGGAAAGCATTGTCTGAGTTTAGCTGCGGTAGATTACTAGAGCTATCCGCAGCTAAAAGCTGAATTCTATCCACCCGTGTGAAAGGGGCCTCATACTTACCTGAGCCCATCTTGATCCAGCAATGTTGCAGGAGAGACTCAGCTACCCAGGACTCTCCCTCCTCATTGGCTGAGAAAGCAGCATGGCACCATTAGCTCTGGCTGCTGTCAATCAATGTCAGTGAGCCAATGAGGAGAGAGAGGGGGTGGGGTCGAACTGTGGCTCTGTGTCTGATTGGACACACAGAGTGGCGGCTTGGCTCGGGTGCCCCATAGCAAGCTGCTTGCTGTAGGGGCAGGCAATGGGCGGGAGGGGCCAGGCACGCCGGCGAGTGACCCTAGAAGAGGAGGATCTGGCCTGCTCTGTGCAAAACCACTGCACAGAGCAGGTAAGTATGACATGTTATTAAAAAAATGTAGACTTTAGTATCACTTTACGTTAACTGATGCACACCAATGCTGCTAAATCTGGTTTGGGCTTCTAATCTTTGAAAACCTCTGGCTACTTAGGTGTATAAGTGGGTCTATCTCACACAGAGATTAAATGCCCAAGTGTTTGAGTCTTTCATTGACACATTTTATAGAAGGAAAACATTTTACATTAGATTGTTAGTTTTAAGAGACAGTAATACTCTTAGTAATATCATAGCTTTTTAGTTATCACTGAATCTGCAATATACTTGAATTGTACAATGTCTCTGTTCAGAAAACTGATTTCCCTTCACTGCCTTTTATGCTGCCCTATATATATATGGATGGCCTCTTGCTAAGGTGCTGACTTTTTTTTCTAGTGTGCATAGGAAAGTTTGCTTAATAATCAGGTTTTAATGCCTACAAGGTCTTCCTAGGCAAAGCTCATAAGATTAGAATGATTTAACCATAGACTAGAGGCAGAAAGCAGAAAAGTATACTCATAGTTCAGGACTTTTTTTGATGCCTTTGTGGATTTTTTTCTTGCCTGCAAGTAATTTACAGTATAATACATGAAACTTGAATGCTTGTTTCACTTAACAGACTTGTCCCTCCACACCTCAAAGTCAGTTTGATAACACTATAGATGACAGGGAAAGATCAGCTCAGTTTTATACTTGTTGAAAGCTAATAAAAACAGCTAGAAGCTTTACAGTTTCCATTCTGTACTTAACAGTAAGAAATTCGACTTCTGTGGAGCGCATACCCTGACAAACTTGAGTTTGAGTAACAAATCTGTTAAACATCCTACAGCAGCTTTATAGTCATGTATTACTACTGCAGCTATTGTTTAAAAAAGAGATTTCGAAAGCTATCCATTATAATGCACATTCACAATATTGTGAGGGGATTACCACATAATCGCACAAGTCTACTGACTTCTGGGCATTTTCTCTCTCTCTTCTCTCAACACTTCTCATGGTAAAGACCGATACACATATTGTAGGTATAGATACAATTAGAAGTTGCATCAAATTCAGAATGCAAATGATAAAAATTCAACTAAAAATCTAATTTATATGGTATCAAATGTGAAGTGCAGGGATAGGAAAGCATGGAAGAGTGGAGATCTATGTGAAAAACATGGAAAAGATCACCAGGGGGGCAGCACACTTTTTTTGAGAGATGATCTAGCAAGGCCCCAATAAAAAGTAAGGAAAGTTTGAAAAGTTCAGTGGTCTGTAGTAAGTAACACAGAGTTCAGGGGTCAATAGTAACACGGAGTTAAAAGGTCAGTAGTATGTAATGCAGAGTTGAGAGGTCAGTAGTAAATAACACAGAGTGCAAGGGTCAAAAGTATGTCACACGGAGTGCAGGGGTTTGTAGTGAGTAACTCAGAGTGTAAGGTAACGCAGAGTTCAGAGATTAGTAGTATGTTGAGCACATTGCAAAGATCAGGAGTAAGGATGAGCCCGGTGTTCGATTCGAACCCATGTTCGAATCGAGCACCGGGTGTTCGCTCGCTCGGCGAGCCCAGAACTATTGGGGCCGCTCGCATCAAATTCGTGTGAGGCGAGCGGCCCCGCAATGCATTGCGGCCCGCGCAGTGCAATGCTGGCTGATGATTGGCCAAGCATGCACTGTGACCCCGCATGCTTGGCCAATCACAGCGCCGGCAGCGAGGAGAGCCATAATTGGCTACAGGCAGGATGCCTGTAGCCAATTATAGCTCAGGGGCTTTAGTACACGCCCCACGGTATAAGAGGCCGCCGCGCCGGCGGCCTCGCATATTATGTTTCAGACAGTGTCAGCGTGTCAGTGTGCTGCTGACTGCTGACAACAATATGTGCTTTATTTCTGGGGATATGTGTGTGCATGCTGTTAGAACAGCATTGCAGTATCACATCTGGGGGGTGTCTATAGGTGGCCTGTGAAGGAGGGCAGGTTTCCTGTGCTTAGAACTTTCCCTGCAAAAAAGTGTCATTTTTGCAGGAAGAAAGCTATTTAAATCACTCGCGGCTAATGAATTGATGGCTCCTGTAACACAGAGAGCTGTCATTCATTAATAAAAAACAAGGGGACCCCCAGATCCCGGCCCCCCCTGTGTGAAATGTTAAGGGGGTACAAAAGTACCCCTACCATTTCACCAAAAAAGTGGCAAAAATGGTAAAAATGACAGGAGACAGTCTTTGACAATTCCTTTATTAAAATCTTCTTTCTTCTTTCTTCATCCTTCGGTTTCTTCATCTTCTCCTTCCTTCATCTTCTTCCATCTTCTTCTTCCATTTTCTTCTTCCTCCGATCCGCTTCTTCTTGCGCTGGTCTTCTCGTCCTTCTCGTCCGGCATCTTCTTCCGTCGGCATCGGTGTCGGTGTCTCTGTCTCTTCTTGGGCCGCTCCGCGCAATGGGAGGCTCCCGCTGTGTGAGGCTCCGCTCCGTCTGACAGGTCTTTTATAATGGAGGGCACCTGGTGACCCCGCCCCCTCTGACGCACAGGGACGTCATGGGGAATTCCATGATGGCTTTCCCCATGACGTCAGAGGGGGGCGGGGTCACCAGGTGCCCTCCGTTTTAAAAGACCTGTCAGATGGAGCGGAGCCTCACACAGCAGGAGCCTCCCATTGCGCGGAGCGGCCCAAGAAGACACCGACACCGACACCGACGCCGACACCGATGGAAGAAGATGCCGGACGAGAAGGACGAGAAGACCAGCGCAAGAAGAAGCGGATCGGAGGAAGAAGAAAATGGAAGAAGAAGATGGAAGAAGATGAAGGAAGGAGAAGATGAAGAATCCGAAGGATGAAGAAAGAAGAAAGAAGATTTTAATAAAGGAATTGTCAAAGACTGTTTCCTGTCATTTTTACCATTTTTGCCACTTTTTTGGTGAAATGGTAGGGGTACTTTTGTACCCCCTTACCATTTCACACAGGGGGGGGGCCGGGATCTGGGGGTCCCCTTGTTAAAGGGGGCTTCCAGATTCCGATAAGCCCCCCGCCCGCAGACCCCCACAACCACCGGCCAGGGTTGTGGGGAAGAGGCCCTTGTCCTCATCAACATGGGGACAAGGTGCTTTAGGGGTCTTAGACCCCCAAAGCATCCTCCCAATGTTGAGGGCATGTGGCCTGGTACGGTTCAGGCGAGAGGGGGGGCCGCTCTCGTCCCCCCCTCTTTTCCTGCGGCCTGCCAGGTTGCGTGCTCGGATAAGGGTCTGGTATGGATTTTGAGGGGGACCCCACGCCATTTTTTTTTGGCTAGGGTTCCCCTTAAAATCCATACCAGACCTCAAGGGTCTGGTATGGATTTTGAGGGGGACCCTACGCCATTTTTTTTTTTTTTTTTTTTTGGCTGGGGTTCCCCTTAATATCCATCCCAGACCTGAAGGGCCTGGTTATTGAATTTGGGGGGACCCCTACGCTTTTTTTTTTTCATTTTTTTTATTTTCTATCAATGACTTTTTTTTATGAATGAGTTTCAATGAATCACTGTTCTCTGTGTTACGGGAGCCGTGAATTAACATTAGCCGCGAGTGATTTTAAATAGCTTTTTTACTTTCAAAAATGACACTTTGCGCAGAGACAGTTCTAAAGACAGGAAACATGCGCCCCTTTACAGGCATACTATAGACACCCCCCAGGTACGAAATTTAAAGGAATATTACACTTTTATTGTTTCAATTTAAGCATTATTAAAATCACTGCTCCTGAAAAAACGGCCGTTTTTTAAAAAAAAAATTTGCATTGATACATGTCCCCTGGGGCAGGACCCAGGTCCCCAAACACTTTTTATGACATTAACATGCATATTAGCCTTTAAAATGAGCACTTTTAATTTCGAACGTTCGCATCCATTATAACTAATAGGGTTCTAAAGCTCGCACGGACTTTAGGTCCGTTCGCGGGTTCTGGTGCGAGCCGAACGGGGGGGTGTTCGGCTCATCCCTAATCAGGAGTAAGGCAGAGTTCACAGGACAGTATTAAGTAAAGCAGAGTACAGAGATCAATATCAGGCAATGCAGAGTTCAGACCTTGGTAATAATTAAAGCAGAGTGCAGGGGTAAATAGTATTTCAGAGCTCCAAAGCCAGTATTAAGTAACGCAGAGTTCAGAGCTTGGTAATAATTAAAGCAGTGCAGGGGTCAGTAGTAAATAATTCATAAATCAGAGGACAGTAGAAAGTACAGAACTTGAGTCAGGACTAAGTAATGCAGAGTTCAGAGGTCAGTAGTAAGCAATACACAGTGCAGGGGTCAGGAATGAGCAACATAGAGTTCAGATGTCAGTAATAAGTAGAGCAGATGTCAGTAGTGCATAATGCTGGATGCAGGAATCAATATTAAGTAACACAAATTTCAGAAGCCAGTAGTGCACAGTATAGAGGTCAGTAATAGGTAACAGAGAGTGAGCAAAGTCCACCCAGATCAGAAGCTGCAAACATAGTGGGGTCAGTTGTGATCTACCTGTCGAATGCCTGTAATTGCCAAGTAGATCTGAATTGGAGGGTTGCCAAAGCCTGATGTAGTGAATGTCTGCAGCATGTAGCAAGTGTAAATTCACTGGGGGTTAATAGAAAAGCACTGATGGACATTAATGTTCAGTAATATTAACGCTAAACCTTAATGGCAAACAATAATCAATGCAGGCTGGCAACTGTAAATTGTATTATTAAATAAATGTGGTAGATGTTATTAAAGCCTATAAGTTCTAGCTGAAAATGGAAATTTAACTGTACAGTGAGTGGCAGAAAAAATGATTTAATTCATCTGTTGAATAAACATGTGGTAAGTGCTCTTGATAGTTATGGCAAAAGATCTGATGTCGTTCTGGCGGCAAATGATCAGCACACTGACTATTCAATGCTTTAAAGTTATGTCCTTAAAGCGGGAAACTTCACCCTCTCAGTCAACACTATTTTTAATTCTTATGCTGCTAGCATTGGTAAATAGATAGGAAAGCATATCATATTTACTTGTTTTAATATTTTTCTTTTTACATTTCTTCAGTTATTTCCTGGTTACCATGCCTAGGCAAATGATGTCATACATCCCAGGACTACTCATTAAGGGAGGGGGGATTTTCTTAGCTAAGCACACCCACCTGCCTGCATGCCTAAGTAAGTGCTACATGAATCATCTGCCCTTACTCAAGATAGCCACAGCCATAAATGCTATGGGATGTTTTTTAATGTGATTTCTTAGCAGCATTAAGCACGGAGACATGGCTGGATGGGGAAGTTTGCTTTAAATATTAAATTATTCAAAGAAAAAAATGTTTTACTTTTTTTTTTTTTACATCCTGTTATTAGAGTAGTTCAGTGTCACCATAGTGACAGCAATGTTTTGAACTGTCACAAATGGATTTCATTCAAAACAGCTGTGATTACTATTGTAATGCTGTGATTGGCCTGCAGCTATCACATGGTACAGGGTGCTGTGATTGACCAGGTACCATGTGATAGATGTGGGCCAATCACAGCATCACAATTCTAAGCACAGCTGTTATGAATAAAACCCATTCATAACGGTCGTGCTTACATTTTGATCAATTGTTTGCATAGCGATCACGTGATAACCCGGTCGCTTTGAGTACCGGGAGCCGCAATCCGCGGATTGTCAGAGTCTTGCAATGTCTCATGGAACTTGTAGTTTCAAAACAGCTGGAGGGCAGAGGCTGCCCACCCCTATCTTACCCTATCTTCAGTATATATAAGGATGTGGTGACTGGCATCGCTTCTGTGCCCCTGATGACATCATATATGATGAAACGAGTAGGGAAAAGCCAGAAGCGACATCACCAGGCATGCACGGCCACCATCGGATTCATGGGAATTGTAGTTTGTTTGATGCTAATTGCTTCCTATATGCTTGTGTTTCTAACCACCTCAATAAATTGTGTATGGAGGGTTTTACACTATGTGAGTGTGGTGCTCTTCTTTTCTTCTTTTTCTAAACATCCATTCAGGGATATTCCTTTACATCTGTGAGGTGCTGTCCATTTATTCCCATGTACTGACTACCGATTGATAGATGTACAAAGCGTTGATTGACTTCTCATTCACTGATAGTCACATTTGACCTAGTAAATGCATATGCTTGGAGATGTGGTTTGAGCACTGGGTGTATCACGTATGAAGATTTTGAACACGGAGTGTTTAATTTGGATGAATAATCTTTACTGGTGCAACAAATATTTTGGGACTCGTGACTCTGGTGTATGTACTTTTTAATTATTTCTACACATTGATTATGTTTTTTTATTTTTTATGTTGTTTTAAGTTCACAGCTCAAGCATGTTGTGTGCAGGTATATCACCTGGCCTATAGCTGCGTCCAGCCACAGTAGTTTTACTGTGGAAGTGGTTATTAGGCTTCCCACTACAAACACGTTTTTAATTTTTTGGAGGAAGAAATAAAATATAATTAAAGCCTAACAGATGTCACAGTCATAGATACTTCAAAAGAAATAGCTTTCCTAGTCCCATCACCACTAGCTCCAGTTATGGAAGTTGAGCAGTGTGTCTAAATATGAATGTGCAGTTTGATAGGCACCAGAGTTTGGACAGGTTGCTTAATGCATTCCATAATCCTAAAAACCTGGTCAGACCCGTATCTGATTTTATTCAGTAATACAACTCTGTATGAGGATACTTGTGATGTGGCTGTGGCTGTTACTTAGCTTTACCAGCAACAGCACTGGGGTGGTTGGATAGAAATCAAAAATCGGCTAAGACAAAACTATTTATTGTAAGGAATTTACAAGCAAAAAAATCCATCAAAAATCAAAACATACAGCAGTAAAAAGGCTGTGTAAAATGAAAAAAAGGAATAAGACTTCAATTATGATAACAAATCAAATATAGGAAACAATGCATTACAGAGCTGATCTGTGTTTTTTCAGCAAAATCTGAAAAAATATTTCACCAGGTGCAGACATTCAATATAACTTAGAGTTAGGCAAAGGATACCAACAGAGAAATAAAACAATGTATATCACGAACATAAAACAAAAATAAACTTTACAACTTACAAGGATTTCCAATTTCTTTTTCTGTTTTCTGCTCATGGGTTCTGGGTGAAAGAGGGTAAATTGGGCCTTAAAAACAAACAAATAAGAAACAAAACAAAAAAAAAACAAAAGAAAAAGAAAGAAGAGGAAACACAAATCAAATAAATGAAATGAACAAATGTAAAATAATAAAAATAATCATGGGTATAAATATGGTGTCATTAAAGGTAAGCAGGGATTAGAAATGGCAGACACTATGCAAGCTAAATACTGCACTGGTAGCGTCTGCTTCTCTGCTTCTATTAAGCAAGCAGAATGAAGTGCAGAGCCATTTTTTTCTTCAAAACTCACTCGCTGTGGAAAGCCTAAATACTTTCGACTGTGGAACATAAGCGTTAATGGATCTATTTTATTTAGGATGTCAAAGGCTTTTTTATGCTTGCCATATGCCTGAGTGGTAATAAATGTGTTCAGTTGCACTATGTAGATGGAGTTTTGGTTGAATACCATTTGAGAAAGTGTCATACGGCTTTGTTTATTGGTTCTTGTTGTAGCAAATCTATTGGGAGTTTTGTGAGCACATTCATCCATATGAATGGAAATCTACTGCCACAGCATACACTTTCATTTTATAACAACAGCTATGTAATAGCAATACAAGTAATAGTTATTTTTGACAATACAATATAAGCTTACTTGAAAAATCTTTCATGTTGTGAGGGCCGCCTGTCTGCTTGCCATCTTTTTCCACAACTTTTGGGGTTCCCTGTATGCTTTGTAGCTTCCCCTCTGCCTCTTTTGGTTTACTTACTAATGACTACCCATGATACCTGACTGATTCCTGTATTGACTCCTTAAAGGAGTTCACCTTATTCCCTTAAGGTGACCATACACATTACAATAGGATTGTACAAGCTCCTTTAGATTTCTCATCAGCTATGTAGTACAAGGGTCTGCCCAATACAAATTGAATAGGTTGTTTAGATGAGTTATCCTATTCCATAGTTCTGGTAAATCTAAAGGAAATTGCACAGTGATTGTACAGAGAGTGTAGCTTTACCAAAACTTTATAATAGGAGAAGGCACCTATCTATCCAATCACTTTGTATCCAGTTAGGCAGGCTGTTTGCACTACATAATTGATGGTAGATCTAAAGGAGATTGTACAGCTTGTATATTGTATGGTGAGCTTTACAGAACCCAGGACATACTTCTCCTATTTTCAATACTACAGCTCTATCTACATAGGCTTTTATCTGATTGCTCAGCTCCTGCACAGTCTGCCAATAAATGAAGACTGTAAGATGAAAGTAAGGTAAACCTGCCTGTGTATTTAGTGAGAATAGTATGCAGTGATTGCATTGAAAAAACGTGCACATGAGGAGGTGGATGGTAGTGATCTGCTGGAAGCGGGGAGAACAGATGCAGGGTGTGTGCTAATGAGGTCAGCTGGTGAACTCCTTTCCATGTCATGTCCTAAGGTGTGTCCAGGAAGTAATGGAGATTTTTTTTTGTATACAGCCAGCTGGACACTGAGGTAAGGGGTGTGTAGGATAAATAGAAAACTTTTTATTGCTGCAAAAGAAATGCATTAATTGTATATTGGTACATAGGGGAGCTGAAATTTTGAACTTAACCTTTAAATGCCTCCTCTCAGCAACTGTGTATTTCAGAATTCAGGCTCTGTGACATACGTGACATAGCAGTGCATACT